>CAWUFW010002325.1:1200000-1800000 GCA_963921515.1 Calotriton arnoldi | reverse complement strand
TCTCATCTGGTCTGATCACAACATCTTTATATCTCAAGCTCTCTCTAATGCAAACTAATTTTAGAAGAAAAGAGTTTCTAGTCCTCCAACCTCAAATGCATTCATTAAATATCTGCTATGGGATACTTCATCCTTGATTATGCAAAACTACTTATGAGGGCACCACAAGATCGTTTGAGGATCCTGCGAAACAGAAAACATTTCTTCAGAATCTTTCTCCTAATGCTATGGACATTATTGTTCAACAAACCTAAATTGCTGTTATTAAGCCTGCTATCTCTTTTTCTTTCTTTTTAAGTTTTTGAAATGTATTGCTTCTGTAGCCTAAATTATCTTTCATCTCTCTGTTGCATTCTTGTTCTGGCGTTGAAACGTCCCATGATGCATCTTCATGTTCTTCTCCTCAGATCTGGACTTCTTTCCTTGATCTGTTACTTCCTTCAGACTCTCCTGTTTTCTTGTTTCTCTCTCTTCTATGTCCTTTTCTTTTTTTAATATATGAGTGCTTATTGGTTATTTGGCATCATTGCATGTATATTTTATAATCATTTTGTTGTTGTTAATCAATGGTGTAATTTGGTCTCCCTTTTTGTTGCACAGCTTGTCATCCATGGCTCTGTTCCCCTATATTTGTTCTCCGTTATGTTTAACATTGTCTCATGGAACGTTCGTGGTCTGGGACATCTAGGCAAAAGACAAAATGTATTATCGCATCTGTCTAAACTTAATCCACATATTGCTTTTTTCCAGGAAACAAATTGCAATGATATTAAATCGCTTAAATTGAAACGTCAGTGGATTGGTCAGGTATTGTTTTCCCAAGCTATCAATAGCAAGGGTGGTGTTGCCATCCTCTGTCATAAATCATTACAAATACAAATTTTATCCACTGAATTTGACAATGATGGATGATGGGTATTGGTTACTGCTAACATTAATAATAAACATATTTTTTTAATTAATATTTATGACTTAGTTAAACCTGAGCCTGACTTTTGTCAAAGTATAAAGTAAAACGTACCACTATTCATAATCCATATATCATTGTAGTAGGCAATTTCAATCAATAGTTGGACTCCTATGTAGACAGGAAATCTAAGTGCACATTCACTCCAAATAAAACCCATAAAGCATTTCCATCAGCCATTACCACTTGCCCATTATTTGATGTTTGGAAAACTTGTAAGCCTGATCTATGCAAATTTACGTTTTTTCCCAATGTCCATCATATCCTGTTAACAATTGATTATATTTTAGTCTCCAAATATGTTACCTTCTATACAATCATCAGAAATTGGTTCCAATTTAATTTTCAGATCATGCCCCTGTTTTATCTTCTTTTGATATTTCCTTTGGCAACTCCAATATTGGTTGTTTGAGATTTAATAATCTTTTGTTGTCGGATCGCAATTTTAAAACTTAAGCTACTTTTTTTATCACTGAATTTTTTAGAAATAACAAATGTATTACTACCTTTGTTCCCAATAATTGGGATGCCTTTAAAGCTTCTTTTAGAGTATTCACCATTTGTTTTTCTGCTCATAAGAAAAAGAAGTTAAACTTCCAATACCTTGTTTTGCTTCAGCAAATTAAAACATTGGAACATACTTTTTCACCTCCAAATCTTTCACAGTTTCACATGACGTAATTAAAGCTAAATCTAATATTAACAAAATTGCTACCACTGATCCATGTAACATTCTACTCAATGTTAAAAATAAGTTTCATGGAGTTCAAAACAAAGCTGGTAAAATGTTGGCTAATTACTTAAAAATGAAATCAGAATGCAAAACTATTGGACCCATCCATAATGAATTCACTAACATCACTGCGACCTCTGATTCATATTTTTCTGCCTGTTTCCAATCCTTCTTCCAATCATTATATTCAGAAGACAATACTCCATCAGAATCTAATGTAAACATTTTTTAATGGTCTTCCTAAACACCCTTCTGTTTCTGACATCTTTAAAAAATTGGAAACTGATATAACTCTTCAAGAATTTCTAGAAGCCATCAAATCCCTAAAACGAGCTAAAGCACATGGCCCAGATGGTTTTTCCATCAAACTAATATCCTCTTTTTCAACCCTTTTTGCCCCTAAATTACTAGAGCTTTTTAACTCTTTTCTTGCAACTTCAGGAGCTAACGGTTCCTTTATAGAAGCCCTGATTGTTCTCATACCTAAGCCTGACAAAGATTACACCCTATGCAAGAACTATTGCCCCATTTCATTAATTAACTATGATTGCAAAATGTTTGCTAAAATCATTGCTACTCACCTAGAAAGTGTTAGACATCCTCCTGTCAAACCGGATCAATCTGCTTTTATCAAGGGCAGACATGCTACGGACAATGCCAGAATGTTCTCAAATATCCTTGCATTAGCTAAAAAGCATAAGGACCCCCTTGCAGCTCTATCCCTTGATGCTGAAAAGGCTTTTGACTGTATCAATTAGCACTTTATGTTCACCGCTCTCTAAGGGTTTGGTCCTAAATTTATTTCATATTTAAAATTATTATATTCTGACCCCCATGCTAGTGACTTTGTTAATGGTTATTTCTATCCTTATTTTACTATTTATAGAAGTACTAAACAAGGGTGTCCCCTCTCACATTTACTGTTTATTCTTTGTCTTGAGTAATTACTTGAGCGTATTCATAATAATAAACATATTTCTGAATTTAGTACTATTCCTTTGAGACTAAACTTTCAGCATACACTGATGATGTTTCATGTTCAATCCTTTGCCCTCATTAGAACCCTTTATATTCCAATCTAATGAGGGCAAAGGATTGAACATGTAAATGAGAACATCATTAGCGTATGCTGAAAGTTTCGTCTCAAGGGAATGGTACTTAAACACTTTATATTCCGACACTAGGAAGTACAGCGGCTGTAAGCTCCACCGTGTCAGAAACCAAGATGGCGATCGCGTGGATCAACAGAGCGAAGCTTCCACCCCGACCTCCTGAAGCACCCTAAAGCACTCTCGGGACTTGCTGTATGGCTTACCTGCAGGACACGGATGCAGACGAGCGGTCTCCCCTGGCGGGCATCGGAATTTCAGTCATCCTGCCGGTCTCAGGCGGGGGCTATCGGCGGCGTGTTTGTTCAGGAAATGTCGGGGACGCGCTGCGGGTCGGTTGCGTATCAGAGGAGGAGCAGCTCCGGCGTGAGTAGCATCTTGGCCGCAAGACTTATCTGATCTCTCTACGGCACTCTGAGGGCGTGGGCGGGCCTTGCTACTGCTGTCAGCATAGAATTTACCCGGAGGGCACGGACAGCCGTAACTGACACAATTTCGGCGCTGGAGACCAGAGGAATGCCTCCCAAAACAGCGAGGCAAGTTAAGGAGATTTTGGGACAGAATTTAACCCAGCCACAGGGATCGAGACTAAGGATGGAACAGGGAGCCAGACTTCTTCTGAACCCCCGCATGAAGTAGGCTCCAAGGCACCTGAACCAAATCCTAGCGAAGGCTCGAGTGGCACTACTGAGTCGCATAGGGAGGACCGGGAGGAAAATGAGACACCACATAAAGCGGCAGATAATAACATATCTTTGCTTTGTCCATCAAGCACACCCTCATCAATTGGGATGGGGGATCAGGGGGCCGCAGCCAGCATAGAAGGCTGCTTGAGAGAGGTGGCTCAGGGAGGCACCGGGAATGAACCCCGTACAATGTCTGACCCTCAACTCTATGCTCTATCTCTCCAACCTGATGGTCCTTCTGGAGGGTCGACCTGCATCACTGGCTTAGACGGGCTATCAGCTTCCAATGTTATGTCCGATGGGACAGATACATTTTTTCCTCTTACCGAGGATTCACACTCAGGAACTTCCGATTCCGGACAAAGTGAAACAGAGGACAGTACATCAGCCTTTAGGCTCTAGCACACTTGAAGCACCAGAGACCACCCTTAAGCACCAAAAATATCGAAGGAGCTCTAAAGGATCTAAAGGCCACGCTGAGTCACGAAAAAAGAAGGGAAGACACATCTCTGGCTCTGGGTTGAAATGGGACTATTCTCATACAAAAATTCTGGGACCTACGGACTTAGCGCCTGCCCAGACTGGAAGCTCGGTAGCTGAAGAGCGAGGCGAGGCGGCAACCAATATAAACCCGGCTCTGAGTCTGATTCTAGAGTCATTTAAAGAACATCGGGTAGAGACCAGGGCGGATGGAAAAAAAGCAAGACAGGCCACAAAGAAATTGGAAGGAGTAGTACGGAAAGTTGGGAGAACCTGTGTAGAGATCGGCGATTGGCTGGACACTATGGAGGAGAGAACATCTGTTGTTGAAAAGGATTTGGCTGCTGTGAGAGAGCTGACAAAGTCTCATGAAGCTCAACTTACTGATGTTATGTGGAAACCAGAGGATCTGGAGAACCGCCAGAGAGGAAATAATCTCCGATTCCTTGGGATTAAGGAAGGCCTGGAAGGGGATGACATTCGTTCTTTCATTCCGGACCTTCTTAAAGAAGCCTTCCCCGAGCTTACAGGGTGGGACTGGGAGCGAGAAATACAGAGGGTGCACAGGTTTCCATTTGCCCACCATAAAATGCCCAGTCGAGATTTAAATCAGCCGAGGGCCATTCTGGTCTTTTTTGGCAACTTTATGCTTAGACAGGGGATACTCGAAAAAGCCTGTCCTGAGACTAGAAGGCAGTATAAGGGGTCTTCTTTTTTCGTTCGCCCTGACTTCTGCCATATAACAGTTGAATGCACTTGGCGATTATGGCAGTTAATTAAACCTTACCAAGATGCTGGATTTGAGGCATTTTTGCTGGCTCCTGCTAGGCTGAAAACTATAGTAAGAGGGTCAGTAAAGCTCTTTACCTCTGAAATACAGGCCAGAGAGCATCTAGATCAGGCTCAGGCATAGAAAAGAAGTGTATAAGCAGCTAGCCAAGAGGGCCTGGGTTGAATCTCACAAGATAGGGGCTTTTCTCATACAGATGAGATACTGCAATGTAGACCCTGTTCTCTCTTTATTTTTCTCTTTGTTCTTCAGCTCCTTTTTCCCTGCTGTGGATCTCTATTTAATGGAGAAATCTGCTCTCTGGGGAGCAATCTCAGTGTTATTGATGGATGGTTCAGTTTGTAATAATGGTTTGATCGGGGGTGCAGCGGGTGTTAGGGGGCTGGTGCTATGGTGTTTCTTGCTTTCTCTAGCACTCACACCTGGTGAGTCAGGCTGCTTTCAAGGGTAGGGGAGGGTAAAGGGAGGGGGGTGGAGGGCACCGAGGGGGGTTTGGGTTGGGGGGTCACTTGGCAAAAAGTCAGTTTGTAAATTGCAGCTAAAGAAAGTTTTTTATAAGATTTTTGGGAAGCATTAAAGGTTGAAGAACAATGTGTGTATAAGATTAGATCAGAGAGCTTTTTTAGACAGTAGAATGCCTATGTTAATAGGGGGGAAGAAAAATGGCTGGACAGGATGATTTATTGGCACTATGGCTAAGGTATGCATTGCTACTATAAATATCTGTGGATTAAATGACGGGGCTAAAAGGAGGAAGATCCAAGAAGATCTCAATTTTTTACATGCAGATGTTTTGTCTCCAGGAAACCCACATAGCCTGCAATGATAATAATCTGCTTAATTCTTTAGGCTTTAAAGTAGACGCCTGTACAACTCAAAATGTGGGGACCAAAGGGGTGGCCATTCTAATGAAAGGTAGTGCCATTACATCTTGGATAAAGGCAGTGGACAAGAATGGCAGATGGATAATACTGGAATGCAGAGGAGGGACAGGCACATTTACATTATGCTCAGTCTATGCCCCGGTATTAGACGATCCTGGCCTATCGAAATTTCTAGCTATTGAGCTACATTCCTGGCCTTCACCATATGTAGTTTGTGGGGATTTAAATATTAATGGAGCTCCAGAGGGGGACCGGGCATCAAGTAAGGGCGTAAACCTCAAACTTCCAGAGTGATGGAAAACCTTTTAAGGGATATCGGATTAGTGGATGCATGGCCTAGTTTGATGGCCCAGGAGCCTGGATATACTTATTACTCTGCTCCCCACGGCAAATTCGCCAGGCTCTATTATTTTCTAACCTCACCATCCTTACTTAAGGAGGCCCGGGTGGAGCTCTTCCCCAGAGTAATGTCAGATCATAATCCTCTCATTTTGAAATTTCCCCTTGTAGGGTTAAGAAAGGAGCATAAGAAGTGGACATTTGAGATGGCACTTCTATCTGACCAGGAATATGTTAATTATATGAAGGGCTGGATTAGGGAGTTTTTTAGTAATAATAAGGATAGCGCTCCCCCGGAACCATCTGGGATGCTTTTAAAGCGTCAATAAGAGGAGAGACGCTGCGATATAGCTTGATCAAACAAAAAAAAGATGTAGGCCAGATTAATTAAAGGGCTTTATCAAAGGCTTGCCCTTCTTGAGACAGAACTAATTAGCACAGTGAATAATGGAATTGATATATCTTCAGCTATGAATTTAATCACGGTTACCAAAGCCTCTCTGAATGATTTTAATGTTGAGAAGACGGCGGGTAGGTATCTTGCCAAGAGGCAGCAATGTTATGAATATAGTGAAAGTGTCGGCCGATTATTAGCAGTTAGGGCCAGGCAGCAGGTGGCGGCAGGGCATATTAAGCAGGTCAAGAACATGCGGGAAAAAGTAGTCTCAGATCCAGCAGATATCAGGGAGGTCTTCAGGGAATTTTATGAGAAATTATATACAGCTTCAATTGTAAGGGGTCCTCATATCCATGATGAGCTGTGTGAATTCATTCTGAATGGGAGGGTCTCCCAGGAGGAGGGTCTCCTATTGGGGTCGGATATCTCCCAGGAAGAACTCCACGTGGCTCTCCAAGCTCTCCCATCGGGTAAAGCCACGGGAACTGACCGTATACCATTAGAGTTTTATAAAACCTTTTTCAGTGAGATCTGTAAGGAAATACTTGGATTATTTAGGGAGGTTAGGGATGGGGCTGCACCACCAGGCTCATGGGGCACCGCCAATATTGTCATCTTTTTAAAGAAAGGCAAAGATCCTATCAATCTGAGTTCCTATAGGCCTATAACACTTTTAAATAGTGATACTAAACTATATTCAAAGATTTTTGCCACCCGATTGAACAAGGTAATGCGGTACCTGGTATCAGTTTGGCAGCACGGTTTTATCCAGGGGAGGGGGACGGCCGACCATGTCAGGCGAGTAATCTCACTTTTCAACGCTACAGAGGTCCTTACGAAACCTATGGGGGTTGCCTTCCTGGACGCTGAGAAGGCATTTGATAGGGTGTCATGGAGCTATTTATGGAGGACCTTGGAAGCCAATGGTTTAGGGGTTTCCTTTATCAGGGCAGTACAGGTTTTGTATACTAACCCTACAGCACGACTGCAGATAATGGGGGAAGAATCTGAGATATTTCTAATTGGCAGGGGAACCAAGCAGGGATGTCCATCCTCCCCCCTGCTATTTGCAGTATATATAGATCCCCTTCTCAGACGGTTGGAGGCCTCCCGGGATATTGTTCCCATAAGTTTACAGGGTTGGGATATGAAGCTATTGGGGTATGCCAACGATGTGGCGATAATTACTTACGACCCTGATAGAGCGATGTCCGCAGTAGAAACCATTGCAAAAAAGTTTGGGATTCAATCGGGTTTTTTATTGAATAAGGCAAAAACACAGATATTAACAAATAGATTTACCACTGCCTCTGACGGTAGGATCGTGGAGGAAGCAGTTTACTTAGCTATACACATTACGGCAAAGGTAGAAGATATTGTGGATATAAACCTGGCCCCTATCATGGGGAAAATTAAGAATGATCTGTGGCGATGGGACAATTTAAAGTTGTCAATAATTGGTAGATGTAACTTAATTAAAATGATGATTTTGCCAAAACTACTGTATATTTTCGTACGATCCCTCTGGAAATACAAACCGATTGGCTCAGGCAAATTGAGAGAGAGGTGGCTAGATTCATCTCGTCATACAGCAGGACTAGAAGAGCCAATGTATTCTTGTCCCTCCCTAGGGATAAAGGTGGACTGGGGCTTCCTAATGTTAAACTATATTACCTCGCTGCATCTCTTCAATACTATTGGCCTCTCTTTGGAATCAGGGCGAGGGAAGAAAATGACCCCAGATATGTCCCGTCAATTTTCCAGATCTTGATTGGATCACGGGCCAACGGCTGCCTTTTAAAAATTTAGGAACCAAGTTATTTTAAAAGAACACAGTTTAAGATCCTAATCGCTGTGTTCCGTAACTTGGCAGGTATATGGAAAAAACTTGGGGTGGGCAGGTTTAACAGATATACCCCTTTGATTGGGAATGATCAGCTTCCCAGGATCTTACAGGATGAGTGCCTGGCAAGGTGGGAGAAAGGGGTTTTTTATAGGATAGGGGACCTTCTGGCGGGGGGATCATATAGCATCTTTTGAAGTAGTCAGGGAAAGATTTAACATCGGCCATTGGGACTTCTTCAAGTTTTTACAGCTGAGGGACTTTCTTCTTAAAAAAGCTGGTGGCACATCGGGCTTTGCACAGGTATCCCTGATCAAATTATTAATAAGGGCTTCGGGTCCTTCTATCTCACAACAGTATAGTTGTTTGTTGGAAGGGGTCACGAACAATTTGGACAAGCATCGGTTGAGATGGCAGGGTAGGCTAGGGGTCCGAGATTCCCGCTTTTTGAAATCATTAGAAATGGGTGACTCTATACTATGCTCTGCCAATTTCCGGTCACAACATTTTAAAATCCTCTTTGACCTGTATATAACGCCTGCGAAAATTATTAAGTGGGGAGGAGTGGAAGGGACCCAGTGCTTAAGGTGTAAGATACACGGTGCGGACCTGGTCCATATCTTCTCGACATGCCCTAGTATAGAACTGATCGGCCGAGAAATATCTGGCTTTTTGCGGCATATATAGAAAGACGAGTTCCCGCTATCACCTCAGCTTATGTTACTAGGCGTAACTGAACAAAATGGGAAAACTGGAGAAGAGCTTACGTTTATAGCAATGTGAGTCCTCAGACTTTGTGTTGCCTCAGCTTGGCAAGATCCATCTCCCCCAGCAGTGGAAAGGCCGATTTCTGCACAAATTCAATTTGGAAAGAGCACTTTATGAATGGAGAGGCAGAAAGGGAAGGATTAAAGGGAATAGGATCTGGGGGCCATTATTCGCCTGGGCTACTCTACTGCCCAGGATGAATGAATGTCGAGGCATTGACTAATTATGCTTTTGTATTTATAATGACGTTTGGTGATTAATTTTCTGATACATCTGTCTGTAGTGTATCTATATTCTGTTCTTAATCTTTTCAACCTTATACCCTTTTAACCGGAGTACTTCCGTTTTCATTGGTTAATGAATTACATTAGTTTTATAGTTTTGATTAATTTAAAGGAAATGTGGTTTTTTGAAATGTACTTATATGTATTCTGAATTATGCTGCATTTTCACTTTTTTCTTGAATAAATAAAAAAAAACGAACCCCTTATATTCCAGTGTTTTAGGTTATAAACTAAATTGCCTGTCCAGAATTAAATATCTTGGTGTTTGGTTTTTACCTACTATTTCCAATATTATTAAACATAATTTTGATGTTATTAAACTTAAAGTGCAAGTGTTACTTTCATCCTGGTCTCCTCTATATTTATCATAGTAGAGTAGATTGGATACTCTTAAAATGATGATTGTACCACATGTCCTTTACACTCTATCCATGTTAATATTCAAGATCCCCAATTATTATTTCTTACAAATGAATTCTATTTGTACAGATTTTCTCTGGAATAAGAAACATCCAAGTATTGCACTATCTAAATTAAAATGTCCAAAGAATGAAGGTGGTGCTCATTCCCTCATTCTACTTTTTGAATTAGATAATTTTATGCCTTAATTCATGATTTTTATGATTCTCCCATACCAAGTTGGACTGTACATGAATGGTCCTTTTGGAAAGATTTTTCTTTCAGGGATGTAGTCCATATGTCTAATAGTTTTTTTATTTCTAAACACCCTATTTTAAAATATTCCCAATATCTTTAACATATCTTGAATGCAGCTCAGTATGATTTCCAACAATGCTTTCAAATTCTCCTCACTCTGGTATAATAAGTTTCTCAAATTTCGGCATACATCCTTTTATTTCATACATTGGAAAGAAAAGGGTATTATGTTTGTTCAGCAAATGATAATGGATGATTCTGTTATACCCTTTACACAACTGCAAACACAATACAATTTACCAATTACTTTTTTCAAAGAGCACAATTTAATTTCCTATGCTATCCATTTTTTTTTACTACTCATAAACTACAACCTCTATCAGTTTCACCCCTGCCCTTGACACCTATTGATACTATTCAACATGACTCCACTTCTAAAGCTGCTTCTAAACCTTTAATGTTGTCAACCTCTGAATGTACAAAAAATCTGATTGAAGTATTATGGAAACCTGATCTCAGCTTAAAATTTCCTATTCAGTTCTGGGAAAAATTCTGGCTTAAAGTTTTCAATACATCTAAAGCAGCCTGTTTTAACCAATCTCTATTTTTTATTTATAATAGAGTCATTATTTCCCCAGAATCTATTTCTAATTTTGATTTGTCAGCCTCCCCACTATGTTGGTCATGTTCCACTTCCAATAGTACTTTAACACATCTACTTTATTATTGTTCTCAGGTATCTAAGTTTTGGAAAATTATTTGGTCTAAGGGCCTTAATTAGATGTTAGCGGTCCTGAGACTGCAGTACCATTGGATGGTGGTCTCACTACTGCCATCCCGTCGGGCCTCCCGCCCGATTACGATGAGGGCGGTTGAACCACCACAAGACCACCACTGCTGACAGGATCCAGGATGCCACAGTGGTGGCAGAGGGCAGCAGGCAGGAATCGTGGCGTTGTCAATACCAGTACCGCTGAGAAGATTCCAACCTGCCTTTCGCCCAAGCATTTCATGGCGGGGACTCCACGATGAAAAGCTTGGTGGAAAGGCATGTAAAGGGGCTCCCAACTGGGCCTCCGGGCACATCAGCCCCCCCAAAAGTGCACCGTCATGCATGCACTGTGTGGCATGCACAACATGGTGCATGTCACACTGTGCACGGAAGTGCTGGAGGCAGTGTTATGGCAGCAGGATGCTTGTTAGGCTGTCCTATGAGCCAAACATTCCTGCAACTGTGAAACCGCCACTGCCACACCGCTCACCCTGTATTACTATTGTAATCCGGTGGGCAGGACTGCAGACAGCTTGGTGGTCTTCCTCGGACCACCAAGGCGGCAGTCCGTGGGGAAGACCGCCATCATCTAGATCAGGTCCTAAGTGTTTAAAGATATTCCAGTGTAGCAGACCATTAACAATTGAACATGTTTTCCTAGGATCTATGTCAACTTCTTTCACCTAAACCTATGTTATTGGATCTTTTTATTGCACTTGCTTTTAAGGTTATACTCTCCTTTTGGAAAAATGCTTCTAAGCTATCTCAGTTAACATGGTGGAATTTTATTTATGACAAACATAGAGCATCTACTGTCTCTTCATTATCATTATGTCATAAAGTTAAATGACATTTACATTAGTTGTCCTTTACTACTTATCTATCCTGCACTCACCGTTACCTTAACTAGGCATATCTCTTTCTTTTTCTACATTCCCTCTTATTCATTTCCCCGTCTTTTTTTACTCCCTTCTTTCTTCTTCTATTTCACTCTCCTCCTTTTTCTATAAAAATAGTCTTCTTTCTTATTTCATTGTTTTTGCTGTTCATTCCATATCTTACAAATACCTCCGATTTGTAACCATTACATTGCAATCTTACACCTGTTAATATAAGTGTTCCTGTTCTATACATACTCAATAAAAACTACTTAACAACAACAAAAAAAATATCTATAAAGCCCGGAGTGACGACTACAAAAGGTGTATTTGGTAGGCAGCAATTCTTCTAAAATTGACCTTCACAGCTTCAAATAAATGACTAAATCTCGGTGTTGTAGAGACACTTTTCACTCTTTTGTCACTTTGCATAATGAGATTTATAGTTTCTTTTCTAATAAAATGATGACGAGTCTCATCATTTCAGTTCCTGAAACGATCTCCAGCCATCTCTTTTTCTTATTCCGCTACAGAGTCAACGCAGACTCCCACTACATTCATAATCCCCTCTACTACTAATATCTCTGTGACCATTCTCTACATTAAATTGGGCTTCCTATTGGTTTGGTTAGCTGTATATTATCCTACCTGAACAGAATTTGATAAAGCAATGGCCAGGGGAAGGATTGGGTCATCACTGGAGCCCTTATCCTGAAAATGGGATATGCATGTCTAGGTCAGAATTTGAGGCGATCATTAATCAATATATTAATTCCTGACATGAATACCTTGCCTGAAAAATGAATGACAGAACTGAGAAAGCAGCAGATAGCATAGAATGTTTTTAAAAGCGAATATAGTGCCTTCCCATTCAAATCTTTCATGTCAACCACTTAGAGGGTGAGTGTTTAAGGATGAGAAAGGAGGATTTAGATATGATGATGTTGTGGTCCCATCTCTTCTTCTGGAAGTACATTATGATAGAGCCAAGAAAAAACAATCTAATCATTGCTTGAGGGCAAAGTAATACATAAAAAGGTGCCAGAAGAGCATAGGGAGGACGTTTCTAAAAGCATTTGTGAATGGTGGGTGTAGTAAAGGTCTGTTGGTGGGGAAAGTATGCAGATAAATGGGCGCAGTCAGTTTGAAAAGGACTGTGCAAGTGGAAATATGCAGGGTGGGTTGTCGAGTAAGTTTGTGCTTTGGGTGGGTGTTGAGGAATATATGTTGATATCATTTTTAGGTACTAATAGAATGTCCAGACACATATAAACAGGTTGGAGTCCGTGAAGGGGGAGGCTGGTATAATTAGTCTTCTCAAAAGTTACAAAAAAATTACAACACATGAAATGTACTCAAAGGTAGAGTCTAGGAAATACTTGTAAATCAGTGCAAAATGTGGTTCGGGATAACTCCAGGTTGGCACCCTAGACAAAATCAAGGAGTTCCGGACTTGTCCACTATAGGTCTGGGCAATCAGCCCAAGGTCACAAATTTCATCATGCACTCTTCTCATTCATTCTTTTGTGTTTAAACTCTTTCCACAAATGGGCTGTACTGGGCCTCATCTGTAATCACTTTCCTTCTGCAGCCTAGAAACATCTCCTAATTAGAATCTCTCACTGTTTGAGTACTTGTACCCAGCAATTCAGCACAGGAGTACCTTCATGCCTGCAACCTGAACAAATGCAAGGATATATAAGGTGCATTAAGTAATTGTCTATTTAGAAAGTACTTTGTAGCACTGGACTACTTTACAACTTTGCCCAAAGTTAAAAAAACAACAGCTCAATCCTGTAAAGACCTTATGATAACTTATATTAGTTCTCAATTGTCTTTTGAACTTTATCCAGAGTTATCCCTTTTTAGATCTGACCTAGGCACAGCTTAAGATGTCTGTAAGCCTCATTTAATTTCTAATAACAATAATTCATAAAATACTCAAGTATATAAATAGAAGGGCTTTGTATTTGATTACTTCAGACATTGCTTAGTTGCAGTGTTAAGCAATCCCTACAACCTTTCTGTCCCCAGCAGCACCTTAGATTCCTTCTTCCATTACGTGAGCACTCGTATTTGGGATGGCAATAGAGATCGATAGTTGGGTCGTCAATACGGAGAGATGTCTTGAGACCATTTAACTGACATATGCAAGATCACAAATTTGGCATAAGTCCCCAGTTTGAAATAAAATGATTCAAAGTTCCATCAGAGGACCAATCTGCTTCTCTCACACTAATCTCCAATCTTGCTCATGAAAATCAAAGATGTTCTCTTTTCTCTTCTGCTCTGAGCAAAGAACACGTGGATTCCCTTTTAATTTATTCATGACATGAAACTGAGGAGTATATTTAAGGAGTCCTACCCTTTCTTTCCCACCCTTGAAGAAGCTACAATGACAACAAAATATCTAAATGCACCTCTTTTTCCCCCATGGCTCTCATTGCGAGTGGCCTAATAAATTATATGTGTTGCAACTCTTGTTACTGTACATAGTGCAACTGTACTTTTGGCTCATCTTACCACAGCTTATAACTACTGGATGGAATTAAAAATACACCCCTGGTTAGATTACAGCATACCAAACCTGCCACACTTTATCAGCAGAAAAATGGGCAGTAAATGAATGCCAGGAGATGCAGATTTTGGTATAGTAAGCACTAGGGGTGGGTGGAACTAGTTGAGTTTCACTCAGTTGAATTCCACGGAGTTACATATAAACTCTGCAAGATTCTGCAGAGACCCGCGAGTGGTGAATTTGGCATGTCACGCTGCTAGTGCTGATTGTTAGCATTGGGAGCTTGTTCTGCACTGTAAAATCAGTGCGACCGGCACTATGCAGCACACAGTGGGTGTAGCTTCTTTCTGACACTCTAGTTGATTTTCTACTGGACTTGCAGCTTTCTCAACACAAGCAATAGCATTCTCAGCGCTAGCGGTAGAGACCTGCTGCGACCGACCGTGCTGAGAAATCTCGACGGGAGGCATTCTAGCGCTCAATTTTCTTGCTGCACTTACCAACTTAATGCTGGTGAGAACAAACTTCACCGCATGGTGGTTGGCAGAGTTTTTACAGAACTCCATGCTCTAAGCAGAGCACAGAGTGGGCAAAACTCTGAGAAGTCTGCCGGTGGAGAGGAGTTTATCGCCCACCCCTAGTAAGCACCCAAATCTGCATGGTATTCCCCATTTCAAGGGACAAACGTAGGTGCTATTCATTACACCCAATTGCTAACATACCCCACTATCACATAATTCAGTGTGTGTAATATATATTACTCATAGAACATGTCAACTAGTAATGAGGGTCTGTTTCTCTTGAACTGTTGATGATTACTGCTTAAATATGGACTCTTCTTGAATGCCTACATAGAGTGCCCTGTTCTTGTGCAGGTGCATTTATTAGAGAATCTAACCCTGACTGGGAAGCACTTACAAATATGAACCTAGCAGATTCCCCATTTGAAGATTTGGGGCCTCATTTATGGTTTGACAGATGGAGCACAGTCCTTCAGGGTAGTTGAGGACAGTACCCCTGCCATCCTGATGGACTACAGTCTGACACATTTGAGAGAATATTGCCTTCCCAGCGGCCATTTCTGTACATTGAAAGGAACTGCCATCACAGTGATTAGTTTCAATGTACATAAAGTTTGATGGATGGCCGCCACAGTTTTTTTTTAAACAATTTTTTTAGTTTTCATTGCATACAAAGGGGCCGATTCCGATTCGGGCAGGAAATCTCTCCGACCGAGCCGGACCTGGAGAGATTTCCGACCGAATCGGACCCTAGCAGTCCGACCGAACGAGTACGATGCGTTCGCATGCTATCGGACTCGATTCGGTCGGACTCCCATTGAAGTCAATGGGAGCCGGTCGTACAACGCGTACGCGGGCTCCCATTGACTCAATGGGTGCGAGGCGAACAAGGGCGCCCCCTATAGCGGGTACGCGTCGAAGCGGGTCACGCCTTACACGCACAGGTAGGGGGGACCCATGGGTCCCCCCTGTGTGCGACTCGCGCGGCTAGGCGTACAGGGGGGTCCGGCACGGACCCCCAAAGTGCGGCTCCGACTGCTGTTTCGAGCCGGACGGCGCGAGTCGGTCGGACTGCTCGCGGCGCGCATCGTACTTACCCGGCCGGGGAACGTCTCCATTGCGCGGTGCGAGTCGTATCCGTGCGAGTCGGTCGGAGCGGTTGGGTCCCGCGAACGAGTCGGTCGGCGATTTCGCGTACGTTCGCATCGTACTCGCTCGCCCGGACGCACGTCCGACTCGGTCGGAAACAGGGCGTCCGAATCGGATCCGGTAAAGCCGAATCCAATTCGGAGCCCTACCGGCCGAGATCGGAATCGACCCCATAGTATACAAGTCTGTGGTAGAAGACAATATGCACATACAGAAAGTGTTTGTGCAAAAGCAGTACGTTGTATAGGAGCTGCTGGTTCAAGTTTTAAACAAGTGAACAGTATCACTATAAATCCACAGATCACAAAAATGAGAGTCATGCCACACTGGATAAGGCCACCTACCTAGGCGATATTACGACATGCGAGTCTCTACATCTCTCCTTATGAATTAGAATAGTGTATGGTGTACTGAGGTGTATGTTTCACCCTCCCACCACGCATGACAGGAGACAGATTTGTGCTTCCCAGGAAGTAGGGCCCAGATTCATGAAGGGGGAGACCCGTAGACCACCCAAGGTTGGGGACCAAATGGGCAGCGGGCAGTCCTGTGCGAGGGAAGGAAGCAGGGAGTCCTCCCCTATCTACTATACCAGGGATTCTCTGAATGTCCAGGGATCATTGAGTAGACCATTCCAGCATGTGGCGATTGGGATCTTAAGTAGCCCCCGGACCTCATCCCTCTGCAATGCCATTTCTTCAGCTTTGCCCCACTTAAGCATTGGTGCTCACCAATCACTCATGGTCAGGAGGGTGTGCACCTTCCAATTCATTGCTATGGAATGCCATGCTATGAGGAGGGTCAGGCCACATGTGTTTTTTTTTTTTTTTAATGTACCCAGTAACAACTTTTCCATGGTGAGAAATGCCTCAAGGCCCGTCACCTCCAGCATCGATCCTGCAACCCCTTGCCAGAGGTCCCTGGCCATCGGCC
Source organism: Calotriton arnoldi (assembly GCA_963921515.1). Classification (NCBI taxonomy): domain Eukaryota; kingdom Metazoa; phylum Chordata; class Amphibia; order Caudata; family Salamandridae; genus Calotriton; species Calotriton arnoldi. The sequence continues at coordinate 1,783,292 of CAWUFW010002325.1, read as the reverse complement.
AGCTCCAGAACACGTGTGCTATAACTGCATGTGGTGTGTAGAACTGGGTGCAAAGAGGAGAAGATCCAAACATACTATGCAAACTTTCGGGGAGGAGGTAGGCCCTGTGAAGTATATTGTGTTGTATGTACTGGAATTTCACATTACGGGACACTTTCCTTGGAAAGTACAAAGCCTTTCCCCACTCTGGGTGTTAAAGCTCAGCCTATATCCCTTTCCCAGCATTGACATGTCGCTTGTAAAGGGTCGAGTGTGATGCATGCCAATATTCGTGCGAACCAGGTAATGAGACTCCGCCCATTTCCCATGATGTGAAGGGTATGTACGAGTGAATGTTTCTCTGGTTCTGAGTCCGTGATACCCCACAGTCATCCCAGTTCAGCCAATAGCCTGCCATCGGCTAAGAAATGTCCCGATGGTAGTTCATACTTCTCCTGAAATTGGGTAAAGGGGATAAGCGCACTGTCCTGAAACAGGTCACCCATTGTCCCCACCCCAAACTCAGTCCACGTCGTCACTCCCTCCCGCCCGAGTGACTCAGAATGTATTGATGACGTTCAGCCTGAGGGTCTCCGCTATCCCAGTGACACCCTTCCAGATGTCTCGAATGTAGATGAGTAAGTCATCTGCATAGAGTGAGAGTGCGTGCACACCCTCAGCCAAGGGGATTCCCCACTCCTCGCCGCATTGACGAAGCCATTGGGCTGACGGCTCCATCGCAAGGGCGAATAAAAGCAGTGAAAGGAGGCAGCTTTGGTGGGTTCCTCTACTTATGGCAAATAAGGGCGAAATGAGTTGACCAATTTTCATTCAGGCTGTGGACTCAGTATAAAAGAGCCGAATGAGTCGCTGGAGCTGGCTGGTGATACCAGCCAAGCCCAGGATGGTAAAAAGGTAGCCCCAGTACACCATGTCAAACGCCTTTTCTAGATCTAATACTAGGCAAACCAGGCTGGTGCTAGCTCCATTACTCTTAGAGGCATCAGACATTGAGGGTGGTGGACCCTCTAGGGATGTAACCATTTTAGTAGGGTGCACCGGGTGTGTCATGTGTTTCAACAGACGGACTGCTATAATCTTACTAAGTGTTTTATAATCTGTTCCCAATATGGATAACAGGTGATAAGAAGTGATTTCCAGTGGGTCCCTGTTAGGCTTGGGCAAGGACACTAATAATGATTTGCGAAGCGACTGCGGGAGGCAGCCCTCTGTGAGCACAACCTGGTACAGTTCCAACAGTTTGAGGGCAAATAGTGACTCATATGCCTTGTAGAACTCAACACGCAATCCATCGAGGTCCTGAGTTTTGTGTGTGGCAGTACCTCTGATTGCTCCATGTATTTCTTGTAGTGTGAGGGGGCATTCTCGGTCTCCCTATCCAGGTGGTGCAGGGTGAGTAGCCCTATATCGTGTAGTAACTTGTCAATATGTTTTGGCCGGTCGATGGCAGAGGGGCATATAGTGCTGTGAAATAGCAGCCAGCTCAAATCCTGCTGAGCAGCATGCCCTAACTGAGGCCCTGGAGCGCTGAGTGTTGAGCCCAGCAGACTGCGGAAGCAGCCCAACTAGGTTGGGTGCGGCTTGCTGTCTGCTTGTGTGCCCTGCTCCTGCTTCTGTTCGCCTTTGGAGTGTGCTTGGAGTACGTTCCCAGTGTTTTCTGCCCTCAAACTCACCTAAATCCCCTCCCACCTTTACTTCCACGCGGTACTTCTTTAAGGAATACTTAGGACCGGGCAATTAAAGAACATTAAAGAACATTAGCCACAAGTACCAAACTACAAATCAAGAAGTAGGTAAGAAGTAAAGCAAAGGAAGTCAAAGAAGCAAAGGAAAACAAAGGAGGTAAAAAGAGCAGAGGAAGCGCAAAAAACAAAGCATAAAAGTGAGGGAAAAAGGAAGCCTTGAGATATGAGATCTGGGAGAATTGGAACCAAGTTCAAGCTGAAGAAAAAAGTTGGACAAAACAGTAGGAGAACCAGCAAAAGAGCCCTTGTTTCACCCACAGAAGCGACGCAATTGGAAACAAATCTGGAATCATCATTAATAGCGTCGCCAACAGTGTTATCAACGCCAATAAAAAAGCCAGCAGGAAGGAACTCGAAAATCACGGATTTTCTCATTTCCCCAAGTTTCCGAGTTCAGAAAAGAACAACTAGACCTCAGGATCCAACCACAAAGATGTCGTCCTCAGCTGGATCCATAATCACATCCGACATGACAAGAGAACAGATCAACATTCCATTGGAAGATAGCTGCAGCACCCCAAAGACTTCGAAAACTACTGGCAACCAAGTAATCGTGGTAGCTCAGATAAACGCAAGTGAAGCACCACAAAAATCACAAATGAGTTCAAAAAAAGTTGCGCTAGAGGCAATTATGAAGAGGCGGTCTGCAAGTCTCGGGCACTCCCTTGTGCCCTTGGGGCCAAATCTAGTGAAGGCCAGGCACGCGTTTCTTCCAAAGTCAGTGTGGACTGCACGGGCAAGAGTGAGGAAAACATCTTGGGGGGACAATCAGCGGCCCCGTCCGAAATAGCTTCAGAAACTCAAGAATGCCTAATAAGTCCACTCGGGCCTAAATACGAAGTTCAGATGGCAGAAATTCCTCTTTTTACACCAAATGACCAACCATTAACAGGGTTCCTCTATGATTATGATTATAATACCATACTCTCACCAATAAAGACACGACCAGGGACCGGACCCATAGTTCACCCAAGAACAGATCAATCAATAAAGTCTCGAATGGGGTCTGGCCCCATTATTCAGCCAAGTACAAGCCCGATAGGAGACTTCAAGGACAACACTATGATAAAATCAGGAGACAACATCCACTTTAGCCAGTGACTGGATGCCAATCAGACAGATCACCTCTCACTGTCACAAGCTCCGTTATGGCCTCCATTTATTATTATAATGGAAACCATTTCGTCAGCTTTACTCCAACATTCGGAAAAACTAGAGTTGCAAGTAGATCTCCTGCAAGCTCTTGTGTTACATGTTTCCGGTATAGAAAGAAAAATCCAATTATTAAATTCCATTATTGAGCGGGTGCAGAAAGATCCTCACACAACGTATCATGAGTGCCAATGTTCAAGCACCATGCATCAACTAAAGTCCATCCCGTCAATTTTAACAGATATACTGACAGAAGTTAAAAAAAAAAAAAAACAACGGACATGGCCACACCAGTTGATAGCATTCTCACTAAAACAGCTGTGACTCAACAGAACCCCACATTTCCTCCAGGCACTTTGGAAAGCCCGGAGGAAATGGATGGCATCCCAAGAGATTTAAACTCAGATACGCAGACAGAAACATCAAATAACACGTCAATACGAAGTAATCTTGAAAACAACCATCACTGTGACGATCCAGCGCCTGATGTAACAGCCTCAAAATCACAGCAACAAAACCCCAGTAATCAATTAATAAAATGGGAACGCAAGAGACTGAGAAAATCAAGGCAAAATTAGGAAAAAAGATGCCAAGCAATAACTCAGATTTTCCAAAAACAGGCCCAAGAACGATCCGCCTCAAGTGGCCACCAGACGAATCCACAGTAAACAACCGCCGGAAACGGGCTAGTGGAAGACAAGGCAAATAAGCACAATATTGAAAAGCCATCTGAACTCAAACATTTAATCTGATAATCACGGAACGAATATTCCCTCATTAAATCTGACAACAATGCAGACAATCAATCACAAAGACCTCTGGCCAGCAGTCCCTTCCATCAAAAATCAAAATGAAAATGGCATAGTACTGCAAATTCCACGATTAGAACAACAAAGTATATCCCAATACTTCCCCAAACAATCAAAAGCTCAAACCAGAGAAACTGTGGAAAAATTGCAGCACTCACAAAAACCCAGGTACAGTTCGGAAATTCAGACAGATCACTCCCCATTATCAGGAGAACAAGTCAAATCGCAAAAAATAAAATCAGATTGAATCAATCCTGTTGTGATAAATACAACTTGCCCCCAAATTTCAACTGAGGGGATTTTTCGGTCAGAAGAAACCATACTCAGTGGAATTTCTGCAAGTTTACATCGCCATAGAACCGATCGGCGGAAAAGCAACGAAGGACAAATTTGTCCAGATGGTCTAGTAACGTTAGAACTGATTCCACATTACATTTCAAGAGGAAACCATGACATTCTTAATCGCAGTGCAATAGTAAAGCTTGCAAATTCCATTGAAACACTAAAACATCTAAACACAAATCACATTGTAAGCATTCAATTTAAAACACTCCCAAATGTAAAAGGCAGGGAAATGACGGTCGTAACCTGGAGCGATCCAAAAATTACAACGGAAGTTTGGAGTCACAGAGATTTCTTTGTCAAATGGGGATTCGAACTAAGAACAACAGAAATAGAACAATACCCTGGCCCTCTAAACCCAGCAGCCGAGTTAAGATCAGCAATGCACAGCGGATTACTCCGGGGGGCAGTAGGTCCCACATTAAATGCCCAGGAGAGCTGGTCAAACCTACGTATCATCCATCAAGATGCACCAGAAGCAACCAGTCAAGCCCGAAAAGTTATTTTCTCGACCACCCGGGGCACGGAGATAAAGGAAAACAAGGCATGAAAAAGTAACGTACAACTGTGCTCTTGGAACATCAACGGCTTAGGCAGAAAGGCAGACGAAGGAGACTTGCAAACTTTTTTTTAAAAATGTGATATACTCCTACTTCAGGAAACTTGGACCACGGCACCTACGCCAATCAACAGCTTTAAAGAATTTCAGCAAACTGCCACTAAAGGTAAAGCATCAGGCAGACCATCCGGCGGTCTATCAATCTACCTTAGCATAAGCATACCATGGTCCCACGAATTGATCGAGCTAGGACAAACCTGGATCTAATGTATAAAAATCTCACTATTGCAAGATCCACTTAATGGTTTGCAACATAACAATGAGGAAAAGCTTTTAATAATATGTAACATATACATTCACCCAGCACCAAAAGCTAAACAGGAGAAAATTATGACCCTCAAAGCGCTGATCAAATCATTGCAATCAACTTTTCCGCAAGCAGGCATTGTGCTGTCTGGCGACTTTAACATGTTCTTACTCCAAGTGGACCAGACACAAAAGAAACAACAAACTAAATTCAAAGGGCAAGTGATTCCCCCAGTAATCACAAACTATCGTAAAAAAGATCGCTATGGCCAACTCTGTGCTTCAACATTAGCCGATACAGGGATAATAACTTTAAACGGTCGCTTCTCGCAAGACCAACCAGCGAAACCAACCAGAATATCTAAGCAGACACACTCTGTCCTAGACTACACAATAGTGGATATTGAGCTACTACAAACGATCTCTAGTTATCAAATAACGCACAGACTAGAGAGTGATCACAGCCCTCAGTTAATAGATTTTCATATTCACACGTCAAGAGCAGCAGAAAGCAATGATCTGTCCGAAGTCCCGAGCCCGTACAATCTAAAAAGGCTTACGTGGAATGGCAAAAACATGGGTGAAATAATGAATTATCTAAAAACTCACCGTCGATCACACAAGAACAAAACTCGACACAGCCATGGGTAACCTGGGACAATATGATCACGATGCTGATTTCCAAATTTCCATCGCAGAACAGACACCATGGAAGTAACCAAAGGACAAAAACAACAGAACCTCTAGGCTCCTTAACGGCGAAGAAAAGGGCATTTAACCGAGAAATGAGAAAACTACGTGGAAATGCCCAAAACAACGAGCAAAGGGAAAAACCAACAAATACATCAGTTAAGGCAGAATTATAAAAAAGAAGTATGGATGGTAAAGAAAACACAACAAACCGAAATTTGGCTAAAACTACTGGAAATAAGTAAATCAAAAAATAACAAAAAATTTTGGGCGGAAATAAATGACATAGCAAATGGATCTTTCCGTCAACATAACGCAAATATTCTAGAGGCAGACTGGATAGCTCATTTAACCAAAAATAACATGGACAAAACCATAAATTATCAAATTAAGAATACTGGTCATAATGCAGCGTATCAACCAAAAAACAACAACTCAGAAAACCTGTTTGAGGAAAACTGGATTCGAACTAACCAGGTCGCAATGATCATAAAAAAATTAAGATCTAACGGAGCCCCAAACGGCCTACCGAATGGTCTATTTAAACACGACAAATCATTTTGGGCAGAATTTTTCACTCCACTATTCAACCATGCTTTTCAAACAAACAGCATACCAACGTCTTGGAGAGGTTGCGTTCTGCATCCGATATTCAAAGCGGGTGCCAGGTCAGATCCGGCGAACTTTAGGCTAATCGCCTTAATCGATGTAGAAGCTAAATTATATGCGTCAAATCTCCTGATAGCTCTGGAAGAATGGGTCACTTCCAGCAAGATCATTCCAGCCCCACAGACAGGCTTCAGACCTGGCACAAATACGATGTGTAACCTCCTTGCCCTGAATCTCCTCGTTGAAAAAGTCAAGCGAAAATCCACCAAACTGTACACCTGCTTTGTCGACCTAAAAGCAGCGTTCACCATGGTACCCAGACAACTCCTGTGGCAAAAAATACTACTAGGGGCAATCATTAATTTGTATACATCCACTTGGGTGCAGATAAAACTGGGTAACGGAGAATGTACCACAGCAAGGATCCCCACGTATATCGGTCTAAAGCAGGGATGCGTGCTGGCTCCTAGTCTTTTTAACATCTTCACCGCAGACCTAGACAAGAGGCTATCAGAAGTTCAAAGTGAACCCCCGAAGATCGCCCACTGCAAAATAAGGAGTTTGCAATATGCAGACAACATCATTCTATGCAGTCAGACGCCAGCGGGCCTCCAGCGCTTGATCACAAAGCTGGTGGAATATACCAAGGAGCTTGGTTTGTCTCTCAACTATAACAAAACCAAGGTTATGTGTTTTTCAGCAAACACAGCGCCCAACAGAAAAAAACACCAGTGGTATGCAGCAGGAAACAGAATAGAGCAGTGTGCCTCCTACAAATACCTGGGAGTAGTGGTGGACACAAGGTTCACACTTAAAGAGCACCTAAACTCTAGAAAAGCTCTAGCAAATAAACTTCATTTTGCATTAAATATGTTAAAAGCGAAATTAAAGTGTCCATCAAATTCCCATCTACTAAAAGTCATTGCTGCTAAGTTTCTCCCAACTCTTACTTATGGCTCCGAACTATTTAAAGGCCAAGACGCCAACTTCCTGAATCTCCAGCAATCAGGCCTATTTAAACAAATCTTCCTGATTCCGCAGTTCACGTCACAAGCTCAAGTTCGCTTGGAATTCGGGATATCAAACCAACACCTGGTCAGACAAGCGGCAATAATAAAAATGTGCTGGAAATTAAAAGCAGCACAAGAGGATTCCTTATTGGGGTACTGTTGGACGGAAATGAAGAACCAACCCAAAGGAAGAAAAGTCTGGCACACTGTACTCGAAGAAGCATTAACAATGCTCGACATGCATGATGCCTGGGACACCGACTATAGTTTTACCGCATTCAAAAAACATAGCCAACGATCCAGCAAAACAAAAGGCTTGGATAATGGCTAAAGCTGCTCTATCGAGGAAAAAACATGGCTGGACGGTTTTGTCTTCATATGAGATTCGATCACCGTAGCCGTATCTCGTCCAGCACATAACTCCATCAATCCAGCATCAGCTACTTTTGATCAGGTTGGGAGCTTTCGCCTCCAAAGACCAGGTCCCAACATGGAAACAATCATGGCCAACCATGCTTTGCAGACTTTATGGACAGGCTGAAGAGTCCCTCATACACCTAGTGTGTATTTACCCAGCTGTGAACAATTTGAGGCGGCATTATTTACTTCATGTATTCCGCTCTTTTCAAGTCAGATCATGTCGTCCGGCCATAATGCTATTACTGAATAGCTATTCACTACAGACCTCATGCAGAGCAGCTAGATTTCTGCAGAAAGTTAGTTCATTATTATTAAAATCAAACACATAGCATTCACATGAGTGTTGTTTTAGCAGCACAGTGACAAGTACACCTGCTATTTGGACATGGCTTTTAACCTTGAAATAGAAGATAACTACACCTGCTATTTGCACATGGTCTTTAACCATGAAATAGAAGACTGTTAACACCTTGAAATTAATGCACATGATATTGGACAGGAATTTGAGGTCTTGTAATACCTAGTTTACATTTGTATCTTGCACATGATTTTAGCTATTCAGCTGAGGATTCATGCACATTTGCATTTTTTGCATACAATCATTGCAATGAAATCTGATGACCATCCTACTATGAGCATCACATTGTATAGTCGTATTGCAATTTTGATGACTGTTAACATCCTGAAATGAATGCACATGAAATTGGACAGGATTTTGAGGTCATGTACTACTTAGTTTACATTTGCACTTTGCCCATGTTTTTAGCTATGTAGTTGAGGATTTTCGCACATTTGCACTTTTTGCATACAATCATTGCAATGAAATCTGATGACCACCGACAATGAGCGTCACATTGTATAGTCGTATTGCAATTTTGCCTATGATCCCAGCACATGATTTTAGATGTAGGACAAAAGATGGTCAAATTCGAGAAAAAATTTGTACACTGATTATTGCTGATGAATGTTGACGAATGTAGAACTTTGTAAAAGGGACATGTTCTCCTTTTAGTATCCGATCATTGTTTTTGACAAATCGATGATTTTTATCACAAAATTGTAATGGTTTTAACTAACTATATGCAATAAATAAAAATACTTCGCCCTGGAGCATCATGCCTGCTTGATTGAGCAGCTGCATTGCCTGGACTTTTTTGCTGCTGCGGAGGTATGGGAAGTATAGGGGTCTGGTTCAGAGAGGCCGTCCTCTGCCCAGCTGGGGGTCAGGGAGTGCCCACAGCACACCAAGAGGTCTCTGTGGATATAGCCTGGGACTGATCCTCCTTTGCTTGTGAGAGGGTGGGAGCCCCTGTGGCTTGCGCGGCCCCATCCCCTCAGCTCCTGTGCCTGGTTCTCCTCCTAAGACCTTCTGCTCATGATGTTTCAGACGGTGAGGTCGAAGTCCCAGTGTCATATTGATGCTGTTCCACCCAGTCCTAAGCATCTGTGGGTACAGTAAAGAAGTAACTGGTGGTAGGACTTTAAGCTTAGCTGGGAATAAAAAAGAGTACTTAAGGGCAATTTGTCGAAGCTTCAACTTCACACCCAGGAAGGAGGCTCTGCAGCACTGCACTGCCACTGTGTAGTCTGGAAAGAAGTAAATGCATGCGTTTTCATAGCGGATTGGACCAGTGGATCGAGTCGCCTGTAGAATGGCTTCCTTGTCTCTATAATTCATCACCCTAGCCACCAAAGGCCTGGGGGGGCTCCTATGGCTGGCTTACGGGCTGGGACCCAATGGGCACACTTGATCAGAAAGTGAAGCGACAATTGCACCACTGTCTTCAGCAGCCAGTCCTCAAAGAATTGCATGGGGTTGGACCCCTCCACCCCCTCCAGGAAGCCCACTATGCGGAGGTTGCTGCGGCGAGATCGTACCTTGGCATCCTTCACCCTGTCTTCGAGTTCCTGGACTTTAGTGGCAAGAGATCAGACTTTGTTTTCCAAGTCTCTGAGGCCAGGTCCCAGTTCTGTTATGGCAGTCTGTCAGGATGCAGGCAATATAAAAGAGGAGGACTTGCCTGCTGCCCCCCTTGGGCCGTGTTGTCAAAGGACTTGGTTGCCGCCCTGCTCCCGTGTTTTTGTTTCAGGCATTCCCTGGTCACAACAACCTGGAAGTGGAACCACATCAGCCTATAAGGGTGTTGGCCAATGAAGACAGACTCAGGAAGGAAAGAGAAAGACAAGGGGCGGACTCACAAGACAGCGGGGAATGCCAGTAGGATTTCCGAGTGCAGGAGGAGGGAGACAGGAAGCCCGTGAAGTTTCCAGGGGAGGAGACAGCTTCCAGTGGATACCGGACCATGGTCTGTTCTCCACCAGTGAACGACAAGAAGCCAGCGAGACCTGCTCGAGACCTGGAGGGTCACCGGCCTGATGAATCATCCAACCACACTCCAGTAGGAGCGTTGCTTACTAAGGAAATCGGTGACCCATATATCCAGGGAATGCCTACAAGAGAAAAGAAAGAAGAAGGCGGTTAAAACTGGAAGACTCCTAAACCCCCCCATTATGATATTAAGCATTTGTTAAATATAAGCAAGGTTGCTATCATCCACAGTTACTCTCGTAGTTCCTTCGCTAAGTGGCACAGTCTCTGCATCATTCATTCTGGTCTTGAGCTTATTTTGGTCTTCCCTGAGCAGTCCCACATTAATGGCAACTGCGTTGACCCGGCCTGCGGAGTTCCCGTATTCAGTGTGCAATCGCTTCCAGTATCTTGTCAAGTTTCTCCTACATAGGGGACTTCCGGGAGTCTTCTTGACTGGGTGCCATGCCCGGGTGGTCCATGGTGTCTGTGTTCTGGTACCCCAAGGGCCTGCACATCCTCATCTCCCCATGAGGTGCGTGGACTCGTGCCCTCCACAGGAGCCTGATGGCAAGTCCCACACCAGGCATAAGGAGGACACCTATGCTGAAGGGGGCCTATCATGATAACATACACTGCCCCACGGACACTCTCAGGGAGACAGACACCATGGCAGCATGTGCAGTCTCTGTTGGGACCACCCTCATCTGTGAGTGATCCTTGTCAGCCGTGCACCTAACACATCTTCAATTGCAATGATGTTGCTTTTTTGAGTGCACAGGAAAGCAGCAAAGTCTCACCTGGACCCACCTCATCCCTCTCTTACCCACGTGGTGGGCCTCGAGGGGGGCACAAGCAGTCCAGCCTCACCAACCAAGTAGAGCACTCCCCCCCTCTTGTCACTTCCTGGGGGAGAGAGGGCAATGGTGCAGCCAAGTAGAGGTATCAGCGGTGTCCGGGCTACCAAACAGTTCTATCCCAGCAAAAAGCCCCCCTGACTCCATGGTGGGGGCACAGTGGGCCCCCACTGTTAAAATGGCAGCCTCTGCGGGCATGTGAGTGATTGTTCCGGGGGTATGACAGGGTAGCAGGGTCTCCACTTGGGCAATGCCTTTGGGCGTCATCGTTCTATGTCGCCAACAGATGCCGAGCTGGCCACTGAATGCACCTGGCTTCTATCCTGCCTGCTCCCCGCTGGGAGGATGGAACCTTGCTTCCAGCCATCTCCTTTGGGGCACCTGGCCCTCCGAACAGCATCCATGTGTGGCAGGGACTCAGAGGTATGAAGGAGGCAGGCTGATTCTTGTTATGTTGGTGTTTTTACTGTGTATCGGGCAGTTAGATGCGGCTCCTCACCCGCACCACCACAGACTCCCGGGCCCCCAGCCCAGAGCCCTGGTACTGCAGGCAGCCAACATCATGGTGAAAGAAGACTGCTAGGCACTGAGGAAGGGTCCAATCAACAATCCGGTCGTCCCCTTGCGGCTGCCGAAATCGACCTCTTCACACTGGCCCGCTCATGGGAGTCAGCAGCCGCCCAATAGGCCCAGGCCCTGGCCCTCTCTCTCTGTCCAATCCCGGCCAGCCTGTGTAACAGGCCACCAGCAGAGCAACTTCACTTTCCTTGCTCCCACCGGCAGTCAACACATGCTCCAGCAAGGGATCAACAGTGATAAATGCCTTACCAGTCAGGTCCAGCAACAGGTATGGGCCATCGCTGAGTCGCGCTCTGGGCTCCGCTGCCGCCATTTGGTGCAGGACAGTGCACCCTGCTGTGCCCGGCCTCTGAACTCTGCCGTCGTCAGAAATGCATCAGGAGGCACTGCAATGTCTTTGTGTCCTGCTCCACATCACCAGCAGCTGGCAGCGGCAACGATTGTGGTGATTGTGCTCAGATCATGGGCCAGGGATGTGAAGCTTCACAATGTGCATCTGCCATTTTCCCAGGCAAGCCGGGTCCCTCCAGGCTGCCATTGGTTTTGACATCCGTTGACCAAAATGTTTCAAATTTGTTTCATTATCAGAAACAAACTTCCAAAGCTAAAATTTGTTTCTGAAAAACAACAAGAATAAGGACCCCTACACTGTGGGAATTTTCACCCAGGATAAGGGGTGTGTTGCAAAGACATCCTGTGCCCTGGGCACCCCCCAACTTTTTGCTGAATGGTACTGGTGGTAACTGACTCTGACTGACCCTGGGCTCTGCCTAACCAGGCCCAGGGCCAGTGCTATGCTGAAAGAGACACATTTAGAATACAGTGAAAACACCTACATACACTAGGGTACACAAAGGGTTAGGGTACCCCTGTGGATGGCATGACCTACCCTATCAGACCCTATCAAATATTAGGGCAATGGGATTAAAACTACCTAGAAGTCCCTAGCCCACAATAGGGCATGGCAGTTTGGAGGCCAGCAGCTTTTCTGCAATTGCATGTGTGCACTGCTGAGGCCTGGGGGTCAGTTTAAAAGTAGCCCTGGGTGGCAGGACTGCTTTTAAAAAGTAAATTGTGCTCAAACTCGACTTTGGCGTTTGGGGCACTTAAAAATGGATAACCTGCAATGTTTTGGCATATTAGGAACTCCCAGGGTCTCCCCTAGGTGTCCCAGGGGTGGGGGTCAGGTATTTATAAGGTAGACCCTTATAAAATGAGTTTTATATGCCCTGGGTTAAGTGAAATTTCACATTTCACTCCCCACATTGTGATAAAGTGCTGCCCAAATTCGACTTTGATGCTAGGAGCCCTGTAGAGGGAGGATCTGCAATATTTCTACAGATTCAGAACCCCTAAATTCTCCCCTAGTTGTCCCATGAGGTGGGGGTCCTGTAAATATAAGCAAAGTACCTATAAAATATGTTTTTGTAAGTCCTGGTACTGGAAAAATGGCCCAAGTCGTTTTCCCATGGCAAATCCCCTGCTACATAGGTTAACATGGTAGGAAGTTATTAACTAATAACTCTTGATAGGAGAGGGCTAGAAGTACCATTCATAGACTTCCCCGAATGGTATTAAAAAATTCAAGAATATGATATGGTTGAATTTCTCCTAAAGTGTACATACAAGAAGTTATAAGACTTTCTTGTTTGTAAGTCCAGATTCAGCCTTCCAGTGGTCTGTCCTGATTGGTCAGAGTTAATTGGATTAGCCAGGCTGCCTTGAAGAGGTGATAAAGAGCCCCTGGGGTTAACCAGCTCTACTGGGAGGGCAGTGTGCTGCTACACAGGAATGCCAGAGCAGGGGGAGGAGTCGTAAACCATGGTCTTCAAAGAGTAGAGGAGGCCTTAGTGTCATTTACAACTCTAAACTTTTCACCTCAGCCAGAGCTAGGCTTATGGAAGGAATGCACAGATGCAAGTGGGAGAGTTTATGAAAATTAGCCATCCTAAGGGTGTGTTTAGCCAGCTCTTACCTCCCTGCTGGAAAATCAGCCATTATGAATTTGGAGGATTTGGTGCACTCTGGGCCAAAATAATGCCACACTCTACAGGATGTAGTCATATTCTTGGGGAGTTACCCTGCTCCCATTAGTCAGCAGTGACATCCTGCTTGACCCAGAGAACTTGGAATAAGTATCTGAGAAGGGCAGATTCTCTCAGATCTGCTGCTTGAAACTTAAGGAAGCAAGACGTTGCCATGCTGAGAAGTTGGGGGTGCAAAATACTAAGGCCTGCCCTCTGAAGACTACACCAGCTGAAACTACAGCCCTGTGGATTACCTTGCTGCAAAAGAACTAAAGATTGGACTCCCTGCAAGCTACAGGTTAACAGAGCTCACCTGGACCATCACCACTAAGGATCCTCAACTGGAAGAACTACCAGTGGATTTGTAAGGGTTTTGTCCAAGTGGATTGTGGGAACTGAAGTCCTCAACTCTCAAGGACCATCTTGGAGCTTCCAGATCCTTGGAGTGAGTTTGAGACACTTTGGGACCCCTTGAGGAACTTCAGGAAGAAGTTCAAGAACTTTGGAGAACTTTGGAGCAACTTTGAAAAAAAGCTCCATAGAGGGATAGACTCAACCTGGCCAGCCAAGCCGCCTGCCTTCAACCGCGAGCCGGCCAAGCCATCCAGGTTCGTCCCACTAAAATCTTCGTAGGTCCAACTCCCAGAGTTTGACCGGGAGTAGAAGAAATCCGAGGCCGGCGAACCCTCACCGAATCCGGCCTGGTGAAGAGCATAGAGGGACCCCGCGAGAAAAAGCTCCGTAAAAGTTTCTAAGTCCGAAGGTAAAAACTGTGACCGGGACCTACCCCGAGTGGTAGACGCTCAGGGATCTACTGCGGTCGGCCTGAAACTTTGACTTTGAGCCGGTCTATCGCGACCAGATATCCCAATAAGGCGCTGTATGTTTCTAAGTGCTATATAATGCTAAATCTTTCAAAATTCATATCTCGGTTCCCTACATTGGATTTTTGTCGTTTTGGTGTCATTTTAAAGATAAAAATATTTCCTATTTTCATAAATTGGTTTTGGATTTTTATGATGTGTTGTGTCTTAATTATGTACTGAATTGATGTTTTTAAATGCTTTACATATCTGTCTTTGAAGTTAAGCCTGTCTGCTCGCAGCCACGTTACCAAGGGTTGAGCATAGGAATAATTTTCTAAGACCTATTCTGAGCCCTATACAGTGTTAGTGGCCTTATTGCCAGTGGCAGACCTACATTTGCCCCTGCCAATAATCCACTTTCCAACAGGGTGGCATTATGTTTTATATGCCCCTGACTGCCAGGTTTTTCATTGCAGCGAGAGACAGGAAAAGAAAGACCTTATTCCATCCACCTCAAATCGGAAGAATTCAGTCCAATTAACCATTGGGGACTTTGTCAATGGAATACCCAAGGTCAGCCCATCTCTAAGTTAGGCAAATGGACCGAGGGTTTGACAGGCACGGTACTCTGTCAAGTTTATGATGGGGTTTCTCATCTGCCAAACACTAAATCGGCCCTTACATCTGAAAGACTAGCGGACATACATGCAAACACTTACAAATGCATATGTCAATATATACATACGCTAACAGACGCACACAAATATAGGCAAACTGAAAAGGGCATCAGAGGTACCATGACCTCTTCCATCTACTTGTATGTCCACCCACATTTACAAGTTGATTTTTTACCTTACGTAGTCTGATTCATTCAACCATATTATATGTATCCACCTTTCCAATACTTAACTAGTAGTAGTAGTATCCTTAACTAGTTTTCTTATTCATTCACTCAAACATCCACACACAAATTACCAAATCATGTAAGAAACAAAAAGCCGTACACCAGAGCTATTGGTTTTGCCAGTGCTTGTTAAAGTTATCAGCATACTATTTGTATTATGCTTTGATGCATGGGTGTCGATTAACTAAAATGCCTGGGGTAACAGACATGACATCACATACCCTCTGACCTTAATGACATCATAAGAAGTGATATCATATGACCATTGACCCTGATTTGGCATGTCATATGATCCTAACATCACAACAATTGAGGATTTGTGTTGGATAGTATCCCAAAGTAATCCAAAATTGTGCTATGTGTCGCTTTGCGTTATTTGGATCAAGGGGCATTCCATGGGTGGTGCACTGGTGTTCCCATGCCACTACCCTTGGGTTTTGATGCAAATTACTCTCTTCAACAGTGGTGGGCAAGAATTTGTGCCCAAATCTTTAAATCTCTTTGAGGCAGTCATAACAGGGAGGAATATTTTAATTTCTTGTAGTTTTTCAAACTTTGCATGTGTGCTGCATTTACAGCATACGTACATAGTGTGAAAAGCCATAATGCATAGTTTTTTACTGGAAGGGACGCCTTCCAGTACAAAACCTATGCTTCAGAGAACCACACACCCTTGCACTGTGGTCCAAGGGTGTGTGCATTAGTGCATGGCTGCCGAAAGTGAACTAGCTGACAGGACGAGAAAAGAAAGCAACGTATCTTATTAGATATGGCACATTTTTTTCCCTCTCACTTTGATGCAAGGCAGTGCAGCAAATTTAGTGCAGTGTTGACTTGTGTCAAAGATTAGAAATCTGGGCCACATACTCACACAATCTTAATCACTATCTGTCATTTGACTTTCACTCACTCCCACATGCTTACAAATATAGAAACACTTGCTCAAGCATATGCTCTCTCTCACTTAAACACACTCTTACCCGCAGGTATGCATACAATATACATTTAAAACAATTTTTTACTTTCCACAGCTGCCACAGAATGTTCTGTGTGTGCTCCATTTTTATTATACTAACAGTGAATATTAGTGAATAATAGAATATTATTCGCCGTTAGTATGCTAAAAAACGGCAGTCAATAATGAATGCAGAGCCACCCCAGTGTTCTTGGCATAGATTTTGCCACCTCTAAGACAAGGGTGGCAAAAGCAGTGCCAAGGTCTGCAGCTATTACCACTAAATGATGTTCATGCTTTGAAGCCCTGCTTTTATTCTTTTGTGTCCATTCTATTGACCTGTTATAAAAATCAAAATATCTAAATTCAGTCCAAGTGTTCATTTTCTCGCTGATCAAATTTTGACCATAAATATCAGGTTATGCTTGGTACGGCGATATACCTCGACTTTGTCATTATGGGGCAGATTTACTAAGTTTTTGCTTCAGGGCTGCATCACTTTTATGGTGCAAGGGTGCCTGAATTGGCGCTAGGATGCACAGAGTGCATTAGCGCTAGCAGACAGAAGAAATTCACCATAACTTAGTAGATATGGCACATTTCTGCTGCCTCCCTTACATGCAATGCAGCACAGCAACTTTGCTTGCTGCCCTACGGTGCATCAAATGTAAGGAAATATGCCCCTTTGTATTTACATGCAAACAGAGGTCACCTTTAACTGACTGCATGATGCATGAAGCTAGCTCATTTTTAGCACAGACTTTATTCTACAAACGTTTGCAGCTTTATTACACTATATTCTAAAATTCACATTACCAGTGCAAAAGAACATAAATGGTCTTATACCATCACAAATATGATTGGTGGTAAATTAGCAAATGCAGATGGCTTTATTGCTACTTATTTCCACAGGAAATCCCAATAAATCAATCTATGGATTTGTATTTATTATTTAGTCACAAGTAGTTGCAGTCACACCAGATTGAAAGCCGCCTAATCTTAAAATGAAAAATTAAACAACTGTACATGCGTTTAAAGACCATTTAAAGAATTTCTGGAACTTGATTGGCTGAGAAAAGTCCATTGTACCCTTAAACCTCCTAGTGACTATGTGCAAAATTTGGTCTAAAGCGACTCTGGTCAAATTTAATATGCACATAACATGGTCACAGAGATAAAACACATTAAAACACCTTGAATGTTAGATTTCAGCTTCATGAATTGCTTTAGTAAGGCACAGTATGGCCAGTACAATACCACTGTTATGCTTTTGAAAAGGATTAATGCATTCAATAACACATTAACACACCAGTATAGTGCACAGGTATGTCACTTCACTTCAGACTGGATCAGTTGGCAATCCAGTGATAAATCATGGAGACTAAGGCTTTAAGTCCAGCTTTGCCTGCAGACCAGCCCTACTAAGGGGTCTATTAGTATGTCGGGCGGATCGCCACCGCCCGCATGGCGGTGGCGATCCGCCCGACATATTCCTCCGCCCGCATGTAAATTCCCCCGCCATATTACTATGGCGGGGGGACCCCAGCGGACGGAAAGACCGTCCGCCGGTTTTCCGCCCAGTCGATGAGTTGACCGGGCGGAAAAGCTGTTAATATGGTGGCGGTGACTGGTAGACACCGCCATCCATATTATGATACATGCAGGGTTATGCATTTCCGTGGCAGCGTTGCCGCCACGGAAAGGCATGCGGTCTTCTACATTGGGGGGCACCGCGCGGTGCCTGTCACGTTGTGCATTGAAAAGCACATCTTGCTATTAGGGCATTGCGGCGGGCGGTGCAGAAAGCACCGCCCGCCGCAATGTCAGGTATGCGGGATGCGCCCGCCAGTGTGGCGGGCGCATCCTAATGGCATGTGCGGGACCACTGCATGCATTGCGGGCGGTCCCATTTCCCGGGGGTACCGCCCGCCATGCTAATGACCCCCAAAGTGTGCACTTTTAATATTGAAGTCACAGTATCAATGGAACTAGATATTGAAGACAGAATATTAAGAATATTATTATATTGAGGCTACTAATATCGTTGGTAAGTATCTATATTTTTCAGTATACTAACATCAATGTTAAAAATATTGTAGTTTAAAATGATGTTATTTTTTAATATCTTTTATGTTTTATTTTTATAATGTTATTATTTATTTACATATTGTTGCATCATTATTATTAAGATTCTCTGAAATGTATTCATTTATTTAAAAATAAATCTGTAATTTCTCTCTATATATTTTTTAATTATTGTAAATGTGGAAATATATGTAATGTTTAAACTAAATGCGTAATATTTTATTATTGTAATTAGTTTTTTTAAATTTTGGGCTGTTGTTCATTTGATGGCTTTTGTGTGGGTACTTTCTTAAAATAATTTTTTTACTTTTAGATTTGATTTGTTTAATTTACTGAGTTAAAATTATTTTCTTATGATTTTTATTTTTAGAAATACATTTTTAAAATGTTATTACCAAAAATAAGTATTCCATAAATTGTTTAAATGTAATGCATTAATTATTTTTATTTCATATGTACAAAGTACTAGTTATGATAATGTTTGATTTAGGTAAGTTATTGATAAATAAATGCATATGTTGACATTTTATTTTTATGTGAATAATCAATAACTTATTAGTGATTATTTCCGAGTTTGATATTTAAAAAAAAAAAATACTTGTTTCTGATTTTTTTAATATAACTATTTTTTATTTATTTTAAAATGAAAGTAAATATGTTATGTTTTTCTTTATTTGATTTTTTAAAATCTTTATATTGGGTTGTTGGTTATGTATTTGTGACATTTTATTTTGTGGTTTAAATTTTATAATGCAGTACAGATAGGGATGAGAATATTTCCTCAGAACTACTCATAGTCCACTAGTTTTTGTAATGTAGCTTTGGGTGGAGTGGAAGTAGTAAATCTAAACCCCTTAAGGTCCAACACTCTCACCAATGTAGTTGAGGTTGGAGTATAAATTGTAAATTTAAACCTCTCATTGTCCAACACTTCCCGCAAAGTTGTTTAGGTTGGAGATGGACTGGTGAATGTAAACCCCTCAATGGGCAACACTTTTCCCAATGTAGCTTAGATTGAAGCTGGAATAGTAAATCTAAACCCCTTAATGACCAACTCTTTCCCCAATGTAGCTTAAGTTTGAGCGGGAATAGTAAATCTAAACCCTTCAATTTTCAATACTTACCCCAATGTAGCTTAGATTGTAATAGTAATTGTGAACCTAAACCCTTCAAAATCCAGCACTTTCACAATGTAACTTAAATTGTAGAGGGAATAACAAATCTGAACCCCCTCAATGTCAAGTAGGAAAAAAGAACCTGTAACTCTATAATTCCAACTTTTGAGTTACATTTGGAGGGTTAATACTGTCAATAGTAGTGGGAATTTTATAGCTGTTTAGGTTAATTGTATATGTGATTTGTTTTGCGGTTCTGTTAGTTTAATTTTTAAACATTATTTTAATTGGTTTTCATTTTTTTGATAATTTTTTTGATACATTTATATATGCTGTAATATATTAAACAAATACAATGTACATGTTAGATCTTGGTATGCCAACATCATATTTTTTACAGCATACTTTTTTTATGATAACATTTTATTTATCAAAATATAGTCAATGTTTGTTATACATTTTGGATAATTTTTCTATACCATTACATAATTTTTCACACTTAAAAACATTTACGTCTTTTTTATAAATTATATTTTTGAGAAAAAATCATTAATACCTTTTATTTTGTTTACAGAAACATTTGTTACAGGACTTTCCATGTTTGTACAAACTTTAAACAGTGTTTCATTTACATAATTGTTTGTAATTTTTTCACACTTTTTACATTGTAATTAGAATGTTATAAATAAAGGATAACCCTTTCTACAGCCCTGAACAGAGCAGCTTCCTGTGCTCAGCTTAGTTCCGGGTTAGTAGCGGCAGAGACAGCACCGGCTCAGATGGCATGTCAGCGACGAGTGAACGCCCTGCTGTGACGGTCTCCGGCTCCTGGCCCCGGCATCGGCTTTTGCTTTGGTTTTTTGTCCTTTACTGAGGCCGTGTCGATCTGTGCCTGGGGTTAGAGTTTGGAGCTTGACAGCCGGGAGAGCCTCCGTAGGTCTCCGCGGCCGCTCCGGTCCCGGTTTGGTCGGCTCATTTGTTCCACCGCCGGTGCTGCTGGTGCTGGTTCAGGCAGCAGAAGGCAGCAGGCATTTTTGCTCGCAGCTTCGCACCTTGTGCCCTGCTCATACCCTGTTGGACTCACACAGGATTCACACAGGGCATGGAAAAAGGGAAAGGACGCAATAGGCATGCATGTTACAGCCGTAGCTGGCTGTGGAAGTGTGTGCCCTGAGTCCCCTGCAGAAGCAGCTCGGCTAGTGCCGGGCACGGCTTGCGTGGCTGTACTCGGTAGGCCCCACCCGTGCCCACCTGTGCCAATCACCAGTGCCAGCACCTTGGGACATCCACAGGCCCACCGTTTCTTTGAACCAACGTAACTTGTGTCAAGTAAGGAAGGCAGCAATCACCTGCTGGGAATTGTTTGGAGATTGTGAGGAGACTGTGTGGAGGAGGAGAGTGTTTTACTCACAGAGAGTCCTATTGCAGGATCTGCAGGAGAAGCGAACCGTCACGCCGGAGGAGGAGGAGTCTTTGAAAAATGTGCAGCGGAGTGGAGTGGCTTAGAACAGTTTGGAACTGTTTGGAGAAGCAAGGAGGAGAGTTGGCTGATTCCTCCGCCTCTCTGTTGTCCACATGCCAGTATAGGCACCAGCAAAGAGAAAAGGGAGAATAGGAGTGGAATGCAGGTACAGTCTGGTGAGGCGGGGAGCATACTGCAAGCAGCGCAGTGCAAGAGTGGAATCAAGGTAAGGCCCTAGGTGGGCCGTGACTCATAGCTATTACAGCTATTAGAAATAATCCTAAAATTCATTGAAAGTTTACTGTTGAACATAATTGTAACCATATAAGTGTCCAGGTCTAGTGAACAGTACAACAGTAGGACCATGAGGTCCGTCTGCCTTGGTGGGTCATTGTTACAACAGCATACAAAACAGCGGAAAAGGAGATAGGGAAAAATCGATCCTGAGACAATTTGTGGAGGGGCAGTCATGCCAGACATGCCATCTGGGGAAAAGATAAATCCGCTAATTTAATCTGTGGCTTGCCCTTTAGTTGGTTTGCACCCAAATATTAGTGAAGAAACTCAATTAAAAAATCATAGTGATGTCTTCCAACCAGCCATCACTGACTATTTCAAATCCTCAGAAAAGAACAAGGATTGTAAAAGGGTCCCCGGGACTCAAATAAAAAAGAACAAAGACACAACACCAAAAGAATTAAGCAGAATAAAAACAATAATAACAACACCTATTAGTAAACAGACTTTAGGAGTAGCTTTGATGAAAAAATATACAGCTGTTGGTATAAGCCCACAAAAGTCATCGGAAGTAAGCAACACAGTCTCCACTCAGGTTCCGGGCTATCAATCTATGGTCGTACAAGCCCAAGTTCATGCTCCATGTACCTCAATTGTAGAAATTAAGTCTATAAATAAAGACAGAGGGACCAGGAATTGGTCCATGGCAAATACTACCAATAGAAAGGGATCAGAGAAAAGGTGTGCAATAGTTGATAATGAGGGTACATTTTCAGATAGAGCGGAATTGGACTTAAGCCTGGTGATTAATGTTACATGAGGCACTGAGACAACCAAAGGTGATGATGCTTTTCTGTCCTCTCTTATATTGTCACCAGGCAAATCAGTCTTATCCAGTCATAATAGGAACCTAAACTATCAAATTATTAGACCAGAAGCGTCCTCAAGTCCGAATAATCTAAAAAGTGGAACTAAAATAGACCCATTCAGTCCAACACCCACAATAGGAAGAACAAACCTTGACTTGAAACCGGCTTTGATCCCTGAGATAATAGATATTGAATGTGTACGTATAAAATATAAACCTGAGAATGCTGACTCTGAATAATCCTTTAAATTTGGCTGATTAATCATTATTGGCTAAATATGATACATATTTCTCTGTGAGAACAAGACAAGCAGAAGACTCAATAAAATCCCAGTTAGGAATATGGGACAGTCTGCTCAAAACCATGGATACTATAATTACCCTGAATTACCATTCAGATAAAATGAATATCCAGGTGGATCTATTGAACACCCAGGCCCTTTATGTAGCCGGGATCGATACCAAGTTACTCAATTTAATAAAGTTAGTGGCAAGGGCTCAATCCGATAGAGCTAATCAAATGATCACCTGTACTTGTGCTCACATCATAGATAAAATATCTAATTTAACGATTATTGTTAGTTCTTTAATATATGAAGTTAAACGAATGTCACTGGAATATAAACCTGAGCTAGTAAACAAATTTAATTGTAGCCATGGCCATGTGATCAAAGCATTGAATGCCCAAACATACGAACAAGTCTCTCATGAAAAACCGAGTAAGGTGAGGGAAGAAAATGAGGGTACTAAAAACAAAGAATTTCAAAAGGACACAGACTTTCAGCAACCAGAAGTACAATTTATTAAAGAGGAAGAAAGAAGTAACATCCCCTCAATAGGTCAAGGTAGTAATTTTAATGGCGTTCAAGTCTCTCTGGCTACTCCCAATAAAAATAAAGCTAATCAACAAAAAGTAACGGAAAACGGTGAGGCATACCCTATTACAAATTACCCAGAATCATCTCCTAACTCAAAAACATCTGGTCTTACTAAAAGAGCAAGGAAAAAACAGAGAAAAACCATAACAGAATCATTAAAAAAAACAAGACAACTAACATTAATGCATATCCTATCAAGGAAAATTATCCGATTTTTAAAGTATCCGAACAAAAGCCTTGCACAGTAGGAGAAGGGGATAAAGGAACCATAAACTTAGGAGGTTCAGATAAGCTAGCTTCTCTTGAGGATGCCCCGGTTAAGCCAGTACTCTCCCATAACGAAAGAGTTTCAACTCGTTGTGAGCTTGAACATGGCTTTGTGCAGAAGCCACTATTAGAAAAAGGAGCCATTCGGTTATTGGCAGTGGACAAAAGCAAAAAAGACCAAAGAACTTTAAGTGATATAATTGAGAATAAAATTACATATACACTTTTTCCTTCACCACCGGGTAAAAACTCAGCGCAGGTATATGAAGTAAATTCTGAAAGAAATTGTGAACCCAGTCAAGTTGCTTCTGTGTAAGATAGTCATAGAGACTCGAGGTCACAAGGTACAAGTCAACTTACAACCCCATTACTTTTTAAAGATCGACCTATGAAGAAACCATCGGGGGACAATAGCACCGATTCTCCTGCAAAGCTACTCTTTATTCCATTGTATGTCTCAAGGGGCCCACACAATATTTGAAATCGCAGTAATATATTGAAGCTGGTATCTACAATCCCAGAGTTAAGCAACTTAACATCAGATGCCTTAGAATCAGTCCAATTCAAACAGGATCCTAACAATCCTAAATTAGAGGCAACTTGTACCATATGGCATAATGAACAGATGACCAACAGAATTCTTGAACATGCTCTACAATTTGAAAAATGGGGGATTGAAATAAAAAGATGTAAAGACAACCAATATCCAACTCTGCTGATTTCTAAGGCGGTGGAAAAGAGATATACCCAAAAAGATTCAATGACAAATGGTTTTTATGGGGTAAACAATAATATTCTGAAAGGAGCAATAGGTCCGTTATTTAATCCAGAGTTCTCTTCTTGCCTTAAGATCACAAGTTGCAGTTCAGGCTCACGAATTTGTAAAGAGTTTCAAAAATATTCAGCCCCTAGACACGATTGAGCATGGCTCCAAAAAGCACTCAGTAAAGGGAATCTTGACATGAACCTTGAAAATATCGATTGAAGGTTGAGCAGCCCGGACAAAAACAAAGAACACGCAAATATTACCATTTGCTCATGGAATGTTCATGGCCTTGAAAAGTTGCTAGAAGACCAAGAGACAACACATTTTATTCAGAACTTCAAAATCTTAATGTTCCAGGAAACCTGGAAAATGTGTTATGAGCCCATCGTTGGCTACCAAGAATGTGATATCCTTGCAAGCCATTCATCTACTCATGGCTGTGCAAAAGGCGGGCTTTCTAATTATGTGTCACTGGATCTAGATGTCATCCATCATGTAATTGACTTTTAACTGGATTGGCTATTATGCATTAAGGTTGATTTTGAACTACTGATTATTTTTCTAAATGCTTATTTGAGTATAAAAAGAGTAGTAAAGACAACGCAGCTCACCATTTTATGGGAAATAATTAAAACTTTATCCTATCAATAGCCTGCAATTAGTCTTTTTATTTTTGGGAGATTTCAATATGCACCTGTTTACTGGGAATTCAAAGTAGGGAGATACGGCTCTATGTAAGATGTTTCGCTCCCAGTTACAAAAATGTGATCTTATGCTGCTACAGGAGGATATTCAATATAATATGGCTAGTGTTCCAACATAATTCACAACAACATTCCATCATAGATTATACCATTATCTCAAAGGAACTGTCAATCAATCTTATTGGATTTCAAGTGGTCCCAAGAGTGGAAAGTGACCATAATCCCCAATCCATTACATTATCGCTAGCAGCGGTTCATTTATCAAAATCAAGAACTCTTGACTTAGAGCCTATCGCATATAATCTGAAAAGGCTACCATGACCCTCAGAAAAACAAGAAGAGATTTTGGCCCATATAGATCCAATAATAGAACTAGCACTGAATAAACATCAACATGAAAAAACAATGGTTGAAATTTACTCCTTATTAGTGGATGACTTTCCGGCAAAAATAACATCTAGGGGAAATACAATTAAGCCAAAAAGAAACATTTGGGGGATATTCTCAAGAACGTGTGTTTACTATGGCAAAATTCGCTTAACGCAACTTCTCACATCGCAGTCTATCGCGGGAAAATAACACTGTGTTAACGCAGTATTCCCAACCCGGCGGCACCATGCGATTGCCACACGTCAACGTGACAAATACCCGCGTTAAAATCAACGCGACGCCGAAAAAATGCGAAACATGAACGCCAAAATGTTGCGAAGTCCCAAATCGCGAAACAAAAAGCAGCGATAACCAGCGACAGGCCTGCGATTCCCACGCGTCATGCGGGAAAATGCACCATAAAAGCAGAGAAAAAAACCAAGATAAAAAAATGCAACTGCGTAGCACCATGGATGCACCCGGACCGAGAGCAGAGGACAACGCGAACCCCACAAGCCCCACAGATGACCAGCCAGGACCCCCGGGGCCGGGGCTGGGGAAGGGCAAGGAGAAGAGGAAGAGGAAGACGGGGCAGTCCGCAGGAAAACCGGATCATCGTCACGGAGGTGACAGGACACTACCAACAACTGTCCGTCACCTCCACTGTGTCATCAGCCACATAAACTGAAATATGGCAACACATCTTGAACAACGTGAATGCAGTCGGAGTGTCGAGGAGGACAATGGAAAAGGTCAAGAGGCACTGGAATGATGTGAAGGGCAAAAACAAGAAGAAACCAGATGCCAACATGAAAGCAGCAACGCAGATAGGAGGTGGGGGACCAGCGGCACACGAGGAGCTGGATGACATTGAGAAAATGGTGGCCACAGTCATCAGTCGGGATACGGTGCCAGGAGTCGGGGATCGGGACACTGCTCAACATGACCTGACACAACATCAACAGGGTGAGTACCGACCAGAGACTGGGGGGACGGGGGGAGATGGGCACAATGGCACACATGCACAATTAAGTACACCACACTGCACACCCACAATGACTCAGGATCATGTCCCTGATCCCCGTGCCACACTGCAGCACACATACAGAGACCCATGGAATGTGTGTCGAAAAGAATTTATTTGCACATGCTGTGCCTGTGGTCAGTTTGTACTGTCTGATGATTGCTAAGGACTGCTACAATGTGACGTCCTCATGTGAAGAAATTGTCAATGATGGTGTTCCTACGGGCCAAATACTGCTGCAGCTGCAGTGGGGTGTGGTCCACCTGCCTCATCTTCCTCGTCATCGTCCGGTGCATCTGGCACTCGTAACCATGGGGCATTGGTGCGTAGACATATGTTGTGCAACACACAACATGCAACGATCATCTTGCACACAATGTCTGGGCTGTACAGGAGCCTCCCACCTGTGATGTCCAGGCACCTCAAACGTGACTTCAACACGCCAAATGTGTGTTCCACGATGCCCCTGGTGCGTTTGTGGGCCGCATTGTACTGCCTCTGGGCCTGTGCGTTCGTGGCTCGGAGGGGTGTCATCATCCGAGGGCAGAGTGCATATCCTTGATCACCTGTGACAGTGCAGAGAGACATGAGTCAACAGTTGGTTCTGCATGATGTGTAGGCAGGTTCACTGGTTCATTGGCGTGTGATATGTGTGTCATAGTGATTACTGTTTGACATGTACTGCTTGTAGCAAATGAGCACCATCAATGTGTACAACGTAGCCTCACTACTGCTCCTCCCTCCCCTCGAGCCCATTTACTTGTGTGCACTGCACGGTTGCATCACTTGCACTCCTACGGCACACCATCGTCATGCCTGTCTGCGCATGTCCCCAAACCTGACAACGACACTGTGATGTTGTGCGTTGAAGGTGGGCGGCCACGTGTGTGTAAGCCTATGGTAAGGATAGGGCGGACACATATGTAGAGTTCATGGCTGGCTGAACTCGCGATGCGGTTGAGGCAATACCTTTGGCCTATGCTGTGGTAATAGCGACACACACACAACAGTTGGCATGTATGATCCCGGACCTCGAGCGGGCTTGCGCTCATCCGTTTATCCCTTCGGCCGAGCCCGCACTCCGGGGGCATGCCACATCGCAACATTGTCCATTGCGGGACGGGTGGCGCCGACACTACAACAGAGACTCACGCCTTAGGTACTTCATTGGCAAGCCCAACACTTAACCAAGCCCAGAGCCCCGGGGTGATTATCCACACCCCTACGCTGGACTGTCGTATGCCAGCCCACTCCGGCAACGCCCACAGAGGGGTGCGACACAGCTACATGTCCCAGGTCTCCCCCACTGCCTGAGGTGACATAGTTGCGTCTGCTGTACACAACACAATGCAATGTGGTAGGGCCCGGGTCCCTCAAGCATACACAATGACCACACGGACACACTTAGATAGTTTGTGGAACCGGCTATGGGCACGTGCGCCCGGCCCCTTTTATTGCCAGGGTCACATGTACAGTGACACCTGTGCTGGATGAGTGTGGGGTGAGTGTGAGCCAGCCCTCAATGGGTGGTTGGTGCTGGCAACAACTACAGCAGTGATCAGACAATCAGAAGTTCACAATTCAAACAGCAAGGGTCCATGACTTGAGCTGCACGGAGTTAGTGGCCCCGGATGCACAGCGGCCGGCACATGGAACACCGCCACGGGACGGTGACTACCGGTGCACTGAGGTAGGGGCATGAGAGCTGAGCGGGTCCGCGTCGATGTCCAAGGTGAATGGAATGCGTGTGTTTCCTGTTGCGGTAATTGTGTGCAGTGGCGGCAGGGGGAACGAGGAGTACATTGTGCAGTCAATTGCCCCCAACACGTGCGGGAAGCCAGCTATGGTGTAGAAGCCTTGCTTGATCTCCAGCTGTTCCTGCGCAGTGTGTGGGAAGTAAAGTTTCTGGGGTACCAAGCAGATGATGGCATCCAAGACAGGTGTGAGGAACTTTGACAGGGCTGGCTGTGAGACTCCTCCGACTATGCCAGTTGTTGGTTAGAAGGTCCCAGAGGCCAACAGGTGCAGCACGGCCAGCAGCTTTGTCTGCGGAGGGATGTTGGTTCTCCGCTGTGTTGGTGCCGTCAGCCTGTGGGCAATGAGGGTCAGGATGCAGAGGATAGTTGTCCTTTTGAGCCTGTAGTGGGCAATGACTTCCTCTGACTTTAAGTCTCCGAGGCTGGTGCGTTTTTGGAAGGTCCGGTGTCTTTGTCTGCGCTGCCTCTGTGGTAGTCCGGGGGGGACCTGGGGGGGTGGCGGTGGGTGTTGTGGCCCTCTTGGGGCTCCGAGCTGCATGATCAGTAGCTCCATGGCATCTGTTGTTCTTCTGGTGTGGCTGGGGGCTGGGCTCCCGTTTATGGTGCAGGTTGTCGTCCGACTTAGCACCAGGTAAGAGCAGGTGTTGAATCCCTGCTGCTAACGCGCCTTATCGCATGTTTTTGAATCTTATCGCCGATCTGGCTGGTCGTTGGGAATGTTGCGGAGTGGTGTTTTTGCGGCTTTTTGCACGGGAACGCCTACTCTGCATCTCATTAGCGTTAGTTGCCGGTGTCATACGTGGCGATGTTTTTTGCGGCTGCTATCGCAGGGAAACTGGTGATATCGGCTGTTAGCACCAGCTTGTGATGGTGCGATGAATTTATCACCACTTTGGCTGCGATAAAGTGCCGCTAACTCGGCGATAAGTTCTTGAGAATATGCCCCTTGGTATTCACATAGGCTATATCTACAAAAGAAGACAATAAATCTTCCCGGGCAATCTACAATCAACCAAAAAGTGTCCTCAAATCTATTAAATTATGCTCAATAAAGTGCCTAAGAAAAGCTTATAGAAATGAGATCTGGAAGACAAAAAGGGCACATCACAAAGAGCTATGGGCTAAATTATACCATGCCAGTAAATAGAATAATGTGATAGCATTTTGGGGCACAATTAATGACCTCGACTATGGCAACAGGAGAAATAATAGTGCTAACAACACCGCGTCTGATTGGGAGTCTTTCATTTCCAATCCATATGGAGCTTCTCCTGTAAAAGTCTCAGGCTCGAATTTCGACGTATGCACACTTGCTTTGCCGACTAATTTAAGCAGCGAGGATCATGAAGTAGAAAATCTTTGTGGCAATCAATTGCTAGTGTTTGAGTCATTGCAGGAGGACATGGTTAAACCATGGATAAGTAAAATCAAATGGGGCGCCAGGCCCAAATGGGATGCCGAATGCCTTGTTTAAAGCCAAGATAGACTTATGGTCAAGAATTCTATCACAATTATTTAAAGACGTGGTGAAATTGTATTTGATTCCTGAATCCTGGCAAGGCAGCATAACACAGCCAATTTACAAAAGTGGCCCATCTGACAATCCAGCCAATTACAGGTTGATTGCATTAACCAATGTAGAAGCAAAAATCTTAGCAACAGGTCTACTTGTGGACTTGGAACAATGGGCGACAAAAAGGAAACTAATTCCAATCTTTTAAACTGGATTTTGCAGGGGGCAGTCAACGATTACGAACTTGTTACAACTCACTTTGCTGGCTGACAGAACAAAACATAAAAAACTAAATCTCTATATTTGTTTTATTGATCTAAAAGCTGCATTTGATTCAGTTCCTCGTAATTTACTTTGGGCAAAGCTATCAGCATGGGGTGTACTGAAGCAGCTGTTAGATCTGATCATATTGCTTTACTCAAATACATGGGTGCAGGTTTAATTGGGTGATGGAGGTTGTACCACATACCGTCTGAAAACACATAGTGGCCTCAAGCAGGGCTGTGTACTTGCCCCATGTCTTTTTAAACTGTTTATGGCTGATTTACCACATCATCTGCAAAATGTTAATGCACACTCACCAAACTTTGCAGGTCTTGCTGTAAAATATTTGCAATATGCAGATGACACCATACCGTTAAGCTGTTGGAGAGAGGAGTTGTCCTAACTGCTAGGGCGGTCGACCTCGAAACAGGGGAACCGGGTTCGAGCCTCGACAATGACGCTGAACATCCTGTGATTCTCGGCAAATCACTTAATATCCCCGTGCCTAACAAAAAATGAATGTGTCCTCATGTAACGCAACTGGTGCTTTTGTAAAGCGCTCTGATACCCGATACCTTCGGGTCAAGTTCGCGCTATATAAAACTCCTAAAAAAAAAAAAAGCCACACACCAATAGGTTTAAAAATACTGATTGTGTCATTTGATCAATATATTGTAGCCAATGGTCTTCAAATCAATATAAAAAAAACAAAAATCATGATGATAGGATCAAATAAATTGTACAAGAAAATATGGGAAATAAATGGGTCAGCTATTGAATCAGTAAAGCAGTATAAATACTTAGGAATCATGTTGGACAATAGAATGAATTTTAAACAACATTTTATTAACCTAAAGGTCAAAGCAATCTCACTCTCCTTTGCTTTTAGATTATTGAGAGATAAGCTGGGAAGCCCGAGTCATAAACATTTACTGAAGGTAATGAAGGCAAAACTGATTCCCTTGCTCACCTATCGTTCAGTTATCTTCCGGGGTAAAGATAGCAAACTCCTTGAGAATTTACAAACAAAAGTTTTTAAAACAGTATTTAAGATTCTGAGGAACGCAGCGCAGGCCATTGTTAGATTAGAGTTTGGCCTGTTGAACCCAATCTTTGGCAAGACAATCCGCATTTTTTAAATGTTTATTTTCACTTTTTTCATCGGATCCTGGCTTTCTTACAGATTTGTGCTGGCAAGAAATAAAAGAAAGAGTATGCCGGTGCTTGGAGACTATATTTAACAGAGAGCTTAAATACCTTTAAATACCCACAATATGAAAATCTGGGTAGAAATAAACTTGTTTTAAAACAGTCTTTAAATCAATCTACTAAAATGTTATCATTTTTGTTTGACCAGGAGGTGATTGCACATAAAAAGCATGCAAAGTGGGTACTACTTTGAATACAACCATTCCTCTTGCAAATAGATTTGCCCCATTAAGGGATCTTTATAGTATTGACTGACAGCCAGTCTCTGTTGACAATATGACGAGTATTAACCCACCTTTAATAGCGCATACGACCACCCCGATTCCATTAGATTGTGATTATAAAGTGACAGACCCTTCTGTGTGTACCTTCATGTCTTGGAATATTGCGGGGTTGAAGGCAAAAAAAGATGACGAGCAGTGGGTAGCGATAATAACAGCGGGTCATATTATCGCACTGCAAGAAACTTGGGACACGTCTGACTCTTTCGTTATGGATGGCTTTGCTATATTTTTCAAATCCGCATCTCCATCAGCTATAGGTCAAGCAAAGGGTGGACTGCTCATTTTAATATCACTTAAACTGTCATGCACTATTAAGAGTTTGCACAGTTCCTCCCCACACCTGCTAGCAGTAGAACTAATTTTTCAGAGTAGCCCAACTTTGGTGATTGTACATTTTTATAATTCATTCTGTAGGGAAAATGATAGTGAGCACTTAATTGCTCTAGAAAGATTTTTAGAGGACCTTGCATAGGACAGACATAGCCCCTATGAAATGATTATAATGGGGGATTTTAACGTACATCGCTGCCCCTGAAAATGTTTATTAGAGAGGGGAACATTTGACAACTTACCCCCCATGGCTCATTTTGAACATTCCCCTCAGGGCGCCCGGTTAGAAAGCCTATTTGCTAGTAATAACTTACATTGCCTAGAGTCTTTAGATGAAGCAGAGACAATACCTTCCTTTTTTGGGAGAGGGAGCCGCTCAATCATAGATTATATCGCGATATCTGCCCCACTACTCCAAAATATAAGGGAAGTGAGATCGGCTTGGACTGGCTTTAGTGACCATAACCCGATTATTGCAGAATCTAAGGGTTTAATGGTCTTCCGGGGTGTTGAGTTAAGAACCCTTGCAAATGGGGATTTTCAGCCCACGGATCAAGACCGTAAAATAAGATGGGGGGAAAATTGTCCCTGAGCTCTTTTTAGCCGAGTTATATACTGAGGGCAAAGAGGATATTGAGCAGTGCCTCAGCATACATAATGAGCCCAAGGTAGTCCTAGAGGCATTTGACAATTTGATAAAGCGTATTGTAAAAAAGTTAACTGCTAAAAAGAGCGTAGTGGGTTCCAAAGAGGCTAAATGGTTCAATGCCGATTGCTCTAAAACTCACAAAGCCCTTATGGCTGCATTAAAAAGTACACCCAGGGATTCGGAACTGATTAAAAGTCGAAGGAAAGCATATGATAAGGCTCTAAACTTAAGGAAGGATGCCTTAAGGGAACAGGCATGGGAGGACCTAACTCAGGCTAGTGCCAACACCGATAGTGCCAAATTTTGTAAGGTAGTAAATAGTCACTTTTTTAAGAACAATAATACGACAAGGACTGAGTGTGTAATTCCTGCTGATAGGTGGGTCAGTGACTTCGAGCAGATTTATGCAGAGGTGGCTTCAGAACAAATTGACTCCTTGTGGGCACATAGTACTGCACTACACTCGCTAAATGTTAGGGTGAAAGAGGTACAGAAAGCGATTGAGGATATGTCTGCACAGAAAGCCCCAGGTCCCGATGGGATACCTGTGGACCTTTATAAATCAGATACTGGCACATGGGCAAAAATGTTAACTATGGTTTTTAATGCTGCTACAATGGTAGGTTTACCTTATTCATGGTCAACGGCAGTGATCTTGCCCATTTATAAAAAGGGTGCAAGGGACGATCCAGCCTGTTGCAGCCCGATTTCTTTATTAGATTCAGCAGCAAAAATAATGGGCAAGGTAATCTTAGATCGTCTAAGTATTTGGCTGGAAGAAAAAGATGTACTATCTGAATTGCAATTTGGCTTTCGAAAATGTAGGGGTACAGTGGAACAATGTATGAACCTACTCATGATAACTAAGAAATACACCCTAGCTAAAAAAGGTCGCATGTTCCTGGCTTCTATGGACTTAACGTCCGCTTTCGATAGGGTGAATAGATCTAAATTATGGCAATTGCTTTTAGAAATAGGGATGGACACAAATTTAGTATGTTTTTTACACTGGCCCCATCTTAACTTAACTGCCTCTGCCAGATATAATGAAAATGGCTCCCTAACAAAACCTTGGAAAGTAAAAAGAGGAGTGAGGCAGGGATGCATTCTTGCACCGGTTTTATTTACTCTTTATATAAATAAGTTAGGGGCAGTGTTATCCGATGCCCTAGACATCCCGAGAGTAGGCTCTAAACCAATTCCAGCCCTTTTATATGCAGATGATGCAGTTTTACTCGCCAGGACTCTGATTGCTTTGAAATGTTTAGTTAATACTTTTATTGATTTTATGGTAGCTCTTGACCTTTCGGTCAATTTTACTAAATCGCATATAATGTCAACTGGTAAGCTAAAGCGGGAGAAAAAACCCCTTGCATGTAAAGGTGGGGTGCTGTCCAATGTAGCAACCTACCCATATTTGGGGGTGCTATTTGATGAAAATGGCACATGGGTGGCACAGCGTGCACTTAAGAAAAACATTTTAGCAAGAGCCGCTGGAGCGACATTGGATTTTGCCAGAAGATTAGGGAGCAAACCTCTATTACCGCTACTATAGATTTATAATGAGAAATGCGTCTCAATGACAGTGTATGGAAGTGTGGTATGGGGCTATAAGGAATGTAATGAAATACAAGGGGCTGAGAATAAACACCTCCGAAAACTTTTAGCTGCTCCCTCAAGCATACCAGCCTTTATGGTGCACGAGGAATTAAGACATGGCTACATCATAGATAATATTGCTGTAGCCCCTTTGATATGGTGGTTAAAAATATGGTCTAGACCTGAGCCTAACCTAAATCAAATTATTTTAGATGACTGCATGAAGCTAGATAGAGCTGCAGATATTCCCTGGTTAAGTTATGTTTCTCTGCAACTTTCAGCTCTAGGGCGTCCTGTGCTATTTAATCAACCAAGAAAGTTGTACCCTGATGAGATGAAAGCTATAAAAACTCAATTCCTAACTAGGAGATATCTGGAAAGGGAATCAAATGAACTTAAGAAACCTACTTGCAGACATTTTATGATTATAAGTCTTGGGGTTTTAGATCAAACTTTTTGGTCTTTTATTAATAATTTGCATCATTGTTTTCTTTTATCTAGATTTAGATTTAATTGTATTCACTGGTCCCTTACTGTACCCAAAGGTTTCTCAAAGTTAGGAACCTTACAGCCTTGTGCATGTGATAATTTTTCTGACCAAGGCTTTCTGCACTTTATGTTTTTCTGTGGTTTTTATAGTGATCTGCGATCAAAATATATTTTACCTCTCTTAAGAAATTGCTATTTTGCACAAGTAAGACCAGCCCTGATTTATCTGCAAATGCTCCCGTCCCCATTGATCTGTTATGGGGTCGCAAGCTTCTTTTCAGGGGCAATACGCAGAAGGAAAAATATAGATTGTTCACAGTATTGACTTGTGTTTTATTGGTTAGATCTAGAATTTTTTTTCTTTTTATTATTCTGATGAATTTTATTCGTGTTCTCAATCGCTTTTGTACTGTAGTTTTAAACCTAACATGTATGGGTCTTTTCTGTGTAATGTACTTTTATGGCCAGAACATGGCCGAATAAAGTTTTATTGAACTGAACTGATTGCACATAAAAAGCATGCCTGGTCGATTATTAATTCGTATAACAAAGTCGAGTCCCAATATTACCTAATCACTCATTAAAACCAGTAGTGAGGGATAGACTTCTTATGTTAAGATTTGGTTGCTATCCAACTAAGGATGGGACGCCAAGATGGGTGAAAAACTGGCAAACACAACACTGTAGACTATGGGGCCGATTCCGATCTCGGCCGGTAGGGCTCCGAATCGGATTCGGCTTTACCGGATCCGATTCGGAGCCCTGTTTCCCGACCGAACCGTACGCGGGTCCGGCCGAGCGAGTACGATGCGAATTCGCCGACCGACTCGTCCGGGCGTCCCGACCGCTCCGACCGACTCGTTCCCGGCTCGAACCGCACCGACCGACTCACTCGGACTCGACTCGCACTGCGCAATGGAGACGTTCCCCGGCCGGGTAAGTACGATGCGCGCCGCGAGCAGTCCGACCGAGCCGCGCATTCCGGCTCGAAAGAGCTGTCGGAGCCGTACTTTGGGGGTCCGTGTCGGACCCCCTGTGCTCGTAGCCGCGCGAGTCGCACACAGGGGGACCCATGGGTCCCCCCTACCTGTGCGTGTACGGCGCGAATCGCTCGCCGTGTACCCGCTGTAGGGGGCGCACTTGTCCGACTCGCACCCATTGAGTCAATGGGAGCCCGCGTACGCGTTGTACGACCGGCTCCCATTGACTTCAATGGGAGTCCGACCGACTCGAGTCCGATAACATACGGACGCATCGTACTCGTTCGGTCGGACTGCACGGGTCCGATTCGGTCGGAAATCTCTCCGGGTCCGGCTCGGTCGGTGAAATTTCCGGCCCGAATCGGAATCGACCCCCATGTGGCTATGTCAATGAAACATTACTACATGTTGTATGTACCTGCCCAAGTTTGCGGTAAGAGAGGGACACATTGTTAAAGCCAACTTTCAAGGAAATAGGAGTGAGAACGTGCCGCCAAGCAATTATAGCATGCCGGTTAGGGCACAACATTAAGCTAACATTGCACTTTAGTTCAGTTCATCCTGATAGCTGAGAAAAAACTGATCCAGGATGATGTTTTGTCCGCAGTATAGGAGTAGGCAGGTTGTTTTAGCAGGACTCAGCTGAATATAGATATTAGGCACGGATGCACTTTATAGATTAAGTTACTATTTAATATTATCATGTATGGCTATGTGTTTGCACCAACTATAGCTCGCTCGAAGGGACAGTGTAGCAGCATTTTGATATTTGATTATGAAAGCTATGATTGTTCATACTGCATGTATTATTTTATTTAGAGACATTATCACTAATAATTAAATGAATTGATATAGCTAAGTTATGAACGGAATACTATTTTTTATAATGTTTTATGAGATTTCATGGTTCTTGTACTGTACAATACCTTTAAATTATTTTTATATCTGTAATGTATCTGTTCAAAATGTGCGATGTCTCTGTTTCATGAAATTGGCTGTTTTTTAAATTTCCATGATTTTTATTAATTAAACAATAAACTTTCTTCTTAAAAAAAACATATATACACACGTTTGCCACATACAGTTAAAAAAAAATTGACATTTTATGTTCATTTTTAAAAACCTTTCTATTTTTGTATTGAAGCATATTTTTAAACCAATAAAGGTTACATTTCAGTCACATAGGCTTGAATTGATGTTTAGTCTATTTTTTATTTCTTTTAAGAAGCCATTTGTTTTTGCACATCTATATGAATCTAGTCTTTTTTCTTTAGTTAAAGTTGGGAGCAGTAGAGGTCGGAGGGGATTGCACGTCTCATTGGTTAAGGTAGGATATTTTTGATTTGATTTTTGTTTTCAAAATGTATTGTTATTACTAAGGGCCTGATTACGAGTTGGGCAGTCCTTTGCCACCCACCACCGCTGCGCCGACAAGAGGACTGCCAAGCCCATAGTCCACCCGCCTGCCGGATTGCGACTCAAATCCAGGGTAGGTGGGCGGTGCTGCAGTGGTGTCATGACAGTGGTCTGTTAGGCTCATTGGAGAGACTAACATGCAGACTGCCACTGTGAAAGTGCCTGCAGCACATTCCTGCACGGTGTGTCATGCACCATGTTGTGAATGCTACACCTTGCAGGAACGGGAGAGCACAACATGTGCCGCCTGCATGCACCCCCCAGGAGCGCAGGTGGCCTTGTTAGGGCCCCCTTAGTTGCCTCACTGGCACCCTTTTCATGGTGGGCTCACCGCAATGAAATGGGCGAACAGGCAACTCGTAATATGCTTGGCGGCACCACCAGCATATTACTGTTTCTGATCGCTGTGCCACTGCCGCAGGATCCTGGATCCCAGCGGTCCTGTGGTGGTCTGACCGCCACAGTCAGAATACTGCGGGCGGGTCCACAGTAGTGGCGGTGGTTGGACCACCACTGCAAGTACGGCAGTCCAAAGTGTATTCTAATTTAGTTTCTTATGTTTTTGATGTAGATAGCGTTATTTAATGTAGTGTGTAGAATGCAGTTGTTGTTTTTTTATTATGTAGTGTAGTAGGCGCATGTACATTTTAATGTATTTAAAATGTTGATATGTTTTACATTACTTTGCTATGTTTCGCTACTGTTGTTTTGATTGGTGGTAGGTAAGTCACTATGGGCCCGATTAGGAATTTCTTGTCGGACCGCTGACGTGGCGTTCCCAGGAAGACCAACAAGCCCGCTGTCTCCCACCCGCCGGATTATGAGTGTAATCCATGGCTGGTGGTGCTGTGGTGTCACGGCGGCGATATGTTTGCCCATAGGAGAGCCTTAAATGCATACCACCGCCGTAACTTTACCTGCAGGTTGTCTGTGCATGGTGTGGCACACATCATATGGTGCATGCTACAGAGTGCACGCACAACAGTGTACTTTTGGGGGGCACATCATGTGCCCCCCGCATGCACCCCCATGGGGAGATTCAGCTATGGGCCCCTTTGCATGCCTTCCACAAAGCATTTCATGGCAGGGTGCCTGCCATGAAATGCTTGAAAGAAAGGCAGGTCTTAATCTGGCACCGCCACCATTCACGACCGCCGCACAGTCGGGATCCTAGATCCTGGCGGTTGCAACAGTGCACCATTGGACTGGTGAAGGTCCGACTGCTGTATTCCAAATACAGTGATTGGACAGCCACCGCCGGGCTGGTGGCAGTCCGACCATCGAAGTTGTAATCAGCCCCTAGGGTTGTACGGATTTCAGGATTTTCCTGACGGGTTGTAGTTTACAATGTTATTATTATATGTGCTATATATATTAAATGTTGATTATGTGTATGGTAGTTGATTGCTTTCTTTAATATTATTTGCAATTTTGTTGGGTTGCACATATTTCTATGCTTTTTGTTTTTCATCACAGAAGATGCTTTTCTTGGAGGAGGTTTATTTTAAATGTGTCTTTTTATTTTTATTTTAGGGATGTTTTAATATCTCTTTATTTTACAAGCACTTTTTTGTGAGTTTCTAA
The DNA here is from genome assembly GCA_963921515.1 of Calotriton arnoldi. Lineage (NCBI taxonomy): Eukaryota > Metazoa > Chordata > Amphibia > Caudata > Salamandridae > Calotriton > Calotriton arnoldi. The sequence goes on along the minus strand of CAWUFW010002325.1, from coordinate 1,745,365 downwards.
TTTTATATTTTTCTTGTTTTTAACAATTTTCATAACTGCATTTGGCTATAGTTTTTTAAACAATTGTTTTTAAAATTGTCTTTGAATTGACTTTTGAATTATTTTGGGCTACATTTTGTGGATTTATATTGCAGTGATGGAATTTTATAGGTACCATACTGTGACCAATCATGTCTTTCTCACGACATTGCATGGTAAAGGCATGTGTGGTAAAGGCGTGCATGGTAAAGATGCGGTTATAGTTAAGACTATATGGTTCAGGCATGTGTTTTTCAGGCATACGTTGTTCCATCATAAACCCCCAAGGCACTTTAGTTGGAGTGTACCTGCAGAATGGGTTGTGCCCCCTTTCTCCTGTGGCTTGACCTCGGTGGCTTTGTCTTATTTCCCCATTGTGGCGGGGAAACCTCTGTGGGGGACCACGAGACCAGCGTAGGGCCGCCGGGAGAGTCTTAAGCCGCTTAAGGTGGCAGAAATTACCGTATCACATTTAGTAGTCACGCAAGTCCTCCTGTGCCCTTCGTTTTGTTTCTGAATGCAATAATTTCAACAGGGCTCATAGACAATTACAGTATAAAATATAATAAAAGCACAGGTGTGCTGTGCCCTATGTTTTCACAGCAATTTATGTGATTTACCCTAACAATCTACATTACTTACAAAGTATTTATTGATACATGTTGTTTTGGTCTTCTGTACAATATCGAAAGCTATTTTTATATAGCCCTGTGTGGAGTCTTTTTGTGGTGTATTCATTGTCTTGTGGTGTGTGTGTTGCACAAACGCTTTACAGATTGCCTCTGTAGATAAGCCTGCCTGTTCTTCGCCAAGCTAACGGAGGGAGAGCACAGGTTATCTTGCTGTGTATCTGTCTTACCTCGATTAGAGTGGTGGGTTCTGCTTGGCTTAGGTGCATATCCTAGCCAAATAGAAACCCATTTCTAACAGCTGGCCTTAGGACTCTGCCCACTTTACCACTGCTAACCAGTGCTAAAGTGCATGTGCCCACTCCTTAAAACATGGTAACATTGATTTATCCCAAAATGGCATATTTAATTTAACTTATAAGTCCCTAGTAAAGTGGTTCGATATGTACCCAGGGATTGTAAATTAAATGCTACCTGTGGGCCTGCAGCACTGGCTTGTGCCACACATTTAAAAAGCCCTGTAAAATGTCTCAGGCTTGCCACTGCAAACTTTCATTTTAGTACAGATAAGTCATGCCTATGGTAGGCCCTGGACCGCAGTGTGCATTCTATTTAGAAAGTTGGACATGTACCATCAATTTTTACATGTGCTGGTAGTGAAAACTCTTAAATTCGTATTTCACTACTGTAAGGCCTGTCTCTCCCATAGGATAGCATTGGGGTTACCTTATTATATTTAATAAGCTGCAATTTCCAAATGGGAACATGTGACCAGTTCATGGTTGGTGTCTTTGAAATTGTAATGAAAAATCATATCTCACTGCAAAGTTGAATTTTGAATTGCAAATTTGAAAATGCAGCTTTTAGAAAGTTGGCATTTTCCTGCCTTAGCAATTTGGTGCCTGCAGTCTGTCACTGGGTCACATCACTCATGTAGCTGACATTTGGGCTTTGTGTATTCCTCCTAGACAGCCACACACAATAGATAGCTTAGGTGTGCCTTGATGGGTCTTCACTGACAGGATGGGCGGGTGGAGCTGGGTACAGTCCTACTTGCACTTGAATAGGCTGTGTACTGCCTCCACATATAGGGATGCATACTCCATGTAGTTAGTCTAGATTAACGGCAGGGAAGGCAAGAAGCATGTGGACCTCAAAGGGACGCCTCTAGAAGCTTAACCCACTTCAAAGAAAGAAATAGGTATAAAAATTGAACCTCAGACACCCACTCTTCAGTGCACTTCTGGGCCTGTGGAGACTCTGCCAGGAAGGAGGATTGCTGTGCTGCTGAAAGGATTGCCACTCTGCTGTGGACTGTCGCCCTGCTGGACTACTGACTTTCTGGACTGCAGGCTTGCTGGATTGCTGCCCTGCAGCCTTCTTGCTTGAGTCGGAGGGATTTGGACCTGCACCTGAGCCCAGACTCCGAGAGTGACTCCAAGGTCTAGTCTGTTGGCCTCCCGTTCACAGCCACAGGAATAAAACAGGCTCCCAACCATCTGAACCAGCACTCAGATCCAGATGGAGAAAGTCTCTAAAGCCCAAGTGGTGCCTCTTAGGTCCTGACAGTGGCATAGCTAGACTTTTGGCCGCATGTAAGTGGGGGGGGGGGAGCTGGCGATTCCTGCGTTTGCTGCCCCGCGATGGCTGCAGATAAGAGCGGGGGCAATGCCCCAAAAACTCATACTGCGCTGGGCAGACCACCCCCCTTACAATGCCACTGGGTCCTGAACCTTTGGTGTGGCATCAGAGAGGTTGAATTGAAGTTTCTGGGCTTCGTGCAACTGAAAACAGGCCAGTTGGTGCTTGTTAGACCTGGCAGCATTGGCATGTGTCTCCCCTGCATTTTTTGCTTTTGCCTCCTGTGTTTGTGCTGTGGGTTGGACTTTGTTTTGCTGGTCTAGATGCTTTGGGCATTTTGCCACTGCTGTTCAGTGCCAAAGTGCAAGTGCTCCCTTTGTAAATTGTCGTTATGTATTAGTGATTCCATGATTGGCATATTTGATTTACTAGCCAGACCCTAGTACAGTGCACTATGTGTGTCCAGGGCTTGTAAATCAAATGCTGCTAGTGGGCTGCAGCACTGATTGTGCCACCCACAGAAGCAGCCTGTAAAAGGTGACTCTGGCCTGCCATTGCAGAGCCTGTGTGCAGTCTAGTACTGCCATGTCGACTTGGCAAGTGCACCCACTTGCCAGGCCCTAACCTTCCCTTTTCTTACATGTCAGTCACCCCTAAGGTAGGCCCAAGGTACCCCTGTGCCCAAGGTACCCCTGTGCCCTGGTGTGCGTGGCATGTCTTGATAGTGAATTACTGCCAATTTCGTTTTTCACTATTGCAAGGCTACCTGTTCCCTTAGGACAGAATGGGGAGTTTGTTTATAACATCTTATAAACATAACTGGCCCTGGGAAAAAGGTAGGAAAATAAAGGTTAGTATGCCTCAACTCAGAATGTTAAGATGCATCTTTTAGTGAGGGTGATTTTTACATTCTGTGTTTGAAAATTCCATTTTTAGAAAGTAGGTATTTTCTTTCCTAACCATCCAGTGTGCCTCTGCTAGATTTGTGTATTGCATGTCTGGCTTTTGGCTGACAGGGGCTGGAGAGGGGCAGTGGCTACAGAAGTCTGATGAGTCAGGGCTGGGCTAAATAGACCTGGGCTGTATTTAGAGAAGGGGGAGGAGATTTCCATTCACCTGCATGGGCCTGGTCTGCCTTCAACAATGCTGTCTCCACCTCCTGCCAGGAAGCTGACCAGTGAAGACAGAACTGGTTTTGGCTGGGTACAGACACTCTCTGCCTTCAAAGAACAAAGGATTTTTATGTATAAAAAGAGGAGCCCAGACCCCAGACTTTTAGATCACTTCTGGGAATCAAGAGGAACATTTGCCAAGAAGAAGAGCCGGAGAAGCTGAGGAGGAACACTGCCCCTGTGCTGTTTGCTGTCTGGGGTTGGCCTGCAGTGGCTACTTGCTTCCAAGGAAAGTAGAAAAGGACTTTGCTGTTTGCTTCGTCACCTGCTTGAGGAAAAGATCTCCAAGGGCTTGAAATTGAGCTTGCCTCCTGTTCTGAAGTCTCAGGGACACAAAGACTTAATTTCTTCTGTCTTTCCGCATCTGGAACTGTTGTTTCAGCTGCCACAGAAGGAAATTGCAACACCGACGCCGGCGAGCCACGCCGTAACCTGCACCGAAGCCGTGGGCACCGCTCGTGAAGAGCACGATGCACCGCCCCGACTTGCACCATAGGCCCGAAGCCTGCTGATGCTGTACCGCATCGACTCCGAAGCCGTCACCGAGGCCGCTGCCTGCACCGGAGCCGAGGACACCGCTCGTGACATCCACGACGCATTGTCCCGACTCGCACCGCAGCCCCGACTTCACCGACGCCGGTGCTTCATCAACGCGGAGCCGATACTCGATGTGGGTGACTCCCGAATCCATCAACACTGCACAGTCGTAAGTAACTGCTGGCTCGCCGCCACCGTGACGTTACCTCCCCGTCACAGTAAGGAACCGACATCTCACCTCCCCTGCACCGCAGTAAGGAACCAAGGCTTCACCTCCCCTGGTGTCGTAAGGAACCAACGCCGCCCGGCGCCAACGAAGCATCAACTCCCCGACGCCGTGCACTATCTTTGCTTTCATCAATTCCAAGGTACTGTTCTTTGGGGGTCTGCTTGACGCCACGACCTACACCGCGCACTTCGCGGTCAGCGCCGTTCTTAGGGATTTTTAACTGTAACGACGTTTTAATAACTCCAAGTGGAGTTATTTGTTTCTACTAACTTTAATTGAGTGAATAACCTATTTTTGAGGATATCTTGATAACTGTATTGTGGATTTTTGTCGTTTGGTCTTTTTTTCGTTTAGATAAAGATTACTTATTTTTCTAAACTGGTGTGGCGTCCATTTGTAGTGTTTTCACGGTATTACTGTATGTGGTCACAAATGCTTTACACACTGCCTCTGAGATAAGCCTGTCTGCTCGTGCCAAGCTACTAAGGGGGTGAGCAGGGGTTATTTTAGAAGTGCATCCCACTTACCCTGACTAGAAGCAAGGGCCACTATTTGGACAAAGGTACCTATCTCTGCCAAATAGATATCCCCATTTCTAACATTGGTGGTCAGCGGTGAGGATCTGGACTTGCATTTGTGTCTTACATACAGTGATTGGTGTACACTACTAGTATAGTGCAGACCAGTACGCAACCACATACATTTGGTAGAGTTTTTCCTTGGATTTATTTGCATCTTGAGAACTGCCGATTTTCACGATGAGCAAAACAGCATCGCTTGCATCTGTGGATATTGAATTTGAAGAGGAAAGGGTTGATACCTACACTCTGCCACAACTTAAAGCTGTCTGTAAAAAATGTAAACTCTCTGTGAGAGGCCTCACCAGAAAGGAGGAATACCAAAAGGCGCTCAGGGCCTGGTTGGAATCAAGGAATGCCAGTGAGCATACCGAAGAGCCTATGGTGGAGGGAGAGAATTTAGATGGTCAGCAGGAGGGGCTATTGGGCCTGACTGGGAGGAAGTTGCCTTCCAGGGTGGGCAGCAGGTTATCTTCAAAGGGTCTGTCTCCAGAGGAGTTGGAGGGCAGGGAGAGAAGCAGAGTGCATGAGATGAAGCTTGCAAAGCTCAGGCTGGGGAAGGAGTGTGACATGGAGAGTAAGAAATTGGAGTTGGAGAGCAATAAATTGGCCATGGAGGAGAAAAGGATACTTTTAGAGCATGAGAGAGGGTTGAGGGAGTTAGATCTGAAAGCAAAAAGTTTATATATCAATCCCTCTGGTGGCAGCGCACCATTAGTGCCTGGAGAAGGAAAGATATACATTCCCAAAGATGTTATTAAGGATTTCATGAAGCATGAGGACATTGGTCAGTGGTTCAAGGCCTATGAGGTAGCAATGAGGTCCCTGAGAAAGATTGGGGAGTGGGGTTGTGGGGCCGCTTTGTCAGTGAAGGAAGGGAAACATTGCTAGCTTTGCCCACTGAGTATCAGATGTCCTATGCCCCAATGAACGAAGCCTTAATAGCCAGGTATGGGTTGACCCCAGAGCTTTATAGGCAGAAATTTAGAAACTGCAAGAAGCTGGAGTCAAGTACTTGGGTGGAGTATGTGTCCTATTGTTATATTTCATATAGGTACCCCGATATAGGTCCAGGTAACATAATAACCCTTCACCTACATTCTCTCCTATACTACATACATAACGGATTTGAGGGACTGACCTTTTGCCTAGTTACAATACTACACACAGTACGTAGGGTTTTCCCTGAACACTGGCCTCATAAATTATGCATGAGGATTCTTAGTTTCTTGGAAATACAGCAGGACAACCATCTCCTGCATAATAACTATGTGTAAAGTTCATTCCCGACGTCATCCTAAGTCCGACACTGGCACAGCAAGGTAGAACCCCTGGGGATACCTTAGGGTATATAAACATCGTATCTTGCTGAGATAGAGAGAGGAGATCAGGACTTCCCGGCCGACACACTGACGCAAGACGCTGAGGTTCCTGCATGCAGATACTCCAGCTCGCAGTGGTCTGACATCCCTTGCGGGGTGTTCAGCTCGAGACCAGAATGGGGTCCCGCAGTCTCAAATCAGGTAATGGGGTTGGCTTTACCCTAGAGGGATTCTTGGCTTTACACCTACTCACATGCTACGTACACTTAGGTACATCTAGTTAGGGTGCATCGTAGGAGTATACAATTTCTTGCCATGTATTTAGAGTAGGGGGAGGAGATTTCCATTCACCTGCATGGGCCTGGTCTGCCTTCAACAATGCTGTCTCCACCTCCTGCCAGGAAGCTGACCAGTGAAGACAGAACTGGTTTTGGCTGGGTAAAGACACTCTCTGCCTTCAAAGAACAAAGGATTTTTGTGTATAAAAAGAGGAGCCCAGACCCCAGACTTTTAGATCACTTCTGGGAATCAAGAGGAACCTTTGCCAAGAAGAAGAGCCGGAGAAGCTGAGGAGGAACACTGCCCTTGTGCTGTTTGCTGTCTGGGGTTGGCCTGCAGTGGCTACTTGCTTCTAAGGAAAGTAGAAAAGGACTTTGCTGTTTGCTTCGTCACCTGCTTGAGGAAAAGATCTCCAAGTACTTGAAATTGAGCTTGCCTCCTGTTCTGAAGTCTCAGGGACACAAAGACTTAATTTCTTCTGTCTTTCCGCATCTGGAACTGTTGTTTCAGCTGCCACAGAAGGAAATTGCAACACCGACGCCGGCGAGCCACGCCGCAACCTGCACTGAAGCCGTGGGCACTGCTCGTGAAGAGCACGGCGCACCGCCCCGACTTGCACCATAGGCCCGAAGCCTGCTGATGCTGTACCGCATCGACTCCGAAGCCGTCACCGAGGCCGCTGCCTGCACCGGAGCCGAGGACACCGCTCGTGACATCCACGACGCATTGTCCCGACTCGCACCGCAGCCCCGACTTCACCGACACCGGTGCTTCATCAACGTGGAGCCGATACTCGATGTGGGTGACTCCCGAATCCATCAACACTGCACAGTCGTAAGTAACTGCTGCCTCGCCGCCACCGTGACGTTACCTCCCCGTCACAGTAAGGAACCGACATCTCACCTCCCCTGCACTGCAGTAAGGAACCGAGGCTTCACCTCCCCTGGTGTCGTAAGGAACCAACACCGCCCGGTGCCAATGAAGCATCACCTCCCCGACGCCGTGCACTATCTTTGCTTTCATCAATTCCAAGGTACTGTTCTTTGGGGGTCTGCTTGACTCCACGACCTACACCGCGCACTTCGCGGTCAGCGCCGTTCTTAGGGATTTTTAACTGTAACGACGTTTTAATAACTCCAAGTGGAGTTATTTGTTGCTACTAACTTTAATTGAGTGAATAACCTTTTTTTGAGGATATCTTGATAACTGTATTGTGGATTTTTTCGTTTGGTCTTGTTTTCGTTTAGATAAAGATTACTTATTTTTCTAAACTGGTGTGGCGTCCATTTGTAGTGTTTTCACTGTATTACTGTGTGTGGTCACAAATGCTTTACACACTGCCTCTGAGATAAGCCTGTCTGCTCGTGCCAAGCTACTAAGGGGGTGAGTAGGGGTTATTTTAGAAGTGTATCCCACTTACCCTGACTTGAAGCAAGGGCCCCTATTTGGACAAAGGTACCTACCTCTGCCAAATAGAGATCCCCATTTCTAACATTGGTGGTCAGCGGTGAGGATCTGGACTTGCATTTGTGTCTTACATACAGTGATTGGTGTACACTACTAGTATAGTGCAGACCAGTACGCAACCACATACATTTGGTAGAGTTTTTCCTTGGATTTATTTGCATCTTGAGAACTGCCGATTTTCACGATGAGCAAAACAGCATCGCTTGCATCTGTGGATATTGAATTTGAAGAGGAAAGGGTTGATACCTACACTCTGCCACAACTTAAAGCTGTCTGTAAAAAATGTAAACTCTCTGTGAGAGGCCTCACCAGAAAGGAGGAATACCAAAAGGCGCTCAGGGCCTGGTTAGAATCAAGGAATCAATCAGAAAAAGGGGGAGGAGGAGGATTGGGCTAGGTTCACCCTCCTGTGTGATCAGAATACATCAAAAAGAATCCGTAGGTGACGGATCAAAAGAACCTAGCCAAGAAACAAGGGCGGGTTCACTAATTGGGGTGAAGGCCACCTCTACTGGTAGAAAAGAAAAATTTCTTTTCTTGTGTCCCCTCACTCACCCAGGGTTGCCCCTAGGTGACATGCTTCATCATTGGGGCCATCCCAAACATCTACTGATTGGGGCGTGCTGCGACTTGCGGATTTACGTAGGAGCACTTACCTTGTGAGGCTATGTGTCGTGCAGTGTAGGGGGAGTGGTGTAAGTGATGTTTTAAAAAATTACCTAACTAGTGAGCTATTGTTTTATTCCTGCTCCTAGTTGGTAGGGATAAAAGGGGGTTAATAAAAGGGAAATGTAACTGTTATGTAATTATAGTCACTTGTATTATGTCAACATGTTTCAAGGTATCCCTAAACCTTTTCTTCAGGACAACAAAGGGACCAGCCCTTTGTGTACCACTCGTGCCGGACCTATAATAAAGTGAAGTGAAAAATTATTAATGCACACCTATTGTGTGAGCATTGGGAAAAATATATACATACGGTTGTTTCTGAACACGTAGTAATTATTTTTTGGCAAAAGTGCGCCTCCTGGTCTGTCTGGGTGGAGGGGCCTGTAGAAACCTGTGCTCAGCAACCCTCCGTCAATACGACCTATTCAGTCCCAAGGCAGACCGCATCTCCTACCAACTAGGAGCAGGAATAAAACAATAGCTCACTAGTTAGGTAATTTTTTAAAACATCACTTACACCACTCCCCCCTACACTGCACGACACATAGCCTCACAAGGTAAGTGCTCCTACGTAAATCCGCAAGTCGCAGCACGCCCCAATCAGTAGATGTTTGGGATGGCCCCAACGATGAAGCATGTCACCTAGGGGCAACCCTGGGTGAGTGAGGGGACACAAGAAAAGAAATTTTTCTTTTCTACCAGTAGAGGTGGCCTTCACCCCAATTAGTGAACCCGCCCTTGTTTCTTGGCTAGGTTCTTTAGAATCAAGGAATGCCAGTGAGCATACCGAAGAGCCTATGGTGGAGGGAGAGAATTTAGATGGTCAGCAGGAGGGGCTATTGGGCCTGACTGGGAGGAAGTTGCCTTCCAGGGTGGGCAGCAGGTTATCTTCAAAGGGTCTGTCTCCAGAGGAGTTGGAGGGCAGGGAGAGAAGCAGAGTGCATGAGATGAAGCTTGCAAAGCTCAGGCTGGGGAAGGAGTGTGACATGGAGAGTAAGAAATTGGAGTTTGAGAGCAATAAATTGGCCATGGAGGAGAAAAGGATACTTTTAGAGCATGAGAGAGGGTTGAGGGAGTTAGATCTGAAAGCAAAAAGTTTATAGATCAATCCCTCTGGTGGCAGCGCACCATTAGTGCCTGGAGAAGGAAAGATATACATTCCCAAAGATGTTATTAAGGATTCATGAAGCATGAGGACATTGGTCAGTGGTTCAAGGCCTATGAGGTAGCAATGAGGTCCCTGAGAAAGATTGGGGAGCGGAGTTGTGGGGCCGCTTTTGTCAGTGAAGGAAGGGAAACATTGCTAGCTTTGCCCACTGAGTATCAGATGTCCTATGTCCCAATGAACGAAGCCTTAATAGCCAGGTATGGGTTGATCCCAGAGCTTTATAGGCAGAAATTTAGAAACTGCAAGAAGCTGGAGTCAAGTACTTGGGTGGAGTATGTGTCCTATTGTTATATTTCATATAGGTACCCTGATATAGGTCCAAGTAATATCATAACCCTTCACCTACATTCTCTCCTATACTACATACATAACGGATTTGAGGGACTGACCTTTTGCCTAGTTACAATACTACACACAGTACGTAGGGTTTTTCCTGAACATTGGCCTCATAAATTATGCATGAGGATTCTTAGTTTCTTGGAAACACAGCAGGACCACCATCTCCTGCATAATAACTATGTGTAAAGTTCATTCCCGACGTCATCCTAAGTCCGATACTGGCACAGCAAGGCAGAACCCCTGGGGATACCTTAGGGTATATAAACATCGTATCTTGCTGAGATAGAGAGAGGAGATCAGGACTTCCCGGCCGACACACTGACGCAAGACGCTGAGGTTCCTGCATGCAGATACTCCAGCTCGCAGTGATCTGACATCCCTTGCGGGGTGTTCAGCTCGAGACCAGAATGGGGTCCCGCAGTCTCACATCAGGTAATGGGGTTCGCTTTACCCTAGAGGGATTCTTGGCTTTACACCTACTCACATGCTACATACACTTAGGTACATCTAGTTAGGGTGCATCGTAGGAGTATGCATTTTATTCCATGGATTTTATATACTTACCTGAAGTTATGATTTTAGCAAAATGGTAGAAACCTACCATCTGTTTACTTTCTTAGTGCTGCTACTCATTTATTTATGCTACTGTCTACTGGTGATTTCAGTACACTTATTTTATGCAAGAATAACGACTGTTCAATAAATGATTATTGAAAAACGTCCCAACCGTTTATTCTGTGTATCTCTCTGAGAACAAGTAAGCACGAGTGACTGAGCGAAAAGTAAGTTACTGTTTCCACGGTCCTGAGGGATCAGGGTTGTCATGTTCGATAGTTGCCAAGAACTATTCTCTCTTTGGTAAGAGGAGGTTATAGTGGCATTGCGAGCTAGCTGGTACACAGGATAACATACCCGGTGGGGGTGTCTGGAATCAGTCTGGACACCAGTCCTGCAGTGTATGTTGTCTAAACACGCAGATCCTATACAGGTCTTATGGGAACTACACGACATGGCGCCCCCAACGTTGGTATTGGCACTTATTTAACAGACAAATCTGAGTAGTTTAGTCATGCTATTTTCAGAGACCCCTACTCACATTTCCCCAGAGACGTCTGGAGGGGGAGGGAACAAAATCCGCCGCAGCTGAGTAGGAAAATTCCTATGTTTTGGCTGTTGGTCTAATCAAGCTTGAAGGATACATAGTTCCTACTTGTGCATAAACACCTTATCTCAGTTCCCTTGAAAAAGCTCTTCTTACTAAAAACAATGTCAGTACAGGGAGACCCTGCAGGAGAACTAAATTTCACAGCTGAAGAAGAAGAAGATGCGGATGCAATACACATTGCAGAAAATGTTAGAAATGCCATCATCCTAAAACTAGTAGCATATGGTGTTACAATTAGGGGTGGGCAAGTGACCTTCATGATTGAGGCACACGAATCATATAGAACAGAGGTATTCTATTCATGGATTAGATTCCCGCAGGCAAATGCACTGACAAAAACATTTCACTGCTATGTCGAAGATGTCATACCAAACGAATATAGTCCATGTGAGGACATTGAAATTCCACTCACTTACCATGAACATTTTTACTGGTTTAAAGACGCCCTCCCCCATACAAGAAATAGAGTAAGACTCGGTCCGCTTGGAAGAGACGGAGCAACATGGACAGTGCTAGCGGCCTACACACCAAATCCTGACATTGACACAATGCCAGGAGGATACTTACTCGTACAGCATAAAAAAATTAATAAGACTTTACAGAAACATGACACAGTTTGTGATGAGAACACTCACACTTCACCCAACACCAGCTACACAACCAGGACCAGTCCAAACTACTACAACCAAAATTACACCACAAACACTGCATGCAGTGATGGGTAAAATGCCCACTAAACGTGCACAAATGCCCTTCTGGATAGCACAAAAAATAACACAGCTGGAGGCAGTATTTCAACACACTGGTCCTAAGGAAAAGCATAGATTACTGACCATTTGCTTGCCAAGGGGGATAGCTCCCTCTATAGAGGATTGTACTTCTTGGGGTACAGTTTTCGCTGCCATATATACCAGGACTCATGTTATCCCATCTTTAGCGGTAATACCAGATGTATTAAGACAAATACAGAACGAGTATGGAGCAGAACCTGCTCTAAACTTAGGGATGAAGTTGTTGAATAACTTTGCCCTGGTACCTGCGATAATATTAGCAAATATTAAAGGGGAGGCAGCATCAGTGGCAATACGCCAACTTCTGAGAGATTTCACTCCATTACAATAGGAGACAGAGCTACCTAAAATAATTGAAACTGCTTATGCGGAATTAGGTAGAGACAGTCTGGGAGCTAGACCAGTAAAACCTCAACTAGTGGGAGGCACAGATAAAGAACAGGCAAAGCAAACACTGGTTTCTTCAAAGAAGAAATGGGACAATAATAAACAGCAAAAGAACAGATCTCACTCCAGGGAAGGTCTCCTCAACAGGAGCCCCCAGAAAGGAGATATAATCTTAGGAATGAGATAACATTAGAAAACCTGACAGGTATCAGGACACTGATACACGTTCCTCTCGTTCCTTTCAGGGTTCATCAAAAAACTCTGAGAGGGAAGGACGGTCAGAATTGAGACAAGAAGAGCATACAAAGCCCAAAGACAGGCAAAGCACTTCGGACTACACTTCAAAGAAAGAAGAAAAACCCAAAGCAAAACCTCAATTTAAGAAGAAGAAGGTAGCAGGTGTCTAAGTTAGACATGTCAATGATACTGAGGACTCAACTTCTGAATGGGGAATGGGCTCAGACGATGCTAGACAGCGCAGCAGAAGTAACAATAGCTCACCGGAACCTGATGGAATTTCTGGTGACAGCGGAGTTGGGTGAGTATATCACGGTGGAAACACCTGATACTAGGGTGAGTGTCCCACACAAGCTACATGAAATAACACTCCAAATGGAGGGGGACAAGCCCAGACAAGTGAAGGGTCTCTTTTGGGAGAACCTGACTTCCGGCTACGACATCCTATTAGCAGAAAGAGATTGGCCGCCTACTATTGTTATGGAATGCCCGAAGGGAGAAACTGTGATTTTACCAGCTTTCTCCGACCTAGTCCCCACAGACCTAAGACATACATATGCACAGGAGTGGGTGGAAGCCCTTGCTCCAGCATTATACCGCAACCATGTTGGGTGGGATGAAGAGTCAACCCATCACGTAATTCCAATTAAAACAAACCCAACTCCACAAAGACAGTATCCTATAAAACAGGAAGCTAAAAAACAAGTCAGGGATATCCTAGATCAACTTGAATACCAAGGTGTAATTGAACCATGCACCTCATCAATGAATAATCCATTGTTTCCCGTAATGAAAACCAACAATTCATATTGTCTAGTTTTAGATTATAGACACCTAAACTCATGTACGAAAACATTTGCAGTTCAGAATGCACACAGTGCCGCATTAATGAATAACATTGTGTGGAAAAAATACAAAACAACATTAGATATCTCAAATGGATTTTTCTGCCAAAACATAGCGCCTGAAAGTAGATATTTGACAGCCTTCTCAGTGCTAGGGTCCCGGCGTCAATTTTGTCGACTCCCCCAAGGGTATAGAGCAGCCTAGGGTTATTCTCAAGAAGGGTAACAGAGTTACTACAGAATTTAGATGAGGAAGCATTATCCTATGTGGATGATATTTATCTAACGGATGATGACTTAGAGGAACACTTGAACAGGGTGAGCACCATAATTTTGGGTTTCGCCTCTGAGGACTACAAATTTAATTTTAAAAAGTCAAAGATAGCCCACCTCAATGTCCTATTTTTGGGATATGAGCTTTCAAGTGAAGGCAAAAGCCTGGCAGCCTACTTTTTAGAAAAGTGCGCAGTGCTCCAACCTCCAAAATCATTAAAAAAGAGGTCTCCTCCCTTACAATGCAGTGGGGCAAAGCAGTCGGAGTGAGCACAAGTCGTGACCTTTACTCCCCAAAGTGAGGGAGCAGACCTCTGTTTAACCCATGAGGAAGAGCAATAGCAGAACAGTAAGTTATAGGTACTTTAGACCCATAACACCTGAGAAGAGGGGTAAGTGCAATAACATACCCACACACACCAATATTCTGGTTACGTGCACAACCTGGTCCCGAAGAAAGCCCGTTGACCCACATGGGCACCGCAGGGGCTGAAACATGTTGACCACTCACGCTTTTAAAGTAGGTGCTATAGAATAGAAGCCCTTCTATATACGCACCACCTAACTTTTAACCTTGCCCCATCTCCATTGGAATAAAATACATTGATGAGAGCTGGAGGGAATTTTAAACTCACTTGATTCACACACTCACCATTTCTGATCACTACTGTAATCACCAGTAGGTCTTCCTCCAGGTGGAGGAAAGCACTTGAAAAGAACCTATGATGATGCTTTTCATGTAGGTACACTAGCCGATAATCAAGATATACCGCCACGGTACCACATATGTGAATGAGGGTTTTTAAGAAGATCAACACCCTAGACCCTGGTAATAATACAGGACAAGTGATCCATTCTCCTATGACCGCATAAGACCAGACTTTTCAGTTAGGCAATGGACTCAGGAACACACAAATATGCTTTGTTCCCTACAAACTGATATGATATCATCAAAACACTTACAGACACGCGTAAACGTATGCAACCTGGTGATCCGTGTAGTCGCAGGTCAATCTGGATACACTTACTTAACCTTCAATGAAGGCAAAACAGTACCAATTGCATATAAATCGCATTTGTACACTAATGCTGAAATGCGTTTTGCACCCACAGAAAAAATTCTGACAGCAGTACAGACTGCTGTAGTGAGAGAAAGAGCACTGGCTCAAGGGAAACAAATAATTGTCGCAACCCCAGTACCGGCCTTAGAGGCTGCCTCAAAGGCAAGTGTCCCAAATGCGAAAGCATTACATCCAAGATGGATACAGTGGGCTAATTCTCTCACTGCAATAGATGTAGAATACAGATATGACCCTAGTCTAAAAACACAAGCATTCCTGCAATACAAACAAGAATATCCTCTACCAAATGAAATAATGCCTCTAGATCGGTATGAATACATTATTTACACTGACGGATCTGCTCAACTGGCCATTGGAAGTAAGCAACAATACCGTGCAGCATGTGCTATTGTAAAAGGTAGGATGCAGGACGGCAAGTTCCGTCCAAGCTGTACAAAAACGCAGTCTCTCGGAGACTGCACGGCTCAGTTGGCAGAATTAAAAGCACTACTACTGGCACTGATAAATATGGATCCAGAATTCCCCACACTGATAGTGTGTGATTCCTTTTACTGTGTCCAGTCATACAACGAATATCTCCACTATTGGGGACAAAATGGGTTCAGAGATTTAAAAGGTGGCACAATCAAACATAGAAAACTATGGGAACAGGTAGCTGAGTTGAAGAACGAACTACCAAGAGCTCTCGTGAGACACACGCTGAGTCATCAACGGGATGGCGTTCACGTTGAAAGGAATTCATTGGCTGATGAAGCCGCAAAGGGTGCAGTACGCACTGTGTCCGTAGCTGCAATCACCCGTTCAAAAACAAGGGTAGACGGTAGCACAATGGTAGCTGTGATTGCTTCACACAAAAACAGCAAAGCACTACCAAAAGGTTTTCCACTCAAGTACTCCTACAAGTTAGATGCAAACAACGTTCCATTGCTCAGATTCCTGGAGTGGGGGATAGAGTAATACCAAACATGGATCGCAGGTTAGGTTTAATATTGGCTGCACACGAGGGTCTGGGTTCTGCGCATGCAAGAGTTACGGCTACAGTTTCATTATTGAAACAACGCTATTGGTGGCCAGGGTTAACAAAGCAGACCAAAGACTTCGTCTTAAAGTGAGATATCTGTCAACAGATAAAAGGGTCCACCATAGCTCGCCCGCGCAGACACCTTTGTTAATATCAGACAGACCACTCGCGTGTGTTTACCTGGACCACTGCGGCCCCTTACACTCTGATCGGGCTTACAAGTATATCATGGTTGCAGTGGATTCCTGCTCAAGATTCTTATGGGTATGGCCTCAGCGTCGGCTGACGCTTGAACTGTTATAAAAGATTTGCGAGTCTTCATAGGGACATACGCAGTTGGCGCATTACATTCTGACCGTGGCCCCGCGTTCAGCTCTAGGGCTTACAAGGAAGCCATGGGAAGTTTCGGTGTAGCATTGCGGTACTCCTCCCCATACCATCCCGAGGGAAATTCAGTTGTGGAGAGGAAAAACCAGGACTTAAAGCAATCTTTAACAGCTAGGGTATTAGGCTTGGGTGGTAGTTGGGTCAGTCAGCTATATGGGGTCCAGCGGGCCCTTAATAACCAGCCAAGAAGCTCTCTGGGAGGTGCCACTCCATACGAGGTCCTATTTGGGACAAGAATGTGGGTACCTGATCTCGATTGTGAAGGCACAATGGCGGATGAAAAACCATTTGACATCAATAAACGTTTGGCTGTTTTACAGGATCTGAATGAACCCGGAGCTTCCTTAAGTAATGTAGCGACAAAGAAAACAGCCACTGGGGAAGCAAAGTCAGCCACGGCAAGACCTGCCAGGATTCCTAAAGTTGTGTACTGATCAGAGAAAAGATTGTGGACAAGAAAGAATTCGGGCCATCCTATCGAAAGCCTGCACCTGTCCTGGCCATTGAAGGATCAAGAACTGTACTTCTAACGCCTCTTGCCAGAAAAGAAAAGAGATTTGTCTCAATTGATCTGATAAAACCACACTATGTGGCCGATACTGAATAGTAGGCCTCGTGGTCTTCTGAGTAGCCGACGTCCTCCTCTCACTACAATACAGGAAGTTCAAACAGAAAGACTCATAACGTTTGAAGAGTCACCTTTACAACGCAACAGAATCGATAACAATGCAATGGAACTAGTTCCCCTTGACACAAACTTTCCAAATCAGAATGAAAGACAAATTTCAATTCAACCTAACAAGGATGTCTAAGTCAACATGCCTCAACAAGAGCAATCCACAAGTTCAACAAGACCTGCTGAGCTACCAAAAATAGATTGAACTGCATCTGGCTATTTCATCGACCTTTTCATTGGATCCGAGTGAACCCAAAACGACACCAGCCCAAATTTCTCACAAACAACGGATCAAAGACCTTTTTAACTTTCTTAGAAAGACTTATTTTGTATCACCTTGGCTAGAGCTTTGGATAATCACTGGTATACTATTTCTTCTTTTTTGGATAGGATTAGTAATTGTTTTCCATTTACTCATCAATGGAACTTATCTTCAACAGAGCTCTGCAACGTCAAAAGTAAACTTAATTTTAAAACCTCATGTTTCATCTCATCGTGAACAAAGAGAATTGTCCTTCGTGAACATTTCATATATATATATATATAGTGTGGGACAAAGTAAATTATGATATATTTGGACCTACCGAGCTTTTAAAGGTTCCACATTTGTTTAAAATTTAATTGAACGATATCATTACCTCCAGTACATTTTCTGATGATTGGGATTTTGAAACTGTTAACAACTTATTGTCTGATTTAGAACAATCTGCCGCATTCTCTAGCACTGAAATGTTAGAAGACACATCAGATTTTGACAAAATGTATTGTTACCAACATCATGGTCATCATTTCTTGCATAAATCTAGCAAACCTAGAAATGTTTTTGCATACCACCAGTGAGAACTTTGCCCTACACCACCAAAAGGTTGTTCAAAAACGTTTGCACAGAAGTTCTCATATTTTTCAGTGTTTAACATTTCTGACCCGACCTCGTATTATTATAAGGTTGCACCTATATCTGCACAGAAAATTTATTAACAAACACCAAACAGATTTATTCTGCTTCCTTTATTACCCAGCTGTCTGAACAGGGTTTCGACTTATGGATGGACACTGTAGATTTAAAATCAATCTGGGGTTCTAGAGACTGACATGTCCAGGGAACAGAAGCACTATTTAGAACATGCCTCATTCCACAGCAGATGATTTTTTTGAACGGCATTGTGCAACAGATTTCCTGTCTTGGACTAGCCAAGAATAAGGACTTGAACACGCCTCAAATTCCAACACCGTTAAACACCGAGGGGAATTTTACATCAGATAGAGGGGCTAAGATGGATGACATATTGCAATACCATAGATCAGACCCCAATTGGAAGGGATGGTTGGTATGGCCCCCAGACCCAAACAGATGTCAGGAAAGATTCAGGGGTACCACCGAAGGGTTTAGTATCCATAGGCCAGACCCACGATATGTACAACGAGAACATCCGGGGGTAGTGACATCATATAGTGTTGGGAAGTTATGCCTCGATTGGCTAAAGACCTCAACACTACCCCAGGTGAAACAACACTTGTCCCTACTCACAGAGGCTGTGGACCTACGGGATTTTTTATTAGGTCCCAGAAAACCACATCACAAATGTTTTTTATATGCTGTCTATAACGAAACCTGAAAGATCTCACAACAAGAAGCAGCAGAGAGATTAAGAGAAATAGATAGGATTAACCTAGAAAAGGCGTTAGCCGTAGTTGACAATGGCATGACTACGTTAACATCCAGGATATATTCACTGGGCAACATTGTATCTTCTGCTATCGAAGTATTAGAACAGGATTTGTCCATATTGCAACACGGACAGTCACAGTTACGTTCTATTATTTTGTTGAGCTGGACGCTGCAGTCATTGCGTGCCGGTTACGTGCCTTGGCGTTTTATCAACAGTACGTCCTTGTTTTCTGCATACAATCTAACAGAAAAACAGATGAAAACGGCACAGAGGGGAGCAAAATATACAATGCTGCGTATTGAAAAGCTGGATAGGTAACCCTTTACTGTGGCAGAGTCACCGTCCACAGAGTGGTTAATCCACGGCCATATAACATTACCGGTCGCTACTTTCCAGTTTCAGTATTGCTTAGAACAGCATCAGGCAGGCAGATATGAAAAAATGGGTAAGAAATTCATCAGAGAATCCTGGGATTTACCATACAGATTTCGATGCAGGAGTGGGGATCTGGAAGTGCTTCTAAGCGGAACTAACTGTGAGAACTCGTTAAGTGGATCTCTCATATGCCAGGACATTATGCTACACGGGGCTTGTAATGGGTCTGTGGCGAACTTGTTCTGTAATTTAAGAGGTACCCCGGCAGCTGTGATTAATCCGGTATTCAGGCTTCTCTCGAATGGGAGTTACTTGATGCTGAATGATCAAGGTTGTTGTGGGATGCTACCGGGCATCGCATATCTAGTCACCGTGAACTCCAGGGTTACTTGCTGTATGCAAGTATTGTTTCCACCAACACATACAGTCAGGGAGGCGCCATTAGAGCCTTCGCTAAATGTTTCCTTTATACGGTTTGATACTCTGAGCAGAATGAAAGTCATGGTTTTACAGCAAACTGTGGCCTTAACCTCCGCCCGGGAGACTTTTGATCTCCACACCGCAAGGTCCTCGGCAGAGATACAGGCACTTATACGTACAAACTGCCCCTTCCATTTCACAGAAATGGTAAGTCATATCTTTAACATGTCAGATACGACGGGTATTGTACACCTATTTAAGACCATAGGTTCAGGAATGTTAAGCACCTTTCAGACGGTCCTCAGAGTTATAGCAAACTTTATACATTTCGTCTTTGGAAGCATTTTTGGAGGGCTTCCGCCGATCCTGTTTCTAATAGCAGGAATCCTGATTGTTACCTTTCTGCGATGCAATGTACGTCCCAGCCACCAAGGAGATAGCAACAGCACTTCTGGAGCGCAAATACCGTGATCGCATGGTAGAACATCTGGGCACACCTCGCCTACGGGAACTGAGCGCCTCTTGGTTCCTGTCGTTTAGACCAGTATGGATGGACTGTGTCCTACCTGTTCTCCGATGCTTGTCATGCGGAGAAAAATGCGTGTTGGACCTCTGTCTGACACTTCCATCAGTTGCGCCACCAGACGTTGATGCTTTCCTGGACCCGATAATGGCCCATGTTCTGCAGTGTCCTCAGCGCATTCCCATGTTGTTGGCAGCGTTCTTAGAGCCACCACAGGCAGTTTCTGCTCCTGTTGGTATGGACACCAGCTCCTCCGCCAACACTCAGGCCTTGGATATGGCACAGGCTGCCCCGGCATCTGCTGCAGGCAGTAGGGAAGATCATCTGTGCTCAATTGACATTCTTTGCGAGGTGTTACAGGGATCGTCAGCTGCGTATGCAGACAGCAGCAATGTTGCGTCTACCACTAACGACACATAAATATTTGGCATGTCGCACGCTGGGAAGACTTGGCTTTTTACCTTTTTACGAAATTCCACATTGAAACCTTTTGACCTGCATGACTTTCAGATGCTTGTAGTTGTTCGGACTATATAAACGGACACTTTAGAGCCACTGCTTGAATTAATTTTGTTTTGCAAAAAACTTTCTAAAGGGTTTTTTAATGCTTTTAACTTTTCTTAAAGATGTTTTTATTATTTGCTGCGTACAAACCTCTAGACACCCTGGTAGTACGCTAGAATTTAGTTATGTCGTCAAGTCGGATGAGGAGTGGGTCTTATATTTCATATAGGTACCCCGATATAGGTCCGCGTAACATCATAACCCTTCACCTACATTCTGTCCTATACTACACACATAACGGATTTGAGGGACTGACCTTTTGCCTAGTTACAATACTACACTCAGTACGTTGGGTTTTCCCTGAACACTGGCCTCATAAATTATGCATGAGGATTCTTAGTTTCTTGGAACCACAGCAGGACCATCTCCTGAATAATAACTATGTATAAAGTTCATTCCCAACGACATCCTAAGTCTGACACTGGCACAGCAAGGTAGAACCCCTGGGGATACCTTAGGGTATATAAACATCACATCTTGCTGAGATAGAGAGAGGAGATCAGGACTTCCCGGCCGACACACTGACGCAAGACGCTGAGGTTCCTGCATGCAGATACTCCAGTTCGCAGTTGTCTGACATCCCTTGCAGGGTGTTCAGCTCAAGACCAGAATGGGGTCCCGCAGTCTCACATCAGGTAATGTGGCTGGCTTTATCCTAGAGGGATTCTTGGCTTTACACCTACTCACATGCTAGGTGCACTTAGGTACATCTAGTTAGGGTGCATCATAGGAGTATGCATTTTATTGCCATGTATTTCATATACTTACCTGTAGTTATGATTTTAGCAAAATGGTAGAAAACTACCATCTGTTTACTTTCTTAGTGCTGCTACTCATTTATCTATGCTACTGTCTACTGGTGATTTCAATACACTCATTTTACGCAAGAATAACGACTGTTCAATAAATGATTATTGAAAAACGTCCCAACCGTTTATTCTGTGTATCTCTCTGAGAACAAGTAAGCACGAGTGACTGAGCGAAAAGTAAGTTACTGTTTCCACGGTCCTGAGGGATCAGGGTTGTCATGTTCGATAGTTGCCAAGAACTATTCTCTCTTTGGTAAGAGGAGGTTATAGTGGCATTGCGAGCTAGCTGGTACACAGGATAACATACCCGGTGGGGGTGTCTGGAATCAGTCTGGACACCAGTCCTGCAGTGTATGTTGTCTAAACACGCAGATCCTATACAGGTCTTATGGGAACTACACGACATGGCGCCCCCAACGTTGGTATTGGCACTTATTTAACAGACAAATCTGAGTAGTTTAGTCATGCTATTTTCAGAGACCCCTACTCACATTTCCCCAGAGACGTCTGGAGGGGGAGGGAACAAAATCCGCCGCAGCTGAGTAGGAAAATTCCTATGTTTTGGCTGTTGGTCTAATCAAGCTTGAAGGATACATAGTTCCTACTTGTGCATAAACACCTTATCTCAGTTCCCTTGAAAAAGCTCTTCTTACTAAAAACAATGTCAGTACAGGGAGACCCTGCAGGAGAACTAAATTTCACAGCTGAAGAAGAAGAAGATGCGGATGCAATACACATTGCAGAAAATGTTAGAAATGCCATCATCCTAAAACTAGTAGCATATGGTGTTACAATTAGGGGTGGGCAAGTGACCTTCGTGATTGAGGCACACGAATCATATAGAACAGAGGTATTCTATTCATGGATTAGATTCCCGCAGGCAAATGCACTGACAAAAACATTTCACTGCTATGTCGAAGATGTCATACCAAACGAATATAGTCCATGTGAGGACATTGAAATTCCACTCACTTACCATGAACATTTTTACTGGTTTAAAGACGCCCTCCCCCATACAAGAAATAGAGTAAGACTCGGTCCGCTTGGAAGAGACGGAGCAACATGGACAGTGCTAGCGGCCTACACACCAAATCCTGACATTGACACAATGCCAGGAGGATACTTACTCGTACAGCATAAAAAAATTAATAAGACTTTACAGAAACATGACACAGTTTGTGATGAGAACACTCACACTTCACCCAACACCAGCTACACAACCAGGACCAGTCCAAACTACTACAACCAAAATTACACCACAAACACTGCATGCAGTGATGGGTAAAATGCCCACTAAACGTGCACAAATGCCCTTCTGGATAGCACAAAAAATAACACAGCTGGAGGCAGTATTTCAACACACTGGTCCTAAGGAAAAGCATAGATTACTGACCATTTGCTTGCCAAGGGGGATAGCTCCCTCTATAGAGGATTGTACTTCTTGGGGTACAGTTTTCGCTGCCATATATACCAGGACTCATGTTATCCCATCTTTAGCGGTAATACCAGATGTATTAAGACAAATACAGAACGAGTATGGAGCAGAACCTGCTCTAAACTTAGGGATGAAGTTGTTGAATAACTTTGCCCTGGTACCTGCGATAATATTAGCAAATATTAAAGGGGAGGCAGCATCAGTGGCAATACGCCAACTTCTGAGAGATTTCACTCCATTACAATAGGAGACAGAGCTACCTAAAATAATTGAAACTGCTTATGCGGAATTAGGTAGAGACAGTCTGGGAGCTAGACCTGTAAAACCTCAACTAGTGGGAGGCACAGATAAAGAACAGGCAAAGCAAACACTGGTTTCTTCAAAGAAGAAATGGGACAATAATAAACAGCAAAAGAACAGATCTCACTCCAGGGGAAGGTCTCCTCAACAGGAGCCCCCAGAAAGGAGATATAATCTTAGGAATGAGATAACATTAGAAAACCTGACAGGTATCAGGACACTGATACACGTTCCTCTCGTTCCTTTCAGGGTTCATCAAAAAACTCTGAGAGGGAAGGACGGTCAGAATTGAGACAAGAAGAGCATACAAAGCCCAAAGACAGGCAAAGCACTTCGGACTACACTTCAAAGAAAGAAGAAAAACCCAAAGCAAAACCTCAATTTAAGAAGAAGAAGGTAGCAGGTGTCTAAGTTAGACATGTCAATGATACTGAGGACTCAACTTCTGAATGGGGAATGGGCTCAGACGATGCTAGACAGCGCAGCAGAAGTAACAATAGCTCACCGGAACCTGATGGAATTTCTGGTGACAGCGGAGTTGGGTGAGTATATCACGGTGGAAACACCTGATACTAGGGTGAGTGTCCCACACAAGCTACATGAAATAACACTCCAAATGGAGGGGGACAAGCCCAGACAAGTGAAGGGTCTCTTTTGGGAGAACCTGACTTCCGGCTACGACATCCTATTAGCAGAAAGAGATTGGCCGCCTACTATTGTTATGGAATGCCCGAAGGGAGAAACTGTGATTTTACCAGCTTTCTCCGACCTAGTCCCCACAAACCTAAGACATACATATGCACAGGAGTGGGTGGAAGCCCTTGCTCCAGCATTATACCGCAACCATGTTGGGTGGGATGAAGAGTCAACCCATCACGTAATTCCAATTAAAACAAACCCAACTCCACAAAGACAGTATCCTATAAAACAGGAAGCTAAAAAACAAGTCAGGGATATCCTAGATCAACTTGAATACCAAGGTGTAATTGAACCATGCACCTCATCAATGAATAATCCATTGTTTCCCGTAATGAAAACCAACAATTCATATTGTCTAGTTTTAGATTATAGACACCTAAACTCATGTACGAAAACATTTGCAGTTCAGAATGCACACAGTGCCGCATTAATGAATAACATTGTGTGGAAAAAATACAAAACAACATTAGATATCTCAAATGGATTTTTCTGCCAAAACATAGCGCCTGAAAGTAGATATTTGACAGCCTTCTCAGTGCTAGGGTCCCGGCGTCAATTTTGTCGACTCCCCCAAGGGTATAGAGCAGCCTAGGGTTATTCTCAAGAAGGGTAACAGAGTTACTACAGAATTTAGATGAGGAAGCATTATCCTATGTGGATGATATTTATCTAACGGATGATGACTTAGAGGAACACTTGAACAGGGTGAGCACCATAATTTTGGGTTTCGCCTCTGAGGACTACAAATTTAATTTTAAAAAGTCAAAGATAGCCCACCTCAATGTCCTATTTTTGGGATATGAGCTTTCAAGTGAAGGCAAAAGCCTGGCAGCCTACTTTTTAGAAAAGTGCGCAGTGCTCCAACCTCCAAAATCATTAAAAAAGAGGTCTCCTCCCTTACAATGCAGTGGGGCAAAGCAGTCGGAGTGAGCACAAGTCGTGACCTTTACTCCCCAAAGTGAGGGAGCAGACCTCTGTTTAACCCATGAGGAAGAGCAATAGCAGAACAGTAAGTTATAGGTACTTTAGACCCATAACACCTGAGAAGAGGGTAAGTGCAATAACATACCCACACACACCAATATTCTGGTTACGTGCACAACCTGGTCCCGAAGAAAGCCCGTTGACCCACATGGGCACCGCAGGGGCTGAAACATGTTGACCACTCACGCTTTTAAAGTAGGTGCTATAGAATAGAAGCCCTTCTATATACGCACCACCTAACTTTTTAACCTTGCCCCATCTCCATTGGAATAAAATACATTGATGAGAGCTGGAGGGAATTTTAAACTCACTTGATTCACACACTCACCATTTCTGATCACTACTGTAATCACCAGTAGGTCTTCCTCCAGGTGGAGGAAAGCACTTGAAAAGAACCTATGATGATGCTTTTCATGTAGGTACACTAGCCGATAATCAAGATATACCGCCACGGTACCACATATGTGAATGAGGGTTTTTAAGAAGATCAACACCCTAGACCCTGGTAATAATACAGGACAAGTGATCCATTCTCCTATGACCGCATAAGACCAGACTTTTCAGTTAGGCAATGGACTCAGGAACACACAAATATGCTTTGTTCCCTACAAACTGATATGATATCATCAAAACACTTACAGACATGCGTAAACGTATGCAACCTGGTGATCCGTGTAGTCGCAGGTCAATCTGGATACACTTACTTAACCTTCAATGAAGGCAAAACAGTACCAATTGCATATAAATCGCATTTGTACACTAATGCTGAAATGCGTTTTGCACCCACAGAAAAAATTCTGACAGCAGTACAGACTGCTGTAGTGAGAGAAAGAGCACTGGCTCAAGGGAAACAAATAATTGTCGCAACCCCAGTACCGGCCTTAGAGGCTGCCTCAAAGGCAAGTGTCCCAAATGCGAAAGCATTACATCCAAGATGGATACAGTGGGCTAATTCTCTCACTGCAATAGATGTAGAATACAGATATGACCCTAGTCTAAAAACACAAGCATTCCTGCAATACAAACAAGAATATCCTCTACCAAATGAAATAATGCCTCTAGATCGGTATGAATACATTATTTACACTGACGGATCTGCTCAACTGGCCATTGGAAGTAAGCAACAATACCGTGCAGCATGTGCTATTGTAAAAGGTAGGATGCAGGACGGCAAGTTCCGTCCAAGCTGTACAAAACGCAGTCTCTCGGAGACTGCACGGCTCAGTTGGCAGAATTAAAAGCACTACTACTGGCACTGATAAATATGGATCCAGAATTCCCCACACTGATAGTGTGTGATTCCTTTTACTGTGTCCAGTCATACAACGAATATCTCCACTATTGGGGACAAAATGGGTTCAGAGATTTAAAAGGTGGCACAATCAAACATAGAAAACTATGGGAACAGGTAGCTGAGTTGAAGAACGAACTACCAAGAGCTCTCGTGAGACACACGCTGAGTCATCAACGGGATGGCGTTCACGTTGAAAGGAATTCATTGGCTGATGAAGCCGCAAAGGGTGCAGTACGCACTGTGTCCGTAGCTGCAATCACCCGTTCAAAAACAAGGGTAGACGGTAGCACAATGGTAGCTGTGATTGCTTCACACAAAAACAGCAAAGCACTACCAAAAGGTTTTCCACTCAAGTACTCCTACAAGTTAGATGCAAACAACGTTCCATTGCTCAGATTCCTGGAGTGGGGGATAGAGTAATACCAAACATGGATCGCAGGTTAGGTTTAATATTGGCTGCACACGAGGGTCTGGGTTCTGCGCATGCAAGAGTTACGGCTACAGTTTCATTATTGAAACAACGCTATTGGTGGCCAGGGTTAACAAAGCAGACCAAAGACTTCGTCTTAAAGTGAGATATCTGTCAACAGATAAAAGGGTCCACCATAGCTCGCCCCGCGCAGACACCTTTGTTAATATCAGACAGACCACTCGCGTGTGTTTACCTGGACCACTGCGGCCCCTTACACTCTGATCGGGCTTACAAGTATATCATGGTTGCAGTGGATTCCTGCTCAAGATTCTTATGGGTATGGCCTCAGCGCTCGGCTGACGCTTGAACTGTTATAAAAGATTTGCGAGTCTTCATAGGGACATACGCAGTTGGCGCATTACATTCTGACCGTGGCCCCGCGTTCAGCTCTAGGGCTTACAAGGAAGCCATGGGAAGTTTCGGTGTAGCATTGCGGTACTCCTCCCCATACCATCCCGAGGGAAATTCAGTTGTGGAGAGGAAAACCAGGACTTAAAGCAATCTTTAACAGCTAGGGTATTAGGCTTGGGTGGTAGTTGGGTCAGTCAGCTATATGGGGTCCAGCGGGCCCTTAATAACCAGCCAAGAAGCTCTCTGGGAGGTGCCACTCCATACGATGTCCTATTTGGGACAAGAATGTGGGTACCTGATCTCGATTGTGAAGGCACAATGGCGGATGAAAAACCATTTGACATCAATAAACGTTTGGCTGTTTTACAGGATCTGAATGAACCCGGAGCTTCCTTAAGTAATGTAGCGACAAAGAAAACAGCCACTGGGGAAGCAAAGTCAGCCACGGCAAGACCTGCCAGGATTCCTAAAGTTGTGTACTGATCAGAGAAAAGATTGTGGACAAGAAAGAATTCGGGCCATCCTATCGAAAGCCTGCACCTGTCCTGGCCATTGAAGGATCAAGAACTGTACTTCTAACGCCTCTTGCCAGAAAAGAAAAGAGATTTGTCTCAATTGATCTGATAAAACCACACTATGTGGCCGATACTGAATAGTAGGCCTCGTGGTCTTCTGAGTAGCCGACGTCCTCCTCTCACTACAATACAGGAAGTTCAAACAGAAAGACTCATAACGTTTGAAGAGTCACCTTTACAACGCAACAGAATCGATAACAATGCAATGGAACTAGTTCCCCTTGACACAAACTTTCCAAATCAGAATGAAAGACAAATTTCAATTCAACCTAACAAGGATGTCTAAGTCAACATGCCTCAACAAGAGCAATCCACAAGTTCAACAAGACCTGCTGAGCTACCAAAAATAGATTGAACTGCATCTGGCTATTTCATCGACCTTTTCATTGGATCCGAGTGAACCCAAAACGACACCAGCCCAAATTTCTCACAAACAACGGATCAAAGACCTTTTTAACTTTCTTAGAAAGACTTATTTTGTATCACCTTGGCTAGAGCTTTGGATAATCACTGGTATACTATTTCTTCTTTTTTGGATAGGATTAGTAATTGTTTTCCATTTACTCATCAATGGAACTTATCTTCAACAGAGCTCTGCAACGTCAAAAGTAAACTTAATTTTAAAACCTCATGTTTCATCTCATCGTGAACAAAGAGAATTGTCCTTCGTGAACATTTCATATATATATATATAGTGTGGGACAAAGTAAATTATGATATATTTGGACCTACCGAGCTTTTAAAGGTTCCACATTTGTTTAAAATTTAATTGAACGATATCATTACCTCCAGTACATTTTCTGATGATTGGGATTTTGAAACTGTTAACAACTTATTGTCTGATTTAGAACAATCTGCCGCATTCTCTAGCACTGAAATGTTAGAAGACACATCAGATTTTGACAAAATGTATTGTTACCAACATCATGGTCATCATTTCTTGCATAAATCTAGCAAACCTAGAAATGTTTTTGCATACCACCAGTGAGAACTTTGCCCTACACCACCAAAAGGTTGTTCAAAAACGTTTGCACAGAAGTTCTCATATTTTTCAGTGTTTAACATTTCTGACCCGACCTCGTATTATTATAAGGTTGCACCTATATCTGCACAGAAAAATATATTAACAAACACCAAACAGATTTATTCTGCTTCCTTTATTACCCAGCTGTCTGAACAGGGTTTCGACTTATGGATGGACACTGTAGATTTAAAATCAATCTGGGGTTCTAGAGACTGACATGTCCAGGGAACAGAAGCACTATTTAGAACATGCCTCATTCCACAGCAGATGATTTTTTTGAACGGCATTGTGCAACAGATTTCCTGTCTTGGACTAGCCAAGAATAAGGACTTGAACACGCCTCAAATTCCAACACCGTTAAACACCGAGGGAATTTTACATCAGATAGAGGGGCTAAGATGGATGACATATTGCAATACCATAGATCAGACCCCAATTGGAAGGGATGGTTGGTATGGCCCCCAGACCCAAACAGATGTCAGGAAAGATTCAGGGGTACCACCGAAGGGTTTAGTATCCATAGGCCAGACCCACGATATGTACAACGAGAACATCCGGGGGTAGTGACATCATATAGTGTTGGGAAGTTATGCCTCGATTGGCTAAAGACCTCAACACTACCCCAGGTGAAACAACACTTGTCCCTACTCACAGAGGCTGTGGACCTACGGGATTTTTATTAGGTCCCAGAAAACCACATCACAAATGATTTTTATATGCTGTCTATAACGAAACCTGAAAGATCTCACAACAAGAAGCAGCAGAGAGATTAAGAGAAATAGATAGGATTAACCTAGAAAAGGCGTTAGCCGTAGTTGACAATGGCATGACTACGTTAACATCCAGGATATATTCACTGGGCAACATTGTATCTTCTGCTATCGAAGTATTAGAACAGGATTTGTCCATATTGCAACACGGACAGTCACAGTTACGTTCTATTATTTTGTTGAGCTGGACGCTGCAGTCATTGCGTGCCGGTTACGTGCCTTGGCGTTTTATCAACAGTACGTCCTTGTTTTCTGCATACAATCTAACAGAAAAACAGATGAAAACGGCACAGAGGGGAGCAAAATATACAATGCTGCGTATTGAAAAGCTGGATAGGTAACCCTTTACTGTGGCAGAGTCACCGTCCACAGAGTGGTTAATCCACGGCCATATAACATTACCGGTCGCTACTTTCCAGTTTCAGTATTGCTTAGAACAGCATCAGGCAGGCAGATATGAAAAAATGGGTAAGAAAATCATCAGAGAATCCTGGGATTTACCATACAGATTTCGATGCAGGAGTGGGGATCTGGAAGTGCTTCTAAGCGGAACTAACTGTGAGAACTCGTTAAGTGGATCTCTCATATGCCAGGACATTATGCTACACGGGGCTTGTAATGGGTCTGTGGCGAACTTGTTCTGTAATTTAAGAGGTACCCCGGCAGCTGTGATTAATCCGGTATTCAGGCTTCTCTCGAATGGGAGTTACTTGATGCTGAATGATCAAGGTTGTTGTGGGATGCTACCGGGCATCGCATATCTAGTCACCGTGAACTCCAGGGTTACTTGCTGTATGCAAGTATTGTTTCCACCAACACATACAGTCAGGGAGGCGCCATTAGAGCCTTCGCTAAATGTTTCCTTTATACGGTTTGATACTCTGAGCAGAATGAAAGTCATGGTTTTACAGCAAACTGTGGCCTTAACCTCCGCCCGGGAGACTTTTGATCTCCACACCGCAAGGTCCTCGGCAGAGATACAGGCACTTATACGTACAAACTGCCCCTTCCATTTCACAGAAATGGTAAGTCGTATCTTTAACATGTCAGATACGACGGGTATTGTACACCTATTTAAGACCATAGGTTCAGGAATGTTAAGCACCTTTCAGACGGTCCTCAGAGTTATAGCAAACTTTATACATTTCGTCTTTGGAAGCATTTTTGGAGGGCTTCCGCCGATCCTGTTTCTAATAGCAGGAATCCTGATTGTTACCTTTCTGCGATGCAATGTACGTCCCAGCCACCAAGGAGATAGCAACAGCACTTCTGGAGCGCAAATACCGTGATCGCATGGTAGAACATCTGGGCACACCTCGCCTACGGGAACTGAGCGCCTCTTGGTTCCTGTCGTTTAGACCAGTATGGATGGACTGTGTCCTACCTGTTCTCCGATGCTTGTCATGCGGAGAAAAATGCGTGTTGGACCTCTGTCTGACACTTCCATCAGTTGCGCCACCAGACGTTGATGCTTTCCTGGACCCGATAATGGCCCATGTTCTGCAGTGTCCTCAGCGCATTCCCATGTTGTTGGCAGCGTTCTTAGAGCCACCACAGGCAGTTTCTGCTCCTGTTGGTATGGACACCAGCTCCTCCGCCAACACTCAGGCCTTGGATATGGCACAGGCTGCCCCGGCATCTGCTGCAGGCAGTAGGGAAGATCATCTGTGCTCAATTGACATTCTTTGCGAGGTGTTACAGGGATCGTCAGCTGCGTATGCAGACAGCAGCAATGTTGCGTCTACCACTAAAGACACATAAATATTTGGCATGTCGCACGCTGGGAAGACTTGGCTTTTTACCTTTTTACGAAATTCCACATTGAAACCTTTTGACCTGCATGACTTTCAGATGCTTGTAGTTGTTCGGACTATATAAACGGACACTTTAGAGCCACTGCTTGAATTAATTTTGTTTTGCAAAAAACTTTCTAAAGGGTTTTTTAATGCTTTTAACTTTTCTTAAAGATGTTTTTATTATTTGCTGCGTACAAACCTCTAGACACCCTGGTAGTACGCTAGAATTTAGTTATGTCGTCAAGTCGGATGAGGAAGGGGTCTTATATTTCATATAGGTACCCCGATATAGGTCCGCGTAACATCATAACCCTTCACCTACATTCTGTCCTATACTACACACATAACGGATTTGAGGGACTGACCTTTTGCCTAGTTACAATACTACACTCAGTACGTTGGGTTTTCCCTGAACACTGGCCTCATAAATTATGCATGAGGATTCTTAGTTTCTTGGAACCACAGCAGGACCATCTCCTGCATAATAACTATGTATAAAGTTCATTCCCAACGACATCCTAAGTCTGACACTGGCACAGCAAGGTAGAACCCCTGGGGATACCTTAGGGTATATAAACATCACATCTTGCTGAGATAGAGAGAGGAGATCAGGACTTCCCGGCCGACACACTGACGCAAGACGCTGAGGTTCCTGCATGCAGATACTCCAGTTCGCAGTTGTCTGACATCCCTTGCAGGGTGTTCAGCTCAAGACCAGAATGGGGTCCCGCAGTCTCACATCAGGTAATGTGGCTGGCTTTATCCTAGAGGGATTCTTGGCTTTACACCTACTCACATGCTAGGTGCACTTAGGTACATCTAGTTAGGGTGCATCATAGGAGTATGCATTTTATTGCCATGTATTTCATATACTTACCTGTAGTTATGATTTTAGCAAAATGGTAGAAAACTACCATCTGTTTACTTTCTTAGTGCTGCTACTCATTTATCTATGCTACTGTCTACTGGTGATTTCAATACACTCATTTTACGCAAGAATAACGACTGTTCAATAAATGCTTATTGAAAAATGTCCCAACCGTTTATTCTGTGTATCTCTCTGAGAACAAGTAAGCAAGAGTGACTGAGCAAAAAGTAAGTTACTGTTTCCACGGTCCTGAGGGATCAGGGTTGTCATGTTCGATAGTTGCCAAGAACTATTCTCTCTTTGGTAAGAGGAGGTTATAGTGGCATTGCGAGCTAGCTGGTACACAGGATAACATACCCAGTGGGGGTGTCTGGAATCAGTCTGGACACCAGTCCTGCAGTGTATGTTGTCTAAACGTGCAGATCCTATATAGGTCTTATAGGAACTACACAACACTATTTTTGCAGAGCACTGGATGGTTGGGTGAAGGGCAGCAAGGTGAATGATATGGAGGGGCTCTATGATTTGGTTGCATGGGAGCACTTGTCAGATAATTGTTTTCCAGAGCTACGTCAGCACCTGATTGACAGTAAGCTGACTGATCCCAGTAAGCTTGCTGTGGAGTAAGTCTGGGCAGTGAACTCTGCTCCGCTTGCGGAGTTTGCGGAGTTTTCCGCACTCCGCGTTATGCGGAACTCGCAGAGTTCCGAAAAACTCAGCTTCGCGCAGCGGAGCGGAGTATTTTTCCTCGCTCGCGTTCACCAACGTCAAGTTGGCGAGCGCGAGCGAGGAAAATCCACTTCCCGGCGAGATTTTTCCTCGTTCGTGATCGTCAACATCAAGTTGGCGAGTGCGAGCGTGGAAAATAAACATCCCGGCGAGATTTCTCAATGCAGGGGGGTCGGGTTTCTCATTGCGAGTGGTCGCGTATGCTCGCGACCGCTCGCGTGGAGAAACTGCCCGTTCGCGTTGAGAAATCTGCTGCTCGAGTAAAAATCTACTCAAGCGGTAGAAAGGAAAGCAGCGCTTGCTTGCGCTGTGCATGGTGCCGTTTGCAATGATTGCACAGTGCAGACAAGCATCCGGCACTGAAAATCACCGCGAACGGCATTTTTCTATCGCTCTCCGCCGCTTGCGGAGCTCCACGTAGCGCAGCAGAGTTTTTTTTTCACTTTGCGGAGTTTTGTGTAGCGCAACTCCGCGAACTCCGCACAGGGTTATTGTGGAGGCGGACCACTGGGTCAGCACCAGGGTCCAAAAAGGTTATGTGGGAGACTCTGCCAAGGTGGGCAGGGTGCCTAGCAGAAGAGTGGGGGGACAAGGGTAAACAGAAGGAGTTCCAAAAAGGGCCCCAAAGTAATCCCCAAGGGAACAAAGGTACCAGCCTCCCACTGAGAAGAAGCCATGGATCCCGATAGGTAAGCCTGTTCTTAGGGGTTCCAAGACATGTTTTGGTTGTGGTCAGGTGGGCCACTTCCAAGGGGATCCTAGGTGTCCCAAAAAAGTTACCACAGCACCCACTGGTGCACCGCCCTGGGAAATGGCTAGTGTAGCCTTGGGGGAGTAGTCGGGTGCCCCAGAGGGGTGGGGTCCCACAGAGATGTCCCTGGTCTCTTTAGGAGACAGTGAGATGGTCCCAAGAGCTCATCTGCCTGATAACACTAAAAGGTACAGGCAGTGGGTGACCATTAATGTCCATAGTGTGGACGCTCTGAGAGACACCGGAGCCAGTGTGACAGCTGTCAGTTGTCAGCTGGTGTTTGAAGAGCAAGTGGTCCCCAACGCATTCTACCCAGCAGTTGCTGCTGACAATTCAGAGTGCCTCTGCAAAGTGGCACAGGTTCCCATTGAGTGGGGGGGTCTCGGGTAACTTGAAAGTAGCTGTGAGGCCAGCCATGCCTGTTGACTGTCTGCTAGCCAATGATTTGGAGAGCTCCCCTTGGGCGAAGGTGGAGGGAAAGTCTCATTTAGAGATGTTGGGTCTGCCTGAGTGGGCGTGTGTGACCACTCGGTCAATGGCAGCCGGTAAGGGCATTCAAGAGGACCTGGAGCCTAAAGGAGTGGCCCAGGTGCCTGCCAGAAAGAGATGAGGCAGGGGGAACTGGAAACCGGCCCCCGAAGTTCCCACGGTCCAGGAGGAGGCAAACCTTGAGGGGGATGCCCTGGAGCTTACAGGGGAACAAGTGGCTGAGCTGGGGGACCTGCCTGAGCTGACTCATTGGCAGCAGGAAGAAGGCCCCTCCAGGGAGGAATTCTGCCAGGAGCAGCAGAAGTGCCCTTCTCTTGTTGGTTTGCGGCAACAGGCTGCAAACCAGGCAGCAGGTGATCAGTCTGGATCACATTGGATTTACTGGGAGAATGGTCTCCTGTATAGCGAGCCTAAGGTTGCTGAGCCTGGGTCAGCCTGTGTGCTGGTGGTACCCTAGCGCTTCAGAGCCTTCCTACTAGGCCTGGCTCATGATGTGCCTTTGGCAGGACATTTGGGGCAAGACAAGACCTTTGAAAGGCTTGTCACCCACTTTACTGGCCCCAAATGCATATGAGTTCTGATACTCATTGTAGGTCTTGCCAGACTTGCCAGGCAAGTGGTAAGGTTGGGAGGAAGTGTAAGGCTCCTCTCCAACCTTTCCCTGTAGTCAGCACCCCCTTTGAGAGGGTGGGTATTGACATTGTGGTGCCTCTGGATCCCAAGACAGCCATGGGCAACAGGTTCATCCTGGTCTTGGTGGACTATGCCACCCGGTACCCGGAAGCCATCCCTCTCCAGACTGTGGCAGCCCCCGTGGTGGGTCGTGCGTTGATGGGGATTTTCTCCCTTGTGGGGTTCCCCAGAGAGATGGTACCACCTTCATATCTAAGTATATGAAGTCCCTTTGGCAGTAGTGTGGTGTTACCTACAAGTTCACCACTCCTTACCACCCCCAAGGTAATGGGCTGGTTGAGAAATGCAACTAGACCCTGAAGGGCAGGATTATGGGTCTTGGTGAACCCATGAGGCGTAAGTGGGGCGTCCTCTTGCCATGCCTTTTGTTTGATTACAGAGAGGTACCGCAGAAGTCCCTTTCAGCTCCTGTATGGGTATCCTGTAAGAGGACCTCTAAGTCTGGTGAAAGAAGGCTGGGAGAAAGCTCCCAGTAAACCTCCCCAGGATGTAAATAACTACATGCTGGCCTTCAGGAACGAGACTAAGCGCTTCAGATAACTCGCTCAGGCGAATCTGGAAACCAGCCAGGAGGAGATGAAACGGTGGTATGATCAGAATGCCACTCTGATCGAGTTTAGGCCTGGACAAAAAGTTTGAGTCATGGCCCCAGTGGAGCCTTGTGCGCTCCAGGATAAGTGAGCCAGACCATTTGAGGTGGTGGAGTGCAGAGTAAAGTCACCTCCGTGGTGGACTTGCAGTCTCCTAGGACCCCTTTGAGGGTCCTACATGTGAACCGCCTGAAGCCCCACTTGAAGAGGTCCGAAGTGGGCATGCTCCTAGCAACAGATGCTGGAATGGAGGAGGAAACTGAGCCTCTTCCCGACCTCCTGTCTGCAAAGGAGCACGATGAGTCAGTGAACGGTGTATCACTCTCCCCCGCCCTGACTCCTGAAAAGCAGAGTGACTGTCGCCAACTGTTGGGGCAGTTTGCTGCTCTGTTCTCCCTGCCCCTGGTGTCACGCAGTGGTGTGTCCATGATGTAGACACTCGGGACATACAGAGTGACTGACTGGGTCAAGGCCTGCATCAAGGAGGAGGTCTCCAAGATGTTAGCACAAGGGGTAATTGAGCCCTCAAACAGCCCTTGGGCCAGCCCAGTGGTCTTGGTCCCAAAGGCTGCTGCACCCAGTGCCACGCCAGAACTCCGGCTCTGTGTGGACTACCGTGGGCTCAATTCGGTCACCAGGACTGATGCGCACCCCATCCCCAGAGCTGATGAGCTCATAGATCGGTTGGGAGCTGCCCGGTACCGCAGCACGTTTGACTTAACGTCTGGGTACTGGCAGATTGCCTTAACTGATGGGACAAAGGAGAGGTCAGCATTCCCAACGCCAAAGGGACACTACCAATTCCAGGTGATGCCCTTTGGGTTGAAGAATGCCCCTGCCACCTTTCAGAGATTGGTCAAACAGGTGTTGGCTGGGCTGGAGGATTTCAGTGCCGCCTACCTGGATGACATTGCAGTGTTCAGTGCCACTTGGAAGGAACATCTGCAACACCTCTGGGAAGTGTTGAAGGCTCTGCAGAGGGCAGGCCTCACGATCAAGGCGACTAAGTGCCAGATCGGGCAGGGTTCTGTGGTGTACTTGGGACACCAGGTGGGGAGCAGCCAGGTGGCGCCCCTACAGCCCAAGATTGATACCATTCTGGCTTGGGAACCCCCAAAGACCCAGACAGAGGTGAGAGCCTTTTTAGGACTCACCGGGTATTACAGGAGATTTGTCAAGGGGTATGGCACCGTTGTTGTCCCCTTGACAGAGCTGACTTCCAGGAAGCAGCCCAAGAAGATGAATTGGTGCCCAACTTCTCAAGGGAATTCATTGTGCAGACAAATGCTTCAGAGCATGGTGTGGGAGCGGTGCACTCAAAGCTGAATGAGGAGGGCCTAGACCAACCTGTAGCCTTCATTAGTAGGATGTTACTTCCACGGGAACAGAGGTGGAGTGTGATTGAGCGTGAGTCATCTGCTGTTCAGTGCCAAAGTGCAAGTGATCCCTTTGTAAATTGTTGTTATGTATTTGTGATTCCATGATTGGCATATTTGATTTACTAGTCAGACCCTAGTACAGTGCACTGTGTGTGTCCAGGGCCTGAAAATCAAATGCTGATAGTGGGCTGCAGCACTGATTGTGCCACCCACAGAAGCAGCCTGTAAAAGGTGACTCTGGCCTGCCATTGCAGAGCCTGTGTGCAGTCTAGTACTGCCATGCCGATTTGGCAAGTGCACCTACTTGCCAGACCCTAACCTTCCCTTTTCTTACATGTCAGTCACCCCTAAAGTAGGCCCAAGGTACCCCTGTGGGCAGGGTGCAGTGTATGTGAAAGGTAGGACATGCCTTGGTGTGTGTGGCATGTCCTGATAGTGAATTACTGCCAATTTCGTTTTTCAATATTGCAAGGCTACCTGTTCCCTTAGGACAGAATGGGGAGTTTGTTTATAACATCTTATAAACATAACTGGCTCTGGGAACAAGGTAGGAAAATAAAGCTTAGTATGCCTGAACTCAGAATGTTAAGATACATCTTTTAGTGAGGGTGATTTTTACATTCTGTATTTAAAAATACCACTTTTAGAAAGTAGGTATTTTCTTGCCTACACATCCAGGTTGCCTCTGCTAAATTTGTGTATTGCATGTCTGGCTTTTGGATGACAGGGGCTGGAGAGGGGCAGTGGCTCCAGAAGTCTGATGAGTCAGGGCTGGGCTGAATAGACCTGGGCTGCATTTAGAGTAGGGGGGAGGAGATTTCCTTTCACCTGCATGGGCCTGGTCTGCCTTCAACAATGCTGTCTCCACCTCCTGCCAGGAAGCTGCACCAGTAAAGACAGATCTGGTTTTGGCTGAGTACAGACACTCTCTGCCTTCAGAGAACAAAATATTTTTGTGTATAAAAAGAGGGGCCCAGACCCCAGACTTTTAGATCAATTCTGGGAATCAAGAGGAACCTTTGCCAAGGAGAAGAGCCGGAGAAGCTGAGGAGGAACACTGCCCCTGTGCTGTTTGCTGTCTGGGGTTGGCCTGCAGTGGCTACTTGCTGCCAAGGAAAGGAGAAAAGGACCTTGCTGTTTGCTTTGTCACCTGCTTGAGCGAAAGATCTCCAAGGGCTTGAAATTGAGCTAGCCTCCTGTTCTGCAGTCTCAGGGACACAAAGACTTCATTTCTTCTGTCTCTCTGCATCTGGAACTGCTGTTTCAGCTGCCACAGAAGGAAATTGCAGCACTGACGCTGGCGAGCCACGCCGTAACCTGCACCGAAGCCTTGGGCATTGCTCGTGAAGAGCATGACGCACTGCCCCGATTTGCACCGTAGGCCCAACACCTGCTGATGCCGTGCCGCATCGACTCCGAAGCCATCACCGAGGCCGCTGCCTGCACCGGAACCGAGGACACCGCTTGTGACGTCTACGACGCATCATCCCGACTCGCACCGCAGCCCCGACTTAACCGATGCCGGTGCTTCATCAACGCGGAGCCGATACTCGACGTGGGTGACTCCTGAATCCATCGACACTGCACCATCGTAAGGAACTGCCGCCTCGCCGCCACCGTGATGTAACCTCCCCGACACAGTAAGGAACCGACGTCTCACCTCCCTTGCACCGCAGTAAGGAACGGAGGCTTCACCTCCCCTGGGGTCGTAAGAAACCTACACCGCCCGGTGCCAACAAAGCATCACCTCCCCGACGCCATGCACCGTCTTTGCTTTCATCAATTCCAAGGTACTGTTCTTTGGGGGTCTGCTTGACTCCACGCCCGATGCCACGCACTTCGCGGTCGGCGCCAGTCTTTGGGATTTTTAACTGTCACGACTTCGTAATAACTCCAAGTGGAGTTATTTGTTGCTACAAACTTTAATTGAGTGAATAACCTATTTTTGAGGATATCTTGATAACTGTATTGTGGATTTTTGTCGTTTGGTCTTGTTTTGGGTTAGATAAAGATTACTTATTTTTCTAAACTGTTGTGGTGTCCATTTGTAGTGTTTTCACTGTATTACTGTATGTGTTCACAAATGCTTTACACACTGCCTCTGAGATAAGCCTGTCTGCTTGTGCCAAGCTACCAAGGGGGTGAGCAGGGGTTATTTTAGAAGTGTATCCCCTTACCCTGACTAGAAGCAAGGGCCCCTATTTGGACAAAGGTACCTACCTCTGCCAACTAGAGACCCCCATTTCTAACAGTGCCAAAACCCTGTCACTCACACAGCCTGCAAATTTGAAGTTCCATCAGCCCGACCAGGGGAGTGCCATTGTGAAGAACTGGTCCAATCAATCAGGACGATCACAGTATCTGCACTCTACAGTGATGCCCGTCCATGACGCCAGGCCTGCTCTTCGTGCTACATCGACAACCATCCACGATGCTTCCCTGCTCCTCGCTGCCCTCTACTCTGTGAATGGAACTCTATGCACAGGACTTACTTGGAATCACCTTGTAGTACTTGAAATTTTGGCTTCGTGTCATAAGCATCGTCGAATCATGACGATTTTGGTATCAGCAGAACGACAATGACGAACATACTATATCCAGGCAATTTCGGCGTGTTCGAATGGCTGGATCACCTTCAAATCAGGGATTTCGTCCTGAACCCTCGGGTTCCATTTTGTGCATGGCAGCCATTTTAAGTGGTTGCCCTCACATAGGCTGATAACTAAGGCCAAAACGAGTCTGAAGGACACGTACACCTTTGTTGACTTTTGTGTGACCTGGGCAAGCTGACTCCACTGCCTGAAGCCAAACCTGTTCGACCAGTTCCTTTCCCAGTGACCGATCAAGATTAGTATCAAGGCACAGCAAACCATAAACCTTTCATCACATTCAAACCACTCCTAATCTCTCACACACCTGTCTATGTTTCTTTCTTTATGACTTGCTTTACGAGGAGGAGGTGCCCGATTTTATTAGGGGTCCATCTGATATCTGATGAGAATGTCGGGCCTTGCCGGGAAATTGGTCTTGGGATGGACAAACTGAAAATGGGCTTGTCATCATGACTCTGCTTTTTCAATGTTGTAAATATCTGAATGGTAAACTGTAAAGAAGGAATGTTAGGTATTTTGCATGCTTGCACAAGCTAGGACTGCCCCTTACTTGTATGCTGAAGTTTGTAACCCTGAGAGCATATAAAAGGCCTCTGTTCTTTGTATTCCTCAGACTGCCTCATACAGTTGCTACGGCTTCTGTGTGACGTGGCCTCACTTATGTAAGTTTAATAAAGATGTCTTTTCATATTTCAGCTTCTGTAAAGTTCTTTATATTAATAAGATCCCTGAGTTGAAGATTAGATTTACTTCAAATGGCGCCCAACGTGGGGCCTCATCAGAGAAGTGGCTTTCTGTGGGAGATCTTGTCAGGAGACTGAAATCTACTGAGGAGGACAGAACAAGATTCTACTAAGGAGGTACTCTGTGCACAAGGATTCTGGAGATTCTTTGTTTCTGCAGCCCAGTACATTTCTGATCTTCCTGATTTTTGATCCTCCACATGACGTCACTCCTGACTGAGAACCTTTTTGGCGTGAGTATTCTAAAAGACCGTTAGGTCATGTAGAACTTGACAGATAGAATTTGGATAACCTTTTGATTAGTAAAAGTAAGAGTTAAGTATAAGTGGGTCGCTCCCAGTCGTTTGTTCTTTGGTTCCTTGGTTCCTTTGAGTCTTAGTTTGATTGGTTCTTAGTTTGTTTGGTCCTTAGTTTTATTTGAAGATTGCAATTTTCAAAAACCGAGGGTCTTGTATATTTACGAGTGTATCGATAGAGATAGCCCCTTGAAGTTTGAAGCTAGATTAGTGAGCTATAAGATGCCTGATCTTAGCAAATTTGGAGCTTTATGTTGGCCAACTTTGTATACGTTTGGATTAGCCGGCTTCCCTAAAGGGAAAATCTAAATAGGTTTAGATTTACAAACATATTTCTTCCTTGGTGATTTTGTATCCCCAGGGAATTAAAATATGACATAATACAAAACAAGGATCCTTTGTTCTGCGCAGTTTTTATGAATGAAGATATGCAGAACGATTTTGTTTGGTGTTCTGCTAACCAAAGCTAGTGAATTGAGTGTATTTTCGTAGTCTTTTAAAAAAAAAAAAAAAAAAAAACACAATTGAGAAGCGTTTCTTGTAAATATAACTTACGACTAGTATTTACAAATGGTTTGGTTCTAGTACAGTCTGTGGGCTGTCCTGAGTATTGATAGGTGGGTTAAAATGTGTGTGTTTAAATGTCTGTGGTTTTCCTATTAGTGCAACTTCTGTAAGAGAATAGCGTTGGCGCTATTCATGAAATGCATGGCTAAAAGCGCGCCGTATTGTGTGTCCTGAGTGTTTCACCCCTTTCTGTTTATGTCTCAAATGAGCTCAATGTCTGTTCGTGGTTTTTCTTGATGTTTTCAGTCTATTAAGCAACATTTTGTAAGTATATTATTGGGTCTGTTGCTAAATAAAATTGTCCTTTTTAGAAAGAAAAATGTGGCGCCAAATTTTGTCATGTTTTAAGTTAGGCTTCTGTGTTTAGGCTTATAAATAAATGCGTCTAAAATGATAGGCAAGGGATGCAGCTTGCTCTTATATGTGGAATTATCAAAAATAAAAGGGTTTATTTATTTTTATATTTTTTATTTTTTTATTTCTATTATTAATTATGAAAAATAATTATTAAAAATAAGTGCTACAAAATTCGTTTTTTACTATTCATGAAGCTTAAAGCTCATACTATCACATCCTAGCATTAAAATTTAATTTAAGTTGTGCTATACCGAATAATGCAAAAACAACAGTTGATGGACAGAATGCAGAACAATGTCATACATTCACCCCAGTTCAGAGATCTGGGCCTAAATCCATCGTTTTTTGCTCACCATGCCATTCCAGTTTGAACCCAGCCATATGCAAATCAGTCTTGACCCTGTGCCTCATGGGAACAGTCCAGCCCGAACTGCCAAGCCAGGTCCTCCCTGGACTGGAAACAAGCATCCTAGGACCGGTTTCGGGGTTTCACCCCTCTTCAGCCAGGATAGCTTGATTCCAGTGGAATGGAGAGCACGGGACCCACGTCTGGGCATACCCGTCCCATTCGGGGTGACAAATGCAAAAACAACAGTTGATGGACAGAATGCAGAACAATGTCATACATTCACCCCAGTTCAGAGATCTGGGCCTAAATCCATCGTTTTTTTGCTCACCATGCCATTCCAGTTTGAACCCAGCCATATGCAAATCAGTCTTGACCCTGTGCCTCATGGGAACAGTCCAGCCCGAACTGCCAAGCCAGGTCCTCCCTGGACTGGAAACAAGCATCCTAGGACCGGTTTCGGGGTTTCACCCCTCTTCAGCCAGGGAGGACCTGGCTTGGCAGTTCGGGCTGGACTGTTCCCACAAGGAACAGGGTCAAGACTGATTTGCATATGGCTGGGTCCAAACTGGGGTGGTGTGGTGAGCAAAAGAATGATGGATTTAACCCAGATCCTTGTGACTGGGGGTGAATGTTTGCATTGTCCAGCATTCCGTCCATCAATTGTTTCTTTTGCATTTGTCGCCCTAAGTGGGAAGGGTATGCCCAGACGTGGGTCCCGTGCTCACTACACCACTGGATTCAAGCTAGCCTGGCTGAAGAAGGGTGATGCCCTGAAACCGGTCCTAGGATGCTTGTTTCCGGTCCAGGGAGGACCTGGCTTGGCAGTTCGGGCTGGACTGTTCCCACAAGGAACAGGGTCAAGACTGATTTGCATATGGCTGGGTCCAAACTGGGGTGGTGTGGTGAGCAAAAGAATGATGGATTTAACCCAGATCCTTGTGACTGGGGGTGAATGTTTGCATTGTCCAGCATTCCGTCCATCAATTGTTTCTTTTGCATACCGAATAATGACGACATTAGCATATGGATTTTCACTTGGCGCAGGTGTGAAAAACTCATTTTTCTAAAGATTTACATGAGATATGTCTAATATCTAATATCTGTAATGTGTAAAGAACATCCTGAGGATGATTAATATGTAACATACTTATGGGATATTTATTTTTAAGTGCCCCAAACATCAAAGTCGAATTTGGGTATTTTTGCCATTTAAAATAGCTTTAAAGTGCTTTAGGCTTCAGTAAATGAATACATTTAGGTATAAAACACAAATTTTCAGGTTATTCCCATTTTGGGTTCACTTGTTGCTGCTTATGATACTATTACAAGTTTACCTGTGTTGTGAAGGGATATACATGACGATGTGTATCCTGCAAACAGTTGGGTAGATTTGCTTTGACACTAAAATTCACAGAAACACAGACAACACTTCACCAGTGTATGTCAAATTTGGCTTTAATGGTATTTGAAGGAAAAATAAAAAGATATCAAGGAAACAAGGTTTCATATTTTTTTCCCTGAAGAAGGAACTGGAACATTAGCGGAGGTTACCGTATATGGTTTAGCGGCCAGCGGTAGAGCCAACCTTTTTGTCACCCCCTGATGTCACATCATGCCTAGTTATTGGGGATTTTAGCTGTGTCCTAGTTCCATTTCCCTTTTTCCATATTCTTTTCACCAGTTTGCCTTTTTATTGATGTATTGTTCAAGTTCACACTTCCAGACCGCAGTAATATATCAGAAACCCCCATATTATGTATAATTCCTTTTGTATCACCAGACTGGTTTTCAAGAATTCTCTTTAGGCCCACTGCAATGTTTTCCAGTCTGATTGTTAGGATAGTGATGGACTGGTTAACTGACTCAATACTATAACAAAACAAGTTTTCCATCTCAATAGGAGATACCTTACATTTTTTTTTTTTTGAACATGACAAATTTTCAATGACTCTTTTTAATGTGGTTATTTTTACCCTTTTGTTCATACTGCTTTAATTTTTGGTGGGATCAGATGTGTTCTAAATTATGGAAAGACCAGGACTCTCTAGTTCTTGTCTTTTGTTTCCACATTTTGATCATTAGCCTGTGTATTGCATAGTGCACCTGATGCACAACTTTTAAAGGGAGGTATCTACATGCCCCTGATAATCTGTATTATGCGATTTTTCTTTTGAGATGTTTTTAAGACAAGGAATTTAGGAACACCTAGACTTAATCATGTCGCTATCTACCATTAGATGATGGAGAATATGCTCTCACACGGAAACCCAATTGAAGAGCCTAGAGGCACTGTTGTGCCTACTGCCTTTGTCTTTGTATTGCCTTTGAGAAATGACAGTGTGTTCTAGACCAGAACTGTCTCATGGCATATGGCCATTCCCTCGCAGATTGCAGGCCACCTGCTTGCAGTCCCCTTGTTAAAACACAAATAAATTGTATTCGCATTAATTTTAAGAAAACAACTGCGTCACATTTCCTACTTCACAAATGAGAGGCGGACGTCTGGTATCTCCGAAGTATTATGCTTGCTTCATCAGAAGGCGTTGAACATCAAAAAGAAGCAGGAGAGTTTCAGTGCAAAAGAGCGAAAGGATTGAGGCCTGAGTTTTTCACCTGTCATGTGCTGGTAACCTCTGACAGTGTGCAGTCCCTTGAGCCCCTCGGCCTGAGTTTTGGCCACACAACCCTTTTCCTTTGCTCCAACGGAAGTGCAGTGCACCGGAAGATGCAAGAGTGGGAAAAGGCACTACATTATGGTGCCCATCAAAGAGCAGCCTGAGCGTCCTCTGACACTGAGTAATGAGTGTCGGAGCCTGAGAATGTAGACCCGGATCTGCATAAGATGATCTGTGCCCTTGATCAATGAGGAGCACACTATCTGTAGTGCCTGCCGCAGAGGAGAGATATTGGTGCACTGCCTTGAGACATTGAGACTTTCAAATGAGCTGTGAGTGTTTGCCAGGAGGGCACTCCAACGGATACTGAAAAACACTATTTTTCATATAAGGCCTGAATCAAGAGGCCCATGCAACAATGGGAGAAGATTTGATGGACGATGGAAGCTCGCCAGAGAGGCTTGAACGGACTTTGGACATAATTGATGCATAAAGTGGTTTCCGTGTGATTGCATAAAATAGGTGTTATGAGACTGTTTCTTATTGTTTTGCTGGCATTGTCTTAAAGTAGTATTCTGTTTAGTAAAAGCAGAATAAAGTCCATTCTCTGTGGAAGAGTATTCCCTTTTCACCTCAGAGCATTGATGAGGATCACCACTGTTTCACCTGAACATGTAATAAATTACTGAAATACATAGGAGCCCTAAAATGTTACTAGATAATTTTAGGATTTACTTTTTGCTTAGGGTGGTGAAAAATTATGAATTCGTTTGTAATAGTGGTCACTACTTTCTCCTGTTGTCTATATGTTCTTAACAATGTGTTTTCTAGTGTTTTTAAACATGACATTGTCTTTTATGGGTGGGATTGTTTTTTTCTACCCAATTGACATCTGTACCCACCTCCCAACCTATGTCTCTTCCTACTACTACTTCTTTGCATTCTTTCAATACTTTACC
Organism: Calotriton arnoldi; assembly: GCA_963921515.1. Lineage (NCBI taxonomy): Eukaryota > Metazoa > Chordata > Amphibia > Caudata > Salamandridae > Calotriton > Calotriton arnoldi. The sequence goes on along the minus strand of CAWUFW010002325.1, from coordinate 1,700,455 downwards.
TGAACACGAACTGGTTAGGAGGTCAGAGTTTATTAATAATTCCTTTGTACCGCTTCTGCATCAACACCAGTTAGTAGTGAACATCACTAATTGTTGGGTGTGTGGTCTTATGCCACATACTACAGATAGAGGTATTCCCTATTTGGTCCTGCTATGTGTGGCCTCTGTGCTACATCGTGTGTAAGGAAGCCTGTATCAAGGTACGAGCTAAGCAATAGGATGATGCTACAGCAACATCTCAATGAATTTGTGAATATAGACCTGGACTCAGATTAGCGTGAGTATATATATTAATTGCCTATGTAAGGGCAAAAGGAGGGTCTGTAGTACTTGAAATTTTGGCTTCGTGTCATAAGCATCGTCGAATCATGACGATTTTGGTATCAGCAGAACGACAATGACGAACATACTATATCCAGGCAATTTCGGCGTGTTCGAATGGCTGGATCACCTTCAAATCAGGGATTTCGTCCTGAACCCTCGGGTTCCATTTTGTGCATGGCAGCCATTTTAAGTGGTTGCCCTCACATAGGCTGATAACTAAGGCCAAAACGAGTCTGAAGGACACGTACACCTTTGTTGACTTTTGTGTGACCTGGGCAAGCTGACTCCACTGCCTGAAGCCAAACCTGTTCGACCAGTTCCTTTCCCAGTGACCGATCAAGATTAGTATCAAGGCACAGCAAACCATAAACCTTTCATCACATTCAAACCACTCCTAATCTCTCACACACCTGTCTATGTTTCTTTCTTTATGACTTGCTTTACGAGGAGGAGGTGCCCGATTTTATTAGGGGTCCATCTGATATCTGATGAGAATGTCGGGCCTTGCCGGGAAATTGGTCTTGGGATGGACAAACTGAAAATGGGCTTGTCATCATGACTCTGCTTTTTCAATGTTGTAAATATCTGAATGGTAAACTGTAAAGAAGGAATGTTAGGTATTTTGCATGCTTGCACAAGCTAGGACTGCCCCTTACTTGTATGCTGAAGTTTGTAACCCTGAGAGCATATAAAAGGCCTCTGTTCTTTGTATTCCTCAGACTGCCTCATACAGTTGCTACGGCTTCTGTGTGACGTGGCCTCACTTATGTAAGTTTAATAAAGATGTCTTTTCATATTTCAGCTTCTGTAAAGTTCTTTATATTAATAAGATCCCTGAGTTGAAGATTAGATTTACTTCAACCTGTCCGCCTCATGCTCCATCACGATCGGCCTGAACTTTCTCCCGGTCTCACGAGTGGCCCTTTGGGCTTTTTGGTGCTATTCCTTATAAAAACTTAGCATAACATATACTCGTTTCTATTGATTGGATTTCTGTTGTTTGGATCTTGTTTTATTTATTAAAATATACCCTATTTTTATAATTTGGTGTGTGTTCCTTCTTGCCTTGTGTTTTCCTTTCATTACTGTTTGAAATGCTGCATAAGTACTTTACACAGTGCCTATGAGTTAGGCCTGACTGCTCTGTGCCAAGCTACCAACGAGTTGAGCACAGGTTAATTTGGAGTTTGCTTATGAGTTCACCCTGACAAGAATTGTGGTTGCTGCTTGTTATGAATACACCCCTCTTAAAGATTAACCCAATTTCTATAAGTTTCATTCATTTGTAATTTCTTTCAGTATTCAATGCAATATTCTCTCTATCCTTCAATTTGATACTTATTCTCACAAGTGGCAAATAGCCAGTATGACTCTAATAGGTCACAAAGCAGAGAAAACAGTTACTATTTACATACATTGAGTTGGCAGCTTAAACTTAATCAGAATAATCATGGAATGAAGGATGCTATCTACGCATATCTAGTGTACAAGATAGTTAAACAAAATGCAAGTGTGTATGCAATTCACGCCACATCACGTCTAAAATTATTTCATTAAAAAAACTTATCTACTAAAAAGTTAAATGTCGCAACTATCTTCACTTTTTGCTTTCACAGCAGCTTATACATCTTTTATATGTGGCCATCAATAGGGAGCTATAGAGTTAAAAAATATACCCTCCTCTGTCCTGTAACATAAGGCTAGTGCAGTACTAGTCGTGCTTATCCTATAAAGCCTAAATAAAGGCAGAAACCATTTTTCACGTGCTATAGTAAATTTTGTGCAAAAGAGCAGAAAGTGCAAAATATTGCCCTTCCCCCCAAATATGCAGTCATAAGATTCACATTCCCTTGGGAGCTTTACATATCTAACAAGATATTTCCTGGTGGGGAAAATCCCTATTTCTGAACTTAATGTATAGTGTACGTTTCAGCTCGCTCTAGATCTGATCCAGGTAGAACTTTCAACCTAGGCCTAATCAAAATCGTCACTCAATATACTGTCTTGTGTCATCATGGTAAACTTTACTGTCCACTTAAGCATGTAATAATGCTCCTTCACAATAGAGAGTCACATCCTACCTTACTTGGGTCATTTCAGAGGGTCCCCAATTGTAAAGCGATTAATAATCTCCTTATGTGGACCAGCCTAGTCCTATTCTGCCACAACTATCTATGTCCCCCAGCAATTGTTAGTTATTTGATACTTTGGGGGTCCTACCCAGCCTAATCCAGAATAGCACTGGTTGTGTTGCAGCTAGATCGAAAACTGGTGGGAGGCCAAGTTACACATGTAGTGCTAGCAGGGGAGTCCCTGATCCCAACTTTAGCATGGCTCTTTGAAAGTTATTTTTGACTGCATGCAGCATTTGTAGGTTGCTATACCCCTAAAGCTTGGCCCCATAAAGAACGGCCGCTACTGCTTTCTGCTTGTAGATTTGGAGTATGGTACTAATACATTAGGCTCCAGCTTTTTGTCTGAATTTTAATACCATCCCTGAAATGTGCATTAGAACTGTATTAGCTTTAAATAGCTTGTCCTTCCAGTTAAGCTGTTCAGTAAACCACATTCCCAAATAATCATAATACTTTACACAGTCAATGATGCCGCTCTATCACCATGACCTTTGTCTTTCTACATTTAGTGTTCAAGTCTTTTCTGTTAGAATAATCCATGAATCTTCTCATTAGTTTATGAATTGCATTTTCTGTTTGTGCCAATAAAACCGCATCATCACTGAAGAGAAGGATCGGGACCTTGTGATCAGCTATTATAAGTGCATCGAGAGGGTTTCCAATAAATAGTCTCCAACATCATTTAAAAACAGACTAAAACGTAGGGGGGCACACTTCCCTGTCTTACACCCTTTTTGATAAGAAATGTTTCACTGCATTCCCGTGCAGGTTCATATCTAACTTTAGAGGTGTTGTTGGTGTGAAGTGCCAGTACCGCTCGCAAGATGGGGCCCTCTACCCTCTGCTCAACCCTGGTTTGATATAGCTTTGCATGATCCACAAGGTCAAATGCTGACTTCAGGTTGACAAATATTATATATGGAGATTACTTTTTTATTACGGAGCATTTATAACAAATCATATATAAACAAATAGGTTTATCTATAGTTCCTATCCTTGACCGAAAGTCAGCCTGTGCCGCAGATAACATATTTTCCTTACTCACCCAGCCTTGGAGTCAATTTGGTAGAGCTTTACCAAATATTTTTCTAAACCCATCAAAAAGTGAAATTGGTCAGTAGTTAGAAGGGTAGCCACTATCCCCTTTCGTGTATGAGGGCAGTAAAGTAGCCTGAACAACAACAGTAAAGAATATTATCATTGGCTATAGCCGCATTAAATACTTTTGTGAGCACTTTGGCCCACAGAAGTGGCTTTTCCTGAAAGAGATCGACAGGCACTAGATACGGAACTGGTGCTTTATGTTTTTTCATGCTGGTCGGTGCTGTCTCTACTTCCAGTATTTAGACGTTCAGGGTGGTACAAGTTTTGCCCTGTTTCCCTCTCAGTGGTGGAAATTTACATGCACCATGATTACCGTACTGCTACACATCACTAATAGGTCCTGTTCATTATTTCGGACCTACGTGGCACTCTTGCTTATTTACCATTTCCCTCTCTACATGGGTGACAACTTCCCAGAGCTTCTTAGTGTTCTTTGCAAAGGTAGTTTCTCTAAGCTCTACCCCTAATGCATGCTGTGCTGCTTGAGTCTGTATTTTTAGCAGGTGTTTTTACTCCTGCTTATAGACTCATTTTGTATATTGTAATGGTGCTGAGTTATAATCAGTAACACTTTATGCTTCATCTTATAATATTCAGCGTCATACCAACTGCAGCAGTCATGGTCATTTAATTTAACCTTCATTGTTAGTATCATTTGAAAATACAGCATTTTCAATTCATATAGCATTGAGTCATACATGGCCAGTATGTCAGGGTTTCTGCATTTGGGACATTGAGAATAATAATACAAAATTGTACCATAAAAGCGTCAAATAGTGGAATTTCATTCAGGTATTTCTTTTCATTCCATCTTATAATATTTACCGGAAAGATCTCAGACCTCTACTCTACCCAAACTCTCATACCAACAAGGCTTACTCCTGGTGCAGAATTCAATACCAGTGACAAGTGGATCATGATCACTTTCAACTCTTTTTATAACTACCATATCAAAGACATATCCCCAGCATTCTAAGTTAACTATGATCTAATCCATCAGTGATACCTTTTTTAAAAGTTTTAAAGTTTTACTGAAAGAGGCTGGAAAATATCATACATCTACAAACAATTTGTCAAAAAAAACAATTTTGTAATAAAATGGAAAATACTCAATTTGAACTTGAGATAGATAAACGAAATGCTATTGCAGTACATAACAAGAGCAGAAAACATAATACCGTGTGGTTTTATGAAGTCTTCCATTGAAATATCTTTAATATTGTTGTCCAACAACAAGTTAAATAGGATAAACATAAGCATTATCAATTCTGTGGTTATAAAATACTGATTTCCACCAGGATTTGAAATGAATATCTTTGGCAGAGTTCCAATTCATGGTAATTTGTTGAAATGCAACGGCAATGAGGAGGTTAATTAATGTATTACTTTGTTCATAGGCAATCCACTCTGGAGCCCAACAATACAGGAAGATATTCATCAGAGTATATGCAATATTAACATGAAAAATATCTATTATCTGGGACCAAACCATCATCCATAAAATATATACAGAAGGACAAGTAAAGAGCACATGAGATATATCACAATGTTGTTCTTCACAAGACCAACATTTTGATGTAAGGTCAGGAGTAAAATTAGCTAAAGATGTGGGGTTAATAAGAAGGAGGTTATAACTAAAATAAGTTTGTGTGGTATTTACTGCAAGTGAAGATTTAAATATTTTTAACCAAATTTTGCGCCAAAGTTCAATGGACCAAGAAGTGTGAAAGTCACATCCCCATAACAATTCCATTTTTGACTTCATTCTATAAAGGTTTGGAGGTTTTAATATATATAAAGTATTGATACCTTTAGATTAGCTGACAATGTAAGAAATAGTGGGGAAGCATGATGCAAAGAGAGAGAAGTGAGAGTAGAATAGTGTTGAAAATAGTGGTAATTAAAAAGATATGTTTCTCAAATGAGTTAGGTAATTGAAAACAAAATTGAGCTTGTGGGAAGTCTACAGGGGATTCATTTAATAGTAATTGATGAACTCATATCATTCCTTTTTTCAAGGTTTTCCAAAAAATAGTTTTATTATTAATTTTAATATCTTTATTCTAACAGATGGAGGATCTCCGAAAATCGTCTGTAGTCTGGGTAGGGGAAAATATCAAAGGACGTGGTAGTTTACAGGTGTAGGCTATGGTTCGAGTTTTTAGTCTTGCAGGACGTAATGTAAAATATATACACTCAGTAAAAAAATAGAGAAATAAAAGAGGATTTCATGTCTATCCCTAAAGGAGAATGCGGAGTTGATTGGGAATGAAGCCAGAAAGGAGCCTGTCTTGAACAATATGCGAAATGATAGCTTCTAAAATCAGGGAAATTTACACCACCTTCCTGTTTAGATTTTTCTAAGAGAGGAAAGAGCTAGTCTTAATTTTTTCCCATGCCATAAAAAAGTTAGTTAAAGTGAATCAGTTTTCTTAAAATACATTCCTGGGGTAGTCACATAAATCATGGAAATCATATATAAAATTATAGAAGTAAAACCCATTTGTATAGAATCTAGGGGCATATTAGCAAGGGCACTATCGCCGCTTTAGCGGCACTTTTTGCCGCTAAAGCGGCGATATTCTTATCGCCCTATCAGCAAACTGTCTCTAACAACAGTTAGAGACAGTTTTCGGGCATTAGCGCCCGTTTTTTTACCGCTTTGCATGTCAGCGATATTTATTGCTAATGACATGCAAAGTGGGCGTTCCCGATGAACAAACCTGGGAAACACCCGCTAACAGGCCTATCGCCTATTAGCAAGGTGGCCATGGCCCCAGTTAGCGACGTGAAAAGTCGCGCTAACCGGGGTCATCGCCATTTATTTAACACCTGCAATTAGCAGGTGTTAGCCATACCTAACATGGGGGGTGGATTATGCTGATACGACCACAGGGTCGTATCAGCAAGGTGTTCTCCCTTCTCCATGCAACATCGCTGGTTTTTCAGCGATGTTGGCCCATTTCCCCCGCTATCGCTGGAATATTCATCGCCATAGCGCTAATCGTTGCTAATACAGCGTTAGCGTGACGATATATTCCACCGATAGCCGGCGATAAAAAAAATCACGCTAATCAGGGTTAGCGATGATTATCGCCTCTTCTTGCTAATATGCCCCCTAATCTCTCCCACCAAGATAGGTAAAGGGGATTCCACTGAGATGTAAGGGTTGTTAGCTTGCGAAGAGTTTCTTCAAAATGTATTTTTATAGATTTTAATATCGAGTTTGTAAACTATAAAACTAAGGGCCATATTATCAAGAACGGCGATAACATTAACACCGCTTTAGCGGCAGGAAACTGCCGCAAAAGCGGCGATAAGAGGCTTGATAATATGCCCTATAGAATTCCAATAGAAGCCCAGGTTTGATGTCCTTCACACCAGAACCTGAACTTAGCTTTCAGAAGGGTATTTAAAGATGTATCAGCTTTAGAATAATAATAAGTATACTCCAATGTTTTAATATTATCTAAAAGAGCCTAGGATTGAATATGAAATTGTTTTTATTTAGTGGCAATATAATCGATGATAAAACCATGAGCAGCTGATTTGAAGGCATCCCATACAGTTGTAATAGAGGTGTTGTGAGGATTATTAAGTTGGAAAAATTCATATGTAAATGTAAGGAACTTAGAAGTAAAAGTGGGATCTAATAACACAGAATTATTAAATTGCAGTCACTTTGGATGAGGTGAATAGGGGAGTAAATCAAAATCCGTAATTACTGCAAAATGGTCAGAGATAATAATGACACACGTTTCAGCATGGAGTATGTGTTGTGGTAGAGCTTTAGAAGGAAATATGTAATCAATGTAGTACTGGGAATGGTGGACGGGTGAGAAGAAGCTGTATTCCCTCAAAGTCAGATTAAATAATCTCCAAGAGCCTATAACAGCATTTTGACAAATTGTGGCCTGAAATTGCTTTTGCATCTCATTAGCAATATATTTTACCCTAGAGTTTCTAGCTGGGATGGAGTCAATAACTTGATTGCAATCCCTACCCATAATTAAATAATTGATAGTTTATGATATTAGTTTCTTTGATAAATCAAACAAAAAGGAATGGTTGACCAAGGTAGGACCATAAACATTAAAATGGTAATAGAGATTTGGTTAGTAGTTAAACCAACCACAATCTAGTGTCCTTCCTGATCAGTTTCCTGAGAGTTAGCATATATATTTTGTTCTTTATTACACTTAATAATAACACAATTTTTCTTGAATGAATGAGAGCATTTATAGAGTGCAGCTTTCACTCCGAGGAGCATCTTGGCACTACAGAAGCAGGGGGTCTGTAGAATGAGGTGAATAGACACAGTTGGGAAAAGGTCAGATGAGTGATGACACTATATTGTCTGGGGCAGCAAAGATCCAGGTTTTCAAAAGTTTCTTGAACATGGGCTCTGACTGCGCAAGTCTCAGCTGGGTGGGCAAGCTATTCCAAGCCTTTGTTCCTAGGACTGCCACTGGCTTTCCCCCTCTGGACGACAGGTGAAAGCAGGGAGGTGTTAGAAAGTTTTCATAGGATGATCTCAGAAGCCTTTGGGTGATATAAGGTTTGATTCTCGTCTTGAGGTATTTAGGTCCCATTGACCTGAGAGTTCTAAAGGTGATTACTATGATCTTGAAGAGAATCCTTTTATGTATGGGCAGCCAATGGAGGGTTTTGAGTGCTGCTGAAGCCAAGGACCCCCTTGGCAGTTTTGTTACCAGCCGAGATGCCGCGTTTTGGACTATCTGTAGTTTTTTCAGAACTGCCTTCTTAGCTCCTGCGTATAGGCTGTTGCAGTAATCCAGACGAGACAGGATTAAGGCAACTGCAACTGTCTTTCTAGCTGTAACTGGAAGTAGATCAAAAAGATTTTGAGGGTTTTTATCATGTGGAAGCAAGTGCCGGCCACCGAGAGGGCTTGCTGGTGGAAGGACAGTGCAGCATCAAATGTAATCCCCAAATTCCTCACAGTATCCACTGTGTTAGGAGGCGGAGCCGTGTCAGTCGGCCACCACTGTTTGGGCATGAATATATTAGATTTCCCCAGCAGCATAATCTCTGTTTTTTGGCTATTGCATTTGAGATGGTTCGATTTCATCCAGTCCATGATCGCGGATAGGCAGCACTGGAAATTTTCCTCTGCTGCTGTGGAATCTTTGTCTAGCGTAAGGATTAGCTGAGTGTCATCAGCATATGAGATAGACTCGATGTCAAAGGATGCGATCAAGTTGAGCAGAGGTACCATATATAAATTGAAGAGTGTTGGGCTCAAGGCAGAGCGCTGAGGAACACCAGAGAGCAGCTGTTTCTCTGTCGATTTGTAGTTGCCCAGGGTTACTATTTGTCTCCTATCTTCCAGAAACGATATTAGCAAGACCAAGGCCTTTTGTGAGATGCCACTTTTTGCCAACCGGTCTCCCAGAATGTCGTGGGAGACAGTGTTGAATGCTGCAGATAGGTCCAACAGAATCAGCACTGCATTTTTACCTTGATCAAGGGCAAATTTTAACGTTTACATAGTATGTAGAAGCGCTGACTCTGTTGAGTGTCCAGGCCTAAAACCCGATTGCCTGGGGTGTAGAATGTTAGCTTCCTGCAGAAAAACATTTAGTTGCATATTTACTAGTTTCTCTGTTATTTTGCTAAGGCATGGTAGCAGCGAGATGGGTCTGAGGTTTGAGAGAGTTGCTGGGTCCAGTAATTGCTTTTTTTGAAGGGGCTTGTTGGACTTGGCCCTTTTTGCAGGGTCATCCCTGAACTTTTTGCCTTCCTCCTGTATTCTTTCTGACCTGTTTTTGTTGGTTATATGACTCTGGGCACTTTACCACTGCTGATCAGTGCTAAAGTGCATATGCTCTCCCTATTGTAAATTGATGTATGGATTAGTGACTCCATGATTGGATTATTTGATTTACTTGTCAGACCCTAGTATAGTGCAGGATTATTTGATTTACTTGTCAGACCCTAGTATAGTGCACCCTGTGTGGCTAGGGCCTGTAAATCAAATGCTGTTGGTGGGCTTGCAGCACTGGTTGTGCCACCCACAGAAGCAGCTTATAAAGTGTGTCACAGGCCTGCCATTGCAGAGCCTGTGTGCAGTCTGGGACTGCCATGTCGACTTGGCAAGTGCACCCACTTGCCAGTCCCTAAACCTTCCCTTATCTTCATACCAGACACCCCTAAGGTAGGCCCAAGGGCAGGGTGCATTGTAAGTATAAGACATGCCCTGGTGTGTGTGGCATGTCCTAATAGTGAATTACAGCCATTTTCGTTTTTCACTATTGCAAGGCTACCTGTCCCCTTAGGCCAGAATGGGCAGTTTGATTATAACATCTTATAATTCTAACTGACCCAGGGAACATGGTAGAAATTCGAGTTTAGTATGCCTGAACTCAGAATGATAAAATACATCTTTTAGCAAAGTTGGTTTTAACATTCTGTGTTTGAAAATACCACTTTTAGAAAGTAGGTATTTTCTTGCCTAACTGTCCAAGCCTGCCTCTGCTAGGTTGTGTATTCCATGTCTGGTTTTGTGAGTGACAGGGGCTGGGGGGGATCCCAGGAGGCAGGGTGAGTCAGCACAGGGCTGAATAGACCTATCTACATGTAGAGGGGTGGGAGGAGTTGCACCTGCGTCTGAAAAGGGCTGTGCCTGCCTTCCACAATGCTGGCTCCACCTCCTGTGGTGCGTCTGATGTCCCTGGCCCACACTGTCAAAGGAAAGAAGGAGTCCTGTAAACAAAGTGCTCCAGGACTGCACAGAACTGGTTTGGACCAGGTAAAGGCCCCTCTGCCTTCAGAGGACAAAGGATTTAGTAGTATAAATATGCGGAACCAGACCCCAAGACTTTAGATCACTTCTGGAACAACAAGACGAACCTCTGCCAAGGAGAAAAACCAAAGGAAGCTGTAGGAGTTGGACTGCCCCCCTGCCAGTGTGATGTGTTGCTGGGTTGGCCTACAGTGGTGTATTCAGTGCCAAGGAGAGGAGAAGGAACTTTTAAAGAACTTTCATCATCTTGCAGAATATTACTCCAAGGGCTTGAATTTGAGCTTGCCTCCTGTCTGAAGTCTCAGGGATACAAAGACTTCACCCCTTCTGCTTGCCTGCAGCTGGAACTTGCTGTTCTAGCTGCTACAGAAGGAAATTGCAACACCGACGCCGTACTCCGCATCGAAGCCGTGAGCGCTGCTCGGAATTACACCGTAGACCCGACGCCAGCCGCCGTGCCACATCTACACCAGTGAGCGACATCGTAACCTGCCATAAGCCGTGAGCGCTGCTCTGACTTGCGACGTAGGCCCGACGCCTGCTGCTGTGCCGCATCGACTCCGAAGCCGACACCATCGCGGAGCCGATCCTCGACGTGGGTGGTCAAGAATCCATCGACATCATGACCTCGTACGGAACCGTGGTTTCGGCACCATCGCGACGTCACCTCCTCTCCGGTAGGGAACAGACGCATCCCCTGCTTTGCGCAAGCATCGAGGACCCGACGCATCGCCTCCCCCGAAGCAAGGAACCGACACCGCACAGCGCCAATGACGCCGCATCTCCCCGACGCCGTGAGCTGTCTTTGTTTTTGCTTTTCCCAAGGTACTGTTCTTTGTGGGTCTGTTTTGACTCCGGGCCCGACTCCGCGCACCTCACGGTCGGCGCCGTACTTTGGGATTTCTTTGACCTCGACGTCGTGATAACTCCAGTTTGGGTTATCTGTTGCTAAAGACTGCTTTTAAGTGAATAACCTATTTTTGAGTTATTTCTACCATCTTGAAGTATTATTTTTGATTACAGTATTGTGGATTTTTGTCGTTTGTGGTCTTGTGTTAAGTCTATATAAAGATTACTTATTTTTATAAAACCTGTGTGGTGTACGTCTGTAGTGTTCTCACTGTATTACTGTATGTGTTCACAAATGCTTAACACACTGCCTCTGAAATAAGCCTGTCTGCTCGTGCCAAGCTACCAAGGGGGTGAGCAGGGGTTATCCAGTAGTGTAATCCCCTTTCCCTGACTTAGAAGCAAGGGTCCCTATTTGGTCAAATGTACCTATCTCTGCCAACTAGAGACCCCCAGTTCTAACAGGGCTTAACTGAGGCAATTTTCCAATTATCAGGTACTCTTGCTAGCCTAAAGGAGGAGTTAAATATTTGATTGATAGTGGGGTTTATCCTATCGATGAAGGCATCTAAAATTTTCAGGGGGCAGGGATCAAGAGGAGAGCCCGATTTACATGAGAGGATAGCTTGCCGGGACTGTTCGAGACTAATCTCCTTGAAGCAGTTAAGCTCTCTGTCGTTTGATAGGATGACCTAAACCTTCAGCATTCGATGAAATTTTGTTGAAAATAGAATATTTTAAAGATTCAAAAACAATTAATGAACTCTCAAGTAAACAAAGATTTGCACTAAATGAGACAGAACATATGGCAAGATATCTGGAAGCATCCATGACATTAATGAATAGGATGAATACAAAGGGAAAAAGGGGGAGTATAAGTGTGAAAAGGAAGTTGAGGCAAAGAAATAAAGGGAAGAAAGAGAAATGAAGTGATAGCACAAAAAGACAGCAGAAGTAAAGAAAATGATGACTGTAAAACATAACTAAGCAAATAAAAAACATCTGAGAGCTGGGGAAGAAACAAAAACAATGATTGTACATCTTCACTTAGCAAAACCAGGACATCAGAGGAAGTCAAGATTGGGAGGACCACAGACCGCAAAAGAAGTAATAAACAAAAATTTATCAAAAATAACAGAATAGAAAGGTTAATAAATAGATAACAAGACAAGCAGTCATGGTTTAGACAACTCCATTTTCTCTCCTTTAAAGTCTTGTTAAAATGTATGCAATTTTAATGGATCATCATAAGTTGTTGTTTTTTCCTTATAGGTAACCTTGAACTAACATGGATGAATCAGGCCATATCTGGTTCCCACGTCTCTCAACTCCGGTCTCATATCCAAAAATGTGTTTAGTCTATCTTCAGTAGCCTTTACAGCATCTTGTGAGAAATAGAGATCGAGACCAGACCAGGATATTTGTTTTTTGGCCTTTGTTGTGTTGAGTACTTTCAGAAGATCTGTGAATTAAAGAAAAATAATTACAACCCCTCTAGGTTTTGCAGAAAGGTTATGGCCTAGATGATGGACTCTCTGAATACTAAGTAAGGTGGTAGAAGGCATGTCTAAAACCTTTTGTATGAAAGACTTAAATAATGTTATAGGGTCAATGCCTTCTATATTATGTGTGAAGCCATAAAGTTGTGAATTATTGCTGTGGTGTCTGTTCTTCAAATCTCCAGTGTGACATTTGAGTGATGCAATTCCATTTGCAATGAATTCAGTTTTGATGTTGCATCTTGTAGATCGCTTACTCGCTGCCCAAATTCCGTAGCTCTCTTGTCTAAGCAGGACCGTTTTTCATCAAGTATTTGTAAGGTCTTGTTTGTTTCTTCCATAAACGGTCTTAAAGCTTTGATGTCCTCTAATAGAAGCTCCATGGAGACAGGCGATGAAGGTTTCACTGGAGAGGGGGTCCTTCTTAGGTCTCTTGCTAGTTGGTAATTGTGTTTTCACTGATGCAGGATTTTTAGGAATCACCACAGGTAAGGAGTCACATGTATTGTCATCCATGACAATTCCAGTAGTTTCAGTAAATTCATGGATAACATCTAGGTCAGAAGCTGGAGAAGTATATGATAGCTTTAACTTCCTTTTTGCCCATAGAAACATAGGCATTAGCAAACAATATGAGTTATATGCCACTATACAAGAGTCAAATCCAAAGAAAAACCAACAGCAATGTCTTCGACCAGTGAGAAATATAGTCAAGAAAAACCAAAGCATAGAAGAGGCAATATATGGTAGCCCACACAATAAAAAGAGTCAGAAGTAGTAGTCTCATTAGATATAGAGTAGAGGTTGCACAAAGTCCAATGAAGGAAAATGAGACAGAGCATCTGAATGATAGGATTCAATGTGAGGTAACAAATTGCAGGGAAAATGGTCGCCACAGCTCACTTCAGCAGGGTATGAATAACCTTTACTTTGATATGCTGTTAGTGCACATTGAACCAAATGAGCTAGGAATGCCTCAAAGTCAAGTAAATGGGCAATGATATTTCAAAGTAGAGAGCCACAGCTTTCTGAGAAGGGTGATAGAAAGTGGCATTCAAAGTGGCGAGCGCTCCTTTTAAGACAGGTCGGGAGACCGGATGTAGAAATAAACAGCATAAGCGTTTAAAAACAGTCCAAAGGCATATTTGGCAGCTTCATGAAATATCAGGTATCTGTTTAAGTCAACGAAGAAAGCTAGACGCAGCATCCTATTAATCACAGAGCTCACTGCGAATGCCCAACTTGGCTGGCGTCCAAGCTATGCCCCTAATCAGTGATACCGTTTTACCATTGTAATAGGTTCTTTTTGATGGTTTATCAGAGGAAGTGTGGCCGTTCATGTAACAAAGTAGCTGATATTTAAGCAATGATGAGATGGACTCCCTTTTTTTGTCAGACACATGACCAATTTGGGGGTACCTCAACAATAATCTGCCAATACCTCTTTGTTGACAATAACATCAGACGGTGAGTATTAAAATCCCCATAAACTAGTATTAAGCACTTGCCCTCCCAACCTTAGTACAAATACCATGCTCCTCCCTAATGCGGTTCACACATTCAACAAACATTTTCCACACCATCTGCACCGCAAGCGGCGGAATATATACATTCAAAATATCAATGCAATCAGTTTCCTCACTGACCTTAGTAAGCCTCATGTTCAGTGCATCAGAAGAAAGATGCTTTTTGCCCAACTGCTTTATGTCACATTTTATCTTGCATGACACCTATGTTGAAAGATCTCCCGCTGATGTCTTTTTTTGGAGTGTTCCACAGACTCAGTAAATTCAATGAGGCCGCTCACACTACTTCCACATTTCCTGGAAGCAACACGCAGGATAATTATTGATGAATTTTAGCCATTCCCACATACCAATTTACTTGACAACCCAGCAACATTCTGCAATAGTATATTCAAACAATCCTTCCTCACACAAGTTAATTCTTTCGCCTGCAGTGTATAATGTCTATCATTTGCACTTCCTAATATTTGATGATTATGTGCAAATCAGCCATACTAACCTACAGCTCTACTTCTGCCGCAGCTTGCCAGAGCGGAAGCTAGCCATACCCATTCTTAACCTCCTTCCTTGCCTACCACTTTTCCGGCATCAGGTAGTTTGATTGAGCTCAAAAGGCCGCTTGTTGTACTGCAGAGGTTGTCAAAACTGGCCTCCTTGGAGCCAAAGCAGATATTTGTTCCTAGGCTCCTTATTGACTTACCTTATTGGGCATGGATCCATTGGACACGACAGCTTAGTAACCTCATTCAGAGGTTATTTACATGGTAATAGGTTGTTGCCCTTAAATAGTTGTTGGTAACACAGCAGGATGTCTACTCCCATGTTAGAAATGGGATTTCTGGTTGGCTAAGGCTTGCGCCAAAGACAGGCAGAAACCACCACTCTAGTCAGGGCAAGGGAGTTACACGCCAAAGATAACCCCTGCTCACCCCCTTGGTAGCTTGGCACGAGCAGTCAGGCTTATCCCGGAGGCAATGTGTAAAGCGCTTGCGCAATACCCACTCACACAGCAGCAACACACTAGGCACACCACAAAAAGGAACTCCACCCAAGGTTATATAAAAAATAGCCTTTGTATTATCATAAATACCTTAGAAACATAATCACATAATATACAGTGTGCCAACTGGCACTAGGCAATATTCACAAGGGAATTATATACAGGACCAGGCCAATCGGGCCACGGTCAGAACCATCAGATCAGGTAAGTAAATGCAAATAATAAATGTAGCGCACAACCAGTAATTACTGGTACAGGTAGGAACTTAGCACGAGATCCTGTAACCTACAAGATGGGACACCTACATCACATTAGGCATAAATCACATGAGGCAATAGGCCTCGTAAGCATAAACACAGTGTGCCCCAATCGGGGCACAACGCACTGACACTGGCCCCAGGCCAACTGGCCTCTCACCGGGGCTCAAATGCCCACTGTCCAGAATGTCCGGGCTGGCTGCACAGGCAGCAAAAGCAAAGTGCGCAATTGCACAAGCCTAAACGTGGCAGCTGCCCACTACTTGCTGGGCAGCTGTGAAAATGAACACGGGCACCAGCGTGCCCCCTGAGCCCCTCTCTGGGACTCGCAATTTAAAAGGAACCTGTCCCCCAAGGTTGCAGCGGCCTGCGCTCTCGCAGGGCAGCTGGGAATGGCACGGGCACCACTGTGCCTTGTGAGCCCCACTGGGACTCCACCACAAAGAATATGCCCACTGTCAGGCGGGGCAGCTGTGGCAAGGAAACTGGCACTAACGTGCCTCTCAGCCCCACTCCGGGACTTCTACAATAATGCCCCCAAAAGGAAATCAGCACGGGCACCTCAGGGCCCCAGGGAGCATCCACGCGGCTCCAGGCACCGACAATGTGCCTCGGGGGAGCCCCACTCGGGGACTCGTAGAAACCAATGTGGCCACACGTTGCAGCTGCCCACTGACAGACGGGGCAGCTGGAGAAAATGAGCAACGACACTGGCACAGGGGGCGGCACCGGCAATGTGCCCTGACACCCCCAACCCCTTGAAGGCTGAGCCCCACTCACCGGGCTCTCTGAGGACTCCTGGCTGGCGTTTAGACTGCACGCGGGGCTCTCCTCACCACACGGGAGCCCCGCCTCGCCGCAAGTGCAGTGCCGCCTGTCCCCTTCGCCTGGACCATCACTGCTCTTCACCTGGGCCCTCTCGTAGGGCTCAGGACTTCTCCTTTGCTTCGCCCGGTCCCCTCTCTCGGGACCGGGGCTTCGACGTGGGCGGGCGGGCTCCGGACGTCTTCCTGTGGCGCTGGGCCGCAATTGGCCTCTATGGTAGCCCCGCCCCTAGTCAGGCAACCGACGCCTGTCTTCCGCGTCGCGTTGCTCTAGAGGCGCTGGAGCCCTTTTCCTCAGGCTCAAAGTTCGGGAATTACCACAGCGGGGTAGGCACCCGCATTCTTTAAATCTGGGCAGCTCCTCCGGACGGCGGCGAGGCGGGGTGGCCTCCCGCTCGTCTATGCACACCAGAGCGGGGTGGGCACCCGCTCGGCAGTACCCAACGCGGGGTGGGCACCCGCTAAATGAGGCAACAATGCGGGGTGGGCTCCCGCCTCGTTAGCAGCACGGGGAATCCCTACACCGGGGATTCCCTCTTCCACGATGGCAGCTCAGCGCTGCGAAGCCCCAGCACTCTCCTTTCACCTGGAAATAAAGTCGTAGCGCTCACGAGGCGCTAGGGCCCTTCAGAGTCCTGGGGTAAAGCTGGGCAAGGCATCCAGCAGGCAGGAATTAAAAGTCCTTGGGGCTCGGGGGGACCACAGCACAGCCAGGCAGGCCAGCACGCAGGGACTCCCAGGAACCAGCAGCTGGGTCCCGCGGCGGTTCCTCCTGGCAGAGTGTCCCCTCAAAGTCACAGGAACAACAGAACAGAACATTTTTTATGGGGTCACAGCCCCTTCTTTTATACACCTTTTCCTTTGTCTAAAGGTGCAGGGTTTAGGAAAAACCAGATGCAACTGGTTTGGGGGAGCTTTGGAGCACTTTGTTTTGCTCAGCTCCTCTCTCCTTTCACAGGACAGGCTAGGGACATCAGACGCACCACAGGGGGTGGAGCCAGCATTGTGGAGGGAAGGCACAGCCCTATTCAGGTCCCAGGTGCAACTCCTCCCTCCCATCTAGATGCAGATCTCCCTATTCACCACTGCGCTGACTCACCCTGCCCCTCCTGGAGCCACACACACCTCCCAGCCCCTGTCACTCACAAAGCCAGACATGCAATTCACATCAGGCAGGCAGACACAGAGCACACATAAATGCCAACTTCTAAAAGTGGCATTTCTACACCAGTCATAATAAATCTGCGCACACCATTGCGCAGCATTTATTCTCACGAGTTCGCACATACTAAACTCGCCCCTGCACTCCTCTCACACCAGGAATTACCATGGACACCCATATCCCCCATGCATTCCTATGGGAGGGCAAGCCAATCTCACCACACGCACTCAGAGGTGCGCCCGCACTTTACACTGGGACACAGTGCTAAAGTGCGCAGAGGCCTAAAACCACCAACACTACACAGGGAAAAGGCTAGGAGATAGGCAAAAGTTTAGGGGTGAACCTGCCAAAAGGGCCAAGTCCAACACAACCCCCTTCCAGCCAAAACGCAGGGCAGACCAATCACCACCGTGATGGGCTTCCCTGCTTGGGGCGATAGAACACGGACGCGGGCCCGCAACTGCAGGGACACCCTCCTGTTCTACGCCACGGTGAACCCATGTGGTTCCTTCTGAAAAAGCTGTCCGGAGCAACTGGGCTACCCCACTGGTACTCCCTAGCTGTCCGCGGCCAGGACCAGGCCCTAGGCCATCCAGATGCCACTGGTCCTTGCCCATCCACAGAGTGGGGGTAGTAACCCCTGGCACATAGTAGCCATTCTCCACTCTTCCCCTCATCAGGGCAGGTCTAGACTGCCACTGATCCTCCAGCCTAGGGTCGGCACCCTCAGGCGGACCAGAAGTCACGGGTGAGGCTCTCCTCCCCTACCTCTTCTTCTAGGGCTCCGCACTCTCCTCCTTGGAGAGGCACCCTCAGAACACAACTCTCCCACCAGTTCAGGACCTCTCTCCAAAAACTGGTCTCCCAACCTAGGGTTTAACCCCTCAGGTTGCCCCGGGGTCAGAGGCGAGGACTCCCTCCCTCTGCACCCCTTCCAGAGTCCTGCACCCTCCCAACTGGAGCGGTACCCCTGGAAGATGAACTGGTCAGGACACTGGTTACAGATGTCCTTTCCTCCAGATCAGGCGGATCCTGAACCTGGCCTCCCAACCTTGGGGCTGAACCCCACGGCTGAGCATTTGCCTGGCACACCAGGACTTCCGGGGCGCACACAGCAGCCCCCGAGGGTAACACATGGCTCATGTGTTGCGTGACAGTCTGCGTGGCGCAGACCTCCCGACCCCTGTCCATCTGACAGTGCGCAGAGATCCCCCACGACAGAAGTGGTGTCACCATGGTCACTTCTAGGAGACTCAGCCCTTCTGGCTGGCCCCTGACCCACTGGTTCTTCCACTGGGGAACACATCCCCCTCTCACCCTCAATCCGGACTTCTGTACCCTCCCAACTGGAGCGGCACTGCCAGACACCAGAACCACTGGAGCTCTATTTACAGACGCTCCAGGTTCTCCAGACACTAGAAGATCCTCCTCAAATGGACTAACAGGACAGCCTAGGCTCCCAACCTGGTGTTCCCTGAAGAAACCATCCAGGCTCTGAGACGGGGTTTCGGGCACCTGGGGACACTCAGTCCCACACTCACTCCTACTCCACTGAGACAGGACGTGAGCCCCTACACCCCTCCCACTACACTGGGACCTAGCTGGGCTACACTGAACCTCTTCCCCCATACAGGACGGGAAGATACCTGAGCCACTACTTTTGGGATCACTCCCCAATGCCTCATCAGAACCTTGGGCCTCCACCCAGAGGTCTGCCTCTCGTGTAAACTCCCATAGTTCAGAAAACCCACCCTCCAACAGGTGTTGGCGCAACCCCGGCAAACAACAACTGAGCAGGTGCTCTCTGAGAACCAGATCGAACAGTCCTTCAAAATCCTGTTCCGTGTTAACCGTTACCCAATCAGCCAGTGCATCATTACATTCATCCGAAAAATCCGCCCAAGACTGGTGAGACAGTTTCCTACTGCCCCTGAACTTCAACCTGTACTCCTCTTCTCTGAAACAAGGTACCATATTTTGGGAACTGGGACTTCCTGCACTGGACTGTATATTGCTGCCACCACTGGACTCCACCCTCACTGGGGAATCCAGAAAACTACAACTGCACTCAGGGGATAATCTACCCTCCCGAGCTAATTTCTCCCTGGCGAAGGCCCTCTCAGCCTCCGCCATCCTCTCCTGTGCTAGGACCCTCTCGGTCTCTAGCTTTTTCTCCTCCACACTCAGCTGTGCTATCTCCTTGGTATGCTCTAACCTGAGCTTCTCCAAAGCCAGCTGATGCTCCCTTTCTTCCCTCCTATCCACCCACTCCTCTGGGGACAGGAAAAGGGATGGGGCACTGCCCCCGACACTGGACCCAGCAAGGGACTCCTATCTATGGGGTCCTCACTATCTACTGGCGTCCCTGTCCTGTCACTTTCTTCCTCCTCTTCAGACTCCTCAGGGCCCCCTCAGACCCACCACCCTCTTGGCGTGCGGCCAGGGCCCTCTTCTCCTCATTGCGCTCACAGTCCCATTCGTCCTTTTGCCATTGGATCAGGTTGTCCCTCAGTTTTGACTGGGTGTCTGACCCACTCACTGCTATGTCTCTCTCCTCACAGAACTCCACCAACTCCCCATACTGTATCTAAAGAGACCACAAAAATCAAAAGCAGACTCCATTTTGGCAGGACGCTCAGGGACACGTGCAACACAGGAGACCTAGGTTTCTGAGCTGAAGCAAGAGTACACAATTTACAAATGACACTTTTAGGAGAAGAATTAAAACAAAACTCAGAACAATAATCCCCACACACGTGATTATCTAAATGTAGAGTTTGTAGTGCAACCAGTTGTCGCTGTGGTACTGCGCAAACGCAAAGTCCAAATCCCCACCGCTGACAACCAATGTTAGAAATGGGATTTCTGGTTGGCTAAGGCTTGCGCCAAAGACAGGCAGAAACCACCACTCTAGTCAGGGCAAGGGAGTTACACGCCAAAGATAACCCCTGCTCACCCCTTGGTAGCTTGGCACGAGCAGTCAGGCTTATCCCGGAGGCAATGTGTAAAGCGCTTGCGCAATACCCACTCACACAGCAGCAACACACTAGGCACACCACAAAAAGGAACTCCACCCAAGGTTATATAAAAATAGCCTTTGTATTATCATAAATACCTTAGAAACATAATCACATAATATACAGTGTGCCAACTGGCACTAGGCAATATTCACAAGGGAATTATATACAGGACCAGGCCAATCGGGCCACGGTCAGAACCATCAGATCAGGTAAGTAAATGCAAATAATAAATGTAGCGCACAACCAGTAATTACTGGTACAGGTAGGAACTTAGCACGAGATCCTGTAACCTACAAGATGGGACACCTACATCACATTAGGCATAAATCACATGAGGCAATAGGCCTCGTAAGCATAAACACAGTGTGCCCCAATCGGGGCACAACGCACTGACACTGGCCCCAGGCCAACTGGCCTCTCACCGGGGCTCAAATGCCCACTGTCCAGAATGTCCGGGCTGGCTGCACAGGCAGCAAAAGCAAAGTGCGCAATTGCACAAGCCTAAACGTGGCAGCTGCCCACTACTTGCTGGGCAGCTGTGAAAATGAACACGGGCACCAGCGTGCCCCCTGAGCCCCTCTCTGGGACTCGCAATTTAAAAGGAACCTGTCCCCCAAGGTTGCAGCGGCCTGCGCTCTCGCAGGGCAGCTGGGAATGGCACGGGCACCACTGTGCCTTGTGAGCCCCACTGGGACTCCACCACAAAGAATATGCCCACTGTCAGGCGGGGCAGCTGTGGCAAGGAAACTGGCACTAACGTGCCTCTCAGCCCCACTCCGGGACTTCTACAATAATGCCCCCAAAAAGGAAATCAGCACGGGCACCTCAGGGCCCCAGGGAGCATCCACGCGGCTCCAGGCACCGACAATGTGCCTCGGGGGAGCCCCACTCGGGGGACTCGTAGAAACCAATGTGGCCACACGTTGCAGCTGCCCACTGACAGACGGGGCAGCTGGAGAAAATGAGCAACGACACTGGCACAGGGGCGGCACCGGCAATGTGCCCTGACACCCCCAACCCCTTGAAGGCTGAGCCCCACTCACCGGGCTCTCTGAGGACTCCTGGCTGGCGTTTAGACTGCACGCGGGGCTCTCCTCACCACACGGGAGCCCCGCCTCGCCGCAAGTGCAGTGCCGCCTGTCCCCTTCGCCTGGACCATCACTGCTCTTCACCTGGGCCCTCTCGTAGGGCTCAGGACTTCTCCTTTGCTTCGCCCGGTCCCCTCTCTCGGGACCGGGGCTTCGACGTGGGCGGGCGGGCTCCGGACGTCTTCCTGTGGCGCTGGGCCGCAATTGGCCTCTATGGTAGCCCCGCCCCTAGTCAGGCAACCGACGCCTGTCTTCCGCGTCGCGTTGCTCTAGAGGCGCTGGAGCCCTTTTCCTCAGGCTCAAAGTTCGGGAATTACCACAGCGGGGTAGGCACCCGCATTCTTTAAATCTGGGCAGCTCCTCCGGACGGCGGCGAGGCGGGTGGCCTCCCGCTCGTCTATGCACACCAGAGCGGGGTGGGCACCCGCTCGGCAGTACCCAACGCGGGGTGGGCACCCGCTAAATGAGGCAACAATGCGGGGTGGGCTCCCGCCTCGTTAGCAGCACGGGGGAATCCCTACACCGGGGATTCCCTCTTCCACGATGGCAGCTCAGCGCTGCGAAGCCCCAGCACTCTCCTTTCACCTGGAAATAAAGTCGTAGCGCTCACGAGGCGCTAGGGCCCTTCAGAGTCCTGGGGTAAAGCTGGGCAAGGCATCCAGCAGGCAGGAATTAAAAGTCCTTGGGGCTCGGGGGACCACAGCACAGCCAGGCAGGCCAGCACGCAGGGACTCCCAGGAACCAGCAGCTGGGTCCCGCGGCGGTTCCTCCTGGCAGAGTGTCCCCTCAAAGTCACAGGAACAACAGAACAGAACATTTTTTATGGGGTCACAGCCCCTTCTTTTATACACCTTTTCCTTTGTCTAAAGGTGCAGGGTTTAGGGAAAAACCAGATGCAACTGGTTTGGGGGAGCTTTGGAGCACTTTGTTTTGCTCAGCTCCTCTCTCCTTTCACAGGACAGGCTAGGGACATCAGACGCACCACAGGGGGTGGAGCCAGCATTGTGGAGGGAAGGCACAGCCCTATTCAGGTCCCAGGTGCAACTCCTCCCTCCCATCTAGATGCAGATCTCCCTATTCACCACTGCGCTGACTCACCCTGCCCCTCCTGGAGCCACACACACCTCCCAGCCCCTGTCACTCACAAAGCCAGACATGCAATTCACATCAGGCAGGCAGACACAGAGCACACATAAATGCCAACTTCTAAAAGTGGCATTTCTACACCAGTCATAATAAATCTGCGCACACCATTGCGCAGCATTTATTCTCACGAGTTCGCACATACTAAACTCGCCCCTGCACTCCTCTCACACCAGGAATTACCATGGACACCCATATCCCCCATGCATTCCTATGGGAGGGCAAGCCAATCTCACCACACGCACTCAGAGTGCGCCCGCACTTTACACTGGGACACAGTGCTAAAGTGCGCAGAGGCCTAAAACCACCAACACTACACAGGGAAAAGGCTAGGAGATAGGCAAAAAGTTTAGGGGTGAACCTGCCAAAAGGGCATCCAAATGGCTTAAAACAAACCTATTTATACTAATTGTTGCTAACTCCCCATATAATTGTTTACACTTTCTTTCCACACACATGCCTGAGTGCTTGTCCAAAGTTACTCTTTTTATATCCTGGGACGTCGCTAGCCTTAAGTCCAGCACTGCATAGAAAAGGGCTAAAGGCCAAGATCTGTTCAAAGAGTTAACAGTACCTACATCAGAGAATAGATTGATGAACTCCAAGTGACAAGTGGCAGCACTTAATTCACTGTTTTCTGCCCTTCCTGTATTTACTCTCAGTAGTTATATTTTTGGACTGTGCCCCTGTTTCCACCATCAAAAAGGATGAGGCTAGTGGATTCATATTTGCATGGTTCTAGCCACATCCAAATTCATTGGAGGGGGACATTTGTTCTGTGCAGGTACATCATCATCAGTGTTTGAGATACTGCCATTTATAATGGACACGGTCTCTATTTATAGTAACTGAATTTTCTTCCTTCTGAAAATGTGCTTGATTTTACGAACTTTTTTGTTGGACATATTTATTTGTTTCCTTATTTACTAGTTTTAGGACTTCAACATTTTGTTCTATATTGCCATTATTTCTTTCATTCCCATCCACCCAAGTTACCTTGGGATTAAAAATGGGGTAAGTGTGAACAATTATTTTATCCATCATCATGCACATGTTTTGTTTCCAATATTACTTTTAATTTTGGTCCCAGATTCATCTTTACTTCTTTTAGAGAAAAATAAAAATCATTTTAGCGAATATACAGGGAGATTCTTCTCCTTTTTCTTCCCATTGTTTGCTTTTCCCTCCTCGATATTTGAGATGGGCTCCCAGACAGCATTATCATCCTTGGATTTAGTAGTATATTGTTTGCTTTGTGTGCTGGTCGCCCCAGAATAGTTCAAGGTCCTCTTTTTACTTTCACACCTTGAGCTTTTACTACAGGTCTAGCTACAGTCTAGTTTAATTTAGTCTGGTTTTTTTGGTTGTCGATTTCTATTTCCATTGGTTTTATAGTGTTAGGCTACTTCTTGGACTACTGTGCAGTTATTTAATCTTCTGTCTGAATAGCTACATGCTTTTTGCCCATGTGTTTACTAAAGTTTTAAGTATATTAGTCAGTAAAGAAGCTATATAGTCTGTCCCCCCCCCCTAAAACTCCTCCATCAATGAGAGTATAGAGGTCAACATTCTATGTAGTGTATTGAAGGCTTCTGAAATAATACATTCTTGCACATTGTCAGTCTTGGAGACATTTACTACAGGACAATTATGTGCAGGTATTGGCAAGAAAATGGAATTGCCGAATTGTAGTCCCTGACTGCTATTACTGCTACTTTCAGGAGAGCACTTAACCAGCTCAACATATTCCTTATGTACTAATGCTCCAACAATATTTCCTATGCCCATTCTAATCACCTCCTTAGATTGGTTAGCCTTAATGGGCACATTAAGAAAGGAATAATCAAAACCAATTGGGAAGCTAGC
This sequence comes from Calotriton arnoldi, assembly GCA_963921515.1. Lineage (NCBI taxonomy): Eukaryota > Metazoa > Chordata > Amphibia > Caudata > Salamandridae > Calotriton > Calotriton arnoldi. The sequence goes on along the minus strand of CAWUFW010002325.1, from coordinate 1,675,892 downwards.
CAGTGGAAGAAGGTCCTTAGATACCTCTTGCATAGTATCTTCTCTCCCGTCAATCTCAGTTGCACTGAGATGATTTATTATGGTACATGACTTCAGCTAGAGCTTGGCATTCATTCAGTACTCCTTACTTGTCAAATACTATTTGACTGTCACTCTTCTCCAACTCATCTGGCTCTATTTTGTCTTGTGACTTGCACTCCAAAAAGTTGTTACAATTAGTGACTTTATCAGTTGGTATACTGCTTAAGAGCTTGCTGTTCAGTTTGTGCATCAGGTGTCACCTCCTCATTCACCTTCTGAAAAAAGTTTGTAATTAAGGTGGGGACTGGTTTTAGTGCAGCAAGTGGCTCTTCCATAGGCATTCTCTTAATGAATGTTAGCTGATGGCGCTCATCTCAGTGCAACTCTTTTCCCCTTTGGGAGCATCATAATCAGTAGGTTATACACTATCTATGAACGTCTTGGTACAATCTGCTTCTCTTTAGACTGCCTCTTGCTAGCTGTCATCACATTTTCTTTGGCAGATGAGTATCCTTTATCCCTTAGTGTAATGACTTAATAGCGTTTAGCCTTTGATCTTTACCACCGGTTATACTGATGCTGCTTGACCCGCAACCCCTTGGGCAAGTCTCAGCACCCAGTCTAGGATCTCTGGAGGTGAAATAATCTTGTAGATCGCTTACTCGCTGCCCAAATTCCGTAGCTCTCTTGTCTAAGCAGGACCGTTTTTCATCAAGTATTTGTAAGGTCTTGTTTGTTTCTTCCATAAACGGTCTTAAAGCTTTGATGTCCTCTAATAGAAGCTCCATGGAGACAGGCGATGAAGGTTTCACTGGAGAGGGTGGGTCCTTCTTAGGTCTCTTGCTAGTTAGTAATTGTGTTTTCACTGATGCAGGATTTTTAGGAATCACCACAGGTAAGGAGTCACATGTATTGTCATCCATGACAATTCCAGTAGTTTCAGTAAATTCATGGATAACATCTAGGTCAGAAGCTGGAGAAGTATATGATAGCTTTAACTTCCTTTTTTGCCCATAGAAACATAGGCATTAGCAAACAATATGAGTTATATGCCACTATACAAGAGTCAAATCCAAAGAAAAACCAACAGCAATGTCTTCGACCAGTGAGAAATATAGTCAAGAAAAACCAAAGCATAGAAGAGGCAATATATGGTAGCCCACACAATAAAAAGAGTCAGAAGTAGTAGTCTCATTAGATATAGAGTAGAGGTTGCACAAAGTCCAATGAAGGAAAATGAGACAGAGCATATGAATGATAGGACTCAATGTGAGGTAACAAATTGCAGGGAAAATGGTCGCCACAGCTCACTTCAGCAGGGTATGAATAACCTTTACTTTGATATGCTGTTAGTGCACACTGAACCAAATGAGCTAGGAATGCCTCAAAGTCAAGTAAATGGGCAATGATATTCAAAGTAGAGAGCCACAGCTTTCTGAGAAGGGTGATAGAAAGTGGCATTCAAAGTGGCGAGCGCTCCTTAAGACAGGTCGGGAGACCGGATGTAGAAATAAACATCATAAGCGTTTAAAAACAGTCCAAAGGCATATTTGGCAGCTTCATGAAATATCAGGTATCTGTTTAAGTCAACGAAGAAAGCTAGACGCAGCATCCTATTAATCACAGAGCTCACTGCGAATGCCCAACTTGGCTGGCGTCCAAGCTATGCCCCTAATCAGTGATACCGTTTTACCATTGTAATAGGTTCTTTTTGATAGTTTATCAGAGGAAGTGTGGCCGTTCATGTAACAAAGTAGCTGATATTTAAGCAATGATGAGATGGACTCCCTTTTTTTCTCAGACACATGACCGATTTGGGGATACCTCAACAATAATCTGCCAATACCTCTTTGTTGACAATAACATCAGACGGTGAGTATTAAAATCCCCATACACTAGTATTAAGCACTTGCCCTCCCAACCTTAGTACAAATACCATGCTCCTCCCTAATGCGGGTCACACATTCAACAAACATTTTCCACACCATCTGCACCGCAAGCGGCGGAATATATACATTCAAAATATCAATGCAATCAGTTTCCTCACTGACCTTAGTAAGCCTCATGTTCAGTGCATCAGAAGAAAGATGCTTTTTGCCCAACTGCTTTATGTCACATTTTATCTTGCATGACACCTATGTTGAAAGATCTCCCGCTGATGTCTTTTTTTTGGAGTGTTCCACAGACTCAGTAAATTCAATGAGGCCGCTCACACTACTTCCACATTTCCTGGAAGCAACACGCAGGATAATTATTGATGAATTTTAGCCATTCCCACATACCAATTTACTTGACAACCCAGCAACATTCTGCAATAGTATATTCAAACAATCCTTCCTCACACAAGTTAATTCTTTCGCCTGCAGTGTATAATGTCTATCATTTGCACTTCCTAATATTTGATGATTATGTGCAAATCAGCCATACTAACCTACAGCTCTACTACTGCCGCAGCTTACCAGAGCGGAAGCTAGCCATGCCCATTCTTAACCTCCTTCCTTGCCTACCACTTTTCCGGCATCAGGTAGTTTGATTGAGCTCAAAAGGCCGCTTGTTGTACTGCAGAGGTTGTCAAAACTGGCCTCCTTGGAGCCAAAGCAGATATTTGTTCCTAGGCTCCTTATTGACTTACCTTATTGGGCATGGATCCATTGGACAAGACAGCTTAGTAACCTCATTCAGAGGTTATTTACATGGTAATAGGTTGTTGCCCTTAAATAGTTGTTGGTAACACAGCAGGATGTCTACTCCCATAACCTGGAATTCATCCAAATGGCTTAAAACAAACCTATTTATACTAATTGTTGCTAACTCCCCATATAATTTTTTACACTTTCTTTCCACACACATGCCTGAGTGCTTGTCCAAAGTTACTCTTTTTATATCCTGGGACGTCGCTAGCCTTAAGTCCAGCACTGCATAGAAAAGGGCTAAAGGCCAAGATCTGTTCAAAGAGTTAACAGTACCTACATCAGAGAATAGATTGATGAACTCCAAGTGACAAGTGGCAGCACTTAATTCACTGTTTTCTGCCCTTCCTGTATTTACTCTCAGTAGTCATATTTTTGGACTGTGCCCCTGTTTCCACCATCAAAAAGGATGAGGCTAGTGGATTCATATTTGCATGGTTCTAGCCACATCCAAATTCATTGGAGGGGGACATTTGTTCTGTGCAGGTACATCATCATCAGTGTTTGAGATACTGTCATTTATAATGGACACAGTCTCTATTTATAGTAACTGAATTTTCTTCCTTCTGAAAATGTGCTTGATTTTACGAACTTTTTTGTTGGACATTTTTATTTGTTTCCTTATTTACTAGTTTTAGGACTTCAACATTTTGTTCTATATTGCCATTATTTCTTTCATTCCTATCCACCCAAGTTACCTTGGGATTAAAAATGGGGTAAGTGTGAACAATTATTTTATCCACCATCATGCACATGTTTTGTTTCCAATATTACTTTTAATTTTGGTCCCAGATTCATCCTTACTTCTTTTAGAGAAAAATAAAAATCATTTTAGCGAATATACAGGGAGATTCTTCTCCTTTTTCTTCCCATTGTTTGCTTTTCCCTCCTCTATATTTGAGATGGGCTCCCAGACAGCATTATCATCCTTGGATTTAGTAGTATATTGTTTGCTTTGTGTGCTGTTCGCCCCAGAATAGTTCAAGGTCCTCTTTTTACTTTCACACCTTGAGCTTTTACTACAGGTCTAGCTACAGTCTAGTTTAATTTAGTCTGGTTTTTTTGGTTGTCGATTTCTATTTCCATTGGTTTTATAGTGTTAGGCTACTTCTTGGACTACTGTGCAGTTATTTAATCTTCTGTCTGAATAGCTACATGCTTTTTGCCCATGTGTTTACTAAAGTTTTAAGTATATTAGTCAGTAAAGAAGCTATATAGTCTGTCCCCCCCCCCTAAAACTCCTCCATCAATGAGAGTATAGAGGTCAAAATTCTATGTAGTGTATTGAAGGCTTCTGAAATAATACATTCTTGCACATTGTCAGTCCTGGAGACATTTACTACAGGACAATTATGTGCAGGTATTGGCAAGAAAATGGAATTGCCGAATTGTAGTCCCTGACTGCTATTACTGCTACTTTCAGGAGAGCACTTAACCAGCTCAACATATTCCTTATGTACTAATGCTCCAACAATATTTCCTATGCCCATTCTAATCACCTCCTTAGATTGGTTAGCCTTAATGGGTACATTAAGAAAGGAATAATCAAAACCAATTGGGAAGCTAGCCAGTGGAAGAAGGTCCTTAGATACCTCTTGCATAGTATCTTCTCTCCCGTCAATCTCAGTTGCACTGAGATGATTTATTATGGTACATGACTTCAGCTAGAGCTTGGCATTCATTCAGTACTCCTTACTTGTCAAATACTATTTGACTGTCACTCTTCTCCAACTCATCTGGCTCTATTTTGTCTTGTGACTTGCACTCCAAAAAGTTGTTACAATTAGTGACTTTATCAGTTTGTATACTGCTTAAGAGCTTGCTGTTCAGTTTGTGCATCAGGTGTCACCTCCTCATTCACCTTCTGAAAAAAGTTTGTAATTAAGGTGGGGACTGGTTTTAGTGCAGCAAGTGGCTCTTCCATAGGCATTCTCTTAATGAATGTTAGCTGATGGCGCTCATCTCAGTGCAACTCTTTTCCCCTTTGGGAGCATCATAATCAGTAGGTTATACACTCTCTATGAGCATCTTGGTACAATCTGCTTCTCTTTAGACTGCCTCTTGCTAGCTGTCATCACATTTTCTTTGGCAGATGAGTATCCTTTATCCCTTAGTGTAATGACTTAATAGCGTTTAGCCTTTGATCTTTACCACCGGTTATACTGATGCTGCTTGACCCGCAATCCCTTGGGCAAGTCTCAGCACCCAGTCTAGGATCTCTGGAGGTGAAATAATCTGATTAAGTTCCTCTTTCACCAACAGCTTGGAAAGTTCTCCCTGGTATCCTCTACAGCTATCAGGTCCTCCGAGCAGGCATCTAGCCTCCGTGACTCTCTTCTGCTAGAGCACCTGCAGTGTCCAATCTTCAATGGTCAGCAGGGCCTTTTTGGAATCAGGAGTCCTGCTTTTTGATTTCATGGAGCAGGTTAAGTTTAAAGGCTGCCTCATAACCCTTGGAGAGCACTTATTCTCCATGGGTGGTAGCAGAGTCAACAATTCTTAAGGATACTTCTTTACAGCAGGTCTTCTTCTCCAGATGTAGTATTCTCAAGTCCACAAATGTTCTGAGGAACTGGAGGAGAGGTGCCAGTCTTATCCTATGTGCTAGGAAGTGAGTGCAGATTTTTTGTCACCCAGTCCTGCCTGCTATCTTTTTCTTTGCCCACCTTCTTTTGCAGCACTTTCTGTTCGCTTGACTGAAAAATTGCCAGCGCTTCAAAGACAAAATGGCTAAACCCTTCTTCAATCTTCCTAAATGACTTCCCTATTCTGAGGAAGTATCCCTCTGTCAGTCTCAAGACCTGTTTCCCCCTGCTAGGACTGGAGCTAGAATGTTTAGGCAAGCAGATTTTAAGAGCCCCTTTTAGCATCTCCAAAGCAAAAGAGTTAGTGTGAAAGCTATCCTTTGTTCTACAAACTGTTCTGGTCCTTCTTTCAGATGGGTAATCCCTAATGAGTGGACAGTTATTAACAACAACCCTGCTTTCCTAGCCTCAAAGTCCAAACCATTGTGCTCTGAAGAGCAGTTTTAACTGCAGCCAGGAATGTTTATTGGACCTCTGGAGGTAGGATGAGAGCCAGTTTTGGCTTAAGTAGTACACTAAAGGTTGTATAAATCTACTTTCACAATGAAATTAGGTTTCCAAACAGAGTGGAAAATCATTTTTATTTATGCAGCTAATAATTTCCTATGTGAAGGTATAAATTAAGGGTTTTACCTATACCTCAGCATGAACATGGGATCTGGATTTCCCCACATATCCCCTGGCCTGTCCTCAGAAGATAGATGTAGTTGAAAGGCAGACAATCTATAAACATTGGCTGAGGAGGGTGAACACTTCATGTTCTGGTCCACCATATTTCCTGACCTTTTCATGCCACATGAGTATCAGATGATTATTCCCAATCTAGGCCCAGAAAGTGGGGAATCTGCTTAGGCAACTTGACCACTGTCCTATTCCTGCTAGCTCCTTCATGGTTTTGTACACAGATATTGATATCACTAGATATGAGGGAATGGTATGGTATCAGAATATCATGGCCTAACTACCGTTTACAAAAATGTCTCCGCAGTAAAGTTAATAACAGAAATTATACATCCAATGGAGTGATAGCTTTGTAAAAATTATTTCGTTCACAATACTTATGTTAGGTGATATTATTGTTATTGATATCCTGGCATATATGCAATGGAAACCTCTGTTTTTCCATTGGCTCATTTCTGCCCCATCTCAGCCATAGTACTGTCTATTTCCTAATTAAAAGTAGGAAGGGAAGGGGAGCCTTCCTGGTACTCAAACTCTTGTAGTGAGTAGTATAAGAGATGATAGGTGCCAGATGGACTTTTTGATTCCCTTATCAAATGTTATTCTGTCGCAGGTATTGAAAGTGCCCACTGACAAGATAATCTACAAAATGAAAACAAATAGCATTGTGGGAAATAGAGCTTCTAAAGAAATGGATGTATGCAGGTACACTCAGTGTACCAACATATGTAAAGGCTCAAACCTCCAATATACTGCATTGCTCCTTCAGATCTATTCCGAACCAGCAATAGAACGCACCCATTTATGCTTTACCCCTGATTTGAATGTTGGGTGCCAAAAGTAAACCAGGTTGGCTGACCTTAAGCCAGAAATCAGATTAATTAGCTTGCTCATTATCTGATTCGAGTGTATTACTCAAACCGTGGTTTAAATTTAAATTGTAGTTCTTTCAACACCAAGGGGCTGATTACGATGTCGGTCGAAACTCTTCAGACGAAATCGGTTTCGGAATGGTTTCTGACCGAATTGGGTTCTGCGAGTCTGACCGACCGATTACGATGCTTCCCAACATCATTGGGTCGGACTTGCATTGATTTCAATGGGAGCCTGTGTTCAGAATGAGAACACAGGCTCCCATTGAAAAAAGGGGTGGTTGGGGAAAAAGCTTGCACCCTGTGGCGGGCACCTTATGATGCCTGCCACACTGTGCATGGTTGGAAAGAGGGGACCCATGGGTATCCCCACGGGCCCCAACTGGAGGCCTACGGGTGAAGGGGGAGCCAGCTTTGGGCCCCCAAAGTTAGATTACGACAGCCGTTTCATGTCGGGCAGACCGTTTCGGAACGGCTGTCAGAATCGGCCATCGTAATCGCTCGTTCGGAAACCGTGTCCATAGAGCTAAACGATTCGGCTCCGAACGACTCGGGCTGTCCGAATGCCGATCAGAACCGAATCAGACAGCCCCAACAGTTACCTTGCATCATAATCGGTCGGTCGGAGATGTATCCGATTCGTTCAGAAACATAGGTTCCGAATCGGATTCGTAGAATCCGATTCCTGTTCGGAGCCTTCCCGACCGACATCGTAATCGCCCCCAAGTGTAAAGGATCCTCAAATAAATTATTTATGGATGGATCACCAAAAATGTTATTTCAAATTTCGTTTTCTAGTACTTTAAATTGAAAAGAGCAGTAGAAGGCCACGTAGATAGGCAATTCAAACCATGCCAACACGCTTTTATAGTTTGTAGTGTAGAAATCAATACATTTAATTGTGTGCGTTAATGTATGGGAGTAGCACTGGGAATTCTCTCTGCCGAATCTTTGGCAGGACTAATTGACCATCACAAAATGGGTCCTTCTTCGGGCAAAACATGGAGAGAGGGGGGGGGGGGTGAATGGAACACCAGTCGGTTTTCTCCGTTCTGCATGGCTGGTAGGCACCATTTTTCAGCTCAGAAGCCAGGAGATAACTTCTGAGTGTGACTGAAACCCTCGGTAGGCAATAGAATGCTACCTGAAGTGAAGGATCGTTTAATTTTCAGTGCCACTCCACAATACAGGCATTTTTTTTTAAATTAGTATCCCGAAGAAATAGAATCTTTTGGCTAGCCGTCTCACTTTGGAAGAGTAAAGGGCCTCTTCAAGAAGTACCCGTCAATTTATATTATGGCTCAGAACGCCATAAAAAGTAGCATCAACATATGAAAATGGAAAGAAAGCTGACTTGGATAGCGTGCTCCCTCAGCTCCCCTGATACCAGATTTAATTTATGTGGCAAACAAGCTGATAGGCACGCTCTATGCCAGCCAAATCGTGCTGTTCACATAGATGCATCACATTAAAGCCTCTCGGGAAAAGTTTTCACTGCGGCCCTACCTTCACCTTATTTATTAGCAGCTATGTTGCACTCTCCAATTTACAGCAGATGTAACAGCTGCATTCACTGTGCAGGGTACCACAAACCAGCTTATTTTCAGTCCCGAACATAATGCACTGTCTGCCGACCGACCTAGCGCGACCTTATTGCCATCCTGCTCTTGCCGGCGGCAAAATGAAAAAAACACACACAAGAAACAAACACATCCAGCCACTCTGTCCAGCTGTTTTTTTGCACTGAAGGAGCCCCTTGACTTTAGTAGTACAAAATGTAAGACTGGAAAACATGTTTTTTTCAAATCAAAATGAATGCTGCTGCTTCAGTCTGTGCAATTGAGCACTCTATTTGTGTAAACTAAAAGAACACCAACAAATTATTATGCCCGACGCAGTAGTTTCAGGATTTAATAGCACACACATAATTGCGCGAGACCCTGCAAGGCCTATTATGGATTTCCCACAGGAGTTCCGGTTGTCACATTTTGCATCACTGAAGGGCGTGCACTCTAACAGAACCCAGAGTGGTTTAGAATATAATCTAGGATTCAATTCAAAGGGCTCGTTTTAATATTGCTGTATGTGCTGTCCTAATTGTTTTTTTTTTTTTTTTTTAATATACTGTATACAATCACAAATACTTCTGCAGGGTTAGCCACAACTGGCTTAGAACATTAGTACAGTGCTGTTTATGCGGTTACCCTCTTGCTGGTTAGATTTTGATAGAGAAGTATATGTCAGGAGGAAAGGACAGAAAAGTTAGAAATGAGAGAGAGAAAGAGGATAGGACAGGCAAGTAGAGAGGTATACATTCTTGGCTTAACATTAGTGCCGGTTATATCAACTGCATTTCGTATATCATAACTCGAGGTTATTGAGCTCGTCTTCGAGTTCACCCGGTTCATACTTGTGCTGTGTCTTGGGCCGTGGGTCGTTACAGTAGGAGTTAGGGTCGGTTGTCTATGGAGGCTCGTAGGGGTCTAGGGACCTGTCCAGAGCATCCCAAAGCCCCCTTGATGACGCTTTCCAGGGGGAGTGCTGCAGAGCCATGCGGTCCGCTCCTCTGAGGTGAGTGACCCAGTTGATCCAACCTTTGTAGCTAGTTTTGCTAGTGTCTTTCCAGTTGGTTAGTACAAGTTTAACCGCAGCTGTCAGTAGTAGGTCCATTAGTTCCTTCTCTCTCTCAGAGGAGAGATCAGTTCGCATAAACGCCGTGGTGAGAGAGGCAAAATCCCTCGTTAGTTTGCATTTAAACACATTGTCTATGAAATCAAATACCCTTCCCCAGTACACCTTGAGTGCTGGGCAGTGGAAGATAAGGTGCGCTAGGTCTCCCTTCTCTATGTTGCAGTTCCAGCAGAGGGAGTCTTCCCTGAGGCCTAGTGTGTGTAGACGGTCTGGGGTCCAGAAAGTTTTGTGGAGTAGCCAGAATTTTGTTTGTGCTAAGACTGGGGTGATCTTATTTCGCGTGGCCGAGGCTCACAGAGTTTTCCACTCATGGTCGTTTAGCGGGGGATGGATCTGTTTATCCCAGTATTCAGTTGTTTTGGCATTAAGTTTGGTGGTTTTCGGGCGTAGTAGCTTGTATATTTGCGAGACTTGATGACCTAGTTTGTTGATGTTTGCTACATAGCGGAAGATCAAGGGTTGGGTGCTGGCTAGGCTTGTCTTTGTCAAGGCTGCTTTTATCTTTAGGAATCTGTATAGGTCTATGTCTTCCAATTGGTGGATTGCTTTCAGGTCGGAGAATGTAATGGGGGATACCCCCTTCTCAAGTTGGTGTGGGTAGCATATACCGTTTTCTATCCATGTCTCGTAGTTAAGACTTTTCCCTTTATATTTGATCCTGCTATTTGCCCACAGCGATTCTGACTTGGACCCTTTGATGCTAACCTCCATTTTCTTGTCGACTTTTAGGAGCGCTATTTTAGTGTTTTTAAAGATCGGTTTAGATGTGTATGAGTATATGTTTGCCATTAGTAGGGCTAGTGGGCTCAGGTTGTTCAGAATGGCTCTCTCTACCTGTAACCATACCAGTGTGTAGTCGGGTGTCGGGCCACCCATTGCGTTCCCTGTTTAGCTAGGAAGGCTAGTTGGAAAACCTTGAAGTCTGCTTGGTTCACCCCTCCCTGGGATTTCGTTAGTCTCAGTTTCTTAATACTAATCCTTGCCTTCTTGCCGCGCCAGAGGAATTTGGTGAGCATGCTATCGATTTTCCGGTGGAAATCGTCTGTGAGAAGGAGTGGGAGCATGTTTATCAGGTAGTTTATCAGTGGCGTGATCATCATTTTTAACGTTTCCATTCATCCCCACCATGTTATGAATTTCGGGGACCAGGTCTCTAATAGGTTCTTAACTTTTTCTAGTAGGGATTTTTCATTGTGACGTAGAGTGTTTATCAGGTCGGTACCAAAGTATATTCCTAAGTATTTGATGTATCCTGTCTGCCAGGTTAACCCCGAGTCCCCTAGAGTGTCTCTCGTGCAGTAGATGTTTAATGGTTTACATTCTGATTTTTCGTTATTTAGTTTATACCCTGATAGTTTGGAGTATTCTGCTATTGTGGTCATCAGAGCCTTTATCGAGGGCTTTGGTTGCTCTGTTATTATCAGAATATCATCCGCGGAGGCGGCAATTTTTACTACGGTACCCTTGATGTCAACCCCTTTTATGGTGTCGTTTAGTTTTATGTCTTGGATGAGGGGTTCGAGGGCCAGAAGAAAGAGTGCCGGCGAGAGTGGGCATCCTTGCCTGGTTCCTTGTTGCAGTTTGAAGGGGTCCGAGAGTGAGCCGTTAACTTCAATGCGGGCTGAAGGGGTCTGGTACAGGGCCATGATCATTCAAATGTAAGCCTCCCCTAGGTTGAAGGCCTGCATGCATTGCTCTAGGAAAGCCCAGGAGACCTTATCGAAGGCCTTCTCTGCGTCTAATGCAATAGCTACTGCCGGCTCTGGTTTCGTGGAGATTTGTTCTAGTATATGGCAGAAGAGCCGTGTATTGTCGCTAGACATACGGTTGTGCATGAACCCGACTTGGGCGTTACTTATTAATTTGGGTAGGACCGTGTTTAGTCTGACCGCCAGGATTTTGGCGTAGATTTTACAGTCCACATTGATGAGGGATATGGGTCTATAGTTTTTTGGCAATTGGTGGTCTTTGCCCTCCTTTGGGATGACTATTATGGTCGCTTCTGTCATGGATTATGGTACTACCCCTGTAGTTGCAGCCTGGTTAAAGACCCTTTTCATGGTTGGGATTAATTGGGTTAGAAAGGTCTTATAGAAATTCGCAGTGTATCCGTCTGGCCCGGGGGCCTTATTTTTTTTTAGTGACTTGACTGCCATTTCGATTTCCGTGCAGTTGATTTCCTGACCTAGACTTGCTGTGTCTGCGGAGTCTAACTTTGGGAGCCCTAATCTGTCTAGGTATCTTGTGCATTCTTCTTGGTTAAGTGCCTGCTCTGTCCTGTATAGTTCTGAGTAGAACTCCTGGAATGTATTGAGGATTTCCTTGTGTCTTGTGTGTGTTTTATTGTTTGAGTCTGTGATTGATGAGATCGCCACTTGGTTGCGTTTGTGTTTCAAGTATGATGCCAGTAGTTTCCCCGCTCTGTTGGCTTCGCAGAGGTTAAGTGTTTTGCACTTGTTGAACCACAGCCCTGCCCTTTCGCTCAAGATTTTATTGTACTCATACTTGTGCTGTGTTAGTGTAGTTAGGAGTGCGTTGTCATTTGTGGCTTTTACGTGGTCAAGTTCTAACTTTTTTATCTCCTCCTCAAGTTGGTTTATTCTCAGGTTTGTCTTTATGTTTATTCTTGCCTTAATTCCAATTAATTTACCCCTGATCGTTGCTTTTAAGGCCTCCCACAGTGTGCCGACACTAGTCTCTGGGGAATCATTGTTAGTTAGGTAGTCCGTTATGGCTTCCTCGATTTCTTTTTTGTTTCCTGGGTCTGAACTAATTTCACTGTTAAAGCGCCATCTTCTTGGGATCGCTTCGTTGTGGCAGCCGCTTAGTTTTAGACTAATGGCTGAGTGGTCTGAGACTAGTCTTGGTGCAATCTCGGAATGTTCTATCAAGGGTGTGTGTCCCCCCGATATTAAAATGTAGTCTATCCTGGTGTACGAGTTATGTGGGTTGGAGTAAAAGGTGTAGTCTCTAGTATCAGGGTGTTGTAGTCTCCATGCATCTTTGAGGTTGAATTTGGTACAGATGTTTTGAAGTGCGGCGTGAGAGTTGGTGGGATGGTATTGGCAAGAGGACTGTCTGTCTATTATGTGATCTAGTGGGATGTTGAAATCCCCTGCTACAATCGTGAGTTCGTCCAGAGGGAGTTTGTCTAGTGTGTCTGACACTCCAGCCCAGAATGTAGGGTCGTCTGTATTAGGGCCATATATGTTCGCAACGTGGAACCGCTCCTCCCCTCTTGTCAGGTTTGTTATTAGGAGTCTGCCCTCCTTGTCGTGGGAATGGGAGTCTATCGAGGTCTTCGATCTCTTGGATACTAGGGTCAGGACCCACCGCTTCTTTTTGTCTGCTGGTGAGCACGCAAGCTGCGCTATCCAGTTGGCTCTGACTAGTTTGGCATCTTCCTCTGCTAATTTGTTTTCCTGTAGTAGTATTATATCGCCTTTGGTCTTTGCTAGGTAGTCCACTATCTTCCTGCGTTTAATGGGGTGGTTTAGGCCCTTGACATTGAGGGATATTATATTGAGGTCTGCGGTCAGGGTGAGTGTTTTGTTAATAGCCATCTGGTGTAGTGTGGTGCAGTGGTTCTGTGTGCCCAACACTCAAGGTTCTCCGGTGTCGCCTGTATTTTGGTAACGCTATGTTGGCCCCTACCATTATGTATTGATTTGCATGTTTTGACAACCGACGTGTGCAGTGGCATATAAGGTGTGAAAAGAAGAAAAGACTGGAAAATAAAGAGGACAGACATCTGAGAGATACTAGTGCGTCTCCCCCCTTCTCCCCCTCCCCCCATTCACTCGTATGTAGGAGGTGCGACGGCAGGATCGCCATTCTGCCTCCCGGAGAATTGTTGTTGGGTAAGTCAACTTGTAAACTCCATTGTAGCCTTGTACAGTAGCACTGACAATTGTATACTCGGTGTTATGTTCGATGAAACCAAAGTAAAAGGATACGCTGTCTTCCATGAGTCTTCCTTTTTTCTGCTGTGATCTTCTGCTCTGTTTTGTTGTTTAGGCGAGTTAGGCGTTAGGAGTTGGTTAGTATCGCCCGCAGGTGTGAGGTAGTTGTTATGTCTTTACGAGGTAAGCCTTGTTTTGAGGTAGTTCCTGGTATCTGTGAGGTAGATATGTTGTGGTGGCATTGACGCCTCTTTATCCAGGCCGTACATTTCAGGAGCCTGCCCCCCCGGTGTTCAGTTCCGGCGAGGGTCCTCTCTTCGCTGAGCCGTGCTGTGAGGTGTCCATGGTCTGAGCTGCTGGGCCGTCTAGGTAGCGGATCAGGTCTTTTGGGTCGGTGAAAACGTGATTTTTTTCCCTTGTCTATTATCTTGAACTTTGCGGGAGCTACAAACGAGAATTGAATGTTTTTACTCCTAAGACTTTGGCGTAGGGCTAGGAAGCCTTTCCTGGTGTCGACCGTGGGTTTAGAATAGTCCTGCGTGAGGATGATCTTGTGGCCCTTCCAGTTGATCTGGTGGTTTTTGCGTGCATAGTTAAAAATGTCCTCGGTGTGTTGTGATCTCAGGGGTTCGCATATGATAGGCCGAGCAGTTTGGGACGCTGAGGATTTGAAAGCGGGGATTCTATAGGCTTTGTCTAGCTCGAATTGGCGGGTGAACTTTAGATTGGTGAGTTTGGGGATCAGGTCTTCAAGGAATGTTGAGTAGGACCCCGCCGCATCCTCCGCCCCTTCTGGGATCCCGAGTATGCGTATGTTCCCTCTGCGGTTCCTGTCCTCCATCTCCGCTGTCTGCTTTTGGAGAGCCCCTGTTACCTCTGATATTGCCTTCACCTCTTTGCTCGTGTTGTGGGTAGAGTCTTCCACGTCGCTGATCCTTTGTTCGGCCGCTGCTAGTCTAATGTTCACTGTGTTTAGGTCGGCTCTGACTGCCGCAATCTCTAGTTGGATTGTGTCTGTGGTGAGTTTTGTGGTTTTCGCCAGGTCATGCACTTCCACTAGTTTCTTTAGTATCATTTCTAGGGTGCTGTTTATGTCCGGTTTTTGTTTGATCAGTGAATCCGATGTCGCTGGTTCACTTTTGCTCTTCTTCAGTTGTTGTTGCTGTAGTCTCATTTCTCTGTCTGCCATGTTGCTTGTCCTGCTATGCTTGTCTACTTTATCTACCTTGTTCTTTTGGTGTCTCTCTCCGTGTGCCTTTTTATATGGATCTCTTCTGTCCTTGCTCCTCTCCCTGTATCTTACGCTCTGTATGTGAGATTCGTTGCTCACTCTTGTTGTTCGTTTGTTTTGGGTCTGGCTATTTTGCATGGACCGCCTCTCTGGGAGGGTGCCTGGACGATATGATCTGATGGGGTGTCTCCTACCTACCTTGTGACTTTTGCTTCTGTGGTAGCCTTTTGTCCTCACTCAGTGTGTTGTGGTCATTAGTTACCCTGGCATTGTGTCACAGTCACTATTATGACCATACACTCGCTCCCTGGTGAGCGCCCGTTGCTGTTACCCACTCGCTTTTATTCTGTTGGCTTTTGGTCGCGTTTCATTCTTGGGTGGTTTTCTTTACTTCCGGTGAAGCAACCCTTGCCCTGTCTGTGCGCACTCTCGCCTCCGGTGTTGTGGCGTTGGGGAGATTGTGCTATAGTGGTCCTTTCCCTCCTCAGCGCTACTTCTTCTGGGCTTGGCTCGGTTCCATTTATGGTGCCGCCATCTTGCCTTCACTTCCCCCCTCACTCCGCTTCGCGCCTCGGCGTGGTTTTCGCCCTTTCGCGGCGTCTAGCTCCTCGGAGGTGTGTTGGAACCCAGGGCGCTACGTCTCCGGCGCTAGGAGGGCCCGCTGCTGTTGTGACCCGAGTCGCCCTTAGCTAGTTAGCGACGGTTGCTTTGTGCGCGCTATGGTGAGTGGGTGGGGTGGCCGCTCCCTTTTCGGTTTCGGTTTCGCCTTCCCACCGTTAGCGCAAGGTAGCGCGAGGTGAGCCCGCTTTTCAGTCCTGGGGCCCTCTTTTAATTTTGGGCTTTTACTCGGCAGTCCGCTCTCTCCCCCCGCTCCCAATCGGCAGTCTTTCAGCGCTGGGCGCGCGCTGTGATGCGGTTCGCAGGCTCGCGCTCACCTCATGCGCTTTCAGTTTCCCCACCTCCTGACCGGGTGTCGGGTGCTGTAGGGCTTGTAAGCTTCTGTTGTCCGTGTGGGCAGCACGACTTAGTAGTGGAGCCCTTTTCCGTCTAACGCGACTTTCCTGTGGCTCTGATCAGTTTCGCTTTCACGGTCGCCATCTTGTTTCCTCTCGATCTCGGGTTGCTGCGCTCCTTAAAGTACTTTTTCCCCCTTTCTGAACGCGTCTAGCATCTTGGGGATGGCAGCATCGCAAGGCGCTGGTGTTCCGATATTCGGATCTTCCTTCCATCAGGTTGTGTCCTCGGTCTTTAACGGAGCATTTGGCTTCGTTATCTCCGTTACAGCGCAGCGGCAGGATCAGGCAGACATTAGCTCTGCCGTCCAAGCCACGCCCCTGTCCTAATTGTAACAGCGTGATTGAAAGTGTCAAATTCACATAGAATGGACTGTAACACATATATACTCCAACAATCAAAACTTTTTAAAAACATATATCAGTTTCAGATTAATTTAAATGTTCTTACTGTCCCTCCTTCAGTAACTTTTATCTTTTAGATAATGCTTATTGTCTTGATAGCACTGCTATAGAAGGAGCCACACTATAGGGCAAGCAGAGAACTAATATACAGATTCAGAAGCTTGGAGGTCATAGAGTCAGCCTCCCTGAGATCTGAACTGGAGACATGCAGGCTAGACATACATTTTGGGACCAAATGCTTATGCACGTGCATGTGCACGCAGAGATACCCTGAGACTAAAGTGGTATGATCTAATAACATATCTCTATGATTCTGTTTTCCTGTGAGAAAAGACAGCAGTCTCAATATTGCACCTTTTTTATCTGAAGGTATATATATATATAGCGTAAAGAGTATTTCAAACTGAAAATTTAGAAATGTAATATTTTATAATTTGGTTATTTTCGGGCCATCATACATTTTGTTAAGCTAAATTTGGCAAGATATTTGGTACTTGTTTAATTCTAAATTATGAAATGATGTTGGTTTAAGAATCCTGATAGTGGTGGATTTATACATAGAAAGATAGTTGAGCAATTTTTGTAAACTAAACTGGAATCGGAAGAGTACTGCAAACAACCAGTCCAAGACTGGAAACTAAAAGGATAGTTCATATTTGACCAGGATATAGCAGGCCAGGATGAAGCAATCATCAATAATAAGGAGCATAAGAGGGAGTAATCAATCAGGCCGCCCTCCACTCATAGTATCACTATATCAACCATGACCTGATTGTGCTCGAACACTTGATTTCTGAGGGTCCTATAGGCCAGGTAATATTATCTCTGCCCCACAAAAACTGGCATCTGAAGAGTACCAATTCTACCAACTTAGTACCCCCACTAATTGATGTGTACAAGATAAAGAAAGAAAAAATATGTGAAAGGTCAGAAAGTACCTCACGTAAGCATCACCTTGAGAGCTGCTGGTAGGTACTCACCCGTTTGCTCACGTTTTCATCATCATTGGTGACTTTCTTCGACCGTGAATAGTAAAATATGTGTCAAATGTGAATTTAGAAAGTGAGGAAAACAGATAAAAAAGGAGATGAGAACAGATGCACAAACAGTGCTTATTTTGTGCGGTCCCTCTGAGACCCCGTAGTGGAAAAAAGGAATAAACTCGCTTACAATTACAATTATGCATGTACTCACAGGCTGACGAATTGCAACTGCAGGAGATTCTAGGGGTGTGATTAACGGTTGGAGAATACCCCTCGAGGTGGTATACCGTTATGAACGATAATGGTAACTACCCGGTAAATAAATAAATAATTATAACATGAAGGGGTGGGAGCACACTGCTTTACCTCCCAGCACAGTTCGCCCCTTAGCACTATGGTAAAAGCAGTTCGTAATACATGCTTACTTGAGATTTTACTGGAGTGTTCCACCGAAGTTGGTGCATTTTAGTGCTGTACATCTCTAGACACGTGTTTCTGGATTTCATCCGTCATCAGTAGAGATAAAAACGAATTTTATATGGGGTTGCTGAGCAGGCTGCCACAATCCTTACAGGTCTCAGTACCTCTCACAGGCGCACAGGTGCATCTCCACAAGCTCGTCAGCTCAATGGTTCAAGGGAGCCTTTTCAAAACAGGAAGGGGTGGGAGCACACTGCTTCACCTCCCAGCAAAGTTCGCCCCTTAGCATTATGGTAAATGCAGTTCGTAATACATGCTTACTTGAGATTTTACTGGAGTGTTCCACCAAAGTTGGTGCAGGTTAGTGCTGTACATCTCTAGACAAGTGTTTCTGGATTTCATCCGTCATCAGTAGAGATAAAAACGAATTTTATATGGGGTTGCTGAGCAGGCTGCCACAATCCTTACAGGTCTCAGTACCTCTCACAGGCACACAGGTGCATCTCCACAACCTTGTCAGCTCAATGGCTCAAGGGAGCCTTTTCAAAACAGGAAGGGGTGGGAGCACACTGCTTCACCTCCCAGCACAGTTCGCCCCTTAGCATTATGGTAAATGCAGTTCATAATACATGCTTACTTGAGATTTTACTGGAGTGTTCCACCAAAGTTGGTGCAGGTTAGTGCTGTACATCTCTAGACACGTGTTTCTGGATTTCATCCGTCATCAGTAGAGATAAAAACGAATTTTATATGGGGTTGCTGAGCAGGCTGCCACAATCCTTACAGGTCTCAGTACCTCTCACAGGCGCACAGGTGCATCTCCACAAGCTCGTCAGCTCAATGGCTCAAGGGAGCCTTTTCAAAACAGGAAGGGGTGGGAGCACACTGCTTCACCTCCCAGCACAGTTCGCCCCTTAGAATTATGGTAAATGCAGTTCGTAATACATGCTTACTTGAGATTTTACTGGAGTGTTCCACAAAAGTTGGTGCAGGTTAGTGCTGTACATCTCTAGACATGTGTTTCGGGATTTCATCCGTCATCAGTAGAGATAAAAACGAATTTTATATGGGGTTGATGAGCAGGCTGCCACAATCCTTACAGGTCTCAGTACCTCTCACAGGCGCACAGGTGCATCTCCACAAGCTCGTCAGCTCAATGGCTCAAGGGAGCCTTTTCAAAACAGGAAGGGGTGGGAGCACACTGCTTCACCTCCAAGCACAGTTCGCCCCTTAGCATTATGGTAAATGCAGTTCGTAATACATGCTTACTTGAGATTTTACTGGAGTGTTCCACCAAAGTTGGTGCAGGTTAGTGCTGTATATCTCTAGACACGTGTTTCTGGATTTCATCCGTCATCAGTGGAGATAAAAACGAATTTTATATGGGCTTGCTGAGCAGGCTGCCATAATCCTTACAGGTCTCATTACCTCTCACAGGCGCACAGGTGCATCTCCACAAGCTTGTCAGCTCAATGGCTCACGGGAGCCTTTTCAAAACAGGAAGGGGTGGGAGCACACTGCTTTACCTCCCAGCACAGTTCGCCCCTTAGCATTATGGTAAATGCAGTTCGTAAAACATGCTTACTTGAGATTTTACTGGAGTGTTCCACCAAAGTTGGTGCAGGTTAGTGCTGTACATCTCTAGACACGTGTTTCTGGATTTCATCCGTCATCAGTAGAGATAAATTTGAAGTAAGCATGTACCATGAACTGCATTGACCAGAATGCAAATGGGGGAAATGTGCTGGGAGGTGAAGCAGTGTGCTCCCACCCCTTCCTGTTTGAAAAGGCTCCCTTGAGCCATTGAGCTGACGAGCTTTTGGAGATGCACCTGTGCGCCTGTGAGAGGTACTGAGACCTGAAAAGATTGTGGCAGCCTGCTCAGCAACCCCAAATTAAATTTGTTTTTATCTGTACTGATGACGGATGATATCCAGAAACACGTGTCTACAGATTTACAGCACTAACCTGCACCAACTTTGGTG
This sequence comes from Calotriton arnoldi, assembly GCA_963921515.1. Taxonomy (NCBI): domain Eukaryota; kingdom Metazoa; phylum Chordata; class Amphibia; order Caudata; family Salamandridae; genus Calotriton; species Calotriton arnoldi. The sequence continues at coordinate 1,656,413 of CAWUFW010002325.1, read as the reverse complement.
GAATACTCCAGTGAAATTTGAAGTAAGCATGTACCATGAACTGCATTGACCAGAATGCTAAGGGGCGAACTGTGCTGGGAGGTGAAGCAGTGTGCTCCCACCCCTTCCTAAATAATTATAACATGACTGCTCAGTACCATGTGTTACCGTCAGGGCAAAAGTTGCCGGGTGACACTTTTATCTTTTTAAGGTTTCCTCACGGTTTTAGTATTGTCCTTGTCTTTTTTTCCCTGTTTGTCAATCAATCCAGGCTCAGAGTAAAATTACAGTGAGGTGAAGACCGGCCCTGAGCCCTGATGAAATTGCCGCAAGGTATTTGGCAATGAAACATGTTGGCCTTTCCATAACCGAAGTGGTCCGCAACATTTTGCTTCCTTTTTAACCTGAGTGGGCTCAAGGCATTCAATAAAGTAGGCTTATTTGCCAGTGAGTCCCAACTCATTTTAGCTTGGAGAGGCGAGTTTATTCCTTTTTTTCACTACGGGGTCTCAGAGGGACAGCATAAAATAAGCACTGTTTGTGCATCTGTTCACATCTCCTTTTTTATCTGTTTTCCTCACTTTCTAAATTCACATTTCACACATATTTTACTGTTCACGGTTGAAGAAAGTCACCAATGATGATAAAAACGTGAGCAAACTGGTGAGTACCTACCAGCAGCTCTCATGGTGATGCTTACGTGAGGTACTTTCTGACCTTTCACATATTTTTCCTTTCTTTATCTTGTACACACCAATTAGTGGGGGTACTAAGTTGGTAGATTGACAAACATTGAAATTTGGACACTGTGGTCTGGTTGTTATTGGTACTCTTCAGATGCCAGTTTTTGTGGGGCAGAGATATTATTACCTGGCCTATAGGACCCTCAGAAATCAAGTGTTCGAGCACAATCAGGTCATTGTTGATATAGTGACAGGATGAAGCAATGACAAGAGAACACTGGCCAAGAAACTTAAGGCTCCGATAATCTCACACTTCAACAGTTCATTGCCTGAAAATCGAGAAGAAACTATGAAAGAGATCTATAAACCAAGCTGACCGAGCCATCCAACTGTCGAACAAAGAAATATCCAACTTGAAAGCAAGATTAATCAAACAATCCCCAGTCCAGCACTCATAGGTTGGACCCCAGAAAAGAGAAAGAAAAGTAATACTATTCCAATGACGACATGACAGGACACGAAAACTTGTCAGAACAAGAGAACATATGAGAAGTTAGACAAGTCCTGAGCTCAAAATGAGTTTAAGCAAATTTGGAATTGGCAATTCTCGTAAGGTGTTTTTTTAGTAGGTGCAGGTAGGTACCTACAGCTAGTAACAGCAGCACTTTCACAAATAAGGTCCGTTAAAGTCTCAATAAATTAGTCCTTGCTCAACCCTTGGTAGCTTGGCTCACGAGCAGTCAGGCCTAGGAGACAGGTGTGTAAAGCATTTAAAAACACCAATAACAGTAATTAAGTAAGACACAACACACAATAAAATCCAACACCAATTTATAAAAATAGGAAATACTTTTATGATCAAAATGACGCCAAAACAAGATACAAATTCAATGTAGGGAACTGGAGATATGAATTGTTAAGGATTAAATGAACAAAATATTCTTCAAGGGCTTAAAAGCATAAAGCAGCAACCGGGAACATCTGGGGTCGCTTGACCAGGTCCATGTCAAAGTTTCAGGTCGACCACAATGGAGCGCGGGTCAGATACGATGGGGTGATTGGGGCCGGTTAAAATTTTGCCTTTGCACTTAGTAACGTTTTTGGTTCAATTTATCTCTACATTGATTGAGTCATCTCAGCAGGCCAGGTTGTGGTTCAATGACATTGACTTGCTTCAGCTTGAGGCCTCTGTGAAATCCTGGACGTCTTGGTTTTTTACATCAACGACCAGGAGCTCTGGAGCTTCAGTGGGACAAACCTAAATTTCAGGCCGGGTTGTGGTTCAATGTTGCCGGCTTGACTCTCAATGACAAGTTGGTCAATTTATGGAATTTTATTACAAAAATTCTGCAAACGATTCCAAACTTCTGGATCTTCTTCCAGAAGGTCGTTTTGGGGTCTTCAAGTGTCCACAACACCAGCCAAGGTTCCAGAAGCTCTGAGTTGCTCCTTGGAGAGATGGGACTACAATTCCCACAATGCACCTGGTCAAATCCTTAAAAGTTCACTGTTCGAAACAAAAAAAAAGTTCACTGGACGCTGGTCAGCTGGTCTCTTCTTGTTGGAGTTAATGCAGGGGACTTCTTAAAGCTCTTTTGTGCTCATTGCTTTCAGGGAGTACACTTCTTAAACTTTAAAGCAAGGCAAAGTCCTCTATTGCGAAACCCAGAGTTTGCAGAAGGTGCAGTCCTTATGGGTTCAGCAGGTCAGTCCTTCTTTTTCTTGTTTCCAGGCAGGGATATGAGTTGCGAGGCATCTCTCCCATATTTATCCAGGTTTCTGGACTGGCAAGAAGGGGGCACCCCTGACCAATGGGGTGCAAGATGATACCCTCTGTGATGATCACTTTCCCTGAAGTGTAGCATATTTTTGTCCCCGAAAGCACTGTTCCACAAAAATCAAAATTGAGAAAATCTCTCCTGTAGCTTCAGGTCTGGTCAAGCCCACCGACAGGTGTGGATAACCATTCACTACACTCCCCTTCCAGCCCCTCTTCTAATTCAATTATAGGGGCTCCCATCTGGCTGGGGGTGCAGGAAGTAGGAATGGGTCTGGTACCTTTCTTAACTTTCTCCCATTGAAGACTAGTTTGGCTACCTAGCCTCCTTCCTGTTCTGGCATCTGCAGGCAGAAGATCTCCTCCCACCTGATGTTTCCTTTGTCTCAGTTTAGGCCAGTTCACACCTCATCAGAGCAGCTTGACTCAACCTGTCAGATGCTGGCCAATCAGAAGAGGCTCCTACAGGGCTGAATTTGATAGCTTTAGGAAAACAGTTCTATAACTTCTTTCTTGCAATAGTTATAATAAATCCACCCCAGGCAAGTTACTGGATTTATTGCAACTATTAATTTGACACTTTGAATTATTAATTTAGCTCATTCCTGTCAAAAGATAGACTTTATTAATGTTAAATAAAAACCTTCCCATGTTAGCCTAAGGAGCTCATGTACTACAATGGGCTAAGATGAAATTGACAGTTTTCCCTCACCAGGGCATCGGGGTGACTAATATGTAATAAAAAGGTAGTTTTAGGCTTTGGAGGTACTTTTAATTCCAAAGTCGAATTTGGACACAGTTTTATTTTAAAAGTAGCCCGCAAAGCAGGGAAGCCCTTAAAATGACAGCAGACACCACAGCAGTGAACACTTAAGTGCTTTAAATTGACTGGGGTCTCTAAACTTACATGCGGTCCATATACTAGGGGCATACATGTCGGCTGTCAGAACCAATGATAATTATACCTAATCACCATATATCTTTTAACAGAACACTGGCCCTGGGCCTGGTTAGCAGGGTCCAGGGAACAATCAGAGTCAGTAACCCCCAGTTTCAGTCACAAATGGGGGCAAAATGTGGTAGGACTCTACAAAAAGCCCTATGTTCTCACAGCAATGCCTACTTTACCAACTCCAGGCCCATAGGAAGTCAGAGCCATTAAACCAAATCCACAAACTTCAGCTCTAAATGGAAGCATAAAGCCATATCCGAATGACCAAGATCGTAATTACAGTTTCTACCCTATAAAGATCACAAAATATTTAAAGACTAATTCCCTACTCCAGACATTTCATGGAGCCTAGTAGGATACTAGAACGGCCCAGGCCTAAAATCAAGGCTTAATCGACTTGGACCTCAACCTTCATTATACAACAAGGAGCACAAGAGGAAGCCAAGGCAAATAGAGTCCATCAGTTCATGCCCTAAGACAAGCATTGAGCATAATAGGAAACTAAAGTAACCAAGCACTCATCCACAGGTTCTCGACTGAGCAGGGAGCACTTTCATAATCCAATGTGGTCATAGTCTAATATGCCATCCTTGCCCAGCAAGAAATACAAGGGAAAGCCAACGCAACTGGTGTCTATAATTTCAAGTCCCAACAACAGTAGGAAACATAAAAGAAAACTAAATGGACCAAGGCAAAAATATATCTAAAAAATTCAGATTCAGTAGAATCACTCTCATAAACAAGAGTGGCTATGGCCTGACTCTTTCAGCCCCATTACCAGTAGAGACTTAAAGAGGAAGCCGAAGTAAATAACACCTCAAATCCTAAAACCAGCAGAGATAGATTTAGCAAGGATAAATATACAAACTCCAGACTCAGCAACGAGCACTCACAAAAAGCCAGTGGGGCTGTCCCTAATCACTCCACAGTCCCTACCCAGCTGAGAATACAAGAATAGGCTGTCAGACTCAAGCTACCACTATGTGAGTGATATTGTATGTACGTGGAAGTGTATTGAACAAATCTAGCCAAAAGACAGTGAAGCACTCTACTGGGTCAAAGGCAAGCATACAATCAACTAGTGATATGAGAATTAGCTGGGTTCCGGGATCAGAAGTGTACTGTTACGTCTAACGGATATATATGAATGTTGCAGGAGGAATGATGTGGCACCCACCAGTCTCCCTCCCATGGACAGTGCTGAACATATCCATGATACCTACAGTGAAGAGGACAGATGGGGATAAAGATATGAGAGAAGACCCTTGGAAGACGTCATTGAGTGGTAGTCACAAAGCTCGCATACTCAAACGAGGGCTTTCTGTCACGAGTAAGGGCTCTTTTATAACAAAAAGAACACAAAACTACTATTATTCACTTCTCTTACATCAATTTCAATTCTATGCAGTTTTTTCTTTTACATGGATTCACATGAATGCTAACATTAACCCTTTGGGTGTGTCGGACGCGCGGGAGCCATCCTATGCAAAAAGGGCTCATGTGTGCGTCGGACGGCTCCCGTGCGTCCGATGACATGGCACAGAAAAATATCTATTTCCTTTCTCCCTAAACAGCCTTGGGAGCTGGGAAAGAGCTACCCCAGCTCCTGAGGCTGTTTAGTTTCTTTCACTGAAATGACGATCAGTGCACATGTCATGCTGATTTCATTTCAGTGAAACCGAAACTGAAATGAGCCGATAAGCTCATTTCAGTTTCATTTTCACGTGCCCGTAATGCTATCTCAGCCCCCCTAGCACGTAGAAAGACAGGAGAGGTATCAATGGAAAGGGGAGATTCTCCTCTTTCCAATGGTACCCCTCCTTTGTGGATCCATGATTGTGAATCACCCTTGGGGATCACCTCAGTGGGGCGATCCCCAAGCAGGGTTCCACCACTAGACACCAGGGAGGGAAGAGCGGCCCCTTGGGGCAAGGGCCTTTGCTCCCCTAAAACTTTTTGGGAAAATTCAGTCTTTCTGCCACCACTGGGGGGCATATGGGGGCAGTAGCTCCCCCATCTGCCCACCCAGGGGGGCAGAAAGCACACTAGATACCAGGGATTATTTGTTTAATTGTATTTAGGGTTGGGGGCTGCCCTAAATGGGCATAACAAAGCTCTCACCCCCAAACAACCTCCACAGGCTTTCTTTCCCCCAGGGGGCAAATGACGGGTATTACCCCCGATCTGCATCCCTGGGGGAAGGGGCAGAAAGCCCACTAGACACCAGGTAATTTGTTTTTATAAAAGAGGGGTGGGGGCTGCCCACAAAGGGCAAGACCATGCTCCCACCCAAATATATTAGGGAACACTCTTTCTGCCCCCCTGGAGGGCAGATGTGGGGCAGTAGCTCCAATCTGCCCCTGGGGGGACAGAAAGCACACCAGATACCAGGGATTTTTTTAATAGTATTTAGGGTGAGGCTGCCCTAAATGGGCATGCAACTACCCCACGCCCCCAAATGACCTCCACAGACTTTCTAACCCCCCAGGGGGCAAATGAGGGGTATTATCCCAAATCTGCCCCTGGGGGGCAGAAAGCACACTAGATACCAGGGATTATTTTTTTAATGGTATTTAGGGGTGGGGGCTGCCCCAAAAAAACCTCCACAGTCTTTCTGCTCCCCCCCCAGGAGGCAGATAGGGGCAGTACCCCTTGATCTGCCCACTAGGGGGGGCAGAAAGCCCACTATGCACTGGGGATTGTTTTTTTTATACGTAGGTGTTGGGGCTGCCCAAAATGGGCATGCAAATGCCCCCAACCCCCCAAAAATTGCCAGTCTTTCTGCCTCCCCCGGGAGGCAGATGGGGGCAACAGCCCCTGATATGCCCCTCGGTGGGCAGAAAGCCTACTAGGCACCTGCGATTATGTTGGTTTTTTATACGTAGGTGTGGGGACTGACAAGAATGGGCATGCCAATGCCCCCACCCCCCAAAAAATGTAACATAGTCTTTCTGCCCCCTGGGAGGCAGATAGGGGCAACAGTCCCTTCTCTGCCCCCTGGGGGGCAGAAAGCCCACTAGGCACCACAGACTTTGCTTTTTTTATACATAGGAGTGGGGGCTGCCCAGAATGGGCATGCCAATGTCCCCGCTCCCCAAAAAATTAGCCACAGTCTTTCTGCCTCCCCAGGGAGGCAGATGGGGCAAAAGTCCCTGATCTGTCCCTCGGGAGGACAGGAAGCCCACTAGGCACCAGAGATTATGTTGTTTTGTTTATACATAGGGGTGGGGGCTGCAGAGAATGGGCATGCTAATGCCCCCACCCCCAAAAAAGTCTTTCTCCCAACCAAAAGGCAGATCGGGGCAATAGTCCCTTATCTGCCCCCCCCCAGGGGGAGGGAGAAAGCCCACTAGGCACCAGGAATATGTTTATGGGCATGTCAGGGAGAAGCCCCATAGGCAAGGGTTGCTCCCCTTTTTTTAGGCACACACTTTGGCTGTTTCAGTGATATTTTTAGTCTCATTTGCCCCCAAGCGGGGGCAGAAAACCACTGGGAACCAGGGAGAGTTTGTGTGTGTGTGGACTAACCCTGGGCGTAGTGGGCGTAGCCGGGCTACGCGGAGGGCCACGGAGTTGAGAACAAACTACATGGAGCTTCGCTACACTGCGCATGGGCGCGCGCCCACGCATTTCTTGTGAGAAATACGCATGCGCGCGCGCATGCGCAGTTTTCGCAGAGACGGCGAGGAAGAGGAGGAGGGCAGCCCGGGGATGCCGCAGTCCCGGTAAGTGGTTTTTCTTTACTTTTACGTCATTTATAATTAATTGTTAATAGGGGGGGTGGAGTCGGGGGCTGGCCAACTCCGCTCCGCCACGGAGTGTGCGGAGATTTGCCTTCTCCATGTTCTCCGTGGAACGCGGAGAAGGCAAACCTCCACACATTCCGTGGGCGGAGCAGAGGTCTCCGCCCGGGGCTAGTGTGGACCTGAGTTTGGCTGATGGTCTGCATGTACTGACCTTTGGCTGGCATTTTGCTTTCGGTGTGTGTGGACTCATGCTTGATGACGGTGTGTGTAGATTGGCGCTTGCCTCGTGGTGTGCGTGGATGGTGCTTGGCTGCTGGCCGGACTGGCCGTAATGGGCCCCGGGTGTTTTCCCAATAGGCCAGAGGGGTGGGGGCCAGTTTTCTGGTAGTGGGGGCTGGTTTTGCAGCAGTGCTGCAATATCGGCCCCCAGTAACAAAAGCGGTAGTGGTGCTTTTTACTAGCACGCTCCCCCCTCCCATGGCCAGTCGAGCAGCAATCTGCCAGGGCTGGTTGCTGTTCCCAGTCTGGTCTTGCTATGTAGGCAGTGTGCGGGGATGGTGCTTGGCTGGCAGTGTTCATTGGTGGTGCTTGGCTGGTGGTGTGCATGCAAGAATCCCTTGCAAACCTAAAACTTTGTCAAAAAACACATTTTCCTCACATTTCTGCGATGGAAGGTTCTTGTAACTGTGTGAATTCACAAACTTCCACACACACTGTATTCCCCAAAGTCTTGCAATAAAAATGGTACCTAGCTTGTGTGGGTATGCCTAGTACCCGTGACAGGAAACGGCCCACAACGCAACATGGACACATCACATTTTTCTACTGAAAACTGACAATTTTTTTGCAATATGCCTAGCTGTGGATTTGGGTCCTAGCTCAGCCGGCATCTAGGGAAACCTAGCACCCTGTACATTTTTGAAAACTAGACTCCCAGGGAAATCCAGGATGGGGTGACTTTAATGGCTACACCAGGTTCTGTTACCCAGAATCCCTTGCAAACCTCAACCTTTGCAAAAAAAACAAATTTTCCTCAAATTTCTGTAATGGAAATATCTGGAATCTGCGTGGATCCACAAACTTCCACCCACCCTGCATTTCAGGAAGTCTCCCGATACAAAATGGTTCCTCACTTGTTTGGGTAGGTCTAGTGCCCGCGACAGGAAATGGCCCAAAACGCAACGTTGACACATCACATTTTTCCAGTGAAAACTGGCCCTTTTTTTGCAATGTGCCTAGCTGTGGATTTTGAACCCTAGCTCAGCCGGCACCTAGCGAAACCTAGAAAACCTATACATTTCTAAAAACTATACATCCAGGGGAATCCAGGATGGGGTGACTTGTGTAGCTCTCACTAGGATCTGTTACCCATAATCCCTTTATAAACCTCAAACCTTGTAAAAAGACATATTTTCCTCACATTTCTGTGATGGAAAGTTCTGGAATCTGCATGGACTTACGAGCTTTCACCCACCCAGCATTTCCCAAAGTCTCCCGGTAAAAATGGTACCTCACTTGTGTGGGTGGGCCAAGTGCACATGGCAGAGAAGTCCTAGTGTCTGCATTGAGACTTCTGTAGTCAACACAAAACCTCATCTCTCTCTTACCATCCTTGGTGTGAGGTTTAGGTACCAAGACCACTGGACTAGCCCAAGGACTATTTGAGGGCTCAATCACTCCCAATTCCAGCATCTTTTGGACCTCAGTCCTGATGTAGTCCCTGACATGGTCAGGTTCTCTGTAAATTTTGTTCTTTACAGATAGGTTTTCACCTGTGGCCACTTCATGGGTACATCAGGTGGTCTGACTTGGAGTCAGTGAGAACATTTGCCTAAACTGATTGAGGACCTTCCTGCAATCAGACTGTTGCTGCTCAGTGAGGCTGCTTGCCAAAGCTACACCATCTACTGAGCCATCATCAGGGTTCTGTGAGAGGAGGTCAGGGAGTGGGTCACTCTCTTCCTCCTGTCCCTCATCAGTAGCCATGAGCAAGCCCATGTCTGCCCTGTCAACATAAGGTTTGAGCCTGTTCACATGGAGCACCCTGTGGGGGCTCCTGGGAGTTCCAAGGTCCACCAAGTAAGTGACCTCTCCCTTTTGCTCAAGTATGGTGTGGGGTCCACTCCATCTGTCTTGGAGAGCTGCTGGGGCCACAGGCTCCAGCACCCACACCTTCTGTCCTGGCTGGTAAACAGTCAAGACAGCCTTTTGGTCATGCCAGGCCTTTTGCAATTCCTGACTAGCCTCAAGGTTTTTGGATGCCTTCTTCATATACTCAGCCATTCTGGAGTGGAGACCAAGTACATAGTCCACAATATCCTGTTTAGGGGGTTTGAGAGGTAACTCCCATCCCTCCTTCACCAAACACAGTGGACCCCTAATTGGGTGACCAAACAAAAGTTCAAAAGGGCTGTAGCCAACCCCCTTCTGTGGCACCTCTCTGTAGGCAAAGAGAAGGCAGGGCAACAGAACATCCCATTTTCGCCTGAGATTTTCTGGGAGTCCCATTATCATGCCCTTTAGGGTTTTGTTGAACCTTTCAACCAACCCATTGCATTGAGGATGATAGGGTGTGGTGAACCTGTAGTTGACACCACACTCTTTCCACATTGCAGTTATGTAACTAGACATAAAGTTTGTACCTCTGTCTGTTAAGACCTCCTTAGGAAAACCCACTCTGGAGAGAATCCCCAGGAGGGCCCTTGCCACCACAGGTGCTGTGGTGGTCCTAAGGGGAATAGCTTCTGGATACCTGGTAGCATGGTCCACCACCACCAGGATTTAAGAATGTCCAGATGCTGTTGGAGGGTTCATGGGAACCAATTATGTCAATCCCAAACCTCTCAAAGGGAACCTCCACCACAGATAGTGGTATCAGGGGGGCCTTTGTAGTACCACCTGCCTTACCACTGGCTTGGCAAGTGATACAGGAGCGACAAAACTCCTTTGTGTCCTCTGACATATGAGGCCAGTGAAAGTGAGGTACAAGCCTGTCCCAAGTCTTGCTTTGGCCTAAGTGTCCTGCTAGGGGAATGTCATGGGCTAGGGTGAGTAGGAAGCCCTTAAACTTCAGAGGTATAACCAACCTCCTGGTGGCACCAGGCTTGGGGTCTCTACCCTCTGAATATAGAAGTCCCTCATCCCAATAGGTCTTGTGAAATCCACTGACATTCTCTGCAGCCTCAGCAGCAGCTTGCTGTCTGAGGGGTTCAAGAGAGGGGCAGGTTTGCTGCTCCTGGCTCAGTTCTGCCCTGGAAGGTCCCCCTGTCCCCAAGAACGCAACCTGATCAGGTTCAAGTTCCTCTGAGACAGTTCCCTCACAAGGCCTAGGATCATCTTCCTCAAAAGACTGATCCTCTGTCTGAGCCTCGGGGGAAGACACAGCCTTACCCCTCCTGCTCCTCTTTTTGGAAGGCACCTGGTCCTTCTTTTCAGGATCCAGGGCCTGTTCAGTGACTTTCAGTTTGGCCTGTGACCTGTTCACAGCAAACACATCTGCAGTGATGCCTAACATTGCTGCATGAGTCCTGAGTTCCACTTCAGCCGAGGCTGAAGTCTCCAAATCATTGCCCAACAAGCATTCCACAGGGAGGTCTGAACTTACCACAACCTTCTTAGGGCCAGTTACCCCTCCCCAGGTGAAATTAACAACTGCCAAGGAATGGTCTGTCCTGACATTGCTAGCATTGGTCACTTGGTACATCTCACCAAGTATGATCTGGTCAAGGTCCACAAGATCTTTTGTCACCATTGTGACACTTGCACCTGTGTCCCTGTATGTAACCCTGGGCGTAGTTCACGCAGTAGCGCTACGCGTAGCTACGCGAAGTGCACTTCGCACTACGCGAGCTACGCGTAGCTACGCGAACTGCATAGTGCACTGTGCAAAATGCTGTTCGCACTGATTGCACAGTGCCGGATGCTTGTCCGCACTGTGCAATGAGTGCAAACCGCATCTTGCACAGTGCAAGCGGTCGTTTTCTGCCGCTCGAGTAGATTTCTACTCGAGGTGCAGCTTTCTCAACGCGGACTGGTCGTTTCTCATCGCGAGCGGTCGCGAGCATACGCGACCACTCGCAATGAGAAACCTGACCTCCCCGCGTTGAGAATCTCGCCGGGAGGTTTATTTTCCACGCTCGCGATCGGCAACTTGATGTTGCTGATCGCGAACGAGGAAAAAGTCTCGCCGGGATGTAATTTTGCTTGCTCGCGGTCGCCAACTTGACGTTGAGGACCGCGAGCAAGCAAAAAATTACTGCTACGCTACGCGTGTTTGCACTGTGCTACGTGCAATTCGCGTAGTGCGAGGTAGCGCAAACTTCGCAAACTACGCAAGCGTAGCGTAGTACTTCGCCCAGGGTTACCTGTATGCCATGGCCTCCTTACCATTTATTAAAGGCTGTTGTCTGTATTTGCCCAGGTTACTGGGACTAACAAATAAGGAGGCAATATCCATGCCTCCATCACAGACCAGAACAGCCTGAGCTGAAGTTCTGACTAGGCCAGAACCCACCTCTGAGCCCAAGGTTAACCCCAATATTCCCTTGTTCTGTGTACCACCACTTGAAATGGTGCTAGGGGGAGCAGTTGCCTTAGGGGCAGTGGTGGTAGGAGTAGAATCCTTGGCCCTTGGACAATTGGCATCTTTTGTCCAAGGGGTTTTCTCTTTACAGATGTGACACCAAGGTTTCCTTTTGCCTTTTCCCTTGTTGGATTGTGACTCCCCCCCAGATGCAGGTTTTTGGGGCCCTGATGAAGACTTTTGATCTTTATTTTTGTCCCCACCCTTATCTGAGTTCTTAGAGTCTGGTTTCTTCTGGTCACCACCATTGGTCTGAGCTTTCTGCTTCACCCTGGTTCTGACCCACTTATCTGCCTTCTTTCCCAATTCTTGGGGAGAAGTCAGATCAGAGTCAACCAGGTATTGATGCAACAACTGGTTTTGGCAATTATTAAGGATCTGCTCTCTCATAATCAAGTTGTACAATCCTTTAAAATCATTCACCTTGCTACCAAGTAACCAGCCTTCCAGGGCCTTAATGGCACAATCAAAAAAGTCTACCCAGTCCTGTGTCTGTGTCTTCTGTGTACTGTTCAGTGGTTAAGCCAAACCCTTCAATGAGAGCACTCTTCAGGACTGAGTAATTATCAGCATCCTCTTCTCTTACAGTGAGGAGCTTATCTCTACCTTTGACAGCAAAGGAGAGCCACAAGATAGCTGCCCACTGCTCTTGAGGGACCCTCTGTACTTTACAGGCCCTCTCCAAAGCAGTTATCCATTTCTGGATGTCATCCCCTACATGGAAGGGAGGGACAATGTTGCTCAGGTTCCTATGATCAAAGGTGTGTTCCCTAACCCTAGGGACACTATAGCTGCCACCATGGGACTCTAGTCCTAATTTCTTTCTAGTCTTCTGGACTTCTAGGGACTCTTTATCCAGGGCCAATTGCTGTTTCCTGAGCCTAAGCTTAGCTTTCTCAAGCTCTAGTAATTGGCACTCCCTGTCATAAGAGTTGTCCCTCCTGTTAGAAACAGAGGTCCCTATAGAATATCTAGAATGATCTGACTCAGCAGAGGGAGACCTAGCTCTCCTTGGTAAACTCTGCACTCTCCCTGGAGGACTAAAGTGATGGTCCTCTTGACCCTCTTCTTCCTCTTCCTCCTGGGGATCTGAGTTGTTCTGGGGTGGATCATTTTGATCCTCCTGTCCAGGGTTTGACTCTAGGTCATAGAAGGTGTCCCCTCCTGACCTATCTTCTTCCCCTGTACCACCCACTCTATCCTGCTCATCTGACCCAGGAGTCTTCCTAATGTCAACTAGCAGTAATGCATCTATGAGACGTTGAGTGTTGGCATTTCTCCCTGTCTTCAGCTTCCTAGATATACACATAGCTTTTAATTCAGTAAATGCAAAGCTATAATATTTAGTAGGCAGGTTGCCACCGGTGGCATTCCCAGTAGAAGACATACTAGGTGAGGTGTAGTGTAGGCACCTACCTAACCTAGTGGGAACTAAACTCTCTTAGGTTGGAGAAAGGGTGTGCTAGACCCTTGGCTTACCCAACCCCAAATTCAGTAGAACTTACTATCTTAAGCTAGTATTATATGTTCCTAGATACTAGTGGTTTTTCAGTTAATCAATACAAAGATTTTTCTGGTAAAAATATGCTGGCTTGAATCCCAACCGCTGCACACTAATGTGAGAAGTTGGCCTGGTAAATGTTGTCCACTAAAGAAAGTGGGCACCTTGTACTAGTTCAAACAACCCTTATGGTGATTAGGTCAAAGATAACCTTTATTGAAAGCTATCCTAGTGGTAGCTATGGAGAGCAGCCTTCAGGCTAAGTCTTGAAGGAATGTTAAGCACCTTGTTTTACCAGAATGCAACCTTATAGTATTGGTTAAATGAAAGGGAAACCACACAGTAGTTATAAAAATATGTATTTATTATATATAACACTCTCTAGTATCCTCTACCCGAGGATAGAACACAAATCAAATAATAAAGTTGCAAAGAATCAAACGTAAGTAGCACAATACACAGTGGGCTCCCGGGGGAGACCAAACCATATACTAAATAAGTGGTATAAGAACCACGGCTCGGGACTAGACCTAGTCTAGAAGGTGTAGAATCACTGGGACCCCAAGGAACCACCTAAGGTGAGTGAGTAGGGAACCCACGGAGGACGGGTGCAGTGTGGGAACACGACCGCATGCTCCGTACAATTCAATGGAAAAGTTGCGGTTGGAAAATCAGAGATTAAGGACCCTTCCTAGCAGATTATGAAGACAACCCTTGGAACTTGAGAGTTTGAAGAGCCACCCCACCCGTGGATACCTTTGTACCAGAGTTACCTATCCCAGAGGAGCCGGGTGAATAGGTGCGAAGTGGCGTCGGAAACCCTCGACATTTTCTATGGATGTTGACAAAGAAATGCTGCTGCGGGAAGAAAGAAAAGTGTCCGGTGGAATCCAAACGTGGATTCTAGATGAGAAGAACCTGAAAGCAGAGGGGACAGAGTCTGGTTCACTTTGGAGTGACCAGGGGCTCGGTGGACGAATGCCCACCAATGTTGGGTGCTTCAGGTGTGTTAACTGTGATCTTGACTCTTCAGCTGCGCGGACCAGGAGATGTCTTGGACAACCAGGACCTGGATACGAACTGTCCCATGAAGGATGTCGAGTGCTGAGAAGTCGGTGTCCAGCGGGAGCACCAATCAAGCCTTGGCAATGGCAACAACGTAGATGGTCAAATTCGGTGTCGATCTGGACCAGCAAGGACCAGAAGACTCACTACAGGAAGGGGAGTCAGGGCAGGCCTGGAGCAACCAGGGGAGCCCAAATAAAGCAAAGTTGACCCTCAAGTGGACCCAGAGGCCGAAGGCACAGGAGTTGCAAGGGGACCTCAGGCGGTTTCACAGGATACCAGCTAGCAGGGCACAGAGTGTGAGGATGCCAGAGTCCTTCTCAGAAAAGTTGCGCTGGGGTCAGGGCTATAAATGGCCCAATGCAAGAAATTGTTGCACATCAACGAGCATGTGCAGCTGCAAATGGACGCAGTGCACAGGAGTATGGGTATACAGTCCCCACAAGGGATATCTGCCTCAAACTCGGTAAGAGGGCAGCTCGATCTCTGAGACCTTCATAAACCTACCTCCTGTGTTGCTGGAGCCTTTGGAGTCCGCAGTAGCTCAGGGTCAGCAAACCAGTCAGATGCTTTACGGTGCCTGCATTTGCAGGGGAGTGACTCCTTCACTCCAAGGGAGATTCTTCTGTTGTCTTGGAGGTCCACAGGGTCCTGCACGGAGCCTGTATGTTTCACGGACAGTGGCGAGACTGGGGACGGCAAGGGAAGTCGAAGTCGAGCCCAAGGGAGGTTTAGCGAAGTCCAGCATGTCCAGACGGTTGAAGTGTAGTGGTATCTTCCTGCAGAATCTTGTCCACGTAAAATCTAATGTCCTGTAGCCAGGTAACCCATTTTATACCCACGGGAAAGGGTTGGACAGATTCTAGGGACCCTCCTAGGGGAGGGACAGGACAGGGGGTATCTACACCTATGTCCTTTGTCCAGTTTCACGCCAGAGCAGGAGAAAATGGCTCCTAGAACTGGTTTGAACTGAACTATGCACAGGGACACCAAGTGTGCTCCTCGTGCAGACTTTCTGGCACTGAGACAGTGCACCCACCCAGCCCCAATACACTAAATCCTGTCTGGGAGGTGCTCACACCTCCCTGTGACAGGATCCCTATTGTGCTGCCTTCCCCTGCTCGAGCTTGGCTCAGCAGCAGGAGGGCAGACTCGTGTCTGTGGCTGGCAGCATCCATTTTGGGCTGTAAGGCTCGAGAAAGGTGCTACCGGTAGACTTAGGTACCTCCAGAACCTCGGTTCTGAGGGGAGGAATCATACCTCCCACACCAGTTACTGGTGTGGAGGTATGATTTCAAGGTGTTTGACACCAAACACGACATACTTCGTTGCAGTCGTTTTCGAGATAGCATTTACCGCGAGGTTATAATTCACCTCTACCTATATGTCTGGTAGTATCACGTACAGCCCGGGAGAATGGTCTCCGAAGACTGCAGAGGGGCCCTGCTCATGCAGGAGCACCCTCTCATGTAAAACCCAGCACCCTGCCTTCAGGATTGTTAAGGCCTGCTATAGGGGTGACTTCCAAAGAATTAAGTGTAGTGATATATATAGATATAGTGAACCTATATCTTAAGTAAGTGGTGCAATTACCAACTTACACAGGCTGCTGTAGCAGATCTAGAGTTCCATTTTGCATGGCCTCTCATGGGTGGCATAATACATGCTTCAGCCCATGGGAGGCCTCTGGGGTACCTATGCCCTGGGTACATGGGTACCATATACTAGGGACTTATAAGGGTACCCCAGTATCCAATCTGGAGTGTACCAAAGTACATATGTTGCAATTTAAGAGAGAAAGCAGATAGGCTGGGGTCCTGAATAGCAGGATCCCAGCCAGACTAGTGAAAACAGTGGGTGCAAAAAGCAAAAAGTGGGGGTAACCATAAGAAGCAGATCCTACTTTCCTACAGTGTCCCTGTGCATAGTCCAGTTCAAACCAGTCCTGGGAGTTGTTGGGTCCTGCTCTGGCACGAAACTGGACATAGGACAGGGGAGTAACCTCCCCATTGACCAGACCCTCCCCTGGGAGGGTCCCCGGAATCTGTTCAACCCTCTTCTGTGGGTACTTAAGGGCTTACCTGGCTGTAGGACCCTAGATTCAACGTGGACAAGATTCTGAACCAGAAACCACTGAACTTCGACCGTCTGGACACTATGGACTTTGCTGGACTTTGTTTGGGCTCGACTTCATCTCCCTCTCAGTCTGAAGCATCATCTGTGCCCATGCATCATTCAGGATCCGTGCAGGACCTGTGGAGCATCAAGGACAACCGAAGTAATCTCCCTTGGAGTGAAGGAGCCACTCCCCTGCCTTCGCAGGCACCGCAACACTGCTGTTCGGTCTACTGACCCTGAGCTCCTACAGGCTCCAAAGGTTTCAGCAACACAGGAGGTGGGTTTCTACATACCTCAAGGTCCGAGCTGCCCTCTCACCAAGTTTGAGGCCAGAATCCCTCGTGGAGGCTGCAACACCTGAACCCCTGTGCACTGCATACATTTGCAGGTGCATATGCTTCTTGACATTTCCAGAACAAGTGCATTGTGCTACGAGTAGCACCAACCTCTTGCACCCTTTCCTACCAAGAACTCTAGCCTCCTCACACCGAGTGCTTCGTTGGCTGGCATTTGGTGAAATCGCTCGAGGTCCTCTCGCGACTCCTGTGCCTCCGGCCTGTGTGTCCACTTGAGGATCAACTTTGCTTTTCTTGAGCTCCCCTGGTTCCTCCAGGCCTGCCCTGACTCCCCTTGCTGTGGTGAGTCTCCTGGACCTTGCTGGTCCGACCCGTATCCATTCTTGACCTTCTGCATGGGTTGCCGCAGCCAAGGCTTGTTGGTGCTCCAGCCGGACACCGACCCATCAGCACTCGACATCCTTTGTGAGACAGCTCGTATCTGGCTCCTGGCTGTCCTCAATGTCTCCTGGTCCCCATAGCTGCAGAGTCAAGAACTCCATCAATGCACCTGAAGCACCCGACATCGGTGGGCAGTCGTCTACCGAGCCCCTGGACACTCCTGAGTGACCCAGACTCTGTCCCCTCTGCTTTCAGGTACTCTTCGACAAGAATCCACCTCTTGATTCCAACAGACACTTTTCTTCCTTCCAGCAGTGGCTCTTCTTCGAAGTCCTCCATTGGGTTCGATGGCGGTTTCCGACGCCACTTCCGACCTATGCAACTGGCTTCCCTGGAATAGGTAACTCGGTATCCACGGGTGGGGTGCCTCTCCAACCTCCTAACTTCCACTGGGTTTCTTCAAAGTCCACTGGGAAGGGCCCTTAAACTCTAAAACTTCAACCGCGACTTTCCAATAGAATTGTACGGAGCACGCGGTCGTGTTCCCTCACTGCACCCGTCCTCCGTGGGGTCCCTACTTACTCACCTTGGGTGGTTCCTTGGGTTCCCAGCGATTCTACAACCTCTCAACACTGTCTTGACTCGAGTCGTGGTTCTTATACTACTATTTTAGTATATGGTTTGGTCCCCCCTGGGGCCTACTGTGTATTAGTGCTATTTACTGTCATTTCTGTGCTCAAGTATTGTGTGCTTTGTGATTATCTCCATGTAGGAGATACCGTGTCGTACTAGAGAGTGCTATATTAATAAATACATATTTTTATAACTACTGTGTGGTTCTCCTTTCATTTAACCAATACTATAAGGTTGCATTCTGGTAAAACAAGCTGCTTAACATTCCTTCAAGACTAAGCCATAAGGCTGCTCTCCACAGCTACCACTTGGATAGCTTTCTAAGGTTATCTATGACCTCTTAAATCACCATAAGGGTCGTTTGGACTGGTGCAAGGTGCCCACTTTGATTAGTGGACAGCAGACCACCAGGCAAACTTCTCACATTGGTGTGCAGCGGTTCGGATTCAAGCCTGCATTGTTTTACCAGATACATCTTTGTATTGATTAACTGAAAAAACACTAGTACTAGGTACATATAATACTAGCTTAGAATAAGTAAGTTCTACTGAACTTGAGGTTCGGTAAGTCAAGGGTCTAGCACACCCTTTCTCCAACCTCAGAGAGTTTAATTCCCACTAGGTTAGGTAGGTACAACACCTCACCACACTTAGTATGTCTACTAAAGGAGATGCCAGTGGCTCTCTGCCTTCTAGATACAGTGAGCTTTCATTCCAAGATTTGAAAGCCCTGTGTGCCTCTAGAAAGTTGAAGACAGGGAGACGTGCTAACACGCAACGCCTGGTAGAGGTGTTACTGTTAGATGACCTAAGGAAGACACCTGGGTCAGATGAACAGGACAGAGTGGGTGGGGCAGGGAATGAAGACAGGTCAGGAGGTGACACTGTTTATGACCTGGAATCTAACCCTGACCAGGGAGAACCTGATGGTTCTCACCTGGACAACTCAGATTTTCCAGAGGAGAGTGGAGGAGGCCATGAAGGCCCTCTCTTTACTCCTCCTGGAAGAATGCAGAGTTTACCAAGGAGATCTAGGTCTCCCTCTACAGAGTCTAATCACTCTGGACAGTCTGTAAGGACCTCTATATCTAGCAAGAGGGACGCTCTTATGATAGGGAATACCAATTTCTTGAACTTGAGAAAGCTAGGCTTAGGCTCAGGCAAGAGCAATTGGCCCTTGATAAAGAGTCCCTAGAAGTCCAGAGAGCTAGAAAAGCAGTTGGGACTAGAGTCCCATGGTGGCAGCAACAGTGTCCCTAGAGTTAAGGAATATTCCTTTGATAATAGGAACCTAAGCAAGATTGTCCCTCCCTACCATGTTGGGGATGACATGCACAAATGGATAACTGCTTTAGAAAGGGCCTGTAAAGTTCAGAGGGTCCCTCAAGAGCAGTGGGCAGCTATCTTGTGGCTCTCCTTTGCTGACAAAGGTAGAGATAAGCTCCTCACTGTTAGAGAAGAGGATGCTGACAATTACTCCATTTTGAAGAGTGCTCTCATTGGTGGGTTTGGCTTAACCAGTGAACAGTACAGGATTAAGTTCAGAGACATCCAAAAGACACAGAATCAGGACTGGGTAGACTTTGTGGATAGTGCCATTAAGGCTCTGGAAGGCTGGTTGCTTGGCAGCAAAGTGAATGATTTCAAGTGATTGTACAATTTGATTATGAGGGAGCAGATCCCTAATAATTGCCAAAATCAGTTATTGCATTAATACCTGGTTGACTCTGATCTGACTTCTCCCCAAGAATTGGGAAAGAAGGCAAATAAGTGGATCAGAACCAGGGTGAAGCAGAAAAACCAGAACAATGGTGGTGACCAAAAGAAACAAGATTCTAAAACTCCCAATAAGGGTGGGGACAAGGGTAAAGACCAAAAACAGTCTACATCAGGGCCCCAAGGACCTGCATCTGAGGGGGAGTCACAATCCAACAAAGGTAAAGGCAAAAAGAAATCTTGGTGTTACTTTTGTAAGGTAAAGACCCATTGGACAAAATATGCTGATTGTCCAAAAGCCAAGGAAAATCCTTCTACCACCACTGCCCCTAAGGCAACAGCGCCCCCTAGTACAAGAACAAGTGGTGGTACAGGGAACAAGGGATTAGTAGGGTTAACCTTGGGCTCTTCGATGGGTTCCGGCCTAGTCAGAACTCCAGCTCAGGCTGTGTTGGTCTGTGATGGTGGCATGGATATTGCCACCCTATTTGTCAGTCCCAGTAATCTGGGCAAATACAGACAGCTGCCTTTGATAAATGGTAAGGAGGCCATGGCATACAGGGGCACAGGTGCAAGTGTTAAATGTTAAATGTTAGTCAGACTTATAGAGCGCACTATCACCCAATGGGCATCCTGGCGCTGAGGTACATTAGTTTAGCCATACGCAAATATTGCAGTAAAAAAATGCAGTTGCTGATAAAAACAGGTCTATTCAGCACCATTAGGAAAGAGCCAGGTCTGATGAGAGTGCCTAAGGAAGGTGTACAGTGAAGCAAGATGGTGGCCGCTTAGGAGGCCGGTAGCAGCACTAGTGACCAATGGGCTGAAACGGAAAGTTGATAACCTGTGGACGGTGAAAACGGATCGATGCCCCTAATGAATAGAGCTCACAGCTGTCGCTGCAGTGCCTGGACAGAGTGGATCAGGCTCGGTCTGCATATCCTAAAACAAGCTACAGCGGGACACCTACCTTGCTCGGACTGTAGCGGTCTGACCCGCTGCCTCGAGGAGATGGGACCGAACGTTGTGGGGACCGGCGGAGCCTCCAAGGCTGGAGGAAATCGCCAGACGTGCGGCGGAAATATGGCGGAGCATTATCCCTCGAGCCCAGCGGAGCAGGCACCCGGACGCGGTCGGCGTGTGCAGCCACAGATTCTGAACAGCCTTTGGAGAAGAAGGGAAGAGGCGGGGCAATGGGGAAACTACGTCCTGCCGGCCCCTCGGTGGCTGAACTGTTCCAGCGTACTCGTGAAACCCAGCCGGGACTAATCAGCGGAGGAGCAGGCAAGCAAGGTTTAGAGCAGAGTCAGAGCGAGTCTCTGGACGCTCCTCCGATTCAGCCAGCAGGAGAGGACTCAGCAACGCTGCTCAATGAAGGTAGGCTAAAGGAGGCAAATGCACTACAATCACAGACAGCAGCTATGTGTATTCCTAAACAGGCAGGGGTCTGCAGCGAGAATGATAAAATGGGGGAGTGTGATGATCCCTTAAACAAAACCGAGACATTAGAACTCCAGGAGAAAAATAAATCCAATCCAGACCCAACATGTAACAAACCCATGGAAACAAGAAATATTAATGAGACACAAGAACACACAAAAAATGCGGGTCACACTATGGAGGTATCTGTACTTGAGCCCCAGCACGGTATGGAAGAGACTGATAAAAGCAATAAGGGAGAGCTGGAAAAAGAGCCAAGTGACTGCTTCTTTTCAGTCTCAGAAGGGGCTGAATGGTCAGAAGATGGCTTGAGCTCCTCATCCGAGTTAAGCAATTTAGAGACGGACCCAGAAGGAAATGAAGAGGAACAAGTCCTAACTGCTAAAAAGCTAAGATATAGAACAAATGCACAACGCCAGGATGGAAAAGATCTCAAATGGGACTATGCATCGATGACTCAGTTGGCAGGCTCCTCAACAGGGGTGATCTCCACCTTAGCCAGCTCGGACCCTCCAACGCTAGAAGCTATATACCAAGCGATATCGATGCATAGGGAAGAGACCCGTCAGGATAGCCGGAAAGCCCAATCTGCAATGCGCAAAATGCAAGGGGTAGTTAGGAAACTGACTAAGTCGTGTATCAGTATTGGGGAAAAGATGACAGATCTTGAGGCAAGAATTGTTACGGCCGAGACAGATCTTACAGGAGTAACAACTCAGACCGAAGCGCACGAATCCCAAATAAAAGATATACAGTGGAAGCTGAAGGACTATGAAAATTGACAGAGGAGGAACAATTTAAGGGTGCTTGGGATCCCGGAAGTGTGGAGGGGTCTGATCCCCGGGCCTACATAGTTGCGTTGCTAAGGCCTACTTTCCCAGAATTTTCAGAATGGAACTGGGCATTTGAAATACAGAGAGCTCATCGCACCCCCTTTAAGCCAAGATATCAGATGAAAGAAGGAGCAAAACCTCGAGCTATCCTTGTATACTTTGGCAACTTTCTGCTCCGCCAAGCGATCTCGGAAAAAGCCAGACCCGAATCCAAAAGATCAAGTGGAGAGGTGTCTTTCTTTGTGTGCCCAGACTTCTGTCATACTACGGTAGACAGACGGTGGAGATTAAGACAGATGATAAAGCCCTTCCAGGATAGAAACATTCAAATTTACCTAATTAACCCAGCGCAATTGAAAGTGATTCATGAGGGTCAGACGCGTTTTTTCACGTCTGAAATTAAAGCAAAAGAATACCTAGATGGTCTGGACAAATTAAAGTCAAAATAAACAAGATATGAGAGCCTGCTAAGAAGTAGGATTACAAATATTACACAGGCACCATAATCAAATATAATATATGCTAATATATGTCAATAAGATATCACAGGGAAAGTATATTTAAATCACAGTAATATGATCAGCTCGGTCACAGGTGCTGCGCCCATCTCACGCACATACCTAGGTCTGATCGCTTCACCTGGGTGGTGGTGGGGCAGGGCAGCAGGGTGGGGGGAGGGTTGGCCTCAGGGAGGAGGGGAGGTAAGGTCAAGGTGGGAGGGGAAGGTGGGAGGAAGGGGGGAAAAAAAGGGGAAAAAATATATACCCAGAACCAAAACAAATATTACTGTAGAGTTTTTGCGTAACGAACCGATCAAACACAGTAGAGGGCATAGACGGCACATTATGCGGGCTAAAAAACAAACAAATATGAATGGGTAAGTTAAATATATGCACAATAAATGTGGGTGGACTAAATGATTGGAATAAGAGACAACGGTAGGCTGAATTTGTTAGGATGAACCTTTTGGACATTGTTTGTATACAAGAGACACATATTCCATGGGGGAAGAGAAATTTGTTGAGTATAAGAGGGTATAATTTGCTGGCTTGTACATCCCAGACCTCTAGCATTCGGGGTATTGCGATTTTTGCAAAAACTGCTTTGGGGGGGGGGGGCAAGCGTAAAGCAATAGGTGCATTAGGACGTTGGGCTGTGGTGGAGCTCGAAATAGGTTATACTATATGCGCAATCTATGGTTCAAACCAAGATGATCCTGAGATCTTTGAGCATCTTGAAGTTGAACTTGCAACTTGGCCCTATCCCTTAATTATATGTGGTGATTTTAATATATTTGCCGAATTGAGTAATAATAACAGATATATGGGGCGAAAGCCCAAAGTATATAGAGCACTGATCTCCCTTATTACTAGCCATGGATTGGTAGACATTTGGGGAAATAAGGAACCAAATAAACCAGGATACACGTATTATTCTTGCCCACACAAAAAATATACTAAGCTTGATTATTTCCTCACCTCAAAAACTTTGATCAGTAAAGTGGGGATCAAAAAACTTCCAAAAGTGATCTCTGACCAAAATCTGTTAATACTGAATATTGATGTTGACACCCCCAATAAGATACATAATAATTGGACACTAGATAGAAAGCTCCTGGTTAATAAGCCATATATAGAACACATGAAGAAATGGGCCCAGGATTTTTTAGATATCAATAGGTACAGTGCTAGTTGAAACAAGGTATGGGATGCATTTAATGCTACCCTTAGGGGAGAAACTATTAGCTTCGTAGCAAGGCAAAGAAAAGAGGCCCGGATTGAAAATGATAGGCTATTAGGTGAACTAGCCAGGGCAGAAGAACTGCACACTGTAGCAATAATTCAGGGGCAGGAGGCAACAGATCTACAACACCGGATTTTGTCCATAAAAGCAGAGTTAAATAAACGGTTAGCACAGAAAGCAGCGGAAAAATACCAGACGCAACAGGGCAAAGTATATGAGACCGGAGAGCAAGCTGGGAAACTATTAGCGCTTCGAATCATGCAGAAAAATATCAAGAATCAAATAGCTGCCATACGAAAGGACGATCAAACATACACGGAGACTAACAACATACTCAGGGTATTTCAGGAGTATTATCAGCTACTCTATAAGGAAGAGGAGCATGTAGATATGCCTAGACTAGAGGAAGCTGAACTGGGACCCCAGTTACATAGCCAGGTAAAGGAGGAACTAGATAGGGACTTCTCATTAGACGAAGTATTAGCAGCTTTAGAGGAGTTACCATCAGGAAAGGCAGCTGGCCCTGATAGTATCCCATTAGAAATCTACAAACATATACATACCGTGATCGCTCCCCTATTATTAGATTTATTTGTAGGAATACAACATAATGGACAAGTTCCTGAATCATGGAAAGAGACGAACATTATAGTTTTTCACAAAAAAGTTAAACCAACGGATAATCCATCTTCATACAGACCTATTTCCCTGATCAATGCTGATACAAAACTATACTCCAAATTATTAGCCACGAGATTGGGGAGGGTTATAGGCCTTCTGGTCTCGCCGTGGCAGCATGGGTTTATCCCCGGAAGGGGGACGACAGAACATATTAGGCGGACCATCACGCTATTTGATATCCAGGCTGCGACGGGGGGACGGATGGCCATGATCCTCCTCGACGCTGAAAAAGTGTTCGATCGGGGGGCCTGGAGCTTTCTATGGGGAATATTAGAGCAGAAAGGGTTTGGGCCTAGAAGTATTAGAGCAATCAAGGCAATGTATTCGGACCCACAGGCACGAATACAATTAATGGGGGAAACCTCGGATAACATTTATATATCAAGAGGGACTAGACAGGGGTGTCCCTGTTCCCCCATACTGTTTGCCCTATACATAAACCCTCTGATAGAAGGATTGCTGGGGTGTCAAGATATCAAGCCTATCATTACTAAAGGTTCTGAAACTAAAATACTCGCCTATGCGGACGATCTAGCTATTTTAACTACTGATCCGGCTAGCGCAATTAGGGAAGCCACCGCTATAGCTAAGGAATTTGGGCTGAGATCAGGATATCTGCTGAATGAAAGCAAGACTCTTATAGTATGTACAGACAACATCAGTTTTAATGATCCAAGGTGTACAGAGAATGCTATCTATCTGGGGGTATGTATTAGTCCAGCAGTTAATACAATAGCCAAGATCAATTTTGATCCAGTGGTGAAGAAACTTTCCACAGATCTCAAAAGGATCGACGGTTTGCATCTCTCCATTATTGGAAGAGGAAATGTTCTTAAAATGACTATGTTGCCAAAAATTCTTTATCTGTTCCGGTCTATTCCACTTATGATAGATGAAGATATTATGAAGACACTGGAAGCCATGTTCTCAAACTTTACTTGGCAATACGGGAAAGTCGGGCGTTCTTTAAAATATTTGACACTCCCGCAGGCGAGGGGTGGGCTGGCATTCCCAAATATTAGATTCTATCATTGGGCATGCCTACTGTGTCAGATGTCGTTATTACTCCTCCCTGCTATAAGGAAGATGCAGAGGAAGGACGTAACGATACACTCCCTTCGATATACAAACTTATTTCAGGAAAAGAGGCTCGTGGGCTGTTATTGCGCCAGGTAGATGGGAGCTATTATAAGAAGGTGCGCTTTAAGATCATGCACAGCGCATGGGAACATGGAATAAGGTGCAGAAAGCCATGATAATACCGAAAATTAATTATTATACACCATTATGGCGTTCACATGCATTACCGCACTCCTTTTATGATATGATGGGAAGGTACTGGGAACGACTCGGTTTAACGTCGGTAGGAGACATATTTGAATCAGACCAGCTACTCTCTTTCGGTGCTATACAACAGAAGTTTGGGATTCCAACCAGACAATATTTTAAATATGCTCAAATTCAAAAATCTTTTGCTGGTCGTAGGCCAATGATATCCCCTGGGGGAAGAATCCCACTAATGGAGCTAATAGCAGGGAGTGGTAGAAGAATCAAGAATATTTATAGTATATTGTTACAAAGTACTCAGGATGATTTGGAGAAAACTGAAGCCATGTGGGTTGCGAAATTAAATGATCCAGATGTCGATTTGTATAAGGCTCTGCTATTAGCGGATAAAACTTTTCGCTCAACTAACCTAAAGGCGCAACATTATACAACTTTATTTAATTTATATTTTACCCCTGCTAAACTTTTCAACTGGGGCAAAAGAGAAGATGATAAATGTCCAAGAAACGGGGAAGGACCAGCTACTCTGGTGCATATGTTTTATGATTGTGCTAGGCTACTATCAGTTAAAAATGAGATGGTAAGGTTCTGGGAGGGGCTGCTAGGGCGGAGAATTAATCTATCCCCTACCCTGATGATAATGGGCCACGATAACAGTTTGGATATAGATACTGTGGAAGAATATTTTATATTTATCTGCGTAGCTGTTCTCAGGATACTTATAGCTTCAAGATGGAAGGATGTGGACTCCCCCACCTTTCAAATGTGGTTTGCACGCCTTCTAGGGGTCTATAATCAAGAGATAGCACTTTATTCATGCCGGGGCAGGGAGGCAAGAAAGTTGGGGCAGGCAATTTGGGCACCCATAGCTAGGTGGAGAGAGAACATGAAGTGCCCTGATACTAGCAGGAGGAGAGGAAGCGGGGAAGTGACTTAAGCTGTACTGTAACGTACCCCACAATAATAGGCTATAATAGGCTTCTGGTCGTTGCTGCTATTGAGATTTTATCACTCTATGTATTCATTTTCCTCTGTATTGTTGTGCCTTATTTATTATGCTCTTAACGGATCCAATGCAATAATATTTATGAAATGCTTTACAAACCAACAGATATTAATTTTGCAAATGTTACCTTTTATATATAGACATTTTAAATAATGTATTGCCTGTATATACATGAAATGTTGAATAATATTGTAATTGGTTTTAATGGGTATATTACAAAATTTAAAAATTTAAAAAAAGGAAAGAGCCAGGTCTTTAATTCCTTCCTAAACTGCAGGAGGACTTCTATTTGTCTGAGACTATTAGGTAGTGCATTCCACAGCCGGGCGGCTGACACACTAAAAGCTCTTCCTCCTAGTTTAGTTCTTTTAAACTTGGGTACTTTTATTAGTTTTGCTGCGGAAGAGCGCAGACTTCTGGTAGGAACATACCAGTTAAACTTGTGCTGCAGTGGTTTAGGCCCCATCCAATGAAGGGCCTTAAAGACTACACACAATGACTTAAACTGAATCCTCTGCGCCACCGGGAGCCAATGAAGCTCCCTGAGAGCCAGGGAGGCTGAAGATCTACGTGGTTTCCTGAGGGCTAACTTGGCCGCCATAATCTGACTTCTCTGAAGCCTCTCAATTAGATACTTGGGTGCCTCCAGCAACAATGCATTGCAGTAATCCAGCCGACTCAGGATCACGCTTCTAACTATTTGTGCCCCAGTAGCATCTGGTAGCATTGGAAGGATCTTCCTTAACACCCTTATTAGGGAGAAGCTATTTCCAGCCGTTTTGTTAACTTGGGCTTCTAAGCTCAGTCTGTCATCAATTACTACTCCCAAATTGCGTACCACTTTAGAGGGTAATAGTGGCTTGTCCACTGGCATCGGCCAGAAATTTGTTGGGAGTGGGCATGGGATTTTCTTGGGTGCGCAACAGACAATCTCAGTTTTCTCCCCGTTAAATTGCAGGGAGTTTGCTTTAAGCCAACGCGCAGTTTCCTGCATACATGCATGGAAATTCTCTAAGGATGTTGACTGGTCCCCCTCCAGCGACAGGATGAGCTGAGTGTCATCCGCATAGTTCACCAGACTGACATTGTGGGATTTAATATTAGCGATCAGGGGACTCATGTAGATGTTAAACAATATCGGACTGATTGCTGAGCCCTGCGGAACACCATGCTGGATACTGACAAAGGCTGATTGATATGGTGGTAATGCTACCGCCTGTTGCCTGTTTGCCAGGTATGATTGAAACCATTGTAGTGCCGTGCCCTCCACCCCTACATCATTCAGCCTTGTCAGGAGGATTTTATGGTTAACCGTATCGAATGCGGCAGACAGATCTAATAAGATCAGTATAACTGATTGTCCTTTGTCTGCTCGCATTCGAAGTTCATCCAAGACAGTCACTAAGGCAGTCTCAGTTCCATGTCCCGGTCGGAAGCCAAATTGTACCACCTCTAGTTTATTATTACTGTCTAAGAACTGCGAGAGTATTTTGCTGACCAGACGTTCCGTGATCTTCACAGGGTAGGGTAAAAGTGAGATTGGTCTGTAATTATTAGGGCTCAAGGGATCGAGAGTGGCTTTCTTCAAAAGCGGAGTCACGATCGCTTGTTTCCAACAGGCCGGTACTGACCCGCTGCTTAATGACTGTCCACAAATCTGTTGAAGCGGCGGGACAGAGGATCTTGTGGCCCGTGACCAAATCATACGTGGAGAAATGTACCAAGTGACCAATGCAAACAATGTCAGGACAGACCATTCCTTGGCAGTTTTTTAATTTTTGCTGGGGAGGGGTAACTGGCCCTAAGAAAGTTGTGGTTAGCTCAGACCTACCAGTAGAATGTTTGTTGGACAATGATTTGGAGACTTCAGCCTGGGCTATAGTGGAACTTAGGACTCATGCAGCAATGCTGGGCATCTCTGCAGATGTGTTTGCTGTGACCAGGTCACAGGCCAAACTGACAAACACTGAACAGGCCCTGGATCCTGGAACAATGGACTAGGGGCCATCTAAGAGAAGGAGCAGGAGGGGAAAGGCTGTGTCTTCCCCCCAGACTCAGAGTGAGGATCAGTCTCTTGAGGGAGAGGATCTTAGTCCTTGTGAAGGAACCGGCTCAGATAAATTTGAACCTGATCAGGTTGAGTTCTTGGGGACAGGGAGCCCTTCCAGGGCAGAACTGAGTATGGAGCAGCAAACCTACCCTTCTCTTGAACCCCTCAGACAGCAAGCTGCTGCTGAGGCTGCTGGGAGTGTCAGTGTATCCCACAGGATCTATTGGGATGAGGGACTCCTTTACTCAGAGGGTAGAGACCCCAAGCCTGCTGCCACCAGGAGGTTGGTCATACCCCTAAAGTTAAGGGGCTTCCTACTCACCTTGGCACATGACATTCCCTTAGCAGGACACCTAGGCCAAAGCAAGACTTGGGACAGGCTTGTCCCTCACTTTCACTGGCCTCACATGTCTGAGGACACAAAGGAGTTTTGTCCCTCCTGTACCACCTGTCAAGCCAGTGGTAAGTCAGGTGGTACCACAAAGGACCCCCTCATACCACTACCTGTGGTGGGGGTTCCCTTTGAGAGGGTTGTGATTGATATAATTGGTCCCATGAACCCTCCACCAGCATCTAGACACAGTTATATACTAGTGGTGGTTGACCATGCCACTAGGTATCCAGAGGCAATATCCCTTAGAACCACCACAGCCCCTGTGGTGGCCAGGGCCCTCCTGCGAATCTTTTCCAGAGTGGGTTTCCCCAAGGAGGTCTTAACTGACAGAGGTACCAACTTCATGTCAAGTTATATCACTGCAATGTGGAAGGAGTGTGGAGTGAACTACAAGTTCACCACACCCTATCACCCACAATGCAATGGGTTAGTTGAAAGGTTCAACAAAACCCTCAAGGGCATAATCATGGGCCTCCCAGAAAAGCTTAGGCAAAATTGGGATGTCCTGTTGCCCTGCCTTCTCTTTGTCTACAGAAAGGTCACACAGAAGGGGCATGGCTACAGCCCTTTTGAACTTCTGTTTGGACATCCAGTTAGGGGTCCCCTGTGTTTGGTGACAACAAGACATTGTGGACTATGTACTTGGTCTCCACTCCAGGATGGCTGAGTACATGAAGAAGGCCAGCACAAACCTTGAGGCAAGTCAAGAATTACAGAAAGCTTAGCATGACCAAAAGGCTGTTCTGACTGTATTTCAGCCAGGGCAGAAGGCATGGGTGTTGGAGCCTGTGGCCCCAGCAGCTCTCCAAGACAAGTGGAGTGGACCCCATACCATAATTGAGCAGAAAGGTGAGGCCACCTATTTGGTGGACCTTGGCACTCCAAGGAGCCCCCACAGGGTGGTCCATGTGAACAGGCTCAAGCCTTTTGTGGACAGGGCTGACATGGGCTTGCTCATGGCAACTGATGAGGGACAGGAAGAAGAGAGTGACCCTCTCCCTGATCTCCTCTCTCAGAACCCTGATGATGGGTCAGTTGATGGTATAGCCTTGGCAGGCAGTCTCACTAACCAATAGCGGATTGATTGCAGGAAGGTCCTCAATCAATACAGACACATGTTCTCTCTGACTCCTAGTCAGACCACCTGGTGTACCCATGAAGTAGACACAGGTGAGAGTCTACCTGTTAATAATAAGATTTACAGGCAGCCTGACCATGTCAGAGATTGCTTTAGGACTGAGGTCGAAAAGATGCTAGAGTTGGGAGTTATTGAGCCTCAGATAGCCCTTGGGCTAGTCCAGTGGTTTAGTACCAAAACCTCACACCCAGGGTGGTAAAAGAGAGATGAGGTTCTGTGTTGACTACAGGGGACTCAATGCAGTCACTAGGACTCATGCTCATCCAATTCCAAGGGCAGATGAGCTTATTGAAACTTTGGCCTCAGCCAAATTCTTGAGCACATTTGACCTCACTGCTGGCTATTGGCAAATCAGACTAGCTGAGGATGCCAAACCAAAAACAGCATTCTCAACCCCTAGTGGGCATTATCAATTTATTGTAATGCCCTTTGGTTTGAAGAATGCACCTGCCACATTCCAAAGGCTGGTGAATAAAGTCCTTACAGGCCTGGAAGCCTATAGTGCAGCATATCTTGATGATATAGCTGTCTTGAGCTCCAACAGGGAGGATCACCTGGTACACCTGAAGAATGTTTTGGATGCTCTGCAGAAATCAGGCCTCACTATCAAGGCTACTAAGTGCCAGATAGGGCAGAGCAAGGTTGTATACCTAGACCACCTTGTGGGTGGAGGCCAAGTTCAACCATTACAGAGCAAAATCCAGACCATAATGGACTGGGTTGCTCCAACTACCCAGACTCAGGTCAGAGCTTTCTTGGGCCTGACTGGGTACTACAGAAGATTTGTAAAAGGATATGGGTCCATAGTGACTCCCTTGAATGATCTTTCCTCAAAAAGAATGCCCAAGAAGGTTCAGTGGACAATTAGCTGTCAGAAGGCATTTGATGATCTCAAACAGGCCATGTGCACTGCTCCCATTCTGCAGAGTCCTGACTACTCCAAGCAATTTATTGTCCAAACAGATGCATCTGAGTTGGGGGTAGGGGCTGTGTTGTCACCACTTAATACAGAGGGTCAGGCTCAACCAGGAGCTTTTATCAGCAGAAGGTTGACCCCCAGAGAGAAACGTTGGTCAGCTATAGAGAGGGAAGCCTTTGCTGTGGTCTGGGCCTTGAAGAAGCTGATGCCATACCTGTTTGGCACTCACTTCATTGTTCAGACAGACCATAAGCCCCTCCTATGGCTAAAACAGATGAAGGGTGAAAATCCCAAACTTTTGGGGTGGTCCATTTCCCTAAAGGGGATGGACTATACAGTGGAACATAGACCTGGGAGTAACCATGCCAATGCAGATGGACTCTCCAGATATATCCACTTAGAAAATGAAGACTCAACTGGGCAAGGTTAGTCTCATCTCCTTACGTTTGGGGAGGGTTGTGTAGGAAAGTAGGATCTGCTTCTTATGGTTACCCCCACTTTTCACTAAATGTGAAACTGTTTTTGACTAGTCTGACTGGGATCCTGCTAATCAGGACACCAGTCTATCTGCTTTCTCCATAACCTGTTGTGTTATGTACTTTGGTACACTCCAGATTGGATACTGGGGTACCCTTGTCAGTCCCTAGTATATGGTACCCATGTACCCAGTGCATAGGTATCCCAGAGGCCTCCCATGGCCTAAAGCATGTATTATGCCACCCATGAGAGGCCATGCAAAATGGAACCTACAGGCCTGCCATTGCTGCCTGTGTAAGTTGGTGCATGCACCACTTACTTAAGATATAGGTTTACTATATCAAAGGGTCACTGCACTTAAAACCTATAAGTCACCCCTATAGCAGGCCTTAACAATCCTGAAGGCAGGGTGCTTGGTTCTAAGTGAGAGGGTGCCACTGCATGAGCTGGACACCCCTGCAGCCTATGGAGTCCATTCTCCCGGGTTGTCAGTGAGGCAGCCATGAAGGGTGAAAATCCCAAACTTTTGGGGTGGTCCATTTCCCTAAAGGGGATGGACTATACAGTGGAACATAGACCTGGGAGTAACCATGCCAATGCAGATGGACTCTCCAGATATATCCACTTAGAAAATGAAGACTCAACTGGGCAAGGTTAGTCTCATCTCCTTACGTTTGGGGAGGGTTGTGTAGGAAAGTAGGATCTGCTTCTTATGGTTACCCCCACTTTTCACTAAATGTGATACTGTTTTTGACTAGTCTGACTGGGATCCTGCTAATCAGGACACCAGTCTATCTGCTTTCTCCATAACCTGTTGTGTTATGTACTTTGGTACACTCCAGATTGGATACTGGGGTACCCTTGTCAGTCCCTAGTATATGGTACCCATGTACCCAGTGCATAGGTATCCCAGAGGCCTCCCATGGCCTAAAGCATGTATTATGCCACCCATGAGAGGCCATGCAAAATGGAA
This sequence comes from Calotriton arnoldi, assembly GCA_963921515.1. NCBI lineage: Eukaryota > Metazoa > Chordata > Amphibia > Caudata > Salamandridae > Calotriton > Calotriton arnoldi. The sequence goes on along the minus strand of CAWUFW010002325.1, from coordinate 1,624,044 downwards.
CCTACAGGCCTGCCATTGCTGCCTGTGTAAGTTGGTGCATGCACCACTTACTTAAGATATAGGTTTACTATATCAAAGGGTCACTGCACTTAAAACCTATAAGTCACCCCTATAGCAGGCCTTAACAATCCTGAAGGCAGGGTGCTTGGTTCTAAGTGAGAGGGTGCCACTGCATGAGCAGGACACCCCTGCAGCCTATGGAGTCCATTCTCCCGGGTTGTCAGTGAGGCAGCCATTTATGACATATAGAGTGGCATTATGCAACTGCGTGATGACCAACTCTAAAATGGCTGAAACTAACCCTATCATGTTTGGTGTCAAACATGTTGGAATCATACCCCCACACCGGTAACCAGTGTGGGAGGTATGATTCCACCCCTCAGAAGCGAGCTTCGTTGGGTCCCTGGTGTTCCAGGTACCAGCCTTCTAGTCTCGGGCAGAACAAAATGGTTGCTGCCGACCAGAGACACATTTCTGTCTTCCTGCTGCTGAGCCAAGCTTGAGCAGGGGAAGGCAGAACAATAGGCATCCTGTCACAGGAAGGTGTGACCACCTCCCAGACAGGATTTAGTGTATTAGGGCTGGGTGGGTGCGCTTTCCAGTGACCGAAAGTCTGCATATAGTCCAGTTCAAACCAGTCCTGGGAGCCCTTGGCTCCTGCTCTGGCATGAAACTGGACAAAGGCCAGGGGGGTAACCTCCCCATTGTCCAGACCCTCCCCTGGTAGGGTCCACTGAATCTGTCCAACCCTCTCCCGTGGTTACTTAAGGGCTTACCTGGTTGTAGGACCGTAGATTCGACATGGACAAGATTCTGCACCAGAAACTACGGAACTTCTACCGTCTGGACACTCAGGACTTCCCTGGACTTCGTTTGGGCCCGATTTTGTCTCCCTCTCAGTCTGAAGCATCGTCTGTGCCCTTGCTGCATACAGGATCCATGCAGGACCTGTGGAGCATCAAGGACAACCAAAGATATCTTGGTTGGAGTGAAGGAGTCACTCCCCTGCATTCACAGGCACTGCAACACTGCTGTCCGGTCTGCTCACCCTTAGCTCCTACGGACTCCGAAGACTTCAGCAACACAGGAGGTGTATTTTTACATCCCATGAGGTACGATCTGCCCTCTCACCAAGTTTGAGGTCAGAATCCCTCGTGGGGGCTGCAACACCCGAACCCATGTGCACCACATACATTTGCAAGTGCATATGCTTGTTGGCGTTTCCCAAACAAGTGCATTGGACTCCGAGTAGCCCCAATGTCTGGCACCATTTCCTACCAAGAACTCCGGCCTCCTCACACCGAGTGTTCCGTGGGCTACCGTTTGGTGAAATTGCTCAAGGTCCTCTCGTGACTCTTGTGCCTCTGGCCTGTGGGTCCACTTGAGAGTCAACTTTGCTTTTCTTGGGCTCCCCTGGTTGCTCCAGGTCTGTATTAGCTACCTCACAGTGCCAGTATAATTTCCTCTTACCAAGGAGAGAATAGATTCTGGCAACCTTAGAACATGACAACCCTGATCCCTCAGAATCGTGGAAACAATATACTACCTTTCGCTCAGTCACTCGTGCTCATTTAGTTTGTCTCAGCGAGTTACACAGAATAAACAGGCTGGGCGTTTTCAATAAGTATTCATTGAACAGTTGTGATTCTAGTGTAGAATAGATGAGCTGCAACAACCATTAGACAGTAGCAGAGATATATGATTAGAAGTACTACGAAAGTAAAGGGATGGTAAAGTTCTACCATCTTGCAGAAATCATGAATATATACAAGTACATAAAACACATGATAAAAAGTGCGTACTCCTACAATGCCTCCCTAACTAGATGTACCTAAATGTACATAGCATTTGTGTAGGTGTTATGCCAAGAATCCCTCTAGGATCTAGTCAACCCCATTACCTGAGAATGAGAGAACATGGGATCCCGTCCTGGTCTCGACTTGGACACCCCGCGAGGGATGTTAGACCACTGCGAGCTGGAGTGTCTGCATGCAGGAACATCAGCGTCTCTGGTCAGTGTGTCAGCCGGGAAGTCTCGGTCTCCTCTGTCTTTCTAAGCAAGATGTGATATATATATACCCATAGGTCTCCCCAGGGGTCCTACCTTGCTGTGTTACTGTGTCGGCTTAAAGGATGACGTCGGGCCTGAACTTTTTACAGAGATATTATACAGGAGATGTTAGTCCTGCTGTGCTTTCAAGAAGCCTCATGCATAATGTATGAGATTCGAACTAGGGGGAAACCCGTGTTCTGAATGTAGTGTTGTATCTAGGTAAAAGGTCAGTCCCTAAGAACCGTTATGTATGTAATGTAGGGAAGAATATAGGTGAAAGGTTGCAATGTTACCTGCGCCTATATAGGGTACCTATATGGAATATAACACCCACTCCTCTTCCGACTGGACGACATATGTAACTTATTACTGTACTACTAGCCGAACAAGATATTGGTACACACAAAGCTTAAAAAAATCTGTTTAGCTAAAAATGTTTAAAACTTCTAAAAAATTTCTAAAAACTTAAAACTGTCTAAAAAATATTTTTGCAAGCCATAGCTCTAAAGTGTCCTTAGTCATAGTCCGAAGCATTATAAGCATTAGAAAGCCATGTATGCCCAATAAGTGAAAGGAATGTCAATTTTTGTTTTGAGATCCAAATTTGAACTTTGTTTTAAAAAAGGGTGAATTCCTTCCAGCACACGATGAGCAGAAATGAGTCAAATGTTTATGTGTCCTCGCTGGTAGACGCAACATCTTCGTTGCTTGCTTTCACAGTAGACGGCCCCTGTAGCACCTCGCAGAGTACGTCAATTGAGCACAGATCATGTTCCACACTGTCCGCAGCTGGGGCAGACTGTGCGCCGTCCAAAGACTGGGTGTCAGAGGAGGAGTCGGTGTCCATACCAACAGGTGCTGTTACTACCTGTGGGGGCTCAAGGAATGCCGCCATCAACATCGGAAAACACTGAGGACACTGCAAAACATGTGCCGTTATCGGGTCCAGTAAAGCATTGACGTCCGGTTGCGCACATGATGGGAGTGTCAAACAAAGGTCTAACACCCATTCTTCTCCGCAAAACAGGCATCGGAGGACAGGTAAGATGCAGTCCATCCAGACTGGTCGAAATGACAAGAACCAAGATGCACTTAGTTCTCTTAGGCGAGGCGTGCCTAGATGTTGTACCATGCGGTCACGGTTTTTACGCTCCAGGAGTGCTCTTTCTATCTCCTTGGTGACTGGGACGTCCATTGCGTAGCAAATATAAAACAATCAGGATACCTGCTACCAGAAACAGGATTGGCGGAAGTCCTCCAAAGATGCTTCCAAATATGGAGTGTATGAAGTTTGGTATAACTCCAAGTACCGTCTGAAAGGTGCTCAGAAGTCCAGAACCTATGGCCTTAAATAGGTGGACAATGCCTGTCGTATCAGACATGTTAAAGATACGATTTACCATTTCTGCGAAATGGAAAGAGCAGTTTGTATGAATAAGCGCCTGTATCTCTGCCGAAGACCTTGCAATCTGGAGATCAAAAGTCTCTCGAGCAGAGGTTAAGGGCACAGACTTCTGTAAAAGCATGGCTTTCATTCTGCTTAGAGTATCAAACCGTATTAAAGAAACATTCAGTGAAGGCCATAACGGCGCCTCCCTGATTGTATGTGTCGGTGGAAACAATACTTGCATTCAACAAGTAACCCTGGAGCTCACGGTTATCAGATATGCGATGCCCGGGAGCATTCCGCAGCAGCCTTGACTGTTCAGCATCAAATAACTCCCATTTGAAAGTAGCCTGAATGCTGGAGTAATCACTGCATCTGGGGCACCCCTCAAATGGCAGGACAGGTGTGCCACAGAACCATTACAAGCCCCGTGCAGCATTATATCCTGACATATGAGTGATCCACTTAAAGCGTTCTTACAGTTTGTACCACTCAGAAACACTTCGCGATCCCCACTCCGGCATCGAAATCAGTATGGTAATACCCATGATTCCTTAATGTATTCCTTACCCATTTCTTCATATCTGCCTGCCTGCTTTTGTTCAAGGCAATACTGAAACTGAAAAGCAGTGACCGGTAGAGTTATGTGGCCATGGATTAGCCATTCTGTGGACGGTGATTCTGCCACTGTGAATGTTAATCTATCCAGTTTTTCGATACGCAGTATTGTATATTTTGCTCCCCTTTGTGCCATTTCTATCTGTTTATCTGTTAGATTGTATTCAGAAAACAGAGAAGTACTGTTGATATAACGCCAAGGCACATAGCCTGCACGCAAAGATTGCAGCGTCCAGCTTAATAAATTAATAGAACGCAATTGAGATTGCCCGTGTTGTAATATGGCCAAATCTTGTTCTAGGATGTCTATCGCAGAAGATACAATGTTGCCTAAGGAATATATCCTGGAGGTCAATGTAGTTAACCCATTGTCTACCACTGCTAGAGATTCTTCTAGATTTATACGGTCTATTTCACGTAACCTCTCTGCGGCCTCTTGTTGGGATATTCTCCATATTTCATTATAAACAGCATAATAGAAACGTTTCTGACGTGGCTTCCTGGGACCTAGTAAAAAATCCCTGAGATCCACATCCTGTGACAGTAAGGATAAGTGTTGTTTCACCTTTGTGAGTGTTGAGGTTTTTAGCCAATCAAGGCACAACTTCCCAACACTGTAGGATGTCACTATCCCTGGATGTTCTCTCTGTACATAACGTGGATCAGGCCCATGGATAGCGAAACCTTCGGTTTTACCCCTGAATCTCGCCTGACAAATATTAGTGTCTGTGGGCCAAATCAACCATTTCTTCCAATCGGGGTCTGATCTGTTGTATTGTATAATGTCATTCAACGTAATCTCTTTCTGTGATGTTATGTTACCCTCGGTGTGTGATGGAGTTGGCAGCCGAGGTGTGTTCAAGTCTTTATTCTTGGCTAGTCCAAGGCAAGACGTCTGTTGCACTGTCTCGTTCAAAAACATGATTTGTTGAGGTATAAGGCATGCTCTAAACAAAGCTTCTGTTCCCTGAACTTGCCATTCCCTAGTACCACAGACTGATTTTAAGTCTATGGTGTCTTTCCATAAGTCGACACCTTGTTCAGAAAACTGGGCAATAAAGGAAGCAGAGTAAATCTGTTTGGTGTTTGTTAACCCCTTCTATGCTCATGACGGAATGGTTCCGTCATGAGCACAAGTTCTAGTGTGCTCATGACGGAACCATTCCGTCATGAGCACATGCTCAGGAAATCCCTCTGCTGCAGACAGCAGAGGGATTTCCCATTTTTAATTTTGCCTTGGGAGGTGGGGAAGAGCTTCCCCAACCTCCCCAGGCATATTTTGGAATTTCATTGCAATGGCGATCGCGCGCTATCGTCATTGCAATGAAATCGAAACTGAAACTTAGTTTCAGTTTCTCAGTTTCGGTGCTTGTGGGGCAATCTCAGCCCCCGAGCACCGAAAAAGATGGGAGAGGTATCGTTGGAAAGGGAGAATCTCCCCTTTCCAATAGTACCCTTCCCTAGTGGATCCCTGCTTGGGGATCACCCCAGGAGGGCGATCCCCAAGCAGCGATCCACCCACTAACACCAGGGAGGGGGGAGCGGCCCCTTGTGCAAGGGCCTTTGCTCCCCCCATATTAGTTTGGTCGCAACAGTCTTTCTGCCCCCCCTGGGGGGAAGATGGGGCAGTAGCCCCCAATCTGCCCCCCGGGGGGGCGGAAAGCCCACTAGAAACAAGGGATTATTTTTTTTTATTGACGTTGGGGTGGGGGCTTCCCAAAAAGGGCATGGCAATGCCCCCACCCCCCCCAGAGAAATGTGAGTCTTTCTGCCCCCCCCCTGTGGGCCAGATGGGGGCAGTAGCCCCCAATCTGCCCCCCGGGGGGAAGAAAGCCCACTAGGAGCCAGTGATTTATTTTTTTATTGACGTTGGGGTGGGGGCTGCCCAAAAAGGGCATGGCAATGGCCCCCCCCCCAGAGAAATGTAAGTCTTTCTGCCCCCCTGGGGGGCAGATGGGGGCAGTAGCCCCCAATCTGCCCCTCCGGGGGGGGCAGAAAGCCCACTAGGAACCAGGGATTTTTTTTTTAATTAACGTTGGGGTGGGGGCAGCCCAAAAAGGGCATGGCAATGCCCCCACCCCCGCCCCAGAGAAATGTCAGTCTTTCTGCCCCCCAGGGGGCATACGGGGGCAGTAGCCCCCAATATGCCCCGGGGGCAGAAAACCCACTAGAAACCAGGGATTATTTTTTTTATTGACGTTGGGGGGGGCTGCCCAAAAAGGGCATGGCAATGCCCCCACCCCCCAGAGAAATGTCAGTCTTTCTGCACCCATCTGCCCGATGGGGGCAGTAGCCCCCAATGTGCCCCCCGGGGGGCAGAAAGCCCACTAGAAACCAGGGATTTTTTTTTATTGACGTTGGGGTGGGGGCTGCCCAAAAATGGCATGGCAATGCCCCCACCCCCCAAAAAAAATACAACAGTCTTTCTTCTCCCCCAAGGGGCAGATGGGGCAATAGCCCCTGACCTGCCCCCGGGGGGGCAGAAAGCCCACTAGGAACCAGGGATTTTTTTTTATAATGTAGGGGTGGGGGCTGCCCAGAATGGGCATGATAATGGCCCCACTGCAAAAACAATTACCACAGTCTTTCTGCCCCTCCCCGGAGGCATATTGGGGCAATAGCCCCTTATCTGCCCCCCGGGTGGGTAGAAAGCCCTCTAGGCCTCAGGATTTTTATTTGTTTTTATTCAGGGTTGAGGTCAGCCCAGAATGGGCATGCCAATGCCCACACCTCCCCAAAAAAATGCCACAGTCTTTCTGCCCCCCCGAGGGGCGGATGGGGGCAGTGGCCCCTAATCTGCCCCCGGGGGTGGGCAGAAAGCCCACTAGGCGCCAGCGATTATGCTGGCTTTTTTTATGCGTGGGGGTGGGGGCTGCCCAGAATGGGCATACCAATGCCTCCACCCCCCAAAAACATAGCCACAGTCTTTCTGCCCCCCTTGGGGGCATATCGGGGCAACCCCCACCGATTCCCCCCCAGGGCGGCAGAAAGCCCACTAGGCACAGACTTGTTTTTAGCAATGGGCCTACCTGTGGATTTTGGGCCCTAGCACAGCCGGCACATAGGGAAACCTAGCAAACCTGTACATTTTTTAAAACTAGACACCAAGGGGAATCTGGGATGGGGTGACTTGTGTGCCTCTCACCAGGTTCTGTTACCCAGAATCCCTTGCAAGCCTCAAACTTAGGTAAAAAAACACATTTTCCTCACATTTCTGTGACGGAAAGTTCTGGGATCTGCGTGGATCCACAAAATTCCACCCACCCCGCATTCCCCAAAGTCTTCTGAGAAAAATGGTACCTAACTTGTGTGGGTAGGCCTAGTGCCCGCGACAGGAAACGGCCCAAAACGCAACGTGGACACACCACATTTTCACAGTGAAAACTGACCCTTTTTTTGCAAAGTGCCTACCTGTAGATTTTGAACCCTACCTCTGCCGGCACCTAGGGAAACCTAGCAAACCTATACATTTTTGAAAACTAGACACCCAGGGAAATCCAGGATGGGGTGACTTGACTGGCTCTCACCAGGTTCTGTTACCCAGAATCCCTTGCAAACCTAAATAATTGTCAAAAAAACACATTTTCCTCACATTTCTGTGGTGGAAAGTTCTGGAATATGCGTGGATTCACAAATTTCCACACACCCTTGTTCCCCAAAGTCTTTAGAGAAAAATGGTACCTTACTTGCGTGGGTGGGTCAAGTACCCGCGACAGGCAAGGGCCCAAAACCTATTGAGGCGACATCAAAATTACTTATCACAAACCAACCTGGTTTTGCAAGAAGGGTCCCATGAGCTTTTGGCCCGGGGCTCGGCGGCCATCTAGGGAAACCTACCAAACCCACATATTTCTGGTTAAACTAGACACCCGGGGGAGTCTAGCGAGGTATGGCTTGCATGGGTCCCCCAACATTCTCCTACCCAGAATCCCCTGCAAACCTCAAATTTCACTGAAAAAATCACTTTTTTCTCAAATTTCTGTGTGGGAAAGTTCTGGAATCTGCGTGGATCCACAAATTTCCTCCTACCCAGCGTTCCCCCAGGTCTCCCGATAAAAATGGTACCTCACTTGCGTGGGTGGGTCAAGGACCCGCGACAGGCAAGGGCCCAAAACCTATTGAGGCGACATCAAAATTACCTATCACAAACCAACCTTGTTTTGCAAGGGGGGTCCCATGAGTTTTTGGCCCGGGGCTCGGCGGCCATCTAGGGAAACCTACCAAACCCATACATTTCTGGGAACTAGACACCCGGGGGAGTTCAGCGAGGTATGGCTTGTGTGGGTACCCCAACATTCTCCTACCCAGAATCCCCTGCAAACCTAAAATTTTGCTGAAAAAAATCACTTTTTTTCTCAAATTTCTGTGTGGGAAAGTTCTGGAATCTGCGTGGATCCACAAATTTCCTCCCATCCAGCATTCCCCCAGGTCTCCCAATAAAAATGGTACCTCACTCACGTGGGTGGGTCAAGGACCCGCGACAGGCAAGGGCCCAAAACCTATTGAGGCGACATCAAAATTACCTATCACAAACCAACCTTGTTTTGCAAGGGGGGTCCCATGAGTTTTTGGCCCGGGGCTTGGCGGCCATCTAGGGAAACCTACCAAACCCACATATTTCTGGAAACTAGACAACCGGGGGAGTCCATGGCTTGCGTGGGTCCCCCAACATTCTCCTACCTAGAATCCCCTGCAAACCTCAAATTTCGCTGAAAAAATCACTTGGGAAAGTTCTGGAATCTGCGTGGATCCACAAATGTCCTCCCACACAGCGTTTCCCCAGGTCTCCCAATAAAAATGGTACCTCACTTGTGTGGGTAGGCATAGTGGCTGCAACAGGAAATGGCCCAAATCGTACTGTGGAGACTTCAAAATTACCTATAACAAAACTACCTGGTTTTAGGGGAGGGGCACCTAGGGTTTTGGCCCCGGGCTCGGCGGCCATCTTAGGAAAGTACCAAACCCAAACATTTCTGAAAACTAGACACCCGGGGGAGTCCAATGAGGTGTGGCTTGCGTGGATTCCCCAACGTTTTCCTACCCAGAATGCCATGCAAACCCTAAATTTAGCTGAAAAACCACATTTTCCACATATTTTTGTGTGGATTCACCGTGCCGGCACAAATGTCCTACCCCACAGCGTTCTCCTTAGTATCCCGAGTAAAATGATACCTCACTTGTGTGGGTGTCCAATGCAGAATTGTCTAAAAAATGTATTTTTTTTAAAATGTAGCGCTTAGAATTCTCGGTGCTATACCCTTATTCCCTATGTTTTGGGCTCTTCCTAGTCACAGGCCCTTGCCCCACCCACACAAGTGAGGTATCATTTTACTCGGGAGACTCAGAGGAACGCTGTGGTGTAGGACATTTGTGCTGGCAAAGTGATTCCACACAAAAATATGTGGAAAATATGTTTTTTTCAGCTAAATTTGAGGTTTGAATGTCATTCTGGGTAGAAAACCGTTGGATGATCCACACAAGCCATACCTCATTGGACTCCCCCGGGTGTCTAGTTTTCAGAAGTGTTTGGGTTTGGTACTTTCCCAAGATGGCCGCTGAGCCCGGGGCCAAAATCACAGGTGCCCCCCCCAAAACCAGGTAGTTTTGTTATAGGTAATTTTGAAGTCTCCACAGTACAATTTGGGCCATTTCCTGTTGCAGCCACTATGCCTACCCACACAAGTGAGGTACCACTTTTATTGGGAGACCTGGGGAAATGCTGGGTGGGAGGAAATTTGTGGATCCACGCAGATTCCAAAACTTTCCCACACAGAAATTTGAGAAAAAATTGATTTATTTCAGCAAAATTTGAGGTTTGCAGGGGATTCTGGGTAGAAGAATGTTGTGGGACCCATGCAAGCCATACCTCACTGGACTCCCCTGGGTGTCTAGTTTCCAGAAATGTGTGGGTTTGGTAGGTTTCCTAGATGGCCGCCGAGCCCCGGGTCAAAAACTCATGGGACCCCCCTTGCAAAACCAGGTTGGTTTGTGATAGGTAATTTTGATGTCGCCTCAATAGGTTTTGGGCCCTTGCCTGTCCCGGGTCCTAGACCCACCCACGCGAGTGAGGTACCATTTTTATCGGGAGACCTGGGGGAACGCTGGGTGGGAGGAAATTTGTGGATCCACGCAGATTCCAGAACTTTCCCACACAGAAATTTGAGAAAAAAGTGATTTTTTCCAGCGAAATTTGAGGTTTTCAGTGGATTCTGGGTAGGAGAATGTTGGGGGACCCACGCAAGCCATACCTCGCTGAACTCCCCCGGGTATCTAGTTCCCAGAAATGCATGGGTTTGGTAGGTTTCCCTAGATGGCCGCGAGCCCCGGGCCAAAAACTCATGGGACCCCCCTTGCAAAACCAGGTTGGTTTGCGATATGTAATTTTGATGTCGCCTCAATAGGTTTTGGGCCCTTGCCTGTCGCGGGTCCTTGACCCACCCACACGAGTGAGGTACCATTTTTGTCGGGGGACCTGGAGGAACGCTGGGTGGGAGGAAATTTGTGGATCCACACAGATTCCAGAATTTTCCCACACAGAAATTTGAGAAAAAAGTGATTTTTTCAGCAAGATTTGAGGTTTGCAGGGGATTCTGGGTAGGAGAATGTCGGGGGACCCATGCAAGCCATACCTCACTGGACTCCACCGGGTGTCTAGTTTCCAGAAATGTGTGGGTTTGGTAGGTTTCCCTAGATTGCCGCCGAGCCCCGGGCCAAAAACTCATGGGACCCCCCTTGCAAAACCAGGTTGGTTTGTGATAGGTAATGTTGATGTCGCCTCAATAAGTTTTGGGCTCTTGCCTGTCGCGGGTACTTGACCCACCCACGCAAGTAAGGTACCATTGTTCTTGAAAGACTTTGGGGAACGCGGGGTGGGTGGAATTTTGTGAATCCACGCAGATTCCAGAACTTTCCACCACAGAAATGTGAGGAAAATGTGTTTTTTTGACAATTTTATAGGTTTGCAAGGGTTTCTGGGTAACAGAACCTGGTGAGAGCCAGTCAAGTCTCCCCATCCTGTATTCCCCTTGGTGTCTAGTTTTCAAAAATGTATAGGTTTGCTAGGTTTCCCTAGGTGCCGGCAGAGCTAGGGTTAAAAAACTACAGCTATGCACTTTGCAAAAAAAGGGTCATTTTTCACTGTGAAAATGTGGTGTATCCACGTTGTGTTTTGGGCCGTTTCCTGTTGCGGACACTAGGCCTAACCACACAAGTGAGGTACCATTTTTCTCGGAAGACTTTGGGGGACGTGGGGTGGGTGGAATTTTGTGGATCCACGCAGATTCCAGAATTTTCCACCACAGAAATGTGAGGAAAATTTGGTTTTTTTGACATATTTTGAGGTTTGCAAGGAATTCTGGGCAACAGAACCTGGTGAGAGCCAGTCCAGTCACCCCATCCTGAATTCCCCTGGGTGTCTAGTTTTTAAAAATGTATAGGTTTGCTAGGTTTCCCTAGGTGCCGGCAGAGCTAGGGTTCAAAAACTACAGCTAGGCACTTTGCAAGAAAAGGGTCCGTTTTCACTGTGAAAATGTGTTGTGTCCACGTTGCGTTTTGGGCCGTTTCCTGTCACGGGCACTTGGCCTACCCACACAAGTGAGGTACCATTTTTCTCAGTAGACTTTGGGGAACGCGGGGTGGGTGGAATTTCGTGGATCCACGCAGATTCCAGAACTTTCCACCACAAAAATGTGAGGAAAATGTGTTTTTTTGGACAAATTTTTAGGTTTGCAAGGGATTCTGGGTAACAGAACCTGGTGAGAGCCAGTCAAGTCACCCGATCCTGGATTACCCTGGGTGTCTAGTTTTCAAAAATGTATAGGTTTGCTAGGTTTCCCTAGGTGCCGGCAGAGCAAGGATTCAAAAACGACAGCTAAGGCACTTTGCAAAAAAAGGGTCATTTTTCACTGTGAAAATGTGGTGTGTCCACGTTGCGTTTTGGGCTGTTTCCTGTTGCGGACACTAGGCCTACACACACAAGTGAGGTACCATTTTTATCGGGAGACTTAGGGTAACACAGAATTGTAGAGCAACTGTTAGTACCTATTGACTTTCGATGCATTTCTGCCTTCCAAATGAAAGACAATGTGTAAAAAGAAGTCATTTTGAAAAATGACCTATAATTCTCATGCTAGTATGGGTACTTCCAGTTTCGGAAATGTGCAAATATCTACTGTTTCTAAACTCTATATTTAGTTCCCATTTCAGAAATACATAGGTGTCTTTCATACCGATTTTTCCATGTATACATTTTCCCAAAATAATTGCTATGTACCCGGTACATAATAAAAACCATTGCAAGACGCTGCTCAGTTATTGGCTCTGGGTTCATCGGGTTCTTGGTGAACCTACAAGTCCTATATATCCCCACAACCAGAAAGGTCCAGCGGATGTAACGGTATATTGCTTTCAAACAGCTGTCATAATTAGAAGAAGTTACAGGTGAAAACGTTGACACAAATGGCTGGTTTTTTCAACTAATTTTCAATTTTTCCTTTATTTAACTGTTAGTTTTTTAAAGAAACCTTGAAGGATCTACACAAATGACCCCTTGCTGAATTCAGAATGTTGTCTACTTTTCTAAAATGTATAGCTTTCCAGGATCCATTATTGCTTTCATACCCATTTCTACCATTAACTGGAAGGAGGTTGAAAGCACAAAAAATAGCAAAAATAGGCTATGTCCCAGAAAAATGCCAAAACTGTGTAAAAACTTTTGGTTTTCTGACAAAAGTCTGCTCGTCCCTGAAAGCTGGGAAGATGGTGATTTCAGCACCACAACCCCTTTTTTGATACCATTTGCAGGGAAAAAAACAGACGCTTTATCTGTAGCCCTTTTTTCCAATTTTTCCCAAAAACCCCCAAATTTAGCTGTATTTTGGCTAATTTCTGGGTCCCCTCCAGGGGAATCCACAAACCCTGGGTACCTTTAGAATCCCCATGATGTTGGAAAAAAAGGACGCAAATTTGGCGTGGATACCTTATGTGGTCAAAAAGTTACAGGGGCCTAAGTGCAAACTACCCCAAATAGCCAAAAAAAGGCTTAGCACAGGGGGGAAAAGGCGTAGCAGCGAAGGGGTTAACATATTTTTCTGTGCTGATGTTGGTGCAAACTTATAATAATATGAGGCTGGGTCAGACATATTAAACCCTGAAAAGTATGGAAACTTTTGTGTAAATGTTTTTGAACTGCCTTTCGGTGGTGTTGGACAATGTTCCCACTGGTGGTATGTGAACACATTTCTAGGATTAGCAGATTTATGCAGAAAGTGATGACCATAGTGTTGATAACAATACATTGTTTCAAAATCCGAAGTGCTTTCCAATGTTTCACTATTAGAAAATGCAGCAGATTTTTCCAAATCAGACAACATGTTATTTACAGTTTCAAAATTCCAATCACCGGAAAATGTACTTGAGGTAATGATATCACTCAACGATATTTTAAATAATTGAGGAATTCTTAAAAGTTTGGTCAGACCAAATATATAGGGATTCTGGGTAACAGAACCTGGTGAGAGCCAGTCAAGTCACCCGATCCTGGATTACCCTGGGTGTCTAGTTTTCAAAAATGTATAGGTTTGCTAGGTTTCCCTAGGTGCCGGCAGAGCAAGGATTCAAAAACGACAGCTAAGGCACTTTGCAAAAAAGGGTCATTTTTCACTGTGAAAATGTGGTGTGTCCACGTTGCGTTTTGGGCTGTTTCCTGTTGCGGACACTAGGCCTACACACACAAGTGAGGTACCATTTTTATCGGGAGACTTAGGGTAACACAGAATTGTAGAGCAACTGTTAGTACCTATTGACTTTCGATGCATTTCTGCCTTCCAAATGAAAGACAATGTGTAAAAAAGAAGTCATTTTGAAAAATGACCTATAATTCTCATGCTAGTATGGGTACTTCCAGTTTCGGAAATGTGCAAATATCTACTGTTTCTAAACTCTATATTTAGTTCCCATTTCAGAAATACATAGGTGTCTTTCATACCTATTTTTCCATGTATACATTTTCCCAAAATAATTGCTATGTACCCGGTACATAATAAAAAACCATTGCAAGACGCTGCTCAGTTATTGGCTCTGGGTTCATCGGGTTCTTGGTGAACCTACAAGTCCTATATATCCCCACAACCAGAAAGGTCCAGCGGATGTAACGGTATATTGCTTTCAAACAGCTGTCATAATTAGAAGAAGTTACAGGTGAAAACGTTGACACAAATGGCTGGTTTTTTCAACTAATTTTCAATTTTTCCTTTATTTAACTGTTAGTTTTTTTAAAGAAACCTTGAAGGATCTACACAAATGACCCCTTGCTGAATTCAGAATGTTGTCTACTTTTCTAAAATGTATAGCTTTCCAGGATCCATTATTGCTTTCATACCCATTTCTACCATTAACTGGAAGGAGGTTGAAAGCACAAAAAATAGCAAAAATAGGCTATGTCCCAGAAAAATGCCAAAACTGTGTAAAAACTTTTGGTTTTCTGACAAAAGTCTGCTCGTCCCTGAAAGCTGGGAAGATGGTGATTTCAGCACCACAACCCCTTTTTGATACCATTTGCAGGGAAAAAAACAGACGCTTTATCTGTAGCCCTTTTTCCAATTTTTCCCAAAAACCCCCAAATTTAGCTGTATTTTGGCTAATTTCTGGGTCCCCTCCAGGGGAATCCACAAACCCTGGGTACCTTTAGAATCCCCATGATGTTGGAAAAAAGGACGCAAATTTGGCGTGGATACCTTATGTGGTCAAAAAGTTACAGGGGCCTAAGTGCAAACTACCCCAAATAGCCAAAAAAGGCTTAGCACAGGGGGAAAAGGCGTAGCAGCGAAGGGGTTAACATATTTTTCTGTGCTGATGTTGGTGCAAACTTATAATAATATGAGGCTGGGTCAGACATATTAAACCCTGAAAAGTATGGAAACTTTTGTGTAAATGTTTTTGAACTGCCTTTCGGTGGTGTTGGACAATGTTCCCACTGGTGGTATGTGAACACATTTCTAGGATTAGCAGATTTATGCAGAAAGTGATGACCATAGTGTTGATAACAATACATTGTTTCAAAATCCGAAGTGCTTTCCAATGTTTCACTATTAGAAAATGCAGCAGATTTTTCCAAATCAGACAACATGTTATTTACAGTTTCAAAATTCCAATCACCGGAAAATGTACTTGAGGTAATGATATCACTCAACGATATTTTAAATAATTGAGGAATTCTTAAAAGTTTGGTCAGACCAAATATATTGAAATCAACCTTGTCCCAAACTATACCATCAGGTATAGGAACTGCTGTAATGTTCACTGATGACAAGTCTCTTTGTTCTCGATGAGATGATCGGTGTGGTTTTAAAATTAAGTTCACCTTTTGGGCTGCAGAGCTTTGTCGAAGGTATTTTCCATTAACCAGCATGCTAAAAGCTATTACTAAGCCTAACCAGAAAAGAAAGAAAAGTGTCCCGGTGATTACCCATAGTTCTACCCAAGGTGACACCAGGTAAGTCTTTTTAAGAAAGTTCAAAAAGTCTTTAACTTGCGGCTTGTGTGATTTTTTGGCTGGCATCGTTTCCGGTTCACTTGGATCCAAACAAAACGTATCAAAGTTTATGAAGTAGCCAGAAGCAGTTCTATCAATTGATGGTATTGCATCAGGATTTGTAGAAATCGTAGTTTGCTCTTGTTGAGGCATGTTGATGTAGACATCTGTATTTGGTCGAATTGAAATTTGTCTTTCATTTTGGTTCTGAATTTGAACTTCAGGTTCAAGGGGAACGAGTTCCATAGCATTATTGCATAGTGCATCATTCCGTGCAGGAGACTCTTCGAACGTGATGATTCTTTCCGTTTGAACTTCTTGAATTGTAGCGAGAGGATGGGTCTGCGACTTTGGAGTCCACGTGGCCTACTACTCAGTATCGGCCACATAGTGTGGTTTGGTTAGGTCGATTGAGACAAATCTTTTCTTCTTTTTCCCGGCAAGAGGTGGTAGAAGTACAGTTCTTGTTCCTTCAACTGCTAGAACCTGTACAGGCTTTCTGAATGATGGCCCAAATTCTTTCTTGTCTGCTATTTTCTCTCTGACCAGATCCCCGACTTTTGGGTCTTGCCGTGACTGATTTGACTTCCCCAGTGGCGGTCTGCTTCATATGGACATTACTTTGTTGTGTCCTCGACTCATTTAGAGCCTGTAAAACAGCCAAAAGATCATGGATGTCAAAAGGCTTTTCATCCGCCACTGCGCCTTCACAATCAAGATCAGGTACCCACATTCTTGTCCCAAATAGGACCTCATATGGAGTGACCCCCCTAGAGAACTACTTGGCATATTTTTCAATGCTCGCTCCACTCCATACAGATGTTTCACCCAACTCTCACCCGTGCCTAATACTCTAGCTGTTAAAGACTGCTTTAAGTCTCAGTTTTTCCTCTCCACAACCAAATTTCCCTCGGGATGGTACGGAGAGGAGTATCACAACGCTACACACAATCCTCGCATGGCATCCTTGTAAGCCCGAGAGCTAAACGCAGGGGCCTGGTCAGAATGTAATGTGCCAATTGCGTATGTCCCATGAAAGACTCACAAATCTTTTATAACAGTTCGAGCGTCAGCCGAGCATTGGGGCCACACCCATAGGAATCTGGAGCAGGAATCCACTGCAACCATGATATACCTGTAAGCACCATCTCTTTGTAAGGGGCGCAGTGGTCCAAGTAAACACACGCTAGTGGTTTGTCAGATATTAATAATGGTGTCTGTGCTCGACGTGTTACGGTGGAACCTTTCATCTGCTGGCAGATGTCGCATTTCAAGACACAGTCTTTAGTCTGCTTCATTAACCCAGGCCACCAATAGCGTTGTTTCAATAAAGAAACAGTCGCCGTAACTCCTGCATGTGCAGAACCTATCCCTTCGTGTGCTGCTAGAATTAAACCTAACCTATGATCCATGTTTGGAATTACTCTATCCCCCACTCCAGGAATCTGAGCAAATGGAATGTTATTGGCATCTAACTTGTAGGAGTACTTGAGTGGAAACCTTTTTGGTACTGCTCCGCTGTTTTTGCGACAAGAATTGATAGCTACCATAATCTCACCATCTATTCTTGTATTAGAATGAGTGATTGCAGCTACGGAAGCCGTGCGTACATCCCCCTTTGCGGCTTCATCAGCCAATGAATTCCCTTCAACGTGAACGCCATCACGCTGATGACTCAGTGTATGTATCACGTGAGCTCTCGGTAGTTCAATTTTCAACTCCACTACCTGTTCCCATAGCATTTTATGCTTAATTGTGCCACCTTTTGCATCTTTGAACCCATTTTAAACCCAGTGCTGCAAATATTCATTATATGACTGCACACAGTAAAAGGAATCGCATACGATTAGTATGGGGAATTCTCGATCCGTATTTACCAGTGCCAGTATCAAGGCTTTCAACTCTGCCAGCTGTGCCGTGCAGTCTCCTAGAG
This sequence comes from Calotriton arnoldi, assembly GCA_963921515.1. NCBI lineage: Eukaryota > Metazoa > Chordata > Amphibia > Caudata > Salamandridae > Calotriton > Calotriton arnoldi. The sequence continues at coordinate 1,606,523 of CAWUFW010002325.1, read as the reverse complement.
ATTGCGTTTTTGTGCAACTTGGGTGGAACCTTCCATCCCGCATGCGACCTTTAACGATTGTGCATGCTGCGCTATATTGTTGCTTACTTCGTATGGCTGGTTGAGATGATCCGTCAGTGTAAATTATATATTCATACTGATCCAGAGGCATTATTTCGTTTAGTAGAGGATATTCTTGTTCGTATTGCAGAAATGCTTGTGTCTTTAAATTTGGGCCGTACCTGTATTCTACATCTGTTGCAGTGAGAGAATTAGCCCATTGTATCCATCTCGGATGTAAGGCTTTAGCGTTAGGAACGCTTGCCTTTGTCGCAGCCTCCAAGGCTGGAACCGGAGTCAATACTATTATTCGTTTCCCCTGAGCCAGTGCTCTTTCTCTCACTACAGCAGTTTGTACTGCTGTCAGAATCTTTTCTGTAGATGCGAAGCGCATCTCAGCATTTGTGTACAAATGCGATTTATATGCAATTGGTACCGTTTCACCTTCATTATATGTTAGATAGGTGTACCCAGATTGACCCGCAACTACACGGATCACCAGGTTGCATACGTTTACGCATGTCTGTAAGTGTTTGGAAGCTATCAAGTCAGCTTGTAAGGAACAAAGTGTATCTGTGTGTTCTGTGTCCATTGTTTTACTGAAAAATCAGATTTTATTAAATCGTAGAAAGGTTTTAGTCTTTCTGCGTAATCTAAAATGTATGTTCTACCAAAATTTAGGAATCCCAGGATTGATTGTAAATTTTTTAATGATTTTGGAGGTTGGAGCAGCGTGCACTTTTCTAAAATAAATTGGCTGCCAAGCTTTTCCCTTCACTTGAAAGCTCATATCCTAAAAACAGGACATTGAGGTGGGCAATTTTTGATTTTTTAAATTTGAATTTGTAGCCCTCAGATGCAAATCCCAAAATTATGGTATTCACTCTGTTCAAGTGCTCCTCTAGGTCATCGTCCATTAGATAAATATCATCCACATAGAACAATGCCTCTTAGTCTTCATCCAACTTTTGAAGTAACTCAGTGACTCTGGACGAAAACAATCCTGGGCTGTTCTTATACCCCTGGGGGAGTCGAAAAAAATGACACTGGGACCCTAGCGCTGAGAATGCTGTTAGATACCTGCTTTCAGGTGCTATATTTTGGCAGAAAAATCCATTTGAGATATCAAGTGTTGTTTTATATTTTTTCCACACAATGTTATTCATTAATGTGGCACTGTGTGCATTTTGGACTGCAAATGTCTTAGTGCAAGTGTTTAAATGTTTATAATCTAAAACTAAAGGATATGAATTGTCAGGTTTCATGACCGGAAACAAAGCATTGTTCATCGATGAGGTGCAATTTTCGATCACCCCTTGGTATTCAAGTTGATCTAAGATCTCCTTGACCTGTTTTTTAGCTTCTTGCTTTATTGGATACTGCCTCTGTGCAGTTGGAGTATTTTTTGAAGGAATTATGTGGTGGGTTGAATCCTCATCGCATCCAACATGGTTTTTGTATAATGCTGGGGCTTGGGCTACGGCCCACTCCTGCGCATATGTGTGTTGTAGGTGCCTGGGAATATGGTCTGAGAATGCTGGTAAAATTACCATTTCTCCTTTAGGGCAATCCATGAGGAATGCTCGCGGCCAATCTTGATCAGCTAACAAAATGTCGTAGCCAAACGACAAGTTCTCCCAAAAGAGACCTCTAACTGTCCTATATTTGTCCCCCTCCATTTGGAGTGTTATTTCATATAACTTATGTGGGACACTTACCCTAGTATCAGGTGTTTCCACCGTGATATAATCATTCAAGTCCGCTGTCACCAGAAATTCCATCAGGTTCTGGCGAGCTATTGTTACTTCTGCCGCACTGTCTAGCATTGTCAGAGCCCATTCCCCGTTCAGTAGTTGAGTCCTCAGAATTCTGGGCATGTCTGATCTTTAGACCTGCAACCTTCTTCTTTTTTAACTGTGGCTTTTGCTTTGGTTTCTCTTCTTTTTTAGAAGTGTAATCTTGAGCGTGCTGCTTTTCTCTGGACTTTGTACGCTCTTCTTGTCTTTCTGACCATCCTTCCCTCTCTGAGTTTTTCGATGAACCCTGAAAGGAACGAGAGGAACGTGTATCAGTATCCTGATACCTGTCAGATTTCCTAATATTATCCCTATTCCTAAGGTTATACCTCTTTTCGGAGGGCTCCTGTGGAGGAGATCTACCTCTGGATTGAGATCTGTTTCCTTTAAAGTTTTGTTGTTTTTTATTGTCCCACTTCTTCTTTGTTGAAGCAGGTATCTGCTTAGAAGTGTCCTTTTCAGGACTGCCCATCAGTTGTGGTTTTAAAGCTTTCCCACCCAAACTGTCTCTGCCTAATTCTGCATATGCAGTTTCAATTATTTTTGGTAGTTCGTGTTCTTGTTCTAAAGGACTGAACTCCCTCAGGCGTTGGTGGATGGCCACTGAAGCTGCTTCCCCTTTAATATTAGCTAATATTATGGCTGATACCTGAGCATAGTTACCTAGTAACTTCATCCCTACGTTCAGAGCAAGCTCTGCCCCGTACTCGTTTTGTATTTGTCTCAATACATCTGGTACTACTGCTAATGACGGGATACCGTGAGTTCTGGTATAAATGGCAGCAAAGACTGTACCCCAAGTGGTACAATCCTCTATTTGTGGTGTTATCCCCATGAGCAAGCAGATTGTTAGCATTCTGTGTTTTTCATACGGGGTAGTATTCGGGAATACTGCCTCTAGCTGTGTTATTTTCTGAGCTACCCAGAATGGCATTTGTTCACCACGTGTAATGTTTGTGGTGTGATTTTAGTTGCTGTACTCTGAGCTTGAGTTCCATTTGTTGCTACTATTGCTGGTTGGACTGTAAGTGTCCTCATGACGAATTGCGTCAAGTTTCTGTAAATTTGTATTAATTCTATGTGTTGTGTGAGTAAGTCTCCTGGTGGCACTGTTTCAATGTCAGGATGTGGTGTGTAGGCCGCTAATATTGGCCATGTTGCCCATTCTGTTCCGAGTGGGCCGAGTCTCACTCTTCTTCTTATGTGGGGTAGGGTGCCTTTAAACCAGTATAAGTGTTCCTGGTACGTGAGTGGAACCTCAATGTCCTCAAACGGACAATATTCCGCTGGTGCATCTCCTTCTGTGTAGGAGTGATATGTTTTTGTTCTTGCATTTGCTGCTGGGAATGTAACCCACGAATAAAATACCTCTGTTCTGTTTGATTCATGCGCTTCAATCACGAATACCATAATACCATCCCTAGGTGTTAAACCATGCTCTAGCAGCCTCAGGGTGACTGTATTTCTAAACTTTGGTGCAATGTGTATTGCGTCTGCATCTACCTCCTCGTCTGAGAAGGGCAGAGCTTGTTGCAGTGGGCCTAAGACCTGGTTAATCATTGTTTTTAGAACAAGAAAGAGTTTTCAAGGAAACCAAGATAAGGTGTTTTTGCACAATTTTAGGAACACTGTGTCCTTCAAGCTTGATTAACCAACAGCCAATAAATAGGATTTTTTAGCCCACTCAGCTGTGGCGGAGTTTGTGCCCACCCACTCCAGACGTCTCTGGTGTTTTGTGAGTAGGGGTCTCTGAGAATAGCACGACTGAACTACTCAGATTTTACTGTTTAATAAGTACCCAACCAACGTTGGCGGCGCCATGTCGTGTAGTTCCTATATTACCTATACAGGATCTGCGCGTTTGGATAACCTAAACTGTGGGACTGGTGGCAGACTGATTCCGTGCACCCCCACCGGATACGTTAGCCTATCTGTATTAGCTAGCTCACAGTGCCACTATAATCTCCTCTTACCAAGGAGAGAATATATTCTGGCAACCTCAGAACATGACAACACTGATCCCTCAGAATCGTGGAAACAATATACTACCTTTCGCTCAGTCACTCGTGCTCACTTAGTTTGTCTAAGAGAGTTACACAGAATAAACAGGCTGGGCGTTTTCAATAAGTATTTATTGAACAGTTGTTATTCTAGTGTAGAATAGATGAGCTGCAACAACCATTAGACAGTAGCCGAGATATATGATTAGAAGTACTACGAAAGTAAAGGGATGGTAAAGTTCTACCATCTTGCAGAAATCATGAATATATATTCAAGTACATAAAACACATGATAAAAAGTGTGTACTCCTACAATGCCTCCCTAACTAGATGTACCTAAATGTACCTAGCATCTGTGTAGGTGCTATGCCAAGAATCCCTCTAGGATCTAGTCAACCCCATTACCTGAGAATGAGAGAACATGGGATCCCGTCCTGGTCTCGACTTGGACACCCCGCGAGGGATGTTAGTAACCCTGGGCGGTGAACTACGCTACGCTCGCGGAGTTTGCGTAGTTTCGGTAACTTCGCGATTCGCGTAGAGCGCGAAGTTACCGAGCACTACGCAATTTGCGGCGTAGCCTAGCTGTTTTTCTTCTTCGCGCGCTCAATATGCGTTCTCGCACGCGCGGTAACAACCTACCATGATTCTGCATTCGCCGACGCGATTTCCAATCCGTTCCAGGGCCTACGAGATTTGGAATCTGGCCGCACGATCCCGCGAGAGTGTGCGAACGCGAACACATTATTCGGACGCGCGATCTGACTTCCGGCGGCAGTGTTGGTAAGATCGCGATCCCGAACACGAAGAAACTACAATCTGGTGAAGAATATTTCTCGAGCATCATAAAACCTTCTCGAAAATGATTATTTTGCTCAAAAAAACTCCTCAGATTGTGATTTGGCTGTAGTTTTTTGTGCAAGGAGTCCTTTTTCTTTTTTTACTTTTTTTTCAAGAGGAAGGAAGTACCCCTGAGTATCAAACTTCCTGTTCCTGTCCAGCAGGCTCCTCCCAGTGCTTTGTCCATGTGCTGTTCACTTTCATTTGGATTTGGAGCTGGAAGGATCACTTTTTGTGTCTGTCTGCTGCATCATATCATTGGATTGGATTTGAGGACATTTGGATTTGAGATTTTACAAGTAAGTTGGAGAATTGGTGTACTTGTTTGTTTGATTGGGGCTTGTTTGTACCTACATTTTTTGGGGATTTTCATCGTTTTTAAAATTTATTGTTGTGGCCTGTAGTTTCAGTAGTAGCCTAGTTGTTTTTCTTTGATTGGAATTTCAGCCAGTAGGCCCATGGGTGCATGTTTCTGTGGTGTCTGTTGAATATAAACATCATGTAGGGCATGGATGGCATTGGATTGAATTGGTAAATGTGGTTTTTGGGGTGTATTTCACTTTTGGGTGTGTGTTAATAAATAAATACCTTTGTTGGATGTGTGTGTTTGCTTGTTGTGTAACTTTACAACCTTTCATAGCCCTGTGGATTTTCGTTTTTGCATTTTTGTATTAATGCTGTGTTGTTTAGCAGGCCTCCTTTGTCTGGTCATATTATAGGCCTGCTTGAGTTCATTGTTTTCCACGGCCTGTTGTGACTGTGAGTGACCATGTGGCTTGGGGCCATTTTGTGGTGGTAGTTTAGTAGTGTGCTGCTTTTTCCATATAGGCCGGCATGTCTTTTCTTTGTTCCCCTTGGCTTATGCTTGTTGTTGTTGTGGCCTGGCCATGTGGGTGGCGGCCATTTTGTGAAGGCAGGCAGTGTGCTTTTGCCATAGGCTTGCATTGTCTGTCTTCCATTTCTTTTTGTTGTGGGTGGCTAGCGGCCATTTTGTGGAGCCATCCAGGCAGTGTGCTTTTGCCATAGGCCTGCATTGATTGTCTGTCTTCACTTTCTTGTTATTATTTGTGGGTGGCCTGGCCATGTGGGTGGCGGCCATTTTGTGGAGCAAGGCAGTGTGCTTGCTTTTGCCATAGGCTTAAGCTTGTGGCCTAGTCTGCCAGTAGGCCCAGAGGTAGTCATCATGGGTGCATAAAAACTGTTTCTGTGTTGTCTGTTGAATTTTAACATCATTTAGGGCATGGATGGCATTGGATTGAATTGCAAAATGTGGTTTTTGGGGTGGTATTTCTGTTTTTTGGTGTGTGTTAAATAAATAGGCCTTTTCAGCCACTAGGTAACCCTGGGCGTTCAGCTCGCGGACTTTTGGCAACTCCGCACTGCGCGGCAACGCAGACTTATACTTTTTTTCTTCTTCGCGCGCTCAATATACGTTTTCGCACGCGCGATAACGACTTTTTGTGACGATCGCGATGCCGAACACGCAGAATTTACAATCTGGCAAAGAATATCTCTCGAGCGGCATAAAACCTTCTCGAAAATGATGATTTTGTTCATTTTCCTCAAAAAACTCCTCAGGTTGTCATTTAGATGTAGTTTTGTGAGCAAAGAGTCATTTTTCTACAATTTTTTTAAAGAGGAAGGAAGTTCCCCAGAGTCTCCAATTTCCTGGTCCTGTCCTTTGTCTTCACTTTCTTGTTATTGTGGGTGGCCTGGCCATGTGGGTGGCGGACATTTTGTGAAGCCAGGCATTGTGCTTTTGCCATAGGCCTGCATTGTCTGTCTTGTCTTCCTTTTCTTGTTGTGGGTGGCCTGGCCATGTGGTGGCGGCCATTTTGTGGGACCAGCCACTGTGCTTTTGCCATAGGCCTCCAAGCTTGTGGCCTAGTCTGCTAGTAGGCCCAGAGGTAGTCATCATGGGTGCATAAAAACTGTTTCTGTGTTGTCTGTTGAATTTTAACATCATTTAGGGCATGGATGGCATTGGATTGAATTGCAAAATGTGGGTTTTTTGGGGGGTCTATTTCACTTTTTGGATGTGTTAAATAAATGCCTTTTTTGCGTGTGTATGTGTTGTTGTTGTGTTTGTTGTGTAACTTTCCAACCTGTTTTTAGCCATGTGGATTTTAGTTTTTGCATTAAAGCTGTGTGTGTTTTATCAGGCATCCTTTGTCTGGCCATATAGGCCTGCTTGAGTTCATTGTTTGCCTGCCTTGTGCCTGTGAGTGACCATGTGGCTGGGGGCCATTTTGTGGTGGTAGTTAGTAGTGTGCTGTTTTTGCCACATAGGCCTGCGTGTCTTTCCATTGTTCCTCTTGTCTTACTGCTTCCAAATCCATCCCCATTGCCAGCTGCAGCTCCCTGATGCTGCATCCATCCCACGTGATGCACAAATTTAGGCCAAACAGGCTCCACTACATTTTTGTTTTTGTTCTTTGCTATTCTTATTCTTCCTGAGTGTACACACTACACAGTACACCAGGAAAGCCCTGGCCTTGTTGTCAAAGTCTCATAAATGGCTACACTGTTGTTGTTCACTGAGTTTCTAAAATTTAATAATTGAGACAACCACACACTAAGTTATATATTATATTAGTTTGATTTGTGCTATCGTTTGACTGATGTTCTTCTGGCTTTTTTGCTTTTAGGTGCACAAAAGACTGAGGAGGAGGTGTGTCATCATTGCCCGTTGTACTGCCAGACAGACATCCTGCTGCTGTACACAACATGACGTGTGACCTGACCAGACATCTCTGCAACTTGTGCAACTGAGTGCTGCTGACATCTGAAGAAGATGGGCCCAAAGAAAGCAGGTACCAGGTCCTCCAGTACCAAGAAAGTTGCTATTGAGAAGAAGGAACAGAAGAAGGAAGTGACACTTAAGTCTGGTGTGCCGCCCAATACCTTTTTTGGGAAAACAAAATTACGCCTGCAGCAGCGGTGTCCGGGGTGCAAGCTGGGGGCAGCACCTCCGCATCAGTGGGCCCAACCCACCAACCCAGGCCCAAGCACATGAGTGTGGAAGAGGCAGCCAGCCTAATGGTGGAAAGCAGTGATGCTGAGCCTGAGATAAACTTATCGCTATCTCAAAGTAGTACCCAATCAACGCAGGAGGAAACACAGCAGATAAGTGGTCAACAACAGCCGCAACCACCGCCCGCAATAGTAGTTGTTCCTCCTGAAGTAGGGGCAGTTCAGGAAATTGAGCCTCATGCAGAGGTAGAAAAAGAAGCCACTCATTCAGAAGATCCATTGTCTTCCAAATCTCCAGCAAGGAAAAGGAGGGTTAGTCCATCAAGTTCTTCGCCAAGCCCCCTTCTGATGATCTAGATGCCACTTGGAAGCCACAAACTGAGTCTGAGAGGGAGACACGTCCCAAGACCAAGCTAGGGAAAAGGAAGGTTCCAGAAAGCCTTACACTTATGGAGGTCGATGTAGAACAGCAGGATGATGATGATGAGCCAGTCATCACGAACATCACTCCCGGCCCCGAGGAGATGGAGACCAACATTATTACCCTATCCAAAATCGCTGCGAGGGATGTAGCACGCATACCTCCACAGGTAACACCAACATGACCTACAGCTTCCATATTTGCATTAGCAAAGGCCCCGCGGCGACCTACATCCAGCACAACCACCACCTCAGTAGAAGTAGGTAGTGGTACAGCACAGAGTCAAATTCAACACACACCATCCAGTTCATCCGGCATTGGAAGTGGCACCTCCAGCAGGAGGCAAAAGTTAAGCTCCCCAGTTTGGGACTTCTTTACGGTTAGCGAAAAGGAGGAGAACATTGCTATATGCTCCATTTGTAATACCTCTGTTAGTCGTGGTAAGCTTGGTACAAACTATGGTACCGGAGGCCAAATAACCCATCTGAAAAAACACCACTTGATCAGCTGGGAGGACCACCTTCGCGGCATAAAAACTGCAACCATTGGTGTTGGTGGGGATAAAGGAGTAGAAGATCCGATCATGGTGGAAGAGGAAGGACAGGGAGACATTCTCTCTGGTAGTGGTACACAAAGTCGCCCTGTCCCCAGCAGTGCAGTGTTAACGTCGCCCACATCTTCAGCAACATCTCAGTGGCACAAGAGTAAGAGTCAGCCTGAGACAGCAAGGAGTACCGCAATGAAAAAAGTGCGTTGTTGAGCCTAAGAGAAAGGAAAACCATACAGCCTACCATTATCAGCATGTTTGGGGGAGGGGCAGTACGAACGCAACCACCCAATAGCACGTTTGTACAATGTGAAGCTGGCTAAAATGTTAGCACTGGACCTTCTCCCTTTTTCTTTTGTTGAAGGGGTGGGTTTTCTGGAATTTGTGACAGCCATCTGCCCAAAATGGCATGTTCCCAGCCGCTACTATTTTGCCAGAGTTGCTGTTCCAGCACTACATCACGACGTGCTGGAATTGCTTGGAAAAGCCTTGCAGCAGAGTGCTGTTCAGAGTATCCACCTGACAACAGACATGTGGACCAGTTGCCAAGCCACTGATTACATGTGCATCACTGCACACTGGATCTCTTTTGCGGGGGTTAGAGAACAGATATCTGCTGGTGTTGACGCTGCTGAGATTTTTCATGCCACTCGCAAACATGCAACTGTAGCCATGTTTGCCATGGAGAAATCTCATACTGCTGCAAACATTTTGAAAGAGTTTAACAGCAAGGTCTTTGAGTGGCTGCGCCCAAGAGGGCTTAAGATTGGTTTTGTTGCCACGGACAATGGCAGTAATGTAGTTAAGGCCATGGGTGATGGTGGCTATTTCAGGGTCCCATGTTTGGCACACTGCATTAACATTGTTGTTCAAGACTTTCTGAAAAATGAATACAAAGTCAGCAACTTACTGGCCACCTGCAGAAGAATATGCACACATTTCAGCCATTCTTTTAAAGCCCGGAAGCAGCTGAGGGTCATTCAACGTGAGCATAAAATGCCAGTCAAAGCACTCATCCAGGAGGTGCCAACACGTTGGAACTCAACTTATTACATGCTTGATCGTCTGTTTGACCTGTACATACCACTCAATGCTTATGTCATGCAAAGATTAGGGGAACCTACTGTGAGAGGCATGACCGTTGAGATGGGTCAATGGGACCTCATTAAATGCCTGACAGAGATGCTACTTCCTTTTGAGATCTTCACACGTGAAGTCAGCAGGGAGGACTGTACTATGGGCCAAGCTATCCCATTGTTGCACATGCTAGAGCAACAGCTGAAGGAGGTGTCTGAAACGTACGCAGGTGTGGATGGCAAACAAGACGCATATCATTTGGCGGAGTCCTTAGCCGCTCGCTTATCTGAAAATACAAGGATTCAAAATAATGTTGTGTCACAACAACATTACATTACTGCCACAATTTTGGATCCACGGTACAATTTCTGAACAGCAAGGCAGTAATTCCTTTTTCGGAATGGATGTTGCCAACTACAAAACTTTGATAGCTGAGGAAGCCACTAAGTTCGAAAACGAACGGCTGGTAATTACAGGCCCCCCGCCCCAGGCCATAACAAGTACTACAGGGCATCCAGAGTCAAGTTCTACTTCGGAGCCTGAGGGCAGTGCGTTTGCCTCCCAGCAGTCACTGACACCAACACTACCAATAACATCAACAGCAGCAAGAACAGGATCATCCACAGTACAATCGGCAACTGATTGGTTTCTACGGCAGGGGTATGGTAAGTCCAGTGCTGATGCGAAGGCAAAACAGGCCGAGCACATCGGAGCACCCCTGAGCATTGAGCGGACGGTCCAGGCCTATCTGGATGACCCAACAGAGGTCTTTATGGATCAAAACCCATTGGTGTATTGGTATGGGAAAAGAAGCCAATGGACAGTGCTCAGCAGGCTGGCGATAAAGTATCTGGCTTCCCCTGTCCCAAGTGTCTCTTCTGAGCGTGTTTTCAGTGCTGCTGGTGCCATTGTAATTTTGAAATGGACCAGTCTCTCGCCCAAAAGCGTGGAGAGGTTAACCATGATCAAAATGAATCAGCACTTTATACCACCGGATTACAAAATACGTGAATCACAGCAGGAAGAGGAGAGCGACTTTGATGACGTAAGTAGTGGGTTACAGGACCTACTTCTGTCCGAACCACCAGAGTTTGAGGACGAGCTCCTCTTCCCTGACAACTAGGCTCTCAAATTGTTACTTTCTTTCTTCCTTTATTTGTCTGTGTATCTGTCTTGCTGGTTCAAGTCAAATCACAACAAATCCATCACCACCATCTTCTCTTTTTATTTCCCTATTGGAGTTGCACGTCTGTGCATTTAACTGTCCACTCCTCAGAGTCCTGCTCCATCTTCCTGACTCGCCCTAATTACATTTCCATCAAGCCAGACATTGGAGTACAAGAAATGTTGTCTCTAACAGTCCCTCCATAAGAAGTGAAACGTGACTATAGCTATCCTCCGTTTTGTTTCCGAGCCGAAACTCATCACTGGCCGAAGGCTATCGCCTCTGCAGGCATCCATAACTCTTCACTGTCAGAACTTGGGCAGGCATCCAAAAGTAAACCCATCACTGTCAGAAGGCTACAGCCTCAGTAGGCATCCAAAGCTCATCACTGTCAGGACAGAAGGTACTTGGCAGAGAAAGACAAGACTCTTCGAAGAAACTTGCTGACATTTCTGCAAACTCAATTGACCAGCAATGACCGCTACCCAGGCCGTGGCCCATCACAGCGCTGACCATGTGAACCAACTTAAACTGCGACAAAGTGCCACAGATGAATAAGACGCAAACCGAAACAGTGACTACCAACACTCAAAATGAATGTGGAGTAATAATGAGGCCACTGCATCGTTAAAAAAAAACACACACACCTGTGAGAACTAGGCATCTGATGATCTGACAGCCAAAGAGAAGAGCAAGACAGGTAATGATGGCATGCATTGGATGCTTGCTGACTCTGAGCGATTGCTGTTGTTTGTTGTGTTGATGTTGTGCATGAAGTCGAACTCTACTAGTTAATCTACAAAGTGAAAGTGACTCAAGTGACAGTCAATGTTTCCCTTCTTGTTGTTTAATAACCAAATTGTACTCCTACTACTGCAGGTGCAGGCCAATATCCGTTGCAATTTTTTAATATGGAATATGGACTTAATCGGAGACTAGTCACTACAGACTGAGTTGGAGTTGGACAACACGTACCACACCATGATGATGACCATACTACCTTTGCACGCAGTGAGTCAGTTGGATCGGAGATGATTGATGGAATAACTGCGTTTCATGAAGTGGCATAAAAGGTAAACACAACAATTCAACAAGAAAGTAAACACAGCAGACCTACATGTCCAAGTAGTGGTGGAGTCGAGTGTAGTCATATGACTGACAGCGGCGCATTGATTTAGTCACTTAATTTTGAAAATGCTAGGTTGCTGTATATGCCTTTTGTCTGGCTCTGTCAAAATTTAAGGTAAATGGTGGTTGGGTCACGGGCTTGTGCTGTGGGCCTGTTCTGTCCTGTTGTTGTTGTAGCTTAACGCTGTAAACAGAATAGACACAATGTATCCAAGCCGCCTCAGTCTGAAAGTGTTCTCTCTTCTCTTCTTGGACTCCACCGTAATTGATGCTTTTTTTTATTCATTGATTTTTCAATACCCCTTTTGTTTTTCCATCTACACTTACAGGCCGGCCTTTACCCTGTGCTATACTGGGAGAAACAACTCACACTTACCTTACCAATCCGCATCAGGCAGGCAGTGGCACCCAAGATTGATGTGCGGAGCGTCCATGGAAGATAGCACCAAGAGGAATGACGAGATTCAACTCCACAATTTGACCAGGATAATACAGTAACTTTAGTATCATTCATCATTCGTCTTTTAATTAATTTGATTCCCTTTTTCTCTTCAATCATTACGACTGTGTGTTGTGTTGTTGTTTGTTTGCTAATTGATCCCTACAACTATTTTTTAATTTTCTTTGCTATCTTTAAAAGGAAGCCCGGTACAACATGTAATTTGGGTCTCTCTGAGGGCATACAGGCAAGGCAAATTGCATAGAATATACTGCTGCCCTGTACTGTCTAATTGTCTAGTAGTAGTTAGTAAGTACTACTCAATAACCATCAAGTTATCTTCATCATCATGCATGCATTTCCTTTTTCTCCCTTTATAGATTTATTGGATAAGATCATGGTCGTCTGCCAAGATTGTGCTTTGCTTTTGTTGTGTCCATGCGTACTGTTTTTCTTTGTCAAACCTTTCCCCAAACCCCCTTCCCATCCGTTCATCAAACCCTAACCCTCTTCCCCCGGGCTGTGATTTATATTGAGGTGTGATGTGACTACATTAAATGTACACAAATTGATCACACGCTTGCTGGGGCAGATGTGGTGAAAGCAACACTAATTCAATTTCAAGGCAGGGCGAGGATCTTCTTCTGCTTGCCCACCCATGCTCAGTCTATGTGCAAGCCAATTTTTTTCCAAAGGGACCTAATACATCATAATTAATTGCCGGCATTGATTGGATTCATCATCAACATCCTACCACACAGCAGTAAAGGTTACGAATTACGATTGTGTTAAGTTAAGTGACTCACTCGACACAACTACAGTTTGTAACTTCTTGTACTAGGCTGTCCCCGCCACCATTATGTTTTATTTTACTTTAGCAGTTGCAATATTGTTTGTTTGGCAGTCTTCTTCTGTACTGTACTTTACTTCATTCTACTACTCCTCCCACAGTCGCTCTCAGGCAAGTGCCTGTCTCTTTTTTATTTTTTTTGCAAATGCTACTGCCAGTGTCTACTACTACCACCACAACCATGGCATCTTCTCCATTCTCTTGGGAAACCATGCAGTGATCGCTGTGCCGAACTTAATCATCATCAATCACAGGTAAAATAAGTTTGGTGGGAGGAATAATGGACTAGGAGGAGAGACTGACAGTACTAGTAGGACAAATAACTCAGTGAGGGGTACCGCATCTATCTGTTTGTGTTACATAATCGGCAGATTATTTAAATCAAACACTGGCTGCGGCCCTGCAGCAGCAAGGAAACCATGTGACGTAAATTCATAAAACAGTAACCCCCCACAAAACATTAACTTCGTATGTTTAAGTATAAATATAATTTATTACCCTAACAAAAATAAACTATCCCACACCTGACCCACCCCTCTCCCTAACCCCAACCAATGTCCAAAATGAAAAAGTCCAAACAATGTCCATAAACCCCAACGCCCAATTCCCACCCACCAACAAAAGGAATAAAAAAGGGGCAATCCAACGGGGTCCTATAGTTCTTATATTCAGCAGGCTTTCAGGTGTTTGTCCACCAGGATCTTGACCTCTAGTTGCTCCTCTAGGCGTGAAATCCGGAGGAGCATCTGTCGGCGAAATGCCCTGCAGTGGCATCCAGGGTGGGGGGCAGCAGTGCTGGCTGTTAATGAATTGCCGAGAAAAACAACAAGGGAACCCTACTCACTTGGAACCAGGGTACTGAAATGATTATCAAAAACAATGGCTCCTGTGGACTAATGGCAAGAAAATCTCAATAAAATAACGCACTATGGCAATGTAATGGGTTATTGTGATGTCAAAAAGAGAAGGAGTCGAACACACCTTAGATTAGTATTTCATTCATAATTCTTGTTTATATAGTTCTTCGAAGCAAAATTACATTCATGACATTTAACAATCAATTGATTGTAGTGAGTGGTGTCCCAGTGAAAAAAAGGAACCTAAACAAATAAACCTAAATAATTTGTGACATATTCGTGACATATATACAAGGTTTCCTATATTTCATGAAAGCGACCATTGAAAGATATATATTATATAAACCACGCTTTTATACAATGATAAGTGCTGGCTTGTAATGATTCGCTTTGAAAAAACTGTTGACGGCGTTTCGACCCTGTGTGCAATGTAGGGTCTCTTCAGGACCTAAGATAGTAGGGACACCTGCGAGAAGAGGAAGGATAATGTCAGTATGTGCTTGTAATGGAGCAGCTGTGCTCGTGGAAAAAGGATGTAGGCAATCAGTATAGTACCTGAAGGAAGGGTTTGCGCAGCCTCGTGTGGAATTTGTGGCACCGTGAGTAAAGTGAAAAGGAAGGATACTCACATGGGACCCGGCCGGGCACTGTTCATGTGAGAAATAGAAGCGTGTTAATATCAGTCTTTTAAGTAGAGTACATATGACTCTACTACATAGGTGCACTATGATAAGAGACTTACCCCATGTGAGGGTAGCTGTCGGCTGGCAAAATTCGGTTAGCACAATAGGAGGATTCCGCAGGTATGGAATAGAAGGGCACGGTAAGTGTGCAGATCAAGCACAAGCTATAAAGAAAAAATACTGTTATTGTCGGTGTCTATTGGCCAAACAGCGTTAGAGCGCTTAGGAAGTCTATAATTGTACAGGCTTACCCGATAGGGTTTTTAAGTAGAAGTAGCAGGCTTCTTCCATGTGTTATGGCTCTTGATAATTATTTAAGACGGCTATGCGCCTCTTTGTGTCGCCAGTTGATAAGTAATGGGGGGTCTGAAACCAAATAAAGTAAGAGTTTATTTAGTATTGAGGGCTAATCTTAACCAAGGCGCTCTATGCGTGTATTGGACAGCCAAACTAATGCTGGCCCGCTTACCTTACTCAAGAATCAGAATGTTCGTGCCTGCATCAAGGATATCTGTGGAGCAGAACAGCATCTGTCTGTCTGCCTTGGTACAATGACACCGAGCCTGTGAAAGGCTTGCGGTATATAGCTTCTCTCTTCCCGCCGAAAAATGACAGTGCAGTTTTGACAGACCCGAAAAATGGAGCCGCAGCTGTAGATCTAATCTGTTGCTCTGTGATCTATCATGGAAATGGACAGCAGACCGTCATGAGTCTGGCTTCCAAAGAGGGTGTAATCTCCTGGGTGACGCATGGCGAATATAATGGCCTATCCTAATTGGTGTAAAGCAGGGGATTTTTATCATGATGGGGTTTGGGTGTTGACATATAAGAAATGTTCTTGCACATGAAAAACGACTGACAGGGAACGCGAGTAGACGGTATGCCTGTGATCTCAGTAATTAAGGATGCTGGCTTGTACTTGTGTTTTTAACCGTGTAGTAATTTTATTCGATACATTGTGTATTCAAATAAAGTCAAATTCAATCTCTTGGTGTACTCTTACAGTTACAATCATTGCATTTTTGTCGAACACTTAGTGTTTACATATGCGAGCAATTTTCTTACTGGATACATTATGTATTTAATTCAAAACACAAACATGAATTGCGGCGGCGGGCGGCTGCCTGACCGCGGCGCCGTACCACTGGAGGTGGGGCTTGGCTGTGGCCCGGGGCATTGGAGGAGGCTGCAGCTGCTGCCGCCTCCTCCTCCTCCTCCGCCTGAGCCACCAGCCGCCGGTACTCTTGGCAGATGGCCTCCAGTTTCCGGCGCCGGGCCCTGGCTGCCAACTCCTTCCGTGTTGGTTTTTCTTGGGAAGGAGGATCTATTTCAAGAAAGAAAAAGAATATTGTTGTAACCAATACTCTTAGCAAAACAGTAACACAAAATTAATTCAACACATAGTGGCAGAGTAGCACTAGCAAGCACAGTACATAACATTTGTGGTAATAATCTATCCTCCCACTTCCTCGGCCTCTAACATTTGTGGGAGTTTCAGGCATTATACTAGCACTATGGACTCCAGTACACAGTACACCAGTCTTCTTCTTATCTCTAGTTTAGCGAAATTACATAACCTGGTTGTAGCCGGCATGCCAGCTCAGTCAGCTATACTTGCACCCAAGACAAACATACGAGTCATGACGCAGACTCACATTAGTTTTATTTACTACTGTCTGCAGGTGGGGAAGCTCGTATTTTTCTATTACGGGTGGCACTGGCCATACTCTCTGTTACATGAAGGGCAATTGCTCAATTTCACTTTCACAGTGCCCTGGCTACTTCAAAAAGGCAGATTATATATCTGATCCAATGATCATTGCTTATATATGGGACGACGACATAAGGTGAGTAGCGGTCGGTGGTGGGAGTGCTGCCGGGCGGTGACGTGTGGAGGGGCAGGGTGGGGGGTAGTAAACTATGGATTACGGCCAATTACAGGTAAGTAAACATATAAATAAATAAAACTAATTTCGTTGCGCGCACTGCATCGCATTTGGCGGTGCAGTGCGCACAATGAAATTCGCTTTATTTATTTTTATTTTTAGTTACCTGTATTTGGCCGTAATCCATTGTTTACTACCCCCACCCTGCCCCTCCCCACATCACCGCCTGGCAGCACTCCCACCACCGACCCCTACTGCATAAGGTACTTTGTTTTGATTGACTGTGTAACCAACAGATAGGCCACCCTTTGCAGGCTGGCTGACACATTTGAAAATAAATTAACATAGGTAGGGAGTGGTCCTCAGAGTCAAAGGAAGGCGCTTGATAACTAACTATACACAATATATATGATGTGCTTGCAAACTACTGTGAGTCAACTGTATTCTGAAAATACAACTTGTATTGCCCTCGGCCTTGCTACTCTGGCGCGGTTTCTTTTACAGTCCCTTCAAACTAAGACTCTGCATCCCGTGACAGTCTCCACCTATGCTGTCTATGATGAATACATACAGGCATCCATCCATTCTAAGTAAATGTCTATCATTCTTCTTAATCTCTCTACAAACCATAGTTTGTTTCACCAACAACCACCCATGCGTCCACTCCTTCCTTGCTTGCCTTGGCTTTGAGTTTCACCCAAACACCGCTGATGATTCTTGCTATCCCCAGTATCCACCCATACTGTGTCGCCCACCCAGGCAGGCATCCATTCTTCTTTCACCTTCCACCCATCCTTCAACAACACATGCATCTGATTCCTATCAGCCACCTATGCATGCTTCCAACGTATCCTTCTCTGCCAGTCATATTACATCTCGCCCGTCCTTCCTTCTTCCACCCTTCTTTCCCTTTTGTTCAACACATCCATCAAGGTCATCTGATCTGACTTTTAGTCTTCTCCATAAAACTTTCACAGCTGAGTTGGAGTCAGATAGAAGAGGCCATTGGTTACTCAACTCACGCTGCTAATGCTATTGCTAATGCATTGCTAATGCTAAGTAAAGGGTGTCTTCTTCAACCGTTGTATAATGTTCACTACAACTTCATACTTAATAAGTCTCAACAGTACAGTGAGTGAAGTGAACACCCTTCCAGCTAGTGCAATGTCAATAAGTAATGAATATAACTTACCACCGCCCGCCACTGCTGCTGGCTCACCCCCTGTAGCTCCTGCAGGTGCCGCATCTCCTGCCCCCTCCGGAATGGCCGCATCGCCATCGCCGCTGGCCCCGCCGGCACTGGTGGTCGGTAGTACGCCTAGAAAAAAACATAGCGATACCAAAGGGGATGATGGACGGAGCACTAGAGCAAATCAAACACTCACCCCCAGTCAACTGATCTGGGTTTAATCCATCATCATTCTTTAGCTCACTCCACCACCCCAGTTCAGACATGGCCATATGCAAATCAGTCTGACCCTGTGCCTCATGGGAACAGTCCAGCCCGAACTGCCAAGCCATGTCTTCCCTGGACCGGAAACAAGCATCCTGGGACCGGTTTCGGGTTCAAAACCCTAATCAGCCAGGCTATCCTGAATCCAGTGACAAAGTGAGCAAGGGACCCACGTCTGGGCATACACTGCCAACTTAGGGCGAACAAAGCGATACCAAAGGGGATGATGGACGGAGCACTAGAGCAAATCAAACACTCACCCCCAGTCAACTGATCTGGGTTTAATCCATCATCGTTCTTTAGCTCACTCCACCACCCCAGTTCAGATATGGCCATATGCAAATCAGTCTGACCCTGTGCCTCATGGGAACAGTCCAGCCCGAACTGCCAAGCCATGTCTTCCCTGGACCGGAAACAAGCATCCTGGGACCGGTTTCGGGTTCAAAACCCTCATCAGCCAGGCTATCTTGAATCCAGTGACAAAGTGAGCAAGGGACCCACGTCTGGGCATACCCTGCCAACTTAGGGCGAACAAGCGATACCAAAGGGGATGATGGACGGAGCACTAGAGCAAATCAAACACTCACCCCCAGTCAACTGATCTGGGTTTAATCCATCATCATTCTTTAGCTCACTCCACCACCCCAGTTCAGACATGGCCATATGCAAATCAGTCTGACCCTGTGCCTCATGGGAACAGTCCAGCCCGAACTGCCAAGCCATGTCTTCCTGGACCGGAAACAAGCATCCTGGGACCGGTTTCGGGTTCAAAACCCTCATCAGCCAGGCTATCTTGAATCCAGTGACAAAGTGAGCAAAGGACCCACGTCTGGGCATACCCTGCCAACTTAGGGCGAACAAGCGATACCAAAGGGGATGATGGACGGAGCACTAGAGCAAATCAAACACTCACTCCCAGTCAACTAATCTGGGTTTAATCCATCATCATTCTTTAGCTCACTCCACCACCCCAGTTCAGACATGGCCATATGCAAATCAGTCTGACCCTGTGCCTCTTGGGAACAGTCCAGCCCGAACTGCCAAGCCATGTCTTCCCTGGACCGGAAACAAGCATCCTGGGACCGGTTCTGGGTTCAAAACCCTCATCAGCCAGGCTATCTTGAATCCAGTGACAAAGTGAGCAAGGGACCCACGTCTGGGCATACCCTGCCAACTTAGGGCGAACAAAGCGATACCAAAGGGGATGATGGACGGAGCACTAGAGCAAATCAAACACTCACCCCCAGTCAACTGATCTGGGTTTAATCCATCATCATTCTTTAGCTCACTCCACCACCCCAGTTCAGACATGGCCATATGCAAATCAGTTTGGCTTGGCAGTTCGCGCTGGACTGTTCCCATGAGGCACAGGGTCAGACTGATTTGCATATGGCCATGTCTGAACTGGGGTGGTGGAGTGAGCTAAAGAATGATGATGGATTAAACCCAGATCAGTTGACTGGGGGTGAGTGTTTGATTTGCTCAAACGCTCCGTCCATCGTCCCCTTTGGTATCGCTTTGTTCGCCCTAAGTTGGCAGGGTATGCCCAGACGTGGGTCCTTTGCTCACTTTGCCACTGGATTCAAGCTAGCCTGGCTGATGACGGCTGAATGGCCAGAAACCGGTGCCAGGATGCTTGTTTCCGGTCCAGGGAAGACATGGCTTGGCAGTTCGGGCTGGACTGTTCCCATGAGGCACAGGGTCAGACTGATTTGCATATGGCCATGTCTGTACTGGGGTGGTGGAGTGAGCTAAAGAATGATGATGGATTAAACCCAGATCAGTTGACTGGGGGTGAGTGTTTGATTTGCTCAAACGCTCCGTCCATCGTCCCTTTGGTATCGCTTTGTTTGCCCTAAGTTGGCAGGGTATGCCCAGACGTGGGTCCCTTGCTCACTTTGCCACTGGATTCAAGCTAGCCTGGCTGATGACGGCTGAATGGCCAGAAACCGGTCCCAGGATGCTTGTTTCCGGTCCAGGGAAGACATGGCTTGGCAGTTCGGGCTGACTGTTCCCATGAGGCACAGGGTCAGACTGATTTGCATATGGCCATGTCTGAACTGGGGTGGTGGAGTGAGCTAAAGAATGATGATGGATTAAACCCAGATCAGTTGACTGGGGGTGAGTGTTTGATTTGCTCAAACGCTCCGTCCATCGTCCCCTTTGGTATCGCTTTGTTCACCCTAAGTTGGCAGGGTATGCCCAGACGTGGGTCCCTTGCTCACTTTGCCACTGGATTCAAGCTTGCCTGGCTGATGACGGCTGAATGGCCAGAAACCGGTCCCAGGATGCTTGTTTCTGGTCCAGGGAAGACATGGCTTGGCAGTTCGGGCTGGACTGTTCCCATGTGGCACAGGGTCAGACTGATTTGCATATGGCTATGTCTGAACTGGGGTGGTGGAGTGAGCTAAAGAATGATGATGGATTAAACCCAGATCAGTTGACTGGGGGTGAGTGTTTGATTTGCTCAAACGCTCCGTCCATCGTCCCCTTTGGTATTGCTTTGTTCGCCCTAAGTTGGCAGGGTATGCCCAGACGTGGGTCCCTTGCTCACTTTGCCACTGGATGCAAGCTAGCCTGGCTGATGACGGCTGAATGGCCAGAAACCGGTCCCAGGATGCTTGTTTCCGGTCCAGGGAAGACATGGCTTGGCAGTTCGGGCTGGACTGTTCCCATGAGGCACAGGGTGAGACTGATTTGCATATGGCCATGTCTGAACTGGGGTGGTGGAGTGAGCTAAAGAATGATGATGGATTAAACCCAGATCAGTTGACTGGGGTGAGTGTTTGATTTGCTCAAACGCTCCGTCCATCGTCCACTTTGGTATCGCTTTGTTCGCCCTAAGTTGGCAGGGTATGCCCAGACGTGGGTCCCTTGCTCACTTTGCCACTGGATTCAAGCTAGCCTGGCTGATGACGGCTGAATGGCCAGAAACCGGTCCCAGGATGCTTGTTTCCGGTCCAGGGAAGACATGGCTTGGCAGTTTGGGCTGGACTTTTCCCATGAGGCACAGGGTCAGACTGATTTGTATATGGCCATGTCTGAACTGGGGTGGTGGAGTGAGCTAAAGAATGATGATGGATTAAACCCAGATCAGTTGACTGGGGGTGAGTGTTTGATTTGCTCAAACGCTCCGTCCATCGTCCCATTTGGTATCGCTTTGTTCGCCCTAAGTTGGCAGGGTATGCCCAGACGTGGGTCCCTTGCTCACTTTGCCACTGGATTCAAGCTAGCCTGGCTGATGACGGCTGAATGGCCAGAAACCGGTCCCAGGATGCTTGTTTCCGGTCCAGGGAAGACATGGCTTGGCAGTTCGGGCTGGACTGTTCCCATGAGGCACAGGGTCAGACTGATTTGCATATGGCCATGTCTGAACTGGGGTGGTGGAGTGAGCTAAAGAATGATGATGGATTAAACCCAGATCAGTTGACTGGGGGTGAGTGTTTGATTTGCTCAAACGCTCCGTCCATCATCCCCTTTGGTATCGCTTTGTTCGCCCTAAGTTGGCAGGGTATGCCCAGACGTGGGTCCCTTGCTCACTTTGCCACTGAATTCAAGCTAGCCTGGCTGATGACGGCTGAATGGCCAGAAACCGGTCCCAGGATGCTTGTTTCCGGTCCAAGGAAGACATGGCTTGGCAGTTTGGGCTGGACTGTTCCCATGAGGCACAGGGTCAGACTGATTTGCATATGGCCATGTCTGAACTGGGGTGGTGGAGTGAGCTAAAGAATGATGATGGATTAAACCCAGATCAGTTGACTGGGGGTGAGTGCTTGATTTGCTCAAACGCTCCGTCCATCATCCCCTTTGGTATCGCTTGTTCGCCCTAAGTTGGCAGGGTATGCCCAGACGTGGGTCCCTTGCTCACTTTGCCACTGGATTCAAACTAGCCTGGCTGATGACGGCTGAATGGCCAGAAACCGGTCCCAGGATGCTTGTTTCCGGTCCAGGGAAGACATGGCTTGGCAGTTCGGGCTGGACTGTTCCCATGAGGCACAGGGTCAGACTGATTTGCATATGGCCATGTCTGAACTGGGGTGGTGGAGTGAGCTAAAGAATGATGATGGATTAAACCCAGATCAGTTGACTGGGGGTGAGTGTTTGATTTGCTCAAACGCTCCGTCCATCGTCCACTTTGGTATCGCTTTGTTCGCCCTAAGTTGGCAGGGTATGCCCAGACGTGGGTCCCTTGCTCACTTTGCCACTGGATTCAAGCTAGCCTGGCTGATGACGGCTGAATGGCCAGAAACCGGTCCCAGGATGCTTGTTTCCGGTCCAGGGAAGACATGGCTTGGCAGTTTGGGCTGGACTTTTCCCATGAGGCACAGGGTCAGACTGATTTGTATATGGCCATGTCTGAACTGGGGTGGTGGAGTGAGCTAAAGAATGATGATGGATTAAACCCAGATCAGTTGACTGGGGGTGAGTGTTTGATTTGCTCAAGCGCTCCGTCCATCGTCCCATTTGGTATCGCTTTGTTCGCCCTAAGTTGGCAGGGTATGCCCAGACGTGGGTCCCTTGCTCACTTTGCCACTGGATTCAAGCTAGCCTGGCTGATGACGGCTGAATGGCCAGAAACCGGTCCCAGGATGCTTGTTTCCGGTCCAGGGAAGACATGGCTTGGCAGTTCGGGCTGGACTGTTCCCATGAGGCACAGGGTCAGACTGATTTGCATATGGCCATGTCTGAACTGGGGTGGTGGAGTGAGCTAAAGAATGATGATGGATTAAACCCAGATCAGTTGACTGGGGGTGAGTGTTTGATTTGCTCAAACGCTCCGTCCATCATCCCCTTTGGTATCGCTTTGTTCGCCCTAAGTTGGCAGGGTATGCCCAGACGTGGGTCCCTTGCTCACTTTGCCACTGAATTCAAGCTAGCCTGGCTGATGACGGCTGAATGGCCAGAAACCGGTCCCAGGATGCTTGTTTCCGGTCCAAGGAAGACATGGCTTGGCAGTTTGGGCTGGACTGTTCCCATGAGGCACAGGGTCAGACTGATTTGCATATGGCCATGTCTGAACTGGGGTGGTGGAGTGAGCTAAAGAATGATGATGGATTAAACCCAGATCAGTTGACTGGGGGTGAGTGCTTGATTTGCTCAAACGCTCCGTCCATCATCCCCTTTGAGTATCGCTTTGTTCGCCCTAAGTTGGCAGGGTATGCCCAGACGTGGGTCCCTTGCTCACTTTGCCACTGGATTCAAACTAGCCTGGCTGATGACGGCTGAATGGCCAGAAACCGGTCCCAGGATGCTTGTTTCCGGTCCAGGGAAGACATGGCTTGGCAGTTCGGGCTGGACTGTTCCCATGAGGCACAGGGTCAGACTGATTTGCATATGGCCATGTCTGAACTGGGGTGGTGGATTAAACCCAGATCAGTTGACTGGGGGTGAGTGTTTGATTTGCTCAAACGCTCCGTCCATCGTCCCCTTTGGTATCGCTTTGTTCGCCCTAAGTTGGCAGGGAATGCCCAGACGTGGGTCCCTTGCTCACTTTGCCACTGGATTCAAGCTAGCCTGGCTGATGACGGCTGAATGGCCAGAAACCGGTCCCAGGATGCTTGTTTCCGGTCCAAGGAAGACATGGCTTGGCAGTTTGGGCTGGACTGTTCCCATGAGGCACAGGGTCAGACTGATTTGCATATGGCCATGTCTGAACTGGGGTGGTGGAGTGAGCTAAAGAATGATGATGGATTAAACCCAGATCAGTTGACTGGGGGTGAGTGTTTGATTTGCTCAAACGCTCCGTCCATCATCCCCTTTGGTATCGCTTTGTTCGCCCTAAGTTGGCAGGGTATGCCCAGACGTGGGTCCCTTGCTCACTTTGCCACTGGATTCAAGCTAGCCTGGCTGATGACGGCTGAATGGCCAGAAACCGGTCCCAGGATGCTTGTTTCCGGTCCAGGGAAGACATGGCTTGGCAGTTTGGGCTGGACTGTTCCCATGAGGCACAGGGTCTGACTGATTTGCATATGGCCATGTCTGAACTGGGGTGGTGGAGTGAGCTAAAGAATGATGATGGATTAAACCCAGATCAGTTGACTGGGGGTGAGTGTTTGATTTGCTCAAACGCTCCGTCCATCGTCCCCTTTGGTATCGCTTTGTTCGCCCTAAGTTGGCAGGGTATGCCCAGACGTGGGTCCCTTGCTCACTTTGCCACTGGATTCAAGCTAGCCTGGCTGATGACGGCTGAATGGCCAGAAACTGGTCCCAGGATGCTTGTTTCCGGTCCAGGGAAGACATGGCTTGGCAGTTCGGGCTGGACTGTTCCCATGAGGCACAGGGTCAGACTGATTTGTATATGGCCATGTCTGAACTGGGGTGGTGGAGTGAGCTAAAGAATGATGATGGATTAAACCCAGATCAGTTGGCTGGGGGTGAGTGTTTGATTTTCTCAAACGCTCCGTCCATCGTCCCCTTTGGTATCGCTTTAGAAAAAAACATGACACATTTTTAGATGCCTGTACACCTCCCCCTATTTATTCGTTTTCACTAGCAAGATTGAAAAAAAAGTTAATACATACATATACAACATACATCACTAGTCCAAATCGGGTACTAGAGTAGAGTCAGTAGACACTAGTAGTGTTATGGTCCCTAGGGTCATTATTATAGTCTACTCTACTCTTTGCAAAGTTAGCCTGAGCCATGCAACCATTTTTTGCTTCATGACTTTTGCGCATGTTACCTCGCAGCTTGTTGTGCAGTAAGACGCCTTTTTGAGCCCACGTGAGCTCATACAGCTACTGTCTGAGCCTTGCGTACAAGAGGTAAAAAAACAAGCCACTTTGTTATGGAGTTCGGTTAGTCCGTATTGCTTAGCCATAAGTAACATGTTACACTTTTTGGCATGACTGAGAAATGCTTGCATTATACTATCTAACGCGCACCATTTTTCTCATAACAGGCAGAAGATTCCCTTCTACGAACCAGAGATTTGCAGAGCTTATGAATGATGCATGTAACCAGTACTTCTACGTTCTACGCTGAGGGGTCTCCCAGAATTCACACAGATCTTTTGTCTTCTATCATGCACTTGTAACAATGTTTATTGTTTAATCTTTTGCATTTTGCTGTTGGAGCTGGCTGTAGTACACTGAACAACATACAGAGCTTGTTAGTTGAAAATAAACCTTTTGAACGTACACATAGACTCTATGGTATTTGGTGTGGTGGTGGTGGTGTACTTACACGAGTGAGTGAGCGAAAGGGTGTTATGTTCTGGGTTGTGTAATCATTGGGTATCTTCGGGTGGGGGTTCGGGGACCTAATGAGACACTATAGCTAGTCGGTCAGGGGATTGTGGGTTCACTTCTGACTGAGGTGTGAGGAAGGTCCAACCTCCCATCACCAACATCCTATTTTCTTGTGCATAGTTCTGTATGTGGCTGTGCAGAATCCCCACAACAGTAGTAGTATGTACTATATCCTATCAAAAATAGTCAAATATCTGGTTGGGCATTTTGTTGGTGGTAATTGTCAAAGCCTCAAGATTAAGAAGACTAGAAGAGGACAACCCAAAGGACTGGACTCAGTGGCTAGAGCTATTGGTCAATTTGAGTTTTATTCAAAACCGTAAAATAAAGAGTGGCAAACTGGGCAAGCTTAGCTACAGACAGACTAATAGTAGTAGTACAGAGAGTCATAGCAGAGGCAGTTAGAACTTAGAGGCAGGGATAACCAGAATTTAGAAACAGATAGTCAAGTCAAGATCAAAGAAGCTTTTGTAAAAAATAGATTTAGAAAGTGGAACCAGAATTAATAGTTCAGAAAAAATAAAGTGCAGTAAAAGTTAGGGAAATATAATTGTTAATATTAACCACTGGAGGACTTACTGGGGCCAGCAGCAGGGCCCTCGGTAGAGGAGCGGTCCTCTGGTTGTCCCGCCGACCCCGTCTTCTTACCCCTGGATGCTGCAGATCAATGATCATGTAAGATATAATAAAGAAAGAGACAAACATTAATGATTGCTGTGAAACAAATAAATTATCTAAAAAAACGCTCAAAAAACGTTTTAGGAAACAATAATTGCAATAAAATTGACCTATCTAATCCGATCGACTACTGGCTTGCGGGATTCACGGACCGTCTACTTATTTATGAACATTAATCCAGTGTTCCATTCTGATTGATTCGAATCCAGAACACTAAGTAAGCCTAAGTACCACCTGACCTAGCCCACCTATTCCAGACGGGCCAATTGTTCACTAAGTCTGCATTTCCATTTTTTTAGCCCTCAAAAATGCATAGATGAGATGGAGGACACATGCATAAATTTGTGCATACACCAAATTGTTGGTTGGTTGCGTCTGATGTTCTGCTACTGACTGACACTGCTAAGCCTACCACTCACTAAACAAACTACAAAAGGTTCTACTAAGGACTGGGGTAAGCAGCACTCAGTGACAGAGGATGCGTCACGCAAACTGCTAAAAAATTATCAACTAATACTAACTAAACCTAGTATCAATCCATCCACCACTATTTGACAGGAGGACAAAGGAAGGACTAGAGTCTCTCTAGCAATAGCATTACCTAACTTAAGTTCTCTAAAGTAAACTCTTACATAATAATCAGCCCAAGCGAGCGCAAAGTTGCAAAAAAGTAAGAGTAGCACCGAGCACCTGTGTCCTACAATCACAGAAGATTTTGAAACGTAATTTACCTGCAAGTAAGCAGCAGTATTCTTGTTATTCGTAAAAAAATTATACACAATACTTATACTACTATATATATTAGCTACTCACCAAGCCCCATGACCTCGACACCTAGCAGGTCCAACAGATCCTGCTCCCGGTCCAGGATGTCTGACCACCGGTGGGCCAGCTGGTTATGGGTGCGCCGGACCCCTGAGCAGCGAAACACTGCCCAGCGGACCTTTGCCCACCGGCGGTGGCAGCTCCTGGGTAGGGTACCCGGAGCCTGGCCTGCCGCCTGCTGCCAAGGTCAAGGGAGGTGGCGCTGCACAAAAAAACAAGGGCGGCCACCTCTGCCTCGCTAAAAAGCTGCCGGGCTTGCACCCCTGCAGGGCGCAGTCTGCCGCAAGGCAGGCGGCTCTTGGGCGCACGCGCCTTGCCCTTGGAGCCGGTAGTGCTGCAACCCTTCGCCATGGTTCTGGGGTGTGTGGGAGGAGGCGAAAAAGAAAAGTTAGAAGGAAAAAATAAAGTTAGGGGAAGAAGTAGGAGCTTAAAGAAGAAAGTAATATAAAACAGTAGAAAAGTAAAAAAAACACAGTAAAAAGTAGAAATAAATGCAAAATATAGACTTAGGCACAGAGAGAGATAGATAATAAATAAAAAAGAATTGAAAAACAGTGTAAAAAACTAAGGATTGCAAAGATTGAGGGAGGATAGAAAAGCAGGCCCAGAACCATAGCATAGAGTGAAAAACAAGATGGCCTCGCCCATCGTGACAGCGTGGGTAAGTTTACGCGATATTTCTCCCCGAGCACGCAAAAAGCGTCGCGAACACGTACGGCGCGTTCCCGAACATGAAATGCGCATCGCGAGCCCGCTATACGCGACCCAAAACAGGAAATAAGGCATCGCGAATGGGCGGGACAAGTGAAAAACAAGATGGCCGCGCCTATAGGCGACCGCATGGGCAAGTTCGCGCGATACTATCCCCCGAGCACGCAAACAGCGTCCCGAACACGCACAACGCATTCCCAATGAAGAAAAACGCATCGCGAACGGGCGCGACAAGCAACTACGCACGCTCGCGTAGCTACGCGTAGCTCGCGTAGCGCTTTAACGTCTTCGTGTAGCTTTGCGTAGCGCGACTACGCGAACTACGCCCAGGGTTAGATGTTAGACCACTGCGAGCTGGAGTGTCTGCATGCAGGAACCTCAGCGTCTCTGGTCAGTGTGTCAGCCGGGAAGTCTCAGTCTCCTCTGTCTTTCTAAGCAAGATGTGATGTATATATACCCATAGGTCTCCCCAGGGGTCCTACCTTGCTGTGCTACTGTGTCGGCCTAAAGGATGACGTTGGGCCTGAACTTTATACAGAGATATTATACCAGAGATGTTAGTCCTGCTGTGCTTCCAAGAAGCCTCATGCATAATATGTGAGATTCGAACTAGGGGGAAACCCGCGTTCTGAATGCAGTGTCGTATCTAGGTAAAAGGTCAGTCCCTAAGAACCGTTATGTATGTAATGTAGGGAAGAATATAGGTGAAAGGTTGTAATGTTACCTGCGCCTATATAGGGTACCTATATGGAATATAACACCTTGCTGTGGTGAGTCTCCTGGACCTTGCTGGTCTGACCCGTATCCATCCTTGACCTTCTGCGTGGGTTGCCGCTGCCAAGGCTTGTTGGTGCTCCAGCCGGACACCGACCCCTCAGCACTTGACATCCTTTGTGGGACAGCTCGTATCTGGCTCCTGGTTGTCCTCGACATCTCCTGGTTCCTGTAGCTGCAGACTCAAGAACTCCCTCAACGCACCTGAAGCACCCGACATCGGTGGACATTCGTCTGCCGAGCCCCTGGACACTCCTGAGTGACCCAGACTCTGTCCCCTCTGCTTTCAGGTACTCTTTGACAGGAAGCCACCTTTGGATTCTAAAGGACACTTTCCTTCCTTCCAGCAGCGGCTCTTCTTCGAAGTCCTCCATTGGGTTCGGCGGCGGTTTCCGACGCCACTTCCGACCTATGCAGCCGACTTCCCTGGGATATGTAACTCGGGTACCTTGGTATCCACGGGTGGGGTGGCTCTCCAACCTCCTAACTTCCACGGGGTTTCTTCGAAGTTCACTGGGAAGGGTCCTTAAACTCTAAAACTTCAACCGCGACTTTCTCATAGAATTGTACGGAGCAAGCGGTCGTGCTCCCTCACTGCACCCACCCTCCGTGGGGTCCCTACTTACTCACTTTGGGTGGTTCCTTGGGGTCACAGCGATTCTACAACCTCTCGACACTGTCTTGACTAGATTCGTGGTTCTTATACCACTATTTTAGTATATGGTTTGGTCCCCCCCGGGGCACACTGTGTATTAGTGCTATATACTGTCATTTATGTGCTTAAGTATTGTGTGTTTTGTGATTATCTCTGTGAAGGAGATTCCGTGTCGTACTAGAGAGTGTTATATTAATAAATACATATTTTTATAACTACTATGTGGTTCTCCTTTCATTTAACCAATACTATTGTATTCTGGTAAAACGTGCTGCTTAATATTCCTTCAAGACTAAGCCTGAAGCTGCTCTCCACAGCTACCACTTGGATAGCTTTCTAAGGTTATCTATGACCTTTTAAATCACCCTAAGGGTTGTTTGGACTGGTGGAAGGTGCCCACTTTAATTAGTGGACAGCATATACCAGGCCAACTTCTCACAATGACCCCTTGCTGAATTTAGAATTTTGTCTACGTTTCAGAAATGCATAGCTTTCTGGGATCCATTATTGCTTTCATACCCATTTCTGCCAGTACTGGAAGGAGGTTGAAAGCACAAAAAATTGCAAAAATAGGCTATGTCCTAGTAAAATGCCAAAACTGTGTAGAAAACGTTGATTTTCTGTCAAAAGTCTGCATGTCCCTGAAAGCTGAGACAATGGTGATTTCAGCACCACAAACCCTTTGTTGATGCCATTTGCAGGGAAAAAAACCAGATGATTTCTTCTGCAGCCCTTTTCTCCCGTTTTTAAAAACAAAACAACATTTAGCTATATTTTGGCTAATTTCTGGGTCTCCTCCAGGGGAATCCACAAACCCTGGGTACCTGTAGAATCCTCAAGGTGTTGTAAAAAAAGGATGCAAATTTTACATGGGTACCTTATGCGGACAGAAAGTTACAGGGTCCTAAGCGCAAACTACCCCAAATAGCCCAAAAAAAGACTTAGCACGGGCGGGGGGGGGGGGGGGGAGGCCTAGCAGCGAAAGGGTTAAACCAAAATTAAAAAACACCCAATAATCACTCCAGCAACATGTGCATTATAGTAAACGCGTAGCATATCAATGGCACAGTGTCATTATCTTTCTAGAGCCAAATATATCATTGTGGGACTGGTGCTGTTCTGATGTGCTATAGAGAGTTTGTAAAGCTCTACAACTT
The DNA here is from genome assembly GCA_963921515.1 of Calotriton arnoldi. Classification (NCBI taxonomy): domain Eukaryota; kingdom Metazoa; phylum Chordata; class Amphibia; order Caudata; family Salamandridae; genus Calotriton; species Calotriton arnoldi. The sequence goes on along the minus strand of CAWUFW010002325.1, from coordinate 1,576,316 downwards.
GAGGCACCAAACAAAATCAAAGGTTCACTCAGGATTTGTAAATAACTCTGCAGAGGCCCAATAGACAGTAGTTGCAGCACAACATAAGAGGAGAGGCAGTGTTCCAGTATGTGGGTGCAAGGGACAGTTCAAGTATCCTATAGCAGTTTCACAGTTCACCAAATAAATCTAACTCTCCCTAGCTGATCACTAAACTGAGATTTCTAAATGCAGCACTGAAAGAGGTCAAAGAGTTCTAAGAATGCAAGGAAATTCCTCAAGAGTTCCAAAGATGTGGGGATATTCTTTGAAGTGACGCTGCAGAAGAAGTTCCAAGATGAGCTACAAGCAGAAAGCTTTTGAGAAGATGAAGTCACTGTCCGGCTTCAAGATTGTCTTACCTGAAGACACATAAAAACAGGTGATAAGCATCACCCAGACAAAGGAACACTGTGAAGAGCAGAGCCCGAACAGAGACGTCCCTAATCGACAGGGTCATGCCCTAGGTGTGGCTTTTATGGACTATGGGATCCTCAGGATCCCAGTATCCTCAAATACTGTAGAAAATCGTCAATCAGGGGATCCTTGAATAATCCTGTGGTGGATCCTCATGTCTTGCTGTAGCCTGTATTGGCTTTTGGGGTGTCCATATGGGGACAGGATTGGTTGTACTGGTGATGGAGGGGTCACGACTAGGAAGCACACATGTGGCAGCCACAATCCCAGGTGGCAAGGCTCCTGTCACGCCAGTGTTGATGACACACTGAGTAGCAATGTCCTGATAAAGTGGTAGAAGTGGTAGCCAATATTACCCAGGATCAGAGGTGGATAGGGAGCGAGCATGGGTGAGCACTAGTTGCAAGGCATGATAGAGGCCAAGGTGACCACAGTCTAACACCTTAAGCCCAAAGATCAGCAGGGAGCATAAGAGGAAACAGGAAAATAGAAAGGCCTCTTTTTGCATGATAACCCCCCCCCCCTATGTTGCATCAGAACCCGGAGCCAGGCCCCAGTGCATGTGCTCTGACCCCTAAAACAAGTGTACAATTAACTAGCCCCTGATTGGTATATTTACCTTACCTGTAATTCCCTAGTATATGGTACTCTGTGTAACCAAGGAATGTAAGATAAATATCACCAGTTAACTACAGCATCTATTGTGCCACCTTCAAGGTACGAAGGTAAAACATGTCTGCAGGCAGGTGCTTGCACTCTGATTGTGCAGTTTTAAAACTACAAATTAGACCTGGCACAAAAAACTATTTGCCTGGCCTAAACCATCCTTTTTAATACTGATAAGTTACCTCTAAGCTAGGCCCTTAATGTCCATAGGGCAAGGTGCATGATATTTAAAAAATAGGACATGTTCTTAAGTTTTACATGTCCTGGCACTGAAAAATCTCCAGAGGTGTTTTTCACTGTGGCGAGGCTGAGAAAAGCACATTATAACACCTTATAATGCATAACTTCAGTTTGTTAATAGCTAGAACCACGGTTCAAGGACTCAAATTAATATGAATATAAAATTCAATCTGATGGTCCTGTCAGATTTTAAAGTAGTATTTTCAAAATGACACTTATAGAACATTGAAATTTTGCTGTCTACAGTCTCTGGTTGCCTTCTCAGAGCAATTGGGGAAAATGTCACTTGGCAGTCTGATGGGAGGTGTGAATGGCTCTCAGGAAAGTGAACAAACCAACCTTAGCTTGGAGGTGGTGTGAGTTACTACTGACAGGATGGCTTATTCCTACCCCTGCCATTGTCTAAGTAGCCAGAGCAGCACCAATCCCAGTGGGGTGGCAGGAACATGTTCCGGAAGTTCTTTACAGGAGAAGTTTCTCAATTCCTTAGATACAAAAATTGCAACAAGTCGACCTTTCTGAAGAGCCCAGCCAATCAGTTCCAACTGGACCTGCCCTGGACCCTGATGGTGGCTTTCCCTGAAAGTAGGGTCACTAAGGTCCTGGGGTCCTTGGATAAGTGTCACGGTGTACTCATCCTGCTTCACCCTAAAACCTGGGACTTGTAAACTTTTTAAAGGATTTTTGCCAAAAGAACCAGAGGCTATCACCGCACTGCCTCCGAGCCACAGCTGTCAGCACTGAATCGCCGGTCAGTCTCAACTTGCTGGTTTGCCCCGCTTAAAAGATCCTGACTTCAGAAAAAAGTTTTAAGTCTGAACGTAGAGGACTTTACTATGACCAAAGCTGAGCAGCACCTTGCTGCTGACAACACCTTCATGGGCCTGGTGTTCGGACTTTGCCCACTTAGAGTGTCACTGCCATTGACGTTGTGAGCCTCGATCTTCCCACCGGAGCTGAAGATTTTCTCCAAGCAAAAGGCTGTCAGATGATAAACCTTCCACTGGACTGAATATGGTCCATGTATCCAATCCGCACTTCATCACAGTCTTCCTCAATATTTGACTTTGACCCGGTCTACCACAACTAGAACCCTGTGGTTGACGCGTTGAGCTTTTTGGCATTGGAAACATCTAAAACTTGGAAAAATCATATTTCATATTCTCTACATCCAATTGTTATTGTTTTAGTGTCTATTTGCTCATTAAACTGTTATCCATTTTTATAAAGTGAGTGGTATTTTTATTGTGTTGTGTTTTCTACTTAATAACTGTTTTCGTACTGGTTTAAGTCTGACTACTCTGTGCTGCAGCTACTAAGGGTTGAGCTCAGGTTTAAATTAGTGTGTCCTAATTGGAGGTTGTAAGGAAAAGTGCCATTATTACTTGAAGAGGACTGCCAACCACTTCAACTAAGAATTCACTTTTTCACAGAGACTAATACCTAAAGAATAAACTCCAAATCCAACAAGGTCCATTAACAGGAATCAGAGTAGCTGTGGCCTGACACCTTCTACACCCATTTGAGCAGAGAAAATTAGTGGAGAAGTAATGATAATCCTCAATAGAGAGGAGAGAATGATACACGCAGTAATTGCAAACCCGGCTGGGAGCGCACAGGGAGGCCCAAGGCTAACTAGATGCTCCCGTACCTATATGGGAGGTCAAAAATAAAAAAAAGTTGAACCTTCAGCTCACCGGCCAGTAGGGAACATGTTGTACAGTAAGGATAAAAAGATGCAAAAATACAGCATACCACCAGTCATATCCTCAAATGAGCTAACATCTTCACAGAGGGGGGCAAAGTGGGCATCAAACTCAAATCCCAAGCCCAGACAAGAGCATTGAAAGGACTGTCAGGCTCCACATGACCAGGCACCCAAGTAGCCTCAACCAGGAGGGAGGCACAGCAAGTAATAACTGAAACAGTCCTTACACCAGGGACCAAATACACTAATGAGAGAACAAGATACACCTTTCATAAACAGTCCTACACCCAACTTAGCCAAAAGCCAGGGAGAGTAGAATAATAGCAAACAACTCTTAAACACGTCTAAACAAACATGGAAGAGGTCAACCAACCAGAAATTATTCATTGTCCAGCCTTGAGATTCACCATATTATGTCACACGGAGAATACTAAAGACTTCTTTGTACTCCTAAGTGTACACCATTTTCATGCCATAAAGATGAAAGGCTTCTTTACAAGTAAATATCAGCACTCCCAGTGAAACCTCCCACCACTTGCATTCCAAATTATTGAAACTACTGGGAGGAATACTAGAGGGAAGTCAATGCAAGTTTGTGCACTAGAGGTACCGTATATCTTTTATTGCAATCTAAATGAGAGTTTCAGGAGCTGTGAGTGTGCTATTGAAATTGTCGTATAGAGCAATATATCAGCTATCTATATGCCGGAATCATGCTTGATGTCTACTGCCAAGATGAGTCGTTCTGGGTCATTCTACAAATACAGGCTGCATGCACCACAGTAACAGGGTCCATGTGGGCCCAATTCAAAAAAGCTAATAAGTAAGCTGTAGAGCAGTGCCATTTTGTCCGCACAAAGATAAGCAGTTCGTCAGATGCCCGTTTTCAGTCTGTTTCCAGAGTATCTCCCAATTTCAAATGATAAGTCGTTCAAGCTGCTTTAATGTTTGCCATCTCAGACAGGGTCTGTGAAAGTCCTCTTCCTAGAATGCAATGAAACAGCCTCTACCTACACGCTGGGGCCCGGGTACACCTTGCAGGGGCTGTTTTGGTGAAAGGCCCTCAAACACAGGAAAACTGGGAAACAGGTGTTATTCTCTTTGGGAAACACCCATCGGTCTTCTAGCAAAAGTTAATCTCGCTCTACTAGTACATCTAACAATAGGTGTCATGGTATTATTTGTAAACCATTTGTGAAGAGGTATTGCTTTAATGTTTATAAGCATTAAACTCATAACAAAACACGTTAATTTAAATTAATCGTCAATCATCTGGGTTTAATTTAACGTGGCCAGTCCGCATCAGCTGGGCGTGCTGCAAGAGACCATAAAAATAATATTAATTTGCCAAAAGAGTCCAGCCGAGCGAGGTAAGGGATTCTATACAACAGAGACAATTGGGCGTGGTGACCCAATTATGGGTCTCCTCTTTCTGACCTCACCAAACGAGTAACTCCGAGGAGGGCCAGTTTATTTCTTAAGCGGCCCCAATGTATGAAAGGTCCCAAAAACCATTGCCAAAATGAGCAAATTGAGGAACTTTTAGGAACAAAGGCAAAATGGTGGGTATGGCCCAGCTGCACAATGTGTTGGGCACATTCGTCCTTATACACAAGCATGCAGGTTAGGATCCAAGCAGAGCTTCATCCTGTTAACTAGAACCGGTACTTGGTGACATACCCAATTTACAATCTTGACAGCACTTGTTATATCCATTGTTTTTATGTAGGTTCAAAACACTGTGGGCCCGATTCACAATGGCAAAGTTAGACCTCAAGTCTAACTTTAGACCTGAAGTCTAAGTTTATCCTTCAGGTCTAAAGTTAGACTTCCGTTCTAAGTTAGACTCCAGGTCTAAGTTCACCTTTGTGAATCAGGCCCTGTGTTATTACTATTTTAAAGAGCACCACAATTATCTAGACTCCAATAAAAGGAACTTTCAAGTTTTCTTGCCATTCAGTAGTGAGAATTCTTTTTCTGGCATTCGTATATGCAAACTTTAAAGGACGGATGGGAATGTTTAGTATTGTGAGAGAGCCTATTTCTTTAGGAGGAATGCTATTATCTGGTTAAAGGTATATTACCTTCAGGACTCCACACCGTCTTAAAACTTATTAAGACACCATGTGACCTAGCAAAAAAATGGGAAATAAGCCTCCATCTACTCCCTTTTTTCAACCCTTCCAATGATTGTAACAATCAGATTTTAATTTAAAAGGGAACATCTGAATGACAGCAAAGTGCTTATATTTTACACTTCAGATTTTGTTTTGGCCACAACAAGGAACAGGGCAAATTTTATTCTGGAGCCCAACTACCCCCTCTCCAAAAATTGAATTTACATGTGTTTTGTCAGGGTTGTTCAACTACACTTTGGGACAGATTTATCATTATTTGACGCAGTGACATACAGCAAGATACTCACTAACATGTGGTGCATTCCTGCTCTCTCTCGCTCTGCACTGGTACACTCAGTGCAGCCTAGTGCCAACGCAAGCCCCTTTGTGTTGTGGTGCCAGGTTGCCTGCATTGTAGACAGGATTAGTTTTGTGCAGGAAGCGGCACATTCCTGCACGAAAATAATCCTTAGAGGTGTTTTCCTCTTTCTAAGTGTTCTGCAGAATGCATAAATGCATAAATAAAGATACTTCTCCTCCTCGCACCTATATTGGGAAGGCATAGCATTTTAATGTATTCCCAGGTTTACCTGTCTTGGTAAATCTGGGAATGCATCAAAACGCATGGGTGGATGCATGGGAATATCCGCTCTCCACCAATGTAACAGCTTCCTGGCACCGAATAACGCAAGGCAGTGAATTACTCTGTGTAGTGTTACTCCAGATTTAACAAGCAATACAGGGCCACACAAGGTGTAAGGATTACATTGCCCTTGAGGCACCCTTATAAATCTGGCCCTTTGTATCCCACTGTACTATGAAAAATAATTTTTTATAAATGAGAGGCGTGTTCCCAAGGTCTTCCGGTTTTTGTGCCTTCTTCTGTACACACTGCTGCCTCGTTCTAGACCTTTTACTATCATAGTTTTTATTGTCTGATATACTAAGGAGTGCACTTCCTCCATCCCGCTGCAGTGGAGGCCATGACCCAGGTGGAGATGCAGGAGGGGAGTAGCAACTAAGGGTTTTCTGATTGCTGTTAATCAGAGGCTGGAGCTGTCTTTACAGTGTGCCGTGTCTGCCGATAGGTGGGACAGACTGAAGATCATCAGAGTGCCCCCATCTCTGCTTTTCCAGATGTACTCTGACTCAGGTTAAGGGTTTCCCCCTAGCCTTCTCCAGTTTTGTGTCAGCAGCAGCCACAGGCACTGCTAGCAGACAGCAGTGTGAAAGTGGATCTCAATATAGTTTCTAGCCCTGGTCCCTTAACGTCCCTAGTGGCTCTAGGTACAGAGGGTGCAGTCTTTGCCTCTTCTTTCTTCACCAAGGTGCAACAGTGTTCACGGTCCTTTGCTGCCCCGGACAGAGTCTTTCCTTCCTAGGTGTGTTCTAAATCTGTTTGCCTTCCACTGATTCCCAAGTCCCTTTTTCCAATCCTCTCCTCCAGCCTCCCCTCTGCCCACGGCCTGTGATGAGGCAGAGAAGGCCACTGCATCATCTGATGTCAAGGTGGACCCCGCCATAGGGAGGAGAGGAGAAACAACGACAGACACACAAGTACAGGCCCCTGCTTGGTTGGTGCATTTCACTTCTAGGCAGTATTTCTCAGCCCTTGTCAAATTTAGGTTCATTTTAAAGCCCCACTGCCGAGAGAGCATTTTCCAGCTTTTGATGATAAATTTATAGTTAATGCAAGCATGGTATTCCTTTTGTGGTTTGGAACGTAGCCGTTTCCTTGGGTATGCTTGTAGATGAAGGCTTGAATTTACTGAAGAGGCAGCCCACAACCTCCTGCCTCACACTAAGCCTGAATGCCTCTCTGAAGGTCCACTAGCCTGCTGAGCTGCAGAGATTTCTAAATGCAAGCTGAAGGAAGTGACCCGAAAAGGGCCACCCGGGTTATCTACAACCACCTACTCGCCTTCTACCAAAAATGAAGAGTCGGTCAGACAGTAGAGAATACAAACAGTTATTTATTAGCAATACTCTGCAGGGGAGTCCAATCTGACCTGCACCCTAAGATGTCTGCCGAGGGACTGAACCCCCAACAGTCTGCAACGCATAGCCATTCCTCCCAAGAACCTCCAACCACGCCCACAGTGGAAAGTTACCGGCTTAGGCCGGGCATGAACAAAGGAGGCACAGAAGGATGGGCTACCACCTGCCAGATGGGTACACTCTATCACAGTTTCAAGGTCGCCGTGCTGGGTCTCAGCGTCTCCTAACGTGGGAGCAGAGCTACACATATGGATAGGTATGCGAGGGCAGAATGGCCTATTCATTAGTAAGTCGGAAGGCAACCTTGAGCAGGAGAGAAAATAATAACTAAATACAGTATTGTGCTGAAGCAAGCAATACGAATAATGAGGCCTAGTTCAGACACAGCCTAATAGGGATTACGAAATACAAAATGGACTCGCACTTGCTAACTGAAGCTTGCACATGGCAAGGATAACTCAGTGGGTTGCATAACGCAAATACGAATGGTGCCTAATTTAGCCGCACACTGCTAACCTAACAGAAATGGAACGCGTGCATAAAGGGAATGGGGTTTTCAAACCTAACAGACCCTCCTTTTAGCAGTGGAGGCTAAATGCTTCATTGGCTATCTGGTAGGGCCTTTACAATTCTAGGCAGGAGAAAAAGAAGTTGCATAGCCATTGAAATCGCAGAGGAAAACAAACCAGTACATATGTATCAGAATCACTTTAGTATTCAAAAATACCCTCATCAATCAGCATCATATCTTGTATATCTTGCATCATCATAGCAGAAACTTTATTATCACGCCCTGGCAAAGTAGGGGTAGGTGTGAGCTTGCTCACGCAATAGGGGCAGCACGCTGGAAGGTAATTGATACATAGACAGCACGTGAAGATGACTCCTGCGATAGCTACTAGGAAAAGAAGTATCATCCAACCCCAGGATGATATCAGACCCCAGAACCACCCTGTCAAGGACCATGAACCATTGTCCTGATGGATATCAGGTGCAAGCCTATGCAGCTTCTGGATAGCGGAATATACATTAGGGGCGTGGTCTGGGATGTAGACACAGCAGCTGCTGCCGATGACGGGGCGAGCTCCACCCCTATCTGCAAGGATGACGTCTAAAACCATCCGATTTTGAAGAGCAACAAGCCTGGTCACCAGGAGCTCAGCAGTAATGTTAGTGAGTATGCCTGCTGTAGTATTAATGACCCCTTCTACAACCCTGGTGAGGCGGCGAATGATGGGACTGTTATACATAGGTCCCCAAAAGGGCACTATACCCTTCATGGCATCCGTGAATTGCTGTAAAGTGGTATCTGTCTGATCAACATCTGCTGTGTCAATAACTCTCCTCGCCCGGGACAAGTATATGCTTCTCCGCTGCAATATGTGGTCCTTGTGATAATTGGAGGGCGCAATATAAACAGAAGGTAAAAGAAAAGAGACATAACACCGGCCAGACCATCCCCTAGGGAGCCATGTATAAGCATGTGCTCCACAAACAAAGTATACGTTAGGAGGTGTGAGTAAAGGTGGACTACTAGTAGTGTTTAATCGATATGTGTAATTACAGCCACTCTGTCCCACCAGAATATTCCCAAAGCCTTCGACACAAAAACTAGCTGCAGTATCAATCACAGGTACAGGCATGCATAACTGTCTCTCTAGTGATATTTCGTGCATGAAAACAGTGAAAATAGTCAAAGACATTGAATGCCTGAAAATCCAATATTTCATCTTGCAACCATGTGACATTTTTTGGGTTGTCGTATACATTCATGCAAGCATCGGGATGTAAGGTACCCTCCTTTCCATCTGGTCCCGCAGTGTAACCCTGGTGTACTACTATATATTTCAGAACCGTCTCATAGTCAGACTCCGTCATATTCATAGCGTCAGCATGATAATGAATGTACACCATGGAAAGCAACTGGAACCACGCCTCACAGCTACCCAAGTACGACAGGGGTAAGGACACTAGTAGATCATTCTTGTACATAACAGAGGGAAGTAACCCACGCACCCAGCAATTCGTTGTATTAGTCGTATTATGAACCTGATGAAGCATCTGCACAAAAGCATTATCAACATATGTCTGCCTATGTCTTTCCTTATGCGGGGGCAAGGTGACAAACAGGTGCTCGGGTGGAACCGGGGTAGTCCCTATCAAAGTGTAAACTGGATGTTGTTCCTCTAAATACCATACAACCCCAAACAGTATTATTGTTGCAATGAGAAGGAAGAGCACCACTACTATCTTATGCCTGGTAGACCAGCTAGACCAACCAGGACCATTTCGCTCTAGTGGAGGGGCCACTAGGGGCTGTTCCTCCCTCATGACTGCACGGCCAAATGGGTACATAGAAAACACTTGAGGAATTGGAGCCACGAGACACAAACAACCAGAGGGGCACAAGTCACCCAGCGTCCGTTTAGAGCCTCGCTGGTAGGCTCCTATTGTTCATCAACGACTGTGCTATGCAGCACTCCCTCGATGGGGCTGCGTGATCGCAACCCTTGCTGAAAACAAATCCTTCTTCTTTCAGGATAGGGCACCCTCCCTCCAGGGCAAGTACCCTCAACGATCCTGTCCAGTGTCCAAGGCAGTGCACCTGTTCAGCTCACCCTACTCTATCGCAGGCACCTTAGACAGAGTACCCACAGCCTGATCTTAAGTCCTTCCCTAACTGCTAGACTGTCCCTCCGGTGCACTGTCGTTCTTTCGGGGGCGTAAATTATAACTGGTGACTCCAGGCACTGTTTCGTCAACAAAAAGGGGGTGAAGCTCAGGATCAGATGGGGACAGAGACTCAGACTCCTGTGGATCAGAAGCGGGAGAGACTGGGGTGGCCCTTATCTGTGGAGGAGCTGCCTCAAGCAGGGCAGCATCACTCTCCTCGTCTGTCTGCACCCACCTCAGCCGGACATCAGAGAAAGAAATGAACCGGGGCACCCGTCCCCCTTCCTGGTCAGCAATGCCTTCAAGCACCCACTTGTCGTAGGGCAGTGGGAGAGGAACCCTCTTGCAGTGGGTCCCATGCACCCAGTGCTTCCGGCCGTCGAGCTTCACCGCGGTGCGAGTGTCAAGAAGGACCAACAGTGGCCCTTTCCAACGAGGCTCCAGGCAGTTCTTCCTCTGGAAATTTTTCATCAGAACGTAGTCCCCGGGCTGCAACTGATGTCCGGGCCCCTCTGGTACTGGTCGCAGTGTCTCCTGGATCTGTTGATGAAGAAAACAAAGATCGTTAGTCAACTCATACAAGTAGTCCACAAGTAGAGGATACTCTATCTCGGAAAAGCGCTTGGGTCGCCCCAGATATTAGCAGGGCGGCCAAAGACCACTTCATAAGGTGACAACCCTGTCCTAGAGTGTGCCGTCGTCCTGGTAGATAACAAAGCCAAAGGTAACGCATCTGGCCATTGCAATCCTGTACTTTCTTGTATTTTTGCTAGCTTCAGTTTGAGAGTACCATTGTACTTCTCAACCAGACCTGCTGACTGGGGATGATTCGCTGCATGAAACTTCTGCTTTATATGCAAGCCCTCACACACCAGTTCGATGACTTTCGAATTGAAGTGACTTCCGTTATCACTCCTGATCACACGTGGCAATCCATAGCGTGGGAAGTACTCCTTTAGGAGTGCTTTCGCCGTTGCCGTGGCCGTATACTCCTTCGTGGGGTAAGCCTCAATCCATTTACTGAATGCACAAATCACTACCAGCACATACTTTAGAATGTTAACTCATTCCATTTCGATGAAATCCATCTGGAGGACCTCGAAAGGGAAGGAAGGCCGTGCAAAATTACCTGAGGGTGTAGGAGTACCTTTTCCAGGATTATGTGTCATGCAAATCATACAATGCTTCACTAAATGGGTAGCTACCTTGGGGATATTGTCATTCTGCCATACTGGGTCCAACACCTTACATATTTCTTTGGCACTAATGTGGGCTGGGCCGTGAGACATGGTAACCACTGGGAGCACATAAGCATTAGGTAACATCCATCTCTGTTTCTCCGACTTATCTGTCCAACACCCATCCTCATCTAGACGCCCTGTACTCTCCTGCCACATTGCCAATTCGTCTAATGTTGCCTCACTCTGGATCTCTTTAACATTTTCTAACGTGTCTTCAAACATTCCATTGTCTGGGTCCCACCTAGCAGGTCCTGCTACAAACATCTTTTTCATCTTTGATCTAGCTGTCTCTTTAGCTGTTTGGTCTGCAAATGCATTTTCTCTTCCAACATCATCTACTATTGCCTTGTGTGCACTACATTTTATTATCGCTAACTTGTCGGGAAGTATTAGGGCTGACAAAAGTCTATGTATCAGTGGGCCATTCTGTATTCCCAATCCATGTGAAGTCAAGAACCCTCTCTCCGCCCAGAGGCGCCCAAAATTATGGGCAACCCCAAAGGCGTACTGGCTGTCAGTGTAAATAGTGACAGTCAGTCCCTCACTCAACTCGCAAGCCCGAAGAAGGGCAACCAACTCTGCAGCCTGGGCTGATTGATACAGGACACGGGATGTCTCAACTACAGTGCGCAACGTTGTAATTGCATATGCTGCAGTGGTGGTGCCATCTGGTAATTTGAAACAAGAGCCATCAACATATAGTTCCCCTTGGGGGTCAGATAGGGGAACATCAATCAGGTCTACCCGTCCTTTCGTCTCCTCTTCCGTTCTATACACACAATCATGTGCATCTGTGTCATTACTCGCCGAAGGGAGGGGTAGTAACGTGGCTGGGTTCAGAGTGGCATATCGGTTGATGGTAATGTGTGGAGCAAACAATGTTAGTTCATATCCAGTCAGACGCACACTGGTAAGGTGCTGTGTCTTTGTCTTGTTCAAAAGCGTATCCACAGCATGAGGTACCATTAAAGTGAGGTCAGTGTCAAGAACAAGCCCTGCCGATTGCCTGATAGAAACTGCCACCGCTGCGGCAGCTCTTAGGCAGCTCGGGAGCGCTCTGGCGACATTATCCAAGATGGCAGAAAAATAAGCGCAGGGTCTTTGCTTACCACCAAAACCCTGTGTTAAAATGGAGAGCGCGCAACCATCCACCTCATGTACATAAAGCACAAAAGGCTTCTGGTAATCAGGAGTACCAAGCACCGGAGCAGAGCAAAGTGCAACCTTTAATTGCTCAAAAGCTTGCTGGCATGCAGTGTGTAGGAGAGTAGGATCTGCTTCACATGGGTACCCCCACTTTTTGCTGATGCTTCACTGTTTTTCGACCTTAGTCTGGCTGGGGCCCTGCTAATCAGAACCCCAGCCTAGCTGCTTCCTCTCTAAAATGGTTTCCATGTGCCTTAGGCACATCTCTGATTGGAATCTGGAGTGCCCTTATAAGTCCCTAGTATATGGTATACTTTGTACCCAGGGCATAGGTACCTCAGAGGCCTGCCAGGGGCTGCAGCATGTATTGTGCCACCCCTGGAAGGCCATCCAAACTGACACCACAGGTCTGCTACTGCAGCCTGGGTAAGGTGGTGCATGCACCCCTTACTGTGATATAGGCTACCTATATCACTATATACATACACACATATAAACCTATAAGTCACTCCTATGGCAGGCCTTATCAATCCTGAAGGCAGAGTGTGTGGTTCCTATGTGAGAGGGTGCCCCTGCATGATCAGGGCCCCTCTGCAGCATTCGGAGACCCTTCTCTGATGCTGTTTGTAGTGCAGCCTGACCATATACTCTTAAGCGCATTATAACCTCGCGTTAAATGCTAACTTTGGGATGGCTGCACGGAAACATGTCGTGTTTGGTGTCAAACATCTTGGAATCCTACCCCCGTCAGTTCTGGCGGTGGGGGTAGCATTTCACCCTTCTAGAGGGAAAGACATGTACACACCGGTATGCCCGGTACTGACTTTCCAGAGCTCTGGCATCACAAAATGGATGCCGCTGCCACAGACACGAGTCTGGCCTCCTGCTGCTGACCGAAACTCCGGCAGGGGAGGCCTGGACAATAGGTTTCCTGTCCCAGGGAGGTGTGACCACCTCCCCAGACAGGATAGTGTGTATTGGGGCTGGGCGGGAGCACTCTCTGGTGCTTTGAAGTCCTGCACTGGGGGCACACTTGGTGTCCCTGTGCATACCCCAGTTCAAACCGGCTCAGGGGCTTCCAGCCCCTGCTCTGGCGCGAAACTGGACAAAGGGAAAGGGGTGTAACCACCCCTCTGCCCTGACCCTCCCATAGGTGGGGCCACAGAGTATGTCCAACCCCCTACCTTAGTATAAGTAGGGGAACCCAGTCCTTAGCACTTTAGATTTACCTGTATGAAACTCTGATATAGAATCCTGGACCTTCGACGCTCTACTTTAAGATTAGAGGACTGAAGAATCTCCCTTGGGGTCAAGGAGTAAAAAATGTAAGTCCGTTTTTATATAGCGCAGCTACTCACCCTTACGGGTCTCAAGGCGCTGGGGGCCGTCGTGGAAATTAAGTGAGCTATTGCCCAGAGTCACATGGTGCTGAGCTGAGCTGCCACCGGAGCCGGGGATCGAACCGTGAACCCTGTGCTCCGAAGTCAGCTGCCCTGGCCGCTGCACCACACCTCTCCACTGCTTGGCAGGCACCAAAGAAGCAATTGTCCGGTCTGCCTCGCTGAAGCTCCAGTCAGACGCCGAAGTCTTTGCATCACCAGAGGTGGATTTCCAGACTTCCCCGAGGCTGCCCTGAGTCCCCAGCAAAGCTGAGGCCCGTAGCTGTCGTGGGTAACGTGGAACCGTGACCCCTGGACACCAAACGCATTTGCAAGTGCATCCTCTTCTGGGTCTCCAACGAAGTCATGCTTTGGGCTCCTAGTAGCCCCATCCTCCAGCACCAACTGCACCGAAGATCACTGGCCTCCACTCCACGAGTGTCCTGTGAGCCAGCTCCATGTGCACCGTCTTGAGGCTCCTTCGCGGTCGCTAGTCCGTTGGCTAGTAGGCCCTCACGAAGGCCAATCTTTTTCTGCTTGGGCTCCCTGGTTGCTCCAGGTGTGCCCTGACTTATCCTCGCTGGGTGAGTCCCCCAGACCTTGCTGGTCTGCAACATCGTCCTTCTTCGATTTCCACAAGACTTGCAGTTGCCAAGGCTTGTTGGGTCCAATCCGGTCGCCGATACCCCTGCAATCGACAGACGTCGTGGGACAGCTCGAATCCAGCTCCTGGTTGTCGTCGACACCTCCTGGACCTCGTGGCTGAAGAGTCAAGACAACCGTCAACCTACCTGAAGCACTCGACATCGGTGGGCATCTGCTCATCGTCTTCCTGGTCACTGGCTAGTGACCCAGACTCTGTCCCCTCTGCTTTCAGGTTCTTCAGATCTTCGATCTACCTTTGGATCCACCCGAACACTTTCGACTTGGCCGCCAGCAGCACTTTGCAGCAGATCGCCATTGAAAGCGACGACGAAACCCGACCCCGAAAGACACCTATGCACCCGGCTTCCCTGGGTGAGGTAACTCGAGTACTCCGGTGCTCCTGTGGGTATTGACACTAGAACAGCCTAGTTCTCAAAGGGTTTGCTCCAAGTCCTCCTCTAAGTGTCCCTTTTCTTTTAAATTCTAATCGCGACTTTCCCCATAGAAGTTAACGGTGGTTCGCGGTTGTGTTCATACACTGCACGCGTCCCCCGTGGGTCCCCTGTGTCACTGCCTTGGGTGGTTCCTTGTGGTCCAAGCACTTCTACAGGCTCTAGGCCTTGTGTCTAGCTCAGTCGTGGTTCTTATACCACTTTATTGGTATATGGTTTGGTACGCCCCTGGGGCTCAAACGTGTATTTGTGCTATTACTGTAGATAACTAACTCGTAACGTATGTACTTGAACTCTAGCCTCATAAAGAGGCTAGAGGGGTGTGTTTAGTAATAAATACATATATTTTGAATATATACCTGGTGTGGTCCTCTTTCATTTGGTCACTCAAGAGATTATAGACTGGTAAAACAAGCTGCTTTACATTCCTTCAAGACTTAGCCTGAAGGCTGCTCTCCATAGCTACCACTAGGATAGCTTTCAATAAAGGTTGTCTTTAACCTATCTCCAATAAGGGGTTGTTTGGACTGGTGCAAGGTGCCCACTATAATTAGTGGACAGCATATGCCAGGCCAACTTCTCACATTGGTGTGCAGCGTGTGGGATTCCAGCTTGCTATTGTTTTACCAGATAATCTCAATTGAATTGATCAACTGAAAACCACTAAGGGTACCTAAGGTACATATAAATCAAGCTTAGTAATACAGTAAGTTCTACTGAACTTAGAGTTGTGTGTTAAGGGACAGCACACCCTTTCTACAACTCAAGAGAGTTTAGTAGGCCACACTAGAGTAGGTAGTGCATACACCACACCTCACTAGTAATGTCTTCAAAGCCAGGACCCAGTGAGTCCTTGCCAGAAGCCAGTGGGCTTCTTCCCTCCAAGTATGATAAACTCCCATTCTTGGAATTGAGAGCATTATGCACTACTAGGAAGTTGAAGGCAGGCAAAAGTGCAAGCACCCAACACCTCAGGGAGGTGTTACTAGCTGATGATCTCAGCAGGCCCCTAGGGTCTGAAGGGGTAGGCAAAGAGGGTGGGGCAGAAGATGAGGAAGGGGCCAGGGGTGAAGAAACCCAGGCCCCCCCCTCTGAAACTGGCCAGGAAGGTGAAAATGACCTTGCCCTGGAGAATCCAATTCCTCCTGTGGAGGAGGAGGAGGGAGAGGATCAGACTGACCTCCCTTTGTCCCCCAGGAAGAGTTCTGAGTGTGCCCAGAAGGTCTAGGTCTCCTTCTCAGGAGTCTAACCACTCTGACACCTCAATAGGGTCCTCTGTCTCCTCTCATAGGAGGGAATCCTCTCATGAGAGGAGAAAGAGACTGATTCAATATGAGCAAGCTCAACTTGAACTCAGGAAACAGCAATTGGCTATAGACAGGGAGTCCCTAGATCTCTATAGAGAGAGACAAAAGTTGGGACTAGAGTCCCATGGTGGCAGCAGTTTCCCCAAAGATAGGGAAAGGTCTTATGACCATAGAAACCTGAGCAAGATTGGCCCTCCCTACCAGAGTGGGGATGATATCCACAAATGGATAACTGCTCTAGAGAGGGCCTGTAAAGTACAGAGGGTCCCTCAGGAGCAGTGGGCAGCAATCTTGTGGCTCTCCTTTGCAGACAAAGGTAGAGACAAGCTCCTCACTGTTAGAGAGGAGGATGCTGATAATTACAAAGTCTTGAAGAGTGCTCTAATTGATGGGTTTGGCCTAACCACTGAACAATACAGGTTAAAGTTCAGGGATACCCAAAAAGCAGACTCAAGACTGGGTGGACTTTGTTGATTGTTCTGCCAAGGCTCTGGAAGGTTGGTTATTGGGCAGTAAGGTATGTGACTTCACAGGATTGTACAATCTGATAATGAGGGAGCAGATTCTTAATAACTGTCAAAATCAGCTGTTGCATCAGCACCTGGTAGACTCTGATCTGACCTCTCCCCAAGAATTGGGAAAGAAGGCAGACAAATGGGTCAGAACCAGGGTGAAGCAGAAGGTACAGAACCAAGGTGGTGACCCTAAGAAGCAAGATTCGAAAACCTCTGATAAGGGTGGGGAGAATGGTAAAGATCAAAAGTCTTCACAAGGCCCCCAAAAATCTTCTTCAGGTGGAGATTCACAGTCTACCAAAGGGAAAGGCCAAAGAAAACCATGGTGCAAGGTCTGTAAGCAAAAGACCCACTGGACCAGTGATTGCACCAAGTCCAAAGACTCGACTCCAGCCCCCACCAATGCCCCTAAGGCACCTGCTCCCCCTAGTGCAGTTACAGTTGGTGGTGGGACTACACAAGCCAAGGGTTTAGTAGGGTTGACCATGGGTAAAGAGATGAGCTCTGACCTAGTCAGAGAACTCACTCAGGCTGACCTAGTCTGTGATGGAGGCATGGATATGACCTCCTCTGTGAGTCCCAGTAATCTGGGCAAGTATAGACAACAGCCTTTAATCAATGGAAGAGAGGCTTTGGCATTTAGGGACACAGGGGCAAGTGTCACCATGGTGACACAAGACCTTGTGAATCCTGGGCAGATTATACTTGGTGAAATGTACCAAGTGACCAATGCTAGCAACGTCAGAACTGACCATACTCTGGCAGTTGTTAACTTCTCCTGGGGAGGGGTAACTGGCCTTAAGAAGGTTGTGGTAAGTGCAGACCTACCCGTTGAATGCTTGCTTGGCAATGACTTAGAAACTTCAGCTTGGGCAGAAGTGGAGCTCAGGACCCATGCAGAAATGCTGGGGATCCCTGCAGATGTGTTTGCTGTGACCAGGTCACAAGCCAAAATGTCTAGCACTGAACAGGCCTTGGATTCTGGAATAATGGACCAAGTGCCTTCCAAGAAGAGGAGTAGTAGGGTAAAGGCAGTGCCTTCCCCCTTGGCTCAGAAGGAAGATCAGTCCCCTGAGGGGGATGATCTCAGTCCTGAGGAAGGAACTGTCCCAGAGGAGCTTGAACCTGACCAGGTTGAGTTCTTGGGGACAGGGGGACCTTCCAGGGCAGATCTGAGCCAGGAGCAGCAGGGCTGCCCCTCTCTTGAACCCCTCAGACAGCAAGCTGCTGCTGAGGCTGCTGGGAAAGCTAGTGGTCCCCATACTGTGTATTGGGATGATGGACTCTTGTACTCAGAGTGTAGAGACCCCAAGCCTGGTGCTACCAGGAGGTTGGTTATACCTTTGAAGTTCAGGGGCTTCCTATTGACCCTAGCCCATGATATTCCCTTAGCAGGTCACCTGGGCCAGAACAAGACTTGGGACAGAATTGTCCCTCACTTTCACTGGCCCCACATGTCTGAAGACACCAAGGAGTTTTGTCGCTCCTGTGTAACCTGCCAGGCCAGTGGCAAGGCAGGTGGCACTACAAAGGCCCCCTGATACCACTACCTGTGGTGGGGGTTCCCTTTGAAAGGGTGGGGATTGACATTGTTGGTCCCATGGATCCCCAAACAGCATCTGGGCACAGGTTTATCCTGGTGGTAGTGGATCATGCCACCAGGTACCCAGAGGCTATTCCCCTTAGGACCACTACAGCACCTGTGGTGGCAAGGGCCCTCCTGGGAATTTTCTCAAGAGTGGGCTTCCCTAAGGAGGTTGTATCAGACAGGGGTGCAAACTTTATGTCTGGGTACCTAAAAGCAATGTGGAATGAGTGTGGAGTGACTTACAAGTTCACCACACCCTATCACCCACAATGCAATGGTTTAGTTGAGAGATTCAACAAAACCTTGAAGGGCATGATTAAAGGGCTCCCAGAAAAGCTTAGGCAAAGATGGGACATACTTTTGCCCTGCCTTTTATTCGCGTACAGGGAGGTGCCTCAAAAGGGGGTTGGCTACAGCCCTTTTGAACTTTTGTTTGGCCACCCTGTCAGGGGTCCACTGTGCTTGGTGAAGGAAGGATGGGAGTTACCTCTCAAGCCCCCATAGCAAGACATAGTGGACTACGTACTTGGTCTCCGCTCCCGGATGGCTGAGTATATGAAAAAGGCAACTAAAAACCTTGAGGCTAACCAGGAACTTCAAAAGGCCTGGCATGACCAAAAGGCTGTACTGACTGTTTATCAGCCAGGACAGAAGGTGTGGGTGTTGGAGCCAGTGGCCCCAGCAGCTCTCCAAGACAAATGGAGTGGACCCCACACCATTGTTGAGCAGAAGGGTGAGGTTACCTACTTAGTAGACCTAGGAACACCCAGGAGTCCCCACAGGGTTCTCCATGTCAACAGGTTAAAACCATATGTGGACAGGGCAGACATGGGCTTGCTCATGGCTACTGATGAGGGACAGGAGGAAGAGAGTGACCCACTCCCTGACCTGCTCTCACAGAACCCTGGTGATGGGTCAGTGGATGGTGTAGCCTTGGCAGGCAGCCTCACTACCCAGCAGCAGACTGATTGCAGACAGGTGCTCAATCAGTTCAGACACATATTCTCACTGACACCCAGTCAGACTACCTGGTGCACTCATGAAGTGGACACTGGGGACAGTCTGCCTATTAAAAATAAGATTTATAGGCAACATGACCATGTCAGGGACTGTATCAGGACAGAAGTCCAGAAGATGTTGGATTTGGGAGTTATTGAACCCTCAGATAGCCCTTGGGCTAGTCCAGTGGTCCTTGTGCCAAAACCTCACACCAATGGTGGGAAAAGAGAGATGAGGTTTTGTGTGGACTACAGGGGTCTCAATGCAGTCACTAGGACTCATGCCCATCCAATACCAAGGGCAGATGAGCTAATAGACACTTTGGCCTCAGCCAAGTATCTAAGCACATTTGACCTGACAGCTGGCTACTGGCAGATCAGACTAGCTGATGATGCAAAGCCAAAGACAGCATTCTCAACCCCTAGTGGGCATTATCAATTTGTGGTGATGCCCTTTGGTCTGAAGAATGCACCTGCCACTTTTCAGAGGTTGGTGAATACAGTCCTTACAGGTCTGGAAGCCTATACTGCAGCATATCTAGATGATATTGCTGTCTTTAGCTCCACCTGGGAGGTTCACCTGGTCCACCTCAGAAATGTTTTACAGGCCCTGCAGAAAGCAGGCCTGACTATCAAGGCCACCAAGTGCCAGATAGGGCAGAGTCAGGTTGTGTACCTGGGCCACCTTGTGGGTGGAGGCCAGGTTCAACCACTGCAGAGCAAGATCCAGACCATCATGGACTGGACTGCTCCAACTACCCAGACTCAGGTGAGAGCCTTCTTAGGCCTGACTGGGTACTATAGGAGATTTGTCGAGGGGTATGGATCAATAGTGACACCCCTGAATGACTTAACTTCCAAGAAAATGCCCAAAAAGGTTCAGTGGACAGTTAGCTGTCAAAAGGCATTTGATGACCTGAAGCAGGCCATGTGCACTGCTCCCATTCTACAGAGTCCTGATTACTCCAAGAAGTTCATTGTTCAAACTGATGCATCTGAATTGGGGGTAAGGGCTGTACTGTCACAATTGAATGATGAAGGTCAGGATCAGCCAGTAGCTTTCATTAGCAGAAGGCTGACCCCTAGAGAGAAACGTTGGTCAGCCATTGAGAGGGAGGCCTTTGCTGTGGTCTGGGCTCTGAAGAAGTTGAGGCCATACTTGTTTGGTACTCACTTCCTTGTTCAAACAGACCATAAGCCCCTCTTATGGCTAAAACAAATGAAGGGTGAAAACCCCAAACTGCTTAGGTGGTCCATTTCCCTACAGGGGATGGACTTAACAGTGGAACATAGACCTGGGAGTAACCATGCCAATGCAGATGGACTCTCTAGGTACTTCCACTTAGAACATGAAGACTTAACTGGGCAAGGTTAGTTTAATGTCCCTACGTTTGGGGGGGTTGTGTAGGAGAGTAGGATCTGCTTCACATGGGTACCCCCACTTTTTGCTGATGCTTCACTGTTTTTCGACCTTAGTCTGGCTGGGGCCCTGCTAATCAGAACCCCAGCCTAGCTGCTTCCTCTCTAAAATGGTTTCCATGTGCCTTAGGCACATCTCTGATTGGAATCTGGAGTGCCCTTATAAGTCCCTAGTATATGGTATACTTTGTACCCAGGGCATAGGTACCTCAGAGGCCTGCCAGGGGCTGCAGCATGTATTGTGCCACCCCTGGAAGGCCATCCAAACTGACACCACAGGTCTGCTACTGCAGCCTGGGTAAGGTGGTGCATGCACCCCTTACTGTGATATAGGCTACCTATATCACTATATACATACACACATATAAACCTATAAGTCACTCCTATGGCAGGCCTTATCAATCCTGAAGGCAGAGTGCATGGTTCCTATGTGAGAGGGTGCCCCTGCATGAGCAGGGCCCCTATGCAGTGTTCGGAGACCCTTCTCTGATGCTGTTTGTAGTGCAGCCTGACCATATACTCTTAAGCGCATTATAACCTCGCGTTAAATGCTAACTTTGGGATGGCTGCACGGAAACATGTCGTGTTTGGTGTCAAACATCTTGGAATACTACACCCCCGCCAGTTCTGGCGGCGGGGGTAGCATTCCACCCTTCTAGAGGGAAAGACATGTACACACCGGTATGCCCGGTACTGACTTTCCAGAGCCCTGGCATCACAAAATGGATGCCGCTGCCACAGACACGAGTCTGGCCTCCTGCTGCTGACCGAAACTCCGGCAGGGGAGGCCTGGACAATAGGTTTCCTGTCCCAGGGAGGTGTGACCACCTCCCCAGACAGGATAGTGTGTATTGGGGCTGGGCGGGAGCACTCTCTGGTGCTTTGAAGTCCTGCACTGGGGGCACACTTGGTGTCCCTGTGCATACCCCAGTTCAAACCGGCTCAGGGGCTTCCAGACCCTGCTCTGGCATGAAACTGGACAAAGGGAAAGGGGTGTAACCACCCCTCTGCCCTGACCCTCCCATAGGTGGGGCCACAGAGTATGTCCAACCCCCTACCTTAGTATAAGTAGGGGAACCCAGTCCTTAGGACTTTAGATTTACCTGGACGAAACTCTGATACAGAATCCTGGACCTTCGACGCTCTACTTTAAGATTAGAGGACTGAAGAATCTCCCTTGGGGTCAAGGAGTGACTCCCCTGCTTGGCAGGCACCAAAGAAGCAATTGTCCGGTCTGCATCGCTGAAGCTCCCGTCGGATGCCGAAGTCTTTGTATCACCAGAGGTAGATTTCCAGACTTCCCCAAGGCTGCCCTGAGTCCCCAGCAAAGCTGAGGCCCATAGCTGTCGTGGGTAACGTGGAACCGTGACCCCTGGACACCGAATGCATTTGCAAGTGCATCCTCTTCTGGGTCTTCCACGAAGTCGTGCTTTGGGCTCCGAGTAGCCCCAGCCTCCAGCACCAACTGCACCGAAGATCACTGGCCTCCACTCTACGAGTGTCCTGTGAGCCAGCTCCACGTGCACCGTCTCGAGGCTCCTTTGCGGTCGCTAGTCCGTTGGCTAGTAGGCCCTCACGAAGGCCAATCTTTTTCTGCTTGGGCTCCCTGGTTGCTCCAGGTGTGCCCTGACTTATCCTCACTGGGTGAGTCCCCCAGACCTTGCTGGTCTGCAACATCGTCCTTCTTCGATTTCCACGAGACTTGCCGTTGCCAAGGCTTGTTGGGTCCAATCCGGTCGCCGACACCCCTGAAATCGACAGACGTCGTGGGACAGCTCGAATCCAGCTCCTGGTTGTCATCGACGCCTCCTGGACCTTGTGTCTGAAGAGTCAAGACGACTGTTAACCTACCTGAAGCACTCGACATCGGTGGGCATCTGCTCATCGCCTTCCTGGTCACTGGCTAGTGACCCAGACTCTGTCACCTCTGCTTTCAGGTTCTTCAGATCTTCGATCCACCTTTGGATCCACCCGAACACTTTCGACTTGGCCGCCAGCAGCACTTTGCAGCAGATCGCCATTGAAAGCGACGACGAAACCCGACCCCGAAAGACACCTATGCACCCGGCTTCCCTGGGTGAGGTAACTCGAGTACTCCGGTGCTCCCGTGGGTATTGACACTAGAACAGCCTAGTTCTCAAAGGGTTTGCTCCAAGTCCTCCTCTAAGTGTCTCTTTTCTTTTAAATTCTAATCGCGACTTTCCCCATAGAAGTTAACGGTGGTTCGCGGTTGTGTTCATACACTGCACGCGTCACCCGTGGGTCCCCTGTGTCACTGCCTTGGGTGGTTCCTTGTGGTCCAAGCACTTCTACAGGCTCTAGGCCTTGTGTCTAGCTCAGTCGTGGTTCTTATACCACTTTATTGGTATATGGTTTGAGTACGCCCCTGGGGCTCAAACGTGTATTTGTGCTATTACTGTAGATAACTAACTCGTAACGTATGTACTTCGAACTCTAGCCTCATAAAGAGACTAGAGGGGTGTGTTTAGTAATAAATACATATATTTTGAATATATACCTGGTGTGGTCCTCTTTCATTTGGTCACTCAAGAGATTATAGACTGGTAAAACAAGCTGCTTTACATTCCTTCAAGACTTAGCCTGAAGGCTGCTCTCCATAGCTACCACTAGGATAGCTTTCAATAAAGGTTGTCTTTAACCTATCTCCAATAAGGGGTTGTTTGGACTGGTGCAAGGTGCCCACTATAATTAGTGGACAGCATATGCCAGGCCAACTTCTCACACAGATGTCCAAGGCAGGGGTTCATTCACATCTTTGGTGGTCAGGTAGAGGAGGGGTTTCGTTAGTAGGGAATAGTTGGGGATCCAATGCCGACAATACGAGGTAATGCCAATAAATGCACGTACTTCACGCTGGGTCTTGGGAACAGGCAAGTTAGTGATAGCAGCTATGCGTTCAGGTGTTAGTCTGTGACCCTCCTTCGACAGTAGGTGACCTCCTGTCGACAATATTGAAACTTGGAAAGGGACACCTTATGGCCATGGGGCGCCAAATGCAACAGCAGTTTAACAGTGGCGTTCTTACAGCCACCTTCAGTATCAGAGGCCACAAAGAGGTCGTCAACATACTGCAATTGCATGTTACCAGGAGGAAGTACCAAAGAATCCAATTGAGTTTTAAAAGCTTGACTATAAATACTAGGACTTTCTGTATAGCTTTGAGGAGCACGACAGAATCTAAAGCTCCTGCCGGCTAGGGCAAATCCAAACAGATATCTGCTATCTGCATGGATCGGAATACTAAAGAAAGCATTCTTTAAATCAATCACGGAAAAGAATTTGGCTGAGGAGGGAATCATTGTCAATATCGTGGTAATGTCTGGGACTACAGGATATTGAGGCACTACAATGTTATTAACCTCTCTGAGGTCAATTACAAAATGATAGACGTCAGGATGAGCATCAGAACAGTCCAAGGGTGCCTTCTTGAGAATCGGGAGGATAGGGCTATTACACACATTCGCCGTTGTCTCTTCAACCACACCAGACTCAACCAAATCCTGTATTATTTGCAACAAGGCCTTCTCTCCTGCTTGGGAAATCTTATACTGGGGAACACGTGGCAATACAGCATTATCTTTGATCTGAATAGAGACCAGCGGGATCTGCAGTAACCCAACGTCCGTATCTCCTGTTGCCCACAAAGTACGTGGCACCTCTTTGAATTCAGCAGGGAGGGGCGCATCTTTCGCAAAGCACTGTGTCGCATGGGCCACCTTTGACCCTATGGTCATGTTGACTAGGCCTGGGCGGTGAACTTTGCTCTGCTTGCTGAGTTTGCAGAGTTTTCTGCACTCCGCACTCCGCGGAGCCCGCGGAGTGCAGAAAACTCAGCTTCGCGATGTGCAGCGAAGTTTTTTCCCTGCTCGCGATTGCGAACGGTAAGTTCGCGATCGCGAACAGTAAGTTTGAGAGCGCGAGCTGCCGCTCGGGTAGAATTTCTACCCGAGCGGCAGGAAGTTCGCACTGCACTCCACCACTCGCGGAACTTCGCAGAGTTTTTTTGTAAATTCGCGGAGTACCTTGTAGCAAAACTCCGCGAACTACGCCCAGGCCTAATGTAGACACCATCAGGAGAACAAAAGATAGTTGCATGCAATCTTTTTAACAAATTCAAACCCATCAAATTCTCTCCACAATTTGTCGTTAACAGAAACGGCGAATCTACTGTAAAGGGACCAATAGTCAGAGCAAGAGGCTTGGAAATGGGGGTAACAACCGGCATGCCCGAGAAACCTACCGAAACGTTGTTTTGGCCAGACAGAGCTGCCCCCGCGACCAGTGAATGGGAAACAGAGCTATTCATAGCCCCTGTATCAACTAAAAATTTCTTGGCCGCACCTTGCAAATCTGCGGTGACATAAGGTCCGCGCTGATCTACAGGCACCGGAACTGGTCCCTCACCCTGTCCCTGGCTGTCCTAGCTATGGGACAACCCCGTCACTTCGTCCATGTCATAGTCGTCATTGTAGTACTGCCGTCCTCTATTGTCGTCAAAATAGTTCCGTTTGTGGTGATCATACGAAGTGTTTTCGGACTGCACCTCTCCTCGGCCTCCTCTACCACGCCCTCTAAAACCTCTTCCTCTCAGGGCCTCAACTTTCTGTAACAACTCTGGGCACTCACTTTGCCAATGCCCCTCCTTTTTACAATACGCACATTGGTTGTACCCTACGGGCACACCATAAGTACTGTTCCTGTCCGGCCAGACCCTCGCTGAGCCGGGCCCGAACCTCTACCTCTGCCATTTCCTCTCGTCACTTGCTGCATCAACACCTTCGTCTTCAACTCCTTGGACTTCTTCTCTATCTTTTCTTTGTCCTCATTCTCTCTATGCTCGTAATACTGCGCCATACTCAAAATTACTGAAGGGGAGGATGTTGTCCAAGTACTCCGAAGCCTACAACCTAGTCGCAATCTCGGGAAGCAAATTAGTGACAAATCTGTTAACGAACAAACGAACATCACCCTCCTGTGACGCTAAAATCCCAAAACACCCCTTCAAACCTGGTACAGAAATCAGATACACTTTCATCCTTCTTCTGACGACAAGCAGTCAACTTGTCCCAGTCCACTTGTCTCGGTGGGATAAGGGAATGCATGTAAGTGATAATACGCCCCGGCAAAGCCAATAGCTCCGCCTTCGGCTTCTCGCCGGGCTTGCGGTCCCTATCCCACGCTCTGATCTCGTCCCATGTTCCACCCAATTCCACTACATGATCCTGCGTATGCACCTGTCTCCATATATCCACCGGTACCAACAGGCCAAAAAACAACTCTATATCAGCTAAAGTCATCACCGTGGAGGAGGCCGCCTCCGTTAATTCCTTATAATACGCAGTGGGGTTTTTCCGAGGGTCCGGCAATTGACCCTTTAAGGATAATACCTCACTCCTCTTCCATGGAGTGTAGACCCACTGTTCCTGAAAATGGGCTGCCACCCGCGGGCGAGTAACAATGTCATGGTCGTCTCACAACTCCGGTATTTCAGGGTGATAAATGGGATGAACTTCCCTTATGGGAAACTGCGTCACTGTCGTCGGGACCTTCTTAAGCAATCTACCCCGATAACCCACTAATGTCGTCACATTACTGAAAACCTCATTAGGGGCCATATCTGTCGTATATACCCTGTCCCGAATGTCATAAATGATCTGTGGTGCAATACCCTTAAAACACTGTTCCCACAATCCTATCAACGTAGCCGACATATGCTTAAGAGCATGTTGCTGTATAAACGGCTCTTAATCTTTCATCAAGCTCCACACATCTTCCACACTATAAATTTGATTCCGAGCCCACTGTGCAGCCTGGTCAGCCACCATTCTCTTCTCCTCATCACCCACAGCAGAGCGCATCAACACTTTATCCATGCGTTCACGTGCCGCTGCCCAATTCGCTCCATGCACTCCACGCACAGGCGTCTCGGCATCTTGCAATGCATGAGGCACCACACTCAAGGGAGAAGGAGCAGACGAGGAAACGAGCACCATCGCCAACAAAGACTGTGTTGTAGGAGTAAGAGAAGGCGTAGCCACAGATACAGAGCTAGGAGACAGAATAGGGGAGCTAACGGCACCCGCCCCTGTAACTTGCAAAGGTGAGGAAGAAGCAGGCGGAGCTGGGGCCAAAGCAGCAGAACTGGAGACAGAAAGATTAGGAATAGCAGAACCAGAGGCCAAATGCTGAGATGTTGGGATCATGGGGTATATCCGTACGGGGGCATAAGGAGGTGGGGGTCGAGAATCCAGTAACTCTTCAACGAACTCGTCACCTTCCTCTCGAGCAACATAACATTTATCGCTCTGTAATCGGAACTTCCTATCTGCACACTCTATGCCTTTCTCAATCTTTACTATGTCATAGGCCATTGCTTTCTGCGTTATCGTTTGCGTCTGCCCCATCCGAGCTTGCTTCTCTGCCCTCATTCATCACTGCTTGGCTTCCTTCTGCCATACCCTCAGAGAATCGAACATTGACTGCCTGCTCTTTTTGGCGAACAATTTGTCCTGCAAGTAAGTCAACTTTTGCTCATCAAAAGTGCCGGTAAGCGGCCACTGTAAGTCAGCATTGTCCCTCGTATATTTATTCCACAACGTGCTAAATATAATAGGGCCAATGCCGTGCTTGACGTATACATCAAAATTTGGGCTACCCTCCGGAGGCACAGGCTGCCTCTCTTCCAATCGAGCCTCGGTAGAACAACACCGACATCCAAAACACCCTAACTTACTTAAACAAGGCATCTTAATATAAGACACATGCACTGTCCCTAATGGACAAATACAACATCAATGAGCAAAAACGGTCCACAAACCAAATCACAAGCAGTCTAGACACTGCACTCCCCAGTCCGCAGACTGCACCAAAACACGACAGTCCGAAGACTGTTTCAAGACAAGAAGACAGGCTTCAGCCCCAGACCTTTTTAAGAATAGGCAGAATTTCCAGTTGGCCTGGCAGATTGCTTGCAAACAGCCCCTAACCTTTTCAAGAATAGGCCGAATTTCCAGTTTTCCTGGTATACTGCTCACAAATACTTTTAAGGGTCCGCAAACCCACCAAGATCAAGACGAGACAGTCCAGAGAATGTACCAGACACAGCCCGTAGGCTCATGCCATTCAACCATGGCGCCACATTTTCCAAGAAGTGAAATCACTCACCTGGTGCACTCAGGTCGAGCAAGATTATTCTCCACTGCTGACTCTTCGGACCAAACGGTCAGATCCAAGGTTTCACCTTCTCAGGACCCCAGCTGGTGACCACTAGACGAGGAGTCGCCCGATCAGACAGGCGGGGCAGCCAAGAGAACCGGGCTCTTATCGTTTGGGGATCCCGAGCCGCCCGATCCGCCCGACCAGACGCAACCCCGACCCTGCAACCCAGTTACAGGTGAGTCGGGTCACCTTGCGGGGTCCCTGTTCGGGCGCCAACTGAAGGAAGTGACCCGAAAAGGGCCACCCAGGTTATCTACAACCACCTACTCGCCTTCTACCAAAAATGAAGAGTCGGTCAGACAGTAGAGAATACAAACAGTTATTTATTAGCAATACTCTGCAGGGGAGTCCAATCTGACCTGCACCCTAAGATGTCTGCCGAGGGACTGAACCCCCAACAGTCTGCAACGCATAACCATTCCTCCCAAGAACCTCCAACCACGCCCACAGTGGAAAGTTACCGGCTTAGGCCGGGCATGAACAAAGGAGGCACAGAAGGATGGGCTACCACCTGCCAGATGGGTACACACTATCACAGTTTCAAGGTCGCCGTGCTGGGTCTCAGCATCTCCTAACGTGGTAGCAGAGCTACACATACGGATAGGTATGAGAGGGCAGAATGGCCTATTCATTAGTAAGTTGGAAGGCAACCTTGAGCAGGAGAGAAAATAATAACTAAATACAGTATTCTGCTGAAGCAAGCAATACGAATAATGAGGCCTAGTTCAGGCACAGCCTAATAGGGATTACGAAATACAAAATGGAGTCGCACTTGCTAACTGAAGCTTGCACATGGCAGGAATAACTCAGTGGGTTGCATAACGCAAATACGAATGGTGCCTAATTTAGCCGCACACTGCTAACCTAACAGAAATGGAACGAGTGCATAAAGGGAATGGGGTTTTCAAACCTAACAAAGCTCCATTCAGTTCCAGGAGAACAATGATGCTGATGAGAACATGGAGAACAACTCTAAGATGTATGCATATATGCCTATTTCAAACATCAAACTTATAACTATACTGTTAGACCTCTCAGCCTCAGGGTGGTCTTCCCCACACTTTTTGCCTTACTCCATCTTTCTATGATGAAATTAATTTTTGTTGTCCTTAGGACTCTGCACACTTTACCACTGGCAAAACAAACCTTTTGAAAGGCCCAAAACCTTCCTTTGGAATACAACTAAGTCAACCTTAGGGTAGGTGCTAAACAGCCCATAGGGCAGGGTGCAGTGTATTTAAAAAAGATGGATGTATATTTGTAATTTTTACAGGTTTTGAAGTGAAAAACTCTCTGTATCGTTTTTGACTATTGCAATGCCTCCCTCTCTCATGCAGAGGATAACATTGAGTTACATTACTACATTTAATAAGTGATAACCTTTCAAATGGGAGCTGGTAGGCAAGTCGAGTTTGGTCTCCTAAGAATTGTTATTAAAAGTCTTCTTTAATGGTAAAGTTGGAAAAAATACCACACTTGCATATCACAAATACTCTGCCTCAGCACACTCACAAAGGGTTTCACAAAGGGTTTCACACTAGCCTTTTATGCCCCCAGACAAGCTGTGTCCAGGGCAGGGAGGCAGAAAATTACAGACACTTCTGTAGTGGGAGGACTCTAGAAGCTTCTCCTCCTTCAAAGTGGTCACCAGTTATAAATATTGACCCTCAGACCCAACTCTTCAGTACACCTCTGGACCTCTGGAAGACTCAGAAGGACTGCTGTACTGCTCTGCTGCTAGAAGAACTGCTATTCTGCTGCCCTGCCTCCTGAGTGGGAAGGACTGGACCTGAATCTTGAATCCAGGACCACCAGAGTGAATTCCAGGGCTTGGTGGCTGGCCTCTTGATCCGAGTATCAAGAACAGAAGGGCTCCAACCATCTTTAGTCCGGCACCTGGGCTCTGCCTGCTGTGAGTCCTGACCCCTCAAGTGGTGCCTCCCCTGTCCCGGATCCTTGGAAGTTGGGATAAAGGTGTAATGCCAGCCCAGCTGTGGTCTTTGAGCAGATGCATCACCAATGCAGGCCCCCCCAGTTCTTCTGATCTGCCGATGGGTGACACCTTCTCGATGCAGGCCCTCACATCGCAGCCGCGTAGCCCCCCAGAACCACTGCTGCACAATGCACCCCTGCGCGACTCCTCCTCGACACAGGACCTTGCATCACAGCCCACAGCTCATTAGAACCGCTGCTGCACAGTGCATTCTCAGTGCAGGATTTTGCAATGCTCAGCAACCAAGATTTAAGGTATTTTGTTCAGCAGGCCTAACTTGGTCCCTGTATCCAGCCTGCACTCCATCACAGTCGTCGTGAACTTGTGACCATGGGCCTGATTATAATGCCGGTCGGACTGGCACAGTGGCAGTAGCAGGACTGCCCGACTAGCTGTTGGTGGTCCAGCTACCTGTATTAGGATGTGACCACCTTTAAGACGATTGCAATCTGTATATTTTGTATTACCTCATGTGCTGCGGGATGCGGTACATGCTGCAGGCCAAATAATACACTTTTAAAACATCCCACATCCACATCCACATGGTGCAGGGATGTTTAGGGGGCAGAACCTATCACGGATGACCAGGGAAGGCCCGATAGGGGCTCCCAAAGCCATGTTCCGCATGCATTTTCATGGCGGGTGAACCACCATGAAAGGGCAGGCAGAAAGAACCATTATAATCTCTACAGCAGTGCCTGAGCAGGCATTGCCACTATTGTAGAGATTACAGTCCCTCTGATGGTACAATGATGCGTGGCAGACGGTCTCTCAGCCAGCCCACCATCCGCCCGTCATTGTAATGCAGCAGGCAGACCTGCAGGGGCAGATGGCGGGGGGACTGCCACCGATGGCCTAACAGTGGCGCTCCCCCCACCATCGTAATCAGGTCCTTTGTCCCAGTCCGTTGTGACCACATAACCACAGTTGGTTCTTTACCTAGATCTTTACAAGTGCATATCTCCAGTTCACTGATTGGATTTTTGTAATTTTGATGTCCCAAAATGCACTACATTTTAATCTATTTTTCTAAATTGGTGTGGGATTTTTCTTGTGTTGTGTTTTTACTCTATTGCTGTTTATGCGCTGCATAAATACTTTACACTATGGGGCCAATTACGATGCGGTTTGGAAGGCCTCCTATTGGCATTTGCGCCGTCCGAATCGGATTTGGAATGTGTCTTTCCGACCGAATCGGAAAGGTTTCCAACTAACCGATTATGATGCGAGTTATGCATTAGGAATATCCTAATCTGAACCCAACGGCATTTGGAATGACAGAGCCGCGTTTCCGAACTACCGATTATGATGCTGGATTCGGACAGCCTTTCCGAATTATGCCATTTGACTCAACTCAGCAGTTGGAATCAGACTTCGGGGGCCCGTAGTGGCTCCCCCTGCACCCAGAGCCTTCTCAATCGGGCCGGTGGGGGTACCCATGGGTCCCCCCTTACTAGCCATGCACAGCGTGGCAGGCACCAGGGGGTGCCCGCCAGAGGGTGCCCGATTTTTCCCAGTGACCCCTTTCTTCTATGGGAGCCTATGCAGTCGGTGGGAACATAGGCTCCCATTGAAGTCAATGGCAGTTCAACCGAATCGTATCTGTAAGCATCCGGATGCATCGTAATTGGTCGGTCGGACACTCCCGATCTGAGTCGGTCGGAACCCATTCCCAAACCGATTCGGTCGGAATGATTTCCGAACCGCATCGGAATCGGGCCCTATGCCTCTAAGTTAAGCCTGACTGCATTGTGCCAAGCTACCAGAGGGTTGAACACAGGCTAATTTAGGTTTTGTGTGTATTTCTCCATGACAAGACTTGTGGTTGCTGTTTGAGTGGGATTTCACCTGCCTCAACCAGTAACCCAATTTCCTACATATAGATTATCTAGCAACACTAATAATTTTCTAATTATTTGTTGGAGCAGACCTACCTCTTAACTGAAATATCAGATCTTGATATGATAGCAAAATGTAACCATTAACATGTGACACTCATGGATGTTGATTCACCAAAATGCCAGGGGTACTGAAAAGTGATATCACATACCCTTTGACCTTAATGAGATCGCAAGAAGTGACATCATATTACCTCTGACCCAGATTTTTTTCCAGGAAGACATGTCAATTGACCCCAACATCACACACACAAACACACACACACACACTCTCTCTTATACCCTCTTACACTCATTTTTATTCACCTTCACTCATTTGCATTTACTCCTAATCTCCCTCATACTTACTGACACTCAGTCCCAGGTTTACTAATGCTTTGCACCTTGTTTGCATCACTTTTGTGACACACACCTGGTGCAAAGTGTTAGGATGGGATTTACTATCCAACACAAATCCTGATTTGCATTGGATAGCTTATCAAAGTAAGAAAAATTGCACTATGCACTGCTTTGCGTTATTTTGCTTCAGGTGGGTGTTACTTGGATGGTGCATGTGAGTTTCCATGCAGCCACCTATGGGTTTTAATGCAAATCTCTATCTATAAACATTGGGGTCGATTACGATGGCGGTCGGAAAAGCATTCCGACCGCCGTGGTAGCGGTAAATAACCGTCCGCATGTACCGCGGCAAAACCGGCAGTCGGATTAGGATGCACCGCCAGAGAAATCCGACCGCCGCAAACGGATTCCACAAAACTCCGCCGGGAATGCCCGGAACAGCTGAAAATCCATCCGCGGCGTTCGGATTTGCTGCGGAAAGACCCAAAACCACCGATCGACAAGCGGAATGACAGCAAGTGAAATTACGATACGATGGCGGTGCCAGCGGAACGATCAGTTGTTTCCGACTGCCGAGATCGCAACTAATGCTGAATGGGAGAGCCGGAGGAAGGGCTGTTGCATTCCGACCACCGCTGTCATGCCGGTAGAGTAATGGCGGTCGAAAGCAACCACACAACAAGGCTACCAAGTGTGGCTGTATATCTGGCTCAGCCTCAAAAAACACCTAACACACCCCAATGACACATCCCCATGGCAAGTAAAAAATACAAATCCCAGGTCAACCCAGACAACACACCTGACATGAATACTCCATTTTGACCCACCCACACAGCTGAGTATAAAACCAGCCCCTTCCCTGCCCAGAATCCTTTGCACAACTCCAGCACTGAAGGGCCCAACCACACAGCACAAAGGAGAGGCAAATCAGCATACGTCACACCATCACAACCGCACATACACCACACACATCTCCACCACCACCTTCCCACATGCACTTTTCACCCATTTGCACATCACACACCATGGCACAGAAAATAATGCCAAAATTCACTGACAATGAGCTGTCAGTCATGGTAGATGAGATAATCAGAGTAGAACCACATTTGTTTGGAAGCATGGTCCAACAGACACCAGTAGCCAGAAAAAATCAAATATGGGCAAGGATAGTCAACAAAGTCAATGCAGTAGGGCCCACCCCACACACTCTGAAGGACATCAGGAGTAGACCTGGGCATTGAACTCCGCTCCGTTCATGGAGTTTGTGGAGTTTTCTGCACTCCGCACTACGCAGAGCTGGCGGAGTGCAAGAAAACCCCGCTTCGCGTAGTGCAGTGGAGTTTTTTCCCCGCTGAATTTCTACCCAAGCTGCAGAAAGACCAGTGCAAACAGCAGTTCGCACTACACTCCGCCACTTGCGGAACTTCGCTGAGTTTTTTTGTAACTTTGCGAAGTTCCGCGTAGTAAAACTCTGCGAACTACGCCCAGGCTTAATCAGGAGGAGGTGGCATGACCTCAAGACCAGGGTGAAAGAGCGTGCCAACAAGAACCATGAGCTGGCTCAGAGGGCTGGCGGTGGCCCTCCCATTCCACCACTAACATTCAACGAATGGGAGGAGAAGGTGCTTGCCATACTGCATCCAGAGAGTCTCACAGGAATACCCGGGGGAGTGGAAGCTGGTAAGTACCAACAAATGTCTCCCATTACACTGCTATGTACTGTCTTGCACAACTAGAAAGCCACACTTCCTAAACACAAATGCACTCACGTACAGCACACACTTCCCAACACGTCTCAGACATCTAACATTTCCTTCCTCTGAATCACCCCAAAGGTAGCTAGCAATATTTCCATGGGGGCATGTGTACAGGCAGCCAGCACTACAACTCCCACCAGGCCCCCTTGTCCCACAGCTGAGCAGGATGGTACACTCCTCCCACTTATAACCATGTGGCAGCCATTGCATTGCTCACCTTCACCTAACAGGTAGGTAGCCATCTTAACAGGGAGGGGTGTTTGTGGGTGGGAAGCCAGCACTCCAACTCCCACCAGGCCCCCTTGTCCCACAGCTGAGCAGGATGGTACACTCCCCATACCCAGAACCATGGGGCAGCCATCTCATTGCTCTCCTCAAACCTACAGTTAGTCAGCCTTCTCATGCTCTCTTGTCTCACCCCTGAGCAGGATGGAACACTCCCCCCACCCAGAACCATGTGGCAGCCATTGCATTGCTCACCTTCACCTAACATGTAGGTAGCCTTCTGAACAGGGAGGGGTGTTTGTGGGTAGGAAGCCTGCACTACAACTCCCACCAGGCCCCCGTGTCCCACAGCTGAGCAGGATGGAGCACTCCCCCCCCAACCATGTGGCAGCCATTTCATTGCACTCATCAGACTTACAGGTAGGTAGCCATCTTAACCGGGAGGGGGGTTTGTGGGTGGGAAGCCAGCACTACAACTCACCACAGGCCCTCTTGTCCCACAGCTGAGCAGGATGGAGCACTCCCCCCCCAACCATGTGGCAGCCATTTCATTGCACTCATCAAACTCACAGGTAGGTAGCCATCTTAACAGGGAGGGGTGTTTGTGGGTGGGAAGCCAGCACTACAACTCCCCCCAGACCCCCTTGTCCCACAGCTGAGCAGGATGGTACACTCCTCCCACTCATAACCATGTGGCAGCCATTGCATTGCTCACCTTCACCTAACAGGTAGGTAGCATCTTAACAGGGAGGGGTGTTTCTGGGTGGGAAGCCAGCACTGCAACTCCCACCAGGCCCCCTTGTCTCCCCCCTAAGCAGGATGGAACACTCCCCCCACCCAGAACCATGTGGCAGCTATTGCATTGCTCACCTTCACATAACATGTAGGTAGCCTTCTGAACAGGGAGGGGTATTTGTGGGTGGGAAGCCTGCACTACAACTCCCCACAGGCCCCCTTGTCCCACAGCTGAGCAGGATGGAGCACTCCCCCCACCCAGAAACATGTGGCAGCCATTTCCCTCCACTTTGTCACCGAACAGGTAGGTAGTCAGTGCATGCACCCTGCCATCCTTCTCAAAAAACATGAAGCCAGATGACCACACCAGCACTCACATGTCAGCCAACTTGGCATAGATCCAAAAGCCACAACCAGTGTGCAGACAGCTAAGCGCACGTAACTGTCACAGAAATTAAACTTTGACTCACCAAGTCACATGTGAAAGTAATTCATGGCACAATCATGCACAGCACAGAATGCAATGTGTAAGTGCCATGGTGTCAGAGCATGAAGGCCCATATGAACACGAAACATGCATGGTCAATCTGACAAACAAAGTAAAGTACATAATATAAAAAAGGAATGTATAACATTCCAATGGCTAGTTCTTGCTTAGCTGAAATTGATTCCATGAAGAGCAAACAAAAAAGACGCATTACATAAAGTTGATGTGCCGCAAGTTGTTAGATGATGACATGTCCTTGTAATCACACAATCTGTACGTGGCACATGGTTTCAATTTACATGTCACACCATGGACAAGTAATGTATGTACCTCAACATCATGTCATGATGCTCAGTATCTTGCTGCCATACCAAGTGATTGCAATGTAAAGTGTTTGGTGTATCAAATGTAACATCGAAAAGTCTAACACCAAGCTTGTGGAGTGCACTTCAATGACCATTTAACCTCTGTTCAACAGGAGATCCACAAGAAACTGCAGCAGAAAACCCCACCAACTTGCAGAGCCTGTCTCCCCGCCGGAACATGAACTCTTGGATGCAGACTCCCTACGTTTCTCGGATAAGGAGCAACAACCTGGCCCCTCCGGACTGCCAGGGCGCACCACGTCTCAGGCCCTCATTGTCCCCACCACCACAGCAACAACAACAGCGCTGACCCCTGCTACAACGACCTGTGTGGCCTCCGCCACCACCATCACCACTGCTGCCTGCAACACTCTCCCTGCCTCAGTGGTTACCAACACCACAACACAATCAGAGGATGCCAGGGGGAGTGTGCGGGTGCGTCCAGTGCCAACGCCACAGGTCCGTGTCAGCAGGGCAGGTGGGAGGGCAACTGGGGGACAAATACAGGAGGACACTGAGACCGAAGCCCTGGCCACCATCGCAAGAGTCCTTGGGGCATATGAACAGAACCAGGGACAGATGGGCCAGGTTGTGGAAGAAGTGCGTGAGCTCCGCCTACTGCTGAGGTCCATGGACACACGTATGGGCCAACTTGTGGACCTCATGGGCCAGCTTGTGGGTGTTCTGAGGGACAGACATGCGGCCCAAATGACAGCTCAACCCCCCTCCAGTGGCCTGCTTGCTGATACTCCCACCACCTCAGTTACGGCCACAGAGAGGGGTGAGCTGCAACAAAATGACTCCTCAGACACCGCTAAGCCTGCAGCAGAGGCCCCCCTGCCAAACGCACGAGGGGCTGACCGAGAAACACCAGGGGAGGATCATGTGGCCATGCACCATCCAAATGCAATTCGCTGAGCCAGCCATGATGGCACCTGTGTTCCCCTTGACATTGACTTTGTTAACTATCCTTACCCACATTGCCATGTTGATGGCAGGAATCTGTTGGACTGTGTGACTACATCAATGTGGTGACTACTCTATTTGTCTCATTTACCATCACTGACAGCTCATAAATTCACTTGGCACAATTTTGTAAATAATCACTTCTCTGTCACAAATACTTATTGTAAATAAACACAATTTACACACCTATGTCTTTGTGTCAGCTCCATGTTTATCACAGTATATACAATGTCAACTCAGATTCCAATGTACCACAAGCTCTGATTGTGACAAGGCATTGAGAGGGTGAAGGGACCTAGAAAGACACAAGAGAATGACATTTACTTGTCAGGTGATGCCATTACAGCTAAAACACAAAACTAGTCATCGACGTACAAAAAACAGCACACATAACAATGAGCAACAACATCAACATAGACATGAGGTATCTGGATAAAAATACCCTTTGCCACACACATCAGCCATTAGCCCAGAGCCAACAACAGCCAGCAGTCAAAAAGATCATCTATGCCTTGCCACTACCATCAAAGCCAACAGACAATGTCATTGTTGTACAATGTCACACTCAAGGGAAGTAGTTGTCGATGAGCTGTTGACGCAGGTCAACACCTTCCTCTTCTCCACTATCGTCATCACTGGGCATGTGTGGGTTTGCAGGGGGGGTCATCTGCTGCTCATAATCGTCCAGGAGCAGGGGGATCTACTTGCGCAAGGCCAGGTTGTGGAGCATGCAGCATGCAACTACGATCTGACACACCTTTTGGGGAGAGTAGAGTAGTGCACCGCCGCTCTTGTCCAGACACCGGAATCTAGTCTTCAGAAGCCCAAAAGCACACTACTTGACTCGGCTTACTCTTCAAAAGCCACGCACGCTCCGGATGCAGATTTGCCATCAGTTGTGAGATGATGCTGTTACGCACATTTCACTTGCATTCAGACACTGCTGCCTGCCATTCTTCACCACCAACTGCTGCTGTTCCTGTATTCTGGACCCAGTGATGGCGGGAACTGAGAACATCAGGGCCCGTCCCTTCACCACAGAGGAGCTGGAGGTCCTGGTGGACGAGGTCCTTGCACAGTATGGGAGGCTGTATGGTGCGCCAGATGTACTGATAAGTGTTACTGAATAAAAGTTTGAGAGTGCTCAGAATGCTCACATGATGTTGCTCTGCAGTAGTATGTGCCTGTGAGTGCAAGTCAATGTGCATGCATCCATATTTTTCCTATAGCCTGCTCCATACATGGCCTATTAAGAATTGCATTTGAGTATGTGGGGAGGATGGCAACATGGACACTTCTACAGCCCTTCTTCTGCAAAAAACAACAAACGTTGGTCTGAGACTGGTTAATGTAAATGTGTGATACACTGCCTAGCATGCTGACTTCATGTCAACAGGGTGTGTAGCCTTATTTCCACAGATCCAAGACTGCATTGAAGGATGGGACAGACATGCAGTGTATTTTGCAGCCATACAGTTACACTGCTGATTTGAGTCAGTCGAAGTCTGAACAAACATTGCCTGTGCTTTATGATGTCATAGTCCATTAAGACTTCCCATGCTCATTAGTGACATTACAAATGTATTTTGTCCAGAGGGTACTGAATGATGTGTGTGCAGTTCTCAAATTGACACTATGGTGATGTGTGCACAAGAGTACAATGCCTGTGTGTAACACTCTTGGTGGTAGTTAACCTATGACACATCAGATAAATGTAATTTGGAGATGTCATCCTTCTATTGATTACATTATGTGTTCAGTCTTGCATGTGTAGGCACTGTTTCCCCTCTCATATTGTACATGCATGTGATTTCTCTGATGGCCCACGTTTAACCTCAGTGTGAGTCGCTCTGGCCTGCACAGAAACTGCCCAATGTTACAAGGACCCATCACTAAATGTAATGAGTGAAACATATGTGTTGCCCACCACCCTATTTCTCAATGAGCTATCTTATGCCTGAGGATTGCACAAGACAGGCCTCAACCTTGTGAGAAGAGTGTGAGAATGTCAGATAATGGCCCTAAATGTGACCCTTTATAAGTGGTAGACTGCACACCGGTGTACTCAATTTCTTCTATACTTTAATGCTCAACTGCTTCAGAGCTGTAATGGCGTGCAAGCTTGATCGCGCTCCGCCCAATGCGCTTGAAAGTATGTGTAAACAAAGGGGAACCAGTGTTGGTCCCCATTCAAGCTGCACAGCCACGTGTATGAATGAATCAAATGAATCGAAATCTCAATTTAATCTTCTGTTGATCACTGTTTAATCCATTTCTTTTCACTATTTTCCACAATGTATTAAATTTGTTTTATACATTCAAATTACCCTTCAAGGGTTTTTTTGTAGCACAAGAGAGTTTAATGTTTCAACAAGTCACGACTTTAAAAATATCTAATGCATTTCGGGAATGTTTCCTTGGTCAGGGATATCTAAAATACAAACAATTCATAAAAAGACAATCAGAATCATGATTCCGCTCCTAACATGATTAAAAGACGTATGGCACTACGTGCTTTTTATAGACTCTACCTCATATATTACCAGTTGTGTAATCTGCATGAAAAGCGTCATAAATTTATACACAACTAATATTCTAATACCTTTATGATGCCTCAACGCAAAGATAATGCGCGTTTAAACGCCCAACAACTTTATCCATTGCACCCCCATGTGTTCTGAAACAACATTTACCAGTACATTGAATTCTGCCTTTCAACCCATCTTTACCAATGAATACCTTTCCTTTACGAAACTATTCTCTCTGAAGCAATGAACAAGAATGTGCTTACCGTGACTCTTTTTTTAAAAACATCTATGCTGCCTCATGCACCAATAAAGCTCAGTTCGAACTCCTTGCAACGCTGATGGCATGATTAATCCCATATTATCGCTTTAATCTTTCACCACAACTAAAACAAACAACACCATTGACGGTGGCAGCTACATCTACTGCTGCAAGCACGCTCAGTTTTTTTAGAGTCACCCATCCAATTATCCACACTTGTGTTTGTTAAAGCAAAACTTTGCTTTTTTAGTACTTAACCTTGATCTTTCCCTCTGCCTGCCCATAGATACTACGTATCCCAGCATACATCATTCATCCTCCCGCTTAGGATAACTGATTCCCCAACTTCCCTGGTGCCAGCAAAACGCTCTAACATCATTGGTAAAGAGTAAAAATGGAAGAAAAAAGGCTGTGAATGTCATAGTCAATACTACGGAATTTGGTATCAATTTAACGGATGTCCATTTTCTCATATCAAATAGGTATAACCACTCGCTGATGTTCAAGTCTCTTGTATTTCTTTACTGATCATCATCACTCATGACCGGGAACACCTCCCCTGTGCTGTTGGTGGTAATTTTCACTGTAGGTAATCCCATCTTCATTTTGACAATGTTTAATAGCTTCATAATTATTCTTGGGTGCAATCAAACCGATGGACGGGAAAATCATGAAATGTAAACCTTTATAAGTGGTAGACTGCACATCAGTGTACTCAATTTCTTCTATACTTTAATGCTCAACTGCTTCAGAGCTGTAATGGTGTGCAAGCTTGATCGCGCTCCGCCCAATGCGCTTGAAAGTATGTGTAAACAAAGGGGAAACAGTCTCGGTCCCCATTCAAGCTGCACAGACACATGTATGAATGAATCAAATGAATCGAAATCTCAATTTAATCTTCTGTTTATCACTGTTTAATCCATTTCTTTTTACCATTTTCCACAATGTTTCAATTCATTTTATACATTCAAATTACCCTTCAAGAGTTTTTTTGTAGCACAAGAGAGTTCAACGTTTCCACAAGTCACAACTTTAAAAATATCCAATGCATTTCGGGAATGTTCCCTTCGTCAGGGATATCTAAACTACAAACAATTCATAAAAAGACAATCAGTATCATGATTCCGCTCCTAACATGATTAAAAGACGTATGGCACTACGTGCTTTTTATAGACTCTACCTCATATATTACCAGTTGTGTAATCTGCATGAAAAGCGTCATAAATTTATACACAACTAATATTCTAATACCATTATGATGCCTCAACGCAAAGATAATGCGTGTTTAAACGCCCAACAACTTTATCCATTGGACCCCATGTGTTCTGAAACAGCATTTACCAATACATTGAATTCTGCCTTTCACCCCATCTTTACCAATGAATACCTTTCCTTTACGAAACTATTCTCTCTGAAGCAATGAACAAGAATGTGCTTACCGTGACTCTGTTTTTTAAAACATCTATGCTGCCTCATGCACCAATAAAGCTCAGTTCGAAGTCCTTGCAACGCTGATGGCATGATTAATCCCATATTATCGCTTTAATCTTTCACCACAACTAAAACAAACAACACCATTGACGGTGGCAGCTACATCTACTGCTGCAAGCACGCTCAGTTTTTTTAGAGTCACCCATCCAATTATCCACACGTGTGATGTTAAAGCAAAACTTTGCTTTTTTAGTACTAGATCTTTCCCTCTGCCTGCCCATAGATACTACGTATCCCAGCATACATCATTCATCCTCCCGCTTAGGATAACTGATTCCCCAACTTCCCTGGTGCCAGCAAAACGCTCTAACATCATTGGTAAAGAGTAAAAATGGAAGAAAAAAGGCTGTGAATGTCATAGTCAATACTACGGAATTTGGTATCAATTTAATGGAATGTCCATTTTCTCATATCAAATAGGTATAACCACTCGCTGATGTTCAAGTCTCTTGTATTTCTTTACTGATCATCATCACTCATGACCGGGAACACCTCCCCTGTGCTGTTGGTGGTAATTTTCACTGTAGGTAATCCCATCTTCATTTTGACAATGTTTAATAGCTTCATAATTATTCTTGGGTGCAATCAAACCGATGGATGGGAAAATCATGAAATGTAAACCTTTATAAGTGGTAGACTGCACACCGGTGTACTACGTGTCATGCTGTATGGCCTCTGCTCAACATTTATATATTAGTGTGCTATGTATTTTCATGCTCCTGTACTGACACGAAGTGGTACATAAAACATTGTTCCTGAAACTTCCTCTTCTTGTCTCCCATGCCTGCAGCTTAAGGTCCACCAGTGTAAGGCGATATGGAGGGCCATTGCACGCAAGGTGCGGACTCTGGGTGTCTCCAACCGACGGCACACACACTGTCACAAGAGTTGGGATGACATCTGCCGGCTGAGCAAAAACGTGGCAGAGATGACGCTGGGGGTGCTCCCTCGGAGTGGCAGGTTGGCGCGCAGGAGCATGACACCACTAATGGCCCGCATCTTGGCAGTGACACAGCCAGAGCTGGAAGAATGCTGGAGGGCCCATCAGCATCAAGTTGGGGGTGAGTATTCAGCTAAGTGTGACTTTGGGTGTGAGTGACTGCATCATTCCCAAACGCGAGCCAGTGGGAAGCTCAGTGATGTCTCTAGTGTGGTGCAATGGCTTCTAAGTGGCCTCTGTGTTGAGTGCAGCTGTTATGCATTTGTACGACATGTGGTTTCTCATGTGTTTAAAACCATGACCCTTGTCATTGACAGATGAGATGTGGCCTTGTGACATATGCTGCAGTATGAGTGCCATAGACATCACCTGGCAGTGAACAGCAGTGAGCATCATGTTAGTGTGCATGTATAGATGTGTGCTGTGCACAACATATGATTTGTCACAACTACACAGCTGACACCAATGTGCGACTGTAGTTGTGCTTCAAAGCACAACATGGTGGATATCAGGAGCTTGTGGCCATTGCAAAAGGACATTTGGGAGTTTGTATCTGTGGTGTTCCCTTAAAGTGACTCCATATAAGACAGAGACAACATGTTTAGATGTATACCTATCTCACCTACAGGCACGTAGGTATGCTTTCAGAGAATAGTATGTTAGGGTACAAGGAGGCACGGGCCAGCTATTTGGCTGTGTCAACGCCACATGGGGCATTACTATCAACGATGCATGTTTCCATGCATCTTCTGATGATTGCATAAATGTTGCACATGCTGACTGTACATGGAGGAGGCCAACATGGGAGTATCATTTTCAAGTTGTGTGCTTTGCTTGCATATGATGTTTGTGAGTATGGCACTATACTGAACCTATGTCTCTGTCGCTTGCAGCATCTAGAGAGGGCACGGAAGGACGGGGGACTGACACCAGTGGGGAAGCTTCTGGCATGACTGCTACACATGAGCTCACTGACACTGATGTGACCAGCTCCTCAGAGGGGGACAGGAGTGCCCTGGATGACTCCCACCCGGAAACACCAACCTCCACATCTTCAGACTCCAGCGGTGACTCCTCGATGTTGGCGAGCACAGGAAGTTCCAAATCTGCCTCTTCTTCCACCATACATCGTCCAGTCCCCACCCTCCCGGTTG
This sequence comes from Calotriton arnoldi, assembly GCA_963921515.1. NCBI lineage: Eukaryota > Metazoa > Chordata > Amphibia > Caudata > Salamandridae > Calotriton > Calotriton arnoldi. The sequence goes on along the minus strand of CAWUFW010002325.1, from coordinate 1,533,413 downwards.
CTCCCACAAGTGCTGTCCGTGCCCGCAGCCCTAGGAAGGGTAGAGTCTCCTTCACCCCAGGCACCGCTGCCCCTGCCCCTGTCTCCCCTGCTGCCCTCAGTGTGGAGGCGGTGGACCTTTTGCGCCAGCTGTGTGTGGGTCAGACTGCTCTCCTGAATGCCTTCCAAGATCATGACAAGAAGTTGGCACAGGTAGTTGCCTTCATGGAGGGGATTCATTCTGACGTGGGTGGCCTACACCGAACTGTCCAGTCTTTGTCCTCCACAGTGACGGCAGCCATTCAGCAGTCACAGGCTCCAAGTCCGGCTCCTGTCCCTTCAGCAACCACCCTGCAAGTGGCACCACCTGACGAGAGTGCCCACACGACAGAGCCCTCAGGCACCAAGTCCTCTACACGCAGCACACAACAGCAGCACTCCAAGTGGACCAGACCACAGACACCATCCCCAACACACAAAACAGGCACAGAGGAGCGCAAAACCAAAAGCCCATCACGTGACACTCATGGGCATCAGGCCAAGAAGCAGGCATCAACATCACATTCATCAAAATCACCCCATCCAAGGGCACTCCCATCCCCACACCTGCTTCCAAAGACAAACAAACACTTGCCCTGTCTGCTGTGAACCTGGTGCCTGCAACAACTACGCACAAACACATTTCTAAGGCAGATTCACCCACAACGTCAACTCCCACCCACACCCCTGTGAAGCTGGGACAGGAGAGCAAAGTGGGGGGTTCACCTGGACAACAAGGGATGCAGGGGAAGAGGCAAGGCCACCCCAAGTGTACAATCAGATCCAGCAAATCCCCACAGGGAGAGCCACCTGCACCTGATACACCTTTGGTGGAGAGTGAGGCTGTTGTGCCCACCCCACTTCCCACTTCGGCCAAGACACTTGTGGGCTATCGAATCCCCAAGAAGTTGAGACCCAGCCCTCAACATTCACCCTCACACACTGTGTCTCTCGGAAGCATGTCTCCGCCTCCCCGTGCAACCACTCTACCCGGTCCAAGCAGCCCTCAGGCACCCACAGCCACAGCCACTGATACCTCTACCTCAGCCGGTTCTCTCTCTCTCAGGTCCAGTTCTCCAACTGGCCCTGACAATCAGCCACCTCCCAGTTCAACTTCAAGCCAAAGTTGAAGCCAAGTGCCCCTCCCCACACCATTTATCACACAGCGGTGCCTGGACTGCCCATTTGTAGCCCCTGAGCTGTGGTGATTCCCATGGCAGTGGACGGTGTCACCCATTCTCTGTGCAGTTTCTCATGCACACATGTGTGGACCGGAACTATGGACTGGCCAATGGCCTTGCTGTTTGTTACTTTTGATGCCCATTCCCTGTGCAGTTTCTCATGCACACATGTGCGGACCCGAACTATGGACTGGCCAATGGCCTTGCTGTTTGTTACTTTTGATGCCCATTCCTTGTGCAGTTTCTCATGCACACATGTGCATACTTTTAATTTGTACTGGCCAATGGCCTTGCTGTTTTGTACTTTTGATGCCTATCTGGGTATTATGTAATAAAGACTGTTACTCCTGTTGTCTGGTTTGTCAATGTACTTGCTAAATAAAAGGTTGTATGTATGGGTATCGGTTCATGTGTCACATGCTTTATATGCCACTTTCACATTGGCAATTACTTGTTTTACTTTTTCAGAGGTTTCCAGAGGTAACAGGCACTTTTGTTCTTCTTCAGTCTGAGGCTTGAGGGTGCAATGATGGTTGTTTGTGATGATCTACTCTTCTCCTAATCATTCTGTGCTCAGGTTTGCTAAATTGTACACATGTCATGATAGGATGCAATACCAGAACAGAGGTGAATGCTATCCACAGGATTACTTGCGGGGTGGCCAGGGTCCGTCATATCTGTGGGCTCTTTCTTGATGTGTGCACAGCAGTGTTGATGTGTAGTCATCTTGTGTGGGCCTGTCTTCATAGTCACATGGGTACATTTGAATGTGTGCACTTGAGTAGTCATACAGTGTGATTGGCCTGTCATTGTCAGTAGTGTTGATGTGTATGTGCCCCTGCCAACTACACACATGTATGACCCAGGTAATGTGTGCCTGTTAGATTACATTGTCAGACATGTGCTTCAGATTGTGGGCACATGTAGGAGTTGTAGGTTGAGCACTGTGCAATGTGTCGGTGTGTGCTTGCACTCCTGGGGGACACCTACTTGTTGTCACTGTCAGTTGTGAGTATGCAGAGTGTGTCACTGCCAAGTCTGTGTTGTGTTTTGTTGATCAGCCATGGGTCTTGTTTAAGTTTGTGCTCACTGTGCTGACCTGCTCAGCCACACAGACATTATTTGTCAGTTTTCTCATGCATTGCTGTCACTTGACACATTTTTGGGTCGAGTATAGTATGTGGTATGAGGAGTCATACCATCCCCTATAGGTGCTTCTGATGCCTACACATTGTGAGCTACTCCTCTATGTGTTTGTGGACTGTACACTCCTTACCTGTCCAATACTGATGTACACACCACTTCAATCTCATGTCTTCCTCCCCATGCCTTGCCAGTGTGAGACCCTCCCCACCACTTCATAGTGTGACACTATACTGTGTGAGGATGATCTGTGTACAGGACCACTGTGCCACTCAGGACAGTTTCACAATTATTTATGTGTTATTTTCTTCTACTTGTTTGCAGTCATGGTTGCTCATGTGCAGTGCATATGTTTGAGCAGCACAGTCCTCTAGTCATGTTGTTTGCATCTGGGTTTCCCTGAGTTGTGCATCTGTGGGTGATGGCTAAGCTGTATGTCTGTTTGCTGAGGTACTGCTACCCTTCCTGAGTGTGATGTTATCTGTGTGCTGTGATGATTTGTGTTGTGGGAGGTCATGGTGGGGCACTCAGATATGTGTGCTACTGGTTTTGTTGGTGTGCACACACTGCTTAGTGTGCATGCAGTGCTGTCAGTATATGTTGCCTTGTACTTGCCTGGTGTGCATCCCCCTGATGTCCAGCTGAGATTGGTATGTGATGGATTGGTATGTGCATCTGTTGTGTTTTTGTTGTAGATGGATGCAGTGTTTGGCCTGTGTTGGCTCTTTCTGCTGACAGGTGCAATGTGTGTGTGATGTTCTATTTGCATGACATTGTGTGTGTGTAGTTTGTGCATTGTGATACATTCAGATGTGTGTTGCATGTGTAGTGTGCATTTCTTGTGTGTATGTCACATGCAGCAATTTGGATTCTTGTTCATGAGCTTGTTTTGAGTGCACAATAGTGGTATGTCCTCCTATGTTTGACCTGTCACTTGTCAGGATTTTGCATGTGCATGCTTGTGGTACACTGTGACAGCGTGCTCAGTTGATGACTGGTGTGGTGTCTATGTCTGTGTTAGCTGATTTGTCCCATTGATCCCAGTTAGTGTTCATGATTGGCATTTGAAGATGCAATTCTTGTTTGTGTTGGGGTATGGTGTCTGTGCATTTGTCCAGAGCGACAATGTTGTGTATTCCTGTTCTGTCTAGGGTCACATTGCCTATCCACTGTTTACCTGCACATGGCTGGGCTTGTTGGACTTCTGTGGATGTTGTTTGTGAGATTTGTGTTTGGCTATTGATTTTGGGTCAGCATTGGTTCAGGCATTCCTGAGTGTGAGGCTGACATTTGTTGATGCACACCAGGGTGTGTGATTGGTTGTCTGGAAACTCACAGGACCTTATTTGCACCTTTATGTGTGTTTCTCACAGGTGTTGAGTGTTGCAGGTGTGAGATGGGTAGATGAGGGGTATGTGTGATGGTCCTACTTGGGTTTGACAGTCATGGAGTGTGACAATGAGCCATGTGTGTTGTGCTGGTGGCATACACATGTCAAGTAAGTTGACACAGATGTGTGGCTGGTCACTGTATGGCTTCTGACACTTCCTATCATTCCTGTGCCTATGCATAGTTTGCATTGCTATATCCAAGAGATATTGCACAGTTGTCACTTTGGTTTCATTGCTATCACTGTGCCACCCATGTCTGATTTGAGGGCCTAAGGGTAGTGTGATATGTTCCTCCTCTTGCATGTGATGTCCAAATGCTATGTGGCTTGCTCCATGGTTTTCCAGCACTGTGCACTCCACTGTGGCCAAGCCCATTTATTGTCCTACATTGCTGCTGACCTATGGTATGTGTATGTGGCAGGGTGTCAGTGTGGGATCTTTCTGAGGGACTTGACATGCAGTGTGAACAGTTCAGTGGTTGTTAATATGCAGTGTGAGTCTACATTTCTTAGTTATACTCAGTTTGATTCACATGAGTGGAAGGCAGGTGTGAGGAGGAGGGTTGTCCAGCCCCTGACCTGTGCAGGGTGTTCATCTTCACCCCCACCCTCCCAGTCAATCTACCTTGCCCTTTGATGTGTGAGGTGCGAGGTCGAGCCACACCTGGCTGATACATTGTGCATGGGGGGGACAGGAGGGTCACACAGCATGTGCAGAAATGGGTTTAGGAAGTGTGCTGTGGGCTGTGGCCAACTGATGCAGCCCACCATGTGGGTCGGGTGAAGGTGGAGCCCTGGGAAGCTACCCGGACTGCCCATGCCTGGCACTGGCCCTGCCTACTACATTGTGCGCAGGTTTTCCCGTGTCTTCACCGCTGCGGTGACTTGCCCGGGGCATTGCAGTGATTTCGCGGTTGATGGGTGACCCGGATGCGGAGGTGTGGATTTCGAGCAGGCAGGACATGTGTGAGTACACTGGGGGATTTTTTCCTGTCTCCACCAGAGTGTCTGATGTGGACAGGAACCGCATTTCAGCACAGAGGTTGTGTGTTGTGGTTGTGTGCGGAGATGTGTTTTTACATACCTGCGGTGTTGACCGCGGCACCGTCTTATTTGCTGGTAGTGGATGAGGTGCAGCAGTGGAAGGGCTTGAAGAGCTGGATCCATAGCGGTCAGGAACGCGTGGAGGTGACCGGCATTCGAGTTTCGATCTCCGCAGTAGTGCTTTCACCGTCTACGGGTGGCTGGTTTCTCCGCTGCGTTCTGATGGGCTGTTTGAGGCATCATGATTTGTCCGGCGGTCGCGACGTCATTCTGCACGGCGGTCTTTCTCTATTGGCTCCCTCCGCCACCGTTGCAGAAGGAAATTCCTGGCGGATCCCGAAACTCCGCAGCGGACGGGAAATGGGCTATCATTTGCCCATTGTAATATGGCGGACGCGAGGACCGCCGCTGGAGTGCGGAAAAGGATGTTTTCCGCCACCGCCAGCACCGCGGATGAGCCAAACACCGCCATCATAATCGGCCCCATTGTTAGAGAGGAATTTGCGTCAAAATCTTATGACTGCTCGAGGCAGGCATATTAATGTGAAATGTGTTTCATTACTCATCTTTTTTTAAACTTTGCATGTGTGCTGCATTGTACAGCACACATACAAAGTGGAAAAAGCCTCCACGCATAGTTTGTTGTACTGGAATGTACCCCATCCAGTACAAAACCTATGCTTCATAAAATGCACACACCCTTGCACTATGGCTCAAGGGTGTGTGCGTTGGTGCATGGCTGTCAAAAGTACACCAGTGCACATGGAGTGAAACAATGCACCATGCAGTAGTAGATATGGTGCATTTTTTCTCTCCCTTTGGCGCAAAGCAGCACAGCACCATTGGTGCAGTGTTGCATTGCGTCAAAGAATAGTAAATTGGGACCTCAATTTCACACAATCTCACTCATTACCTTTCTCTGACTCTCACTCACTTTCACTCACTCACACACACATGCTTACATGTATACACACATGTTCAAACATACACATGCTCTTATCTCACATAAACACAATCTCACCCAGAAGCATACACACCGCAAACACTAAGAAAATATTTGTATTTACTACAGCTGCCATCAAAGGATCTGTGCCAGCTAAATGTGCTCCATGTTTTATTACACTAATAGCGAATAATAGGGTGTTAGTCACTATTAATATAAAGTAAAACATGCTGAAAATATGGAATGGGGAGCCACCCCGATGCAACTGGCACTGATTTTGCAACCTCTGAGTCCAGGGGCCGCAAAGCCAATGCCAGGGTTTGAAACGGGGAAGCTAGGGGTTGCAGCTGTGACCCCTAGCAACCCCAAATGACATCCATGGTGAACCTTATTAGATTAGTAAAAAAACAAATGCAGATATTTTACAGTTCTCCTTATAAGAGAAAAAAGTCAAAGAATTAATTAACAACGTAATTTCAGTGAAAATGTTGCATGCTGATAAAGAATTGGAAATATATATTTTTCTATGTTGGAACTTTAACTCAAATATGTATGGCAAGTGCAAAGATTAAACACACAGAAAGTGATGAGAGGGTGCATGCAATTATTCCTAATTCTGGCAATCATTTGTGGTAGCATTCAAAACCAACGTGTTTTTTGTCTACTATGCCAACCCAGACTAGCCATATGCAAATTAACCTTGATCCTGCTTCAATAAGAACAGCTGAGCTCGAACTGCCAAGTCAGAATCTCTCTGAACTGGGACACTTGCAAACCAAGATCGGATTCACGCTAGATGGGGCTCTTCAGTCAAGAGCATCTGGTGTTTGGACAAAATATCGAAGAAAAAAAATTGTGATACAAAAATATTGTATCAAGAATATCAGGATGTACAAAATATCACTGACAGGAATGTCAAAGTTAAAAAATATCATTTTAAATGTAAACAATTTCAAATTAGGACATATCGTTGAATATAACATTATTTGTAAGGGTTATTTTGTATCCATTTTATTGTAGTGTGTCTGATTTGATATGTTTAATACATTTATTTAGTTGTGTGTTTAGTAAGATAATTTACTTGTGAAATTTTTGAAATTTGGATTATTAGTTCTAATAATATCTAAAAATTATGTATATACATTATTTTAGTCACAGGCTAATAGGTTATTAGGGGATAAAGTTGGGGAGGTTTTGAAAAAGTGAAGATTTAAATTTGAATCTAATGGTAATTATTTTAATGGTATGTAAATTAATATTGTAAAATGTATACATTTATTTTGTCATGTTAATATTTTTTTTAAATAATAATTAATAATTATTTTGAATGTGTACATTAATTATATTAAGTGTAAAAGTTAAAATAATTGTTTTAATTATAAAGCAAGGCATATAACATTTTAAAAATAACATATCATAAAATATTTGTAATTTTTATTTTAATGGAAAGAATATATTTCATATTTTTTGTAAATCAATGTTATAAACTTTTTAATGTTGGATATTATAATATCATTGTAAATAAATAGTTTGAAACATTAAAAATTTCCATTCCATAATGCTGTCTAAATAAATTATGAAAATAGAATACATATGTATTATTTATGATGCATTCATTCATATTTTGTTGTATCTATATCGTATATGTTTATAAAAGAGATAATTGGAATATATATTCTAAAATGTATTAATTCAAAAAATTATTTAATTTGAAAATTAGTTTATATTTTTTAATTATATTAATGTTTTTGGAATACTTTTTTTATGGTATGTTTCAAAGTTCAGAAATATTGGCAAATATGAATGAAATTTATATTAATTATTAATAGTGCTAAACATATCATTTTATATGTTAATGTTTAATTATAAATATATACGTTTTCATTTTATGTTATAGATTTAAAATTATGAGTGAGTATGGACTAATGATTGTGTATATAAAATGTTTAGTGTTGAGCCTCCTTGCATAAAATGTTTTAGATTGTGATGGAAATAGTATATGCCAAACTTTTAGGGCCCGATTCTGATCTCGCTCGGAAGGCCTCCGAATCGGATTTGGCTTTACCGGACCCGATCCGTAGCCCTTGTTTACGACCGAATCGTACACAAGTCCGAATGACCAAGTACGATGTGAAGATCACGTAAGCGCTGACCAAATCGTTTCCGGACCCGAACCGCTCCGTACGTCTCGTTCGTAGACGAATCGTGCCGCGCAATGGAGCTGATTTCTGACTGAGCAAGTACGATGCACGATTCGGACAGCTGCTTCGCCTCGGTCTCAGCGAGACAAAACTGCTGTCGGAAGCGTACTTCGGGGGGCCGTACCAGGCCCCCCTTCACCCGGGGCCCTCCGAATATATCACGGGGGGGTACCCATGGGTCCCCCCGATCCAAGCATGCACAGTGCGGCGGGCACCATGAGGGTGTACCCTTTTCCCCACCCACCCCTTTTCTGCTATGGGAGCCTGTGTACGCGTCTGTACACAGGCTCCCGTAGAGTCCAATGGGAGTCCGAGCGAACCGAGTCCGTAAGCATACTGCTGCATTGTACTCGCTCGTTCAGACTCCCGGAGCACGTCTTGCTCGGAAAGCCCTCCGGATCCGAGTCGTACAGAGGGCTTTCCCAGCGAGATTGGAATCGGGCCCTAAGTGTCAAACACCTTCCCCAAATTGGTTTATATTGGAGTGACAATAGCGAAAGTCATCCCTTTAGTGTCCACATCTTCCCCAAATTGGAGTGGAAAAGTAAATTTCCCACCTTTAGTGTCCATCACTTTCTTCAAAATGGTTTATGTTGTGTTGGGAATAGAAAATTTCGCACTTTAGTATTCAACAGTTTCTTTAAAATGGTTTGTGTTAGAGTGTTCTTCCCTTGTTTCATGGAATACAGGTTGTGTGAATATATAACCCCTTTTATAAGTGAACCCATAGTTCCTCATCATTATTGAGCCCTGTAGGAGCCTTTGTTTGGAGATCCATGATATATTTCGATTCCAATATTCGCAACCTTTTGGTTCTATCACCTCCCCTTTCTTCATTTTCTCCTCCATCTATACAGTAGAATTTCAAAAGGTCCCCGTTACTTTGGTGAAATTTCTCGAAATGGCGTGCAACCGGATAATTCGTATCCTTGTTGGTTATCGAACGCATATGCTCGAGAACACGCTTTTTGGTGGGGGGAATTGTACTCGATCTATACAGTAGAACTTTGGTGAAATTTCTAAGGGTGGGCGTAGTTCGCGAATTAGCGCTACGCGAAGCTACTCGAAGTGCACTTCGCACTACGCGATCTACGCGTAGCACTACGCGAACTGCGTAGTGCGCTGTTCGCGATGATTGCACAGTGCCAGATGCTTGTCCGCACTGTGCAATCATTGAAAACGGCATCTTGCACAGTGCGAGCTGTCTTTTACTGCCGCTCGAGTAGATTTTTACTCGAGCGGCAGCTTTCTCAACGCGGACTGGTAGTTTCTCATCGCGAGCGGTCGCGAGCATACGCGACCACTCGCAATGAGAAACCTGACCTCCCCGCGTTGAGAATCTCGCCGGGAGGTTTATTTTCCACGCTCGTGATCAGCAACTTGATGTTGCTGATTGTGAACGAGGAAAAAGTCTCGCCGGGATGTCATTTTGCTTGCTCGCGGTCGCCAACTTGACGTTGAGGACCGCGAGCAAGCAATACTTCCAAAAAGCGTGTTCTCGAGCATATGCGCGCGATAACCAACAAGGATACGAATTATCCGGTTGCACGGCATTTCGAGAAATTTCACCAAAGTAACCAGGACTTTTTGAAGTTCTACTGTATAGATCGAGTAGAAAATGAAGAAAGGGGAGGTGATAGAACCAAAAGGTTGCGAATATTGGAATCAAAATATATCATCGATCTCCAAACAAAGGCTCCTACAGGGCTCAATAATGATGAGGAACTATGGGTTCACTTATAAAAGGGGTTATATATTCACACAACCTGTATTCCATGAAACAAGGGAAGAACGCAATGCACGACATTAGAACTGCCACCTTCCCGCAAAAAACCTGACGCATAATTGCCCATTCAGGACATAATAAACATACAAGGGAGTGAACACTGTATATAGATATATATCTTTTAAGACATATGAATTGTAACATTTGTTTTTAGCAATTATCATATGATATGAATGCTTTAAAAGTAATGCATATATATATATATATTCTCTACAATGTGATCCTAACGGTTCAGAGCGCACAACCAGCGGGTGCTCAGCGTATGGGCCGGATCCTGGCCCAAATTCAATTTCAAAACAACAAATGACGCGGCACTCCAAAGCAGGATACTTGTGAAATTGGTTTATTCACAACACCACTCAACCAACGCGTTTCAGCCTTCACACGGCTTTCTTCACAGTTAGTGAGTCCTTCTTTCATTACGCCTTAAATACCCATATCTGCCATAATGATGCATCATAGGATTCGTAGTGCGTGTATTTCAAAAAGAAAAAAACTTTATACATATATACAAAAAGGACAATTGTGCATGTGTCAGGTTCTTTACAGATTATGGTGACTTTGACATTACTACGTAAGCGCTTTACTTTTTCGCAGAATATTGGATATAGTATCCTTGCCTTTATCGCAAGCAATAGATTTATATATATCACGACATTTTTTGTGCATTAAGATAAATTGATCGGTATAGTACCCTTATCTGGTGATATATTCCATTATGAGTGGTGTTGTGAATAAACCAATTTCACAAGTATCCTGCTTTGGAGTGCTGCGTCATTTGTTGTTTTGAAATATATATATATATATATATATATATATATATATATATATATATATATATATATATATATATATATATATATAATATATACAAAAAGAGTTGCCTCTAGGTGGGATGCACTCCCAGGTGGAAATTACGCCAAAGCAAGGGCACACGCCATGAACAAAGTCCTTTTCTGGTTTCCTGCCAGGCGTGTTTCGGGCCAACGCCCTCTTCAGTGGCAGACCATGTGATGTGACAGCGTGCAGCAACCACCAGTAAATCCCCATAATAATTATGCTCAGGTGAACCACCTGAAGCAATGCTTCCTGGGATTGGTGGTTCAGTAAAACCCAATTGGGTCGCCGCCGGCACTCACATTCAAAAAATGTCTTTAAAAGGATTGCCGATGTTCCCGCCGGCACCCCTGCATATAACAGGCACCTCCTGTTCCACAGTTAGCTGCCCCAATAAAGTAGCCGCGGACCCGCAAGTGTTTTGTGGTGGTGCAAACCCGCGACCAGGCAGGCCGCTATACAAAATACAAAAAGAGTTGCCTCTAGGTGGGATGCACTCCCAGGTGGAAATTACGCCAAAGCAAGGACACACGCCATGAACAAAGTCCTTTTCTGGTTTCCTGCCAGACGCGTTTCGGGCCAACGCCCTCTTCAGTGGCAGACCATGTGACGTGACGGCGTGCGGCAACCACCAGTAAATCCCCATAATAATTATGCTCAGGTGAACCACCTGAAGCAATGCTTCCTGGGACTGGTGTTTCAGTAAAACCCAACTGGGTCGCCGCCGGCACTCACATTAAAAAAATGTCTTTTAAAGGATTGCCGATGTTCGCGCCAGCACCCCTGCATATAACAGGCACCTCCTGTTCCACAGTTAGCTGCCCCAATAAAGTAGCCGCGGACCCGCAAGTGTTTTGTGGTGGTGCAAACCCGCGACCAGGCAGGCCGCTATACAAAATACAAAAAGAGTTGCCTCTAGGTGGGATGCACTCCCAGGTGGAAATTACGCCAAAGCAAGGGCACACGCCATGAACAAAGTCCTTTTCTGGTTTCCTGCCAGACGCGTTTCGGGCCAACGCCCTCTTCAGTGGCAGACCATGTGACATGACGGCGTGCGGCAACCACCAGTAAATCCCCATAATAATTATGCTCAGGTGAACCACCTGAAGCAATGCTTCCTGGGACTGGTGGTTCAGTAAAACCCAAGTGGGTCGCCGCCGGCACTCACATTCAAAAAATGTCTTTAAAAGGATTGCCGATGTTCGCACCGGCACCCCTGCATATAACAGGCACCTCCTGTTCCACAGTAAGCTGCCCCAATACAGCAGCCGCGGACCCGCAAGTGTTTCGCGGTGGTGCAAACCCGCGACCAGGCAGGCCGCTATACAAAATATACCTATATATATATATATATATTTATATATACATATATATATGTATATTATCTACTGGCGGTCGCCAATAGATAGTTATAGTTAGGACCTATTTTCCATAGGAAATCCGCAACATTCTATTTGAAATAACTCTTGCGTCGGTTGACGAATCTTCGCGAAATTTTCAAACTTTAGGGCCCGCTCCGGTCCGCTCCTACCCTGAAAGTTTCGGGGTGATTCGTCAAGCGGGGGCCGAGAAAAAGGGGGTCCCAAAACGTGTTTTCCCATTCATTTTCCCATAGGAAACTTTAGCCACGGCTACAGCCCGAACTGCTGAACGGAATTACACAAAATTTGGCAAAGAGGTAGTTCTTGGTTCAGAAAGAACCCTTTTTGTTAAATGGTGTAAATCCGTTCAGTAGTTGCGGAGAAATTAAAAAATAAGAGTCAAAAAATCAATTTTCCATAGGAAACTTTAGCCACGGCTACAGCCCGAACTGCTGAACGGAATTACACCAAATTTGGCAAAGAGGTAGTTCTTGGTTCAGAAAGAACCCTTTTGTTAAATGGTGTAAACCCGTTCAGTAGTTGCTGAGAAAATCAAAAGTAAATACACATATATATCTGGGCGGAGCCTAACCACACATGTCATCGTGAGATCTGATTGGCTGTCAGCACTTCATCCTGGAATTGCTGGCAGCCATCTTGGGACCAATATAAATGATAGTACCCCATTGAAATGCATTGTAGTGAATCGAAGATTTTGAGGGTTACCAAAAGGAGAACTATAAAGGGTGATAACAGACTTTAGTTACATTAGAATTCATTTGTTGATGGTACCATACTAATTTCAGGAATTGTGGTGTGTTCTAAGGTGATTTTACCCTGTGAAAAACCTTCTGCTGGGATATCATGAATCATGTTTGAGAGAAAACTATTTTCACATGCTTGTCCCATACAGTTTTGGAAGGTGCTCCAGAAGCTAAAATGAGAGCATATTTTCTGTAAATTCACATTATCTTTCTCAGTCATGTGAGAATGAAGTCTGACATTCTCAGTAAAACATGTACATCCAACAAGGGCAGAGACTGTCAGTTGATTCCTTTGTGTTCTACTGCAGCTTCCCAGAGTGTTCTAAAGAACAACTAGAGTGCTAACAGCCTTACTTATGACAAAAGTATGGCACACCTGAAGCCATCTTGATTGGAATAAACTGGTAACACTTAAAACATTTAATTTAAAAAGGAACAAAATGATGGGGTTCATTTTGTCATAGAAATTATGGTTAGTGCTGTAGAAAGAAAAATTAGGACATGTTTCAAGTGTGATCTCAAATATCTTCCTGTTATATTTCAACAGGAGCAGCCTGTCAGTTGATGCCTTTGTGTTCTACTGCAGCTTCCCAGAGTGTTCTAAAGAACAACTAGAGCGCTAACAGTCTTACTTATGACAAAAGTATGGCACACCTGAAGCCATCTTGATTGGAATAAACTGGTAAGTAACACTTAAAACATTTAATTTAAAAAGGAACAAAATGAGGGGGTTCATTTTGCCATAGAAATTATGGTTAGTGCTGTAGAAAGAAAAATTAGGACATGTTTTAAGTGAGATCTCAAATATCTTCCTGTTATATTTCAACAGGAGCAGCCTGTCAGTTGATGCCTTTGTGTTCTACTGCAGTTTCCCAGAGTGTTCTAAAGAACAACTAGAGTGCTAACAGCCTTACGTATGACAAAAGTATGGCACACCTGAAGCCATCTTGATTGGAATAAACTGATAACACTTAAAACATTTAATTTAAAAAGGAACAAAATGAGGGGGTTCATTTTGCCATAGAAATTATGGTTAGTGCTGCAAAAAGAAAATTTAGTGCATGTTTTAAGTGAGATCTCAAATCCTCTTCTATTTCATTAGAAAATTCTGACATGCAGACTTAAACAATCACTTTCAATACCAGCAGTAGACTTCCAGTTAACTCCTTGGTGAGCAGTAGCTTTACTACAGTGATCTAATGAACAACTAGAGTGCTAACATTCTGAATTTATGGCAAATGTGTGACACATCTGAATGCCTTCTTGATGGAATCAAAGTAAAAACTGAAAGCATTTCCTACTGAGGAGACTGTAGTAAATGAGGAAATTAGGAAACTTCATAACAAATAAGTCTCCCAAGATGGCCACCAGAGAAAAAAGAGCCCAAATGTAGCACAAATATCACCCAGAGGTAGCCCACGTATAGCCCAATGACAGAAGTGTGCAAAACACTTTTTATTTTTTGTTTTTTTGCAGTTTTATATAGTGCTGACTGGTCAGGTATTGGAGTGCTTTACATGAGCATTGGTTACATCACACAAGGACAAATTCATGTTGGTTGACCCCTACACTACCCAAACACCACTGCACTACCCTAAACCCTAAAACACTACCCCCAGCACGACCCCCTTCACTACCCAAACACCACTGCACTACCCTAAACCCTAAATCTACCCCCTACACTACACAAATACCACTGCACTACCCTAAACCCTAAAACACTAGAACCCAGCACGACCCCCTACAGTACACAAACACCACTGCACTACCCTAAACCCTAAAACATTACCCCCTACACTACACAAACACCATTGCACTACCCTAAACCCTAAAACACTACCCCAGCCCGACCCCCTACACTACCCAAACACCACTGCACTACCCTAAACCCTAAAACACTACCCCCAGCACGACTCCCTACACTACACAAACACCACTGGACTACCCTAAAACACTACCCCCAACACGACTCCCTACACTACCTAAACACCACTGCACTACACTAAACCCTAAATCTACCCCCAGCATGACCTCCCACACTACACAAACACCACTGCACTACCCTAAACCCTAAAACACTACCCCCAGCACGACCCCCTACACTACCCAAACACCACTGCACTACCCTAAACCCTAAAACACTAACCCCAGCATGACCCCCTACACTACCCAAACACCACTGCACTACCCTATACCCTAAAACAAGACCCCGTACACTACACAAACACAACTGCACTACCCTAAACCCTAAAACACTACCCACAGCATGACCCCCTACACTACACAAACACCACTGCACTACCCTAAACCCTAAAACACTACCTCCTACACTACACAAACACCACTGCCCTACCCTAAACCCTAAAACACAACCCCCAGCATGACCCCCTACACTACACAAACACCACTGCACTACCCTAAACCCTAAAACACTACCCCAGCACGACCCCTACACTACCCAAACACCACTGCACTACCCTAAACCCTAAAACACTACCCCCAGCACGACTCCCTACACTACACAAACACCACTGGACTACCCTAAACCCTAAAACACTACCCCCAGCACGACTCCCTACACTACCTAAACACCACTGCACTACACTAAACCCTAAATCTACCCCCAGCATGACCTCCCACACTACACAAACACCACTGCACTACCCTAAACCCTAAAACACTATCCCCAGCACGACCCCCTACACTACCCAAACACCACTGCACTACCCTAAACCCTAAAACACTAACCCCAGCATGACCCCTACACTACCCAAACACCACTGCACTACCCTATACCCTAAAACACGACCCCGTACACTACACAAACACAACTGCACTACCCTAAACCCTAAAACACTACCCACAGCATGACCCCCTACACTACACAAACACCACTGCACTACCCTAAACCCTAAAACACTACCCCCTACACTACACAAACACCACTTCCCTACCCTAAACCCTAAAACACAACCCCCAGCATGACCCCCTACACTACACAAACACCACTGCACTACCCTAAACCCCCTACACTATACAAACACCACTGCATTACTCTAAACTCTAAAACACTACCCCCAGCACGACCCCCTCACAACACAAACACCACTGCACTACCCTAAACCCTAAATCGACCCCCAGCATGACCCCCTACACTACCCAAACACCACTGCCATACCCTAAACCACTACCCCCAGCATGAACCCCTACACTACCCAAACACCACTGCACTACCCTAAACCTTAAAACACTACCCCCAGCACTACCCCCTACACTACACAAACACCACTGCACTACCCTAAACCCTAAAACACTACCCCAGCACTACCCCCTACACTACCCAAACACCACTGCACTAACATAAACCCTAAAACACTACCCCCAGCACAACCCCCTACACTACACAAACACCACTGCACTACCCTAAACCCTAAAACACTACCCCAGCACTACCCCCTACACTACCCAAACACCACTGCACTACCCTAAACCCTAAATCTACCCCCAGCACGACCCCCTACACTACCCAAACACCACTGCACTACCCTAAACCTTAAAACACTACCCCCAGCACTACCCCCTACACTACACAAACACCACTGCACTACCCTAAACCCTAAAACACTACCCCAGCACTACCCCCTACACTACCCAAACACCACTGCACTAACATAAACCCTAAAACACTCCCCCAGCACAACCCCCTACACTACACAAACACCACTGCACTACCCTAAACCCTAAAACACTACCCCCAGCACGACTCCCTACACTACCCAAACACCACTGCACTACCCTAAACCCTAAATCTACCCCCAGCACGACCCCCTACACTACCCAAACACCACTGCACTACCCTAAACCATAAAACACTACCCCCAGCATGACCCCCTACACTACACAAACACCACTGCACCACTCTAAACCCTAAAACACTACCACCATCATGACCCCCTACACTACTCAAACACCACTGCACTACCCTAAACCCTAAAACACTAACCCAGCACGACCCCCTACACTACTGCACTACCCTAAACCCTAAAACACAACCCCCAGCACGACCCCCTACACTACCCAAACACCACTGCACTACCCTAAACCCTAAAACACTACCCCCAGCACGACCCCCTGCACCACCCAAACACCACTGCACTACCCTAAACCCTAGAAAAGAAACCCCCACCCCATGCCCAATCCCCTTACCTCTCACTCCTCGTGGTTCCTCTCTCCTCATGGTTCCTGCTTCATGTCGTCTCTGAGGGGCGGTGCACGTCGTTGTGAGGAAACGGAACAGCCTCTGTTTCCTTACAACGACATGGATCGTCTACATGTTTTTAGAACGCATGGTCATTTACCATACATACCTTTACAACAAAATTCGTTGTAAAAGCATGTGTGGTAAATGACCATGCGTTCTAAAAAATGCGTAGTAATGACTTTCGTGATGTACAACGCATGCTTGGTAATGCATGCGTTGTAATGGTATCGCAAAGTAAAAAGTCGTTGTAACGGCTGTTTACCGATCGAAGCTGCCCCTGTTCTTCAGTGAGACGTTTATTTGATTAATTAGGAGGAAGGAATGTGGTTTTTTTACCGAAAAGTGCATTCCCGGCTGTTGTATTGTGAAAGTGTCCGCGTGGCCTGGTTTCACTTCCGGTGAGAGAGTGGAAGAGTCTGTTTGGATCTAAAGGAGTTCTTTTGTTGGACGGGGCCGGCGCGACATGTCATCAGAAAACATAGCTAATGGAAAGCGTCCTCCCTGAAGTGTGGAGCAGTGCCATGAGAGGTCAACGAGTGTGCGTCCCACCGCAGTATGACCGTACCGCGTGACCCATGTGCCACCTCCAGGGTACGGGAGGCAGAAGCGGCATCGCAGGTCCTCTTGAAGACCGTTGTAGCACTAATTCTACATTTTGGTACTAGGGCATTTTAACTTCGTTGTTCCTGCCAGATACAAAGAAAAGATCCTGTGTTATTCAGTGCCCTCGTTACCTTTTTTGTGGGTTGTGGTGCTTGTCACTTCGCTGCCCCGCCGGTGCACACAACTGGGCACCCCACCTCGTGTGCCATCTGCAGGGCCTCTGCCCTCGGATCACTGGTTTTGGTTTCTGGAGTGGCAACATAAACAGTTGCTCCCAAAGGACTAGCCTGAACACTTAGGTGAATATCCCCTGCACCAGCATTCCACGGAAATTCTTTCCTAGCTCTCCCACGTCAACGAGGACGTCATAATAGCACGGCTCCGCTCGCGACACCGTATGACGTCATCGGAGCCATAAGAGAACCTCGTCGGCGTGCTGACGTCAGTTCCACCCATTTTTTCCGTGCCACCGAGGCAAACAGGGGACAGAGACATTTTCACATGTATACATAGTATAATAAATATATATATATTCACTGAAAAAACCATAGGTTTCAGGCACGTTATAGTTAGAAATTAGCATTTAAAAAACCTTAGAAATTCACTGAAAAAACCATAGGTTTCAGGGGCGTTATAGTTAGCTGGACATTTCACTCGTACAAAACCATAGAAATTCCCCCGTTATAGTTAGTTCAGCTAACTATAACTCGCGCGCCCGCAATGCACTGCTGATGACATCACATATTACATCACTCATGACATGGTCAGTGACATCACTCATGACATCACTGATGACATCTCAAATGGCATCACTGATAACATCACTGATGACATCACTGATGACATCATCCAGTGAATGTGTGTTTTTCTGAAAATTAAATATGTTTTATATATGTATATCTCAAGGTCGATGGAAGAATAAATGGGTATATAAGTGTCTAAATGGATGATTTTGTTTTGTAAAATTGATTGTATAACTGACTAAGTGTATCTTAGTGAATACATGGTTTAGTGAGTAATGTTTAAATATGAAAATATCTGTATCAGTCTCTCACTTTGTGTATAAGTGGCTGCATGGGTTGGTGAGTAGCTACATGAGTGTCTATATGGGTTATTAGTTGGTTTTTTGAGTATCAGTATGAGTGTCTGAGTGTCTGTATGGTTCGGTGGGGGGTATTACTTAGTGCATAGATGCATGAATGAGTGACTCACTGTATGTGTTGAAGACAGCATGTGTGCAGGACTGTATAGGTGGATGAGTATGTGTATGGGTGTGTTAATGAGTGAATGACTGTCTCAATAGTGTCTTTATGAGTAACTACATATGTTTTAAACTAGTATATGTGAGTATTGGTGTATATAAGTGAGTATATGTGAGATTGAGAGATTGGAAGAGTTCCTGTACAAATAAGTAGGTGTTTCTATAAGTGATTGTTTAAGAGAGTAAGTATGTGTAAGTTTCTGTAGAAGTAAGTGTGGTAGTGTGTGTATAACTGTATATGCAAGTAAATGGATGTTTGATACTTTGTTTGCATGTGTGACTATGTGTGTGAGTAACTCTATGGATGAGTGGCGGTGTGTAACAGGATGTATAGGTGTATGAGTACATATGATGAGTGAGTACATGTATGAGTGACTGTATAGGGACTGTTGGTGAATGAGTGGATGTGTGTGTAGATCTTGGAATTACTGAATAGGTGTGTTGTAACTGGTATTGGTATGTCCATTGTTTTGAAAATGTTAGTTTGTATTTTTGAGTGTGTGTATCAAAGGTTATATTAGGGTGAGAGGAGGTCTGCCACTCTATCACAAGGATGATGTCATCAGTGATGTCATTTGAGATGTCATCAGTGATGTCATGAGTGATGTCACTGACCATGTCATGAGTGATGTAATATGTGACGTCATCAGCAGTGCATTGCGGGCGCGCGAGTTATAGTTAGCTGAACTAACTATAACGGGGAAATATATATATACATACAACCTTAGGTTTTTCCAGAGTATATATATATATATATATATTTTCCCTGTGGAACAGGTCTTAAAGGCAGAACTACTGGACTCCAGAGAAAACTTCTGGATGTACCGGTTAAAATCACTGCATCCAGATGGACTGAACATTATTGACAATACCACCTGATTGCTGCATATCTCAAGAGCTCTCAGGACTGCATTGATTCCACATTCCAAATGGAATCTTCACTCAAGATGCTTTTTGAAAATTCAGCCATGTCATCTGTGCAGACATTGAGCAAACCATCTTTTACTATCTGAGGAAGGCGGAAGCTGAAACGTTGTAGTGGAAATACATTTTTGTTCTTTGGTGAATTCATCTGTTTGAGTCACTTCTTTCTTGGATATTTTATTTCTTTGTGACTCATATCCTGGGGATCCAGAATTTTGCCCTGGCTGGCTGTTGTTTTCTTTTGATCCTTCATCTTCAAGTATCTATATATATATATATATATATATTATCTACTGGCGGTCGCCAGTAGATAGTTATAGTTAGGACCTATTTTCCATAGGAAATCCGCGACATTCTATTTGAAATAACCCTCTTGCCGGTTGACGAATCTTCGCGAAATTTTCAAACTTTATGGCCCGCTCCGGTCCGCTCCTACCCTGAAAGTCTTGGGGTGATTCGTCAAGCGGGGCCGAGAAAAAAGGGGGGTCCCAAAACGTGTTTTCCCCATTCATTTTCCCATAGGAAACTTTAGACACGGTTACAGCCCGAACTGCTGAACGGAATTACACCAAATTTGGCAAAGAGGTAGTTCTTGGTTCAGAAAGAACCCTTTTGTTAAATGGTGTAAATCCGTTCAGTAGTTCCTGAGAAAATCAAAATGAAAATCACATATATATCTATGGCCGCGTCGGATTCGCGCACCCTCCCGATCACGAGCTGCATGCTAATTGGCTGTCAACACTCCAAATCAGGAAGTGTTGGCAGCCATTTTGTCCCTCGGTAGAACCGAGGGACAGAAACAAGTGCGCAAAACGCACAAAGGGGGCAGGGTAGAAATACCCTGACCCCCTAGGTCTGCTCAGGGGGTCCCACAAGGACCCCCTGGGCAGAAAAAAATCGGCAGGATGCGCTCAGGGTGCGCGGATCCTGCCGAAAAAAAAAAAAATCGAAGCGCGGTCTCCCGCGCTTCGATGCAAATTTGCCCCTGGGTGGCCCAAGTCCCGGGGGCATGTGGGGGGTGGGTTTATTGTTTATATGGGGGGCCTCTAAGGCCCCCAAGCCCGGGGACCGCCACCCCCCGGGGCTTAATAAAAACAAATGGTGCGGGAGGGCTCTCCTGCCCTCCCGCAGCCCCGGGGACCGCCACCCCCGGGGCTTCTTTTACATTTAAAATAACGTGTGGGGGGCTCCAGCCCCCACATGCCCCGAGGACCACCACCTCCCGGGGCACATAGAAAATAAATGTGGGGGTCCGTTACGGACCCCAGAGCCTCGGGGACCACCACCTCCCGGGGCTGTGCAATTCAAGGGAGGGGGCCACGCGGCCCCTCCTGGAGCCCTTGATGGCCCTGGGGACCGCCACCCCCAGGGCCAGCTCCTGCAGTGTCCCGGGGTGCCTACCCCGGGACACTGTAGTTTGCTATGACAGGACGGGAGCCTCGCGGCTCCCGTCCTGTCATAGCAAACTGCTTTGGATATTGGAAGAGAGAGCAGGAAACCTGCTCTCTCTTCCAATATCCAAAGCACATTGCTTTCCACATGGGGAGCTGCATCTTAGCAGCTCCCCATGTGGAAAAGCAATGCCGGCTCCCAAGGGACGCGGGGAGCCGGCGGGACTGTGGGGGATTGGGGACCCCCACAGTCCCCAACGGAGAGGGCCAGCCCCGGGGGATGGGGTCCCCGGGGCAAGTAGTGGCCCGGGAGGGGGGCCACGCGGCCCCCCTCCCCAAAAACAAAAGCAACATTTAAAAAAAAAAAGAGGAAAGGCCGGCCCCGGGGGATGGGGTCCCCGGGGCCTTAAATGGCCTGAGGAGGGGGGCCACACAGCCCCCCTCCAAATTAAAAATAAATAAATCGAGGGCATGCCCCGGGGGATGGGGTCCCCAGGGCCAATACAGGCCCAGGGAAGGAGGGACACGCGGCCCCCTTCCCATTTTTTTTTTTTCATTTAAAAAATAAAAAATAAAATGCTCAGGCCCCCCTGGGGTCCCTGGGGCCAAAAGTGGCCAAGGGAAGGGGGGCCACGCAGCCCTCCTCCCATTAAAAAAAAACGAGCGGCATCGTAACGGAGGCCCCACTCCCCTCCCTGCAGTACTCTGCAAACGCGCCCCCTGGTGCGTTTTAAGAAGGGGAAGTAATTCCCCTTGAATACTGGGGGTCCCTGGGGGCCAAGTAGCCCACCAGGAACCTCCAGTATGTGCCAGGGGGCTGCGTTGCAGAGAGGTGTACAGAGGCCACGCCCCTTTTTACACCTCTCTGCAACGCAGCTCTGTGGCGCTTTTTAGAAGTACATGGTGGGCTAGTTGGACTCCAGGGACCCTCAGAATTGAAGGGGACTTAATCCCCCAACTTAAAACGCGCCACGGGCGTGTTTGCACAGTGGTGAATGGAGGGGCGGGGCTTCAGGTGACATGTGTGCAAACAGGCCCCCTGGCGCGTTTTAAGATGGGGAATTAAATCCCCTTCAATCCTGAGGGTCCCTGGGGCCAACTAGCCCACCATGTACTTCAAAAGCGCCACAGAGCTGCGTTGCAGAGAGGTGTAAAGGGGCGTGGCCTCTGAACACCTCTCTGCAACGCAGCTCCCTGGCGCATACTGGAGGTACAGGGTGGGCTAGTTGGACCCCAGGGACCCTCATGATTCAAGGGGCCTTAATCCCCCAAGTTAAAACGCGCCATGGGGCGCGTTTGCACAGATGTCACCTCAGGCCCCGCCCCCTCCCTTCACCATTGTGCAAATATTCCTCTAAAATCAGCCGAACTACGAATTCCTATTTACTCACCTGTTATCAGGAGAGACCTCAGTGCTGCATCTTTCAGCCCAGTACTGATCCTGTAAAGTAATTTTAACCGTACTTACCAGTAACTTGAATTTCCTTCCATAGGATATCATTGTCTGCTTTTTGCTGAAAAAGTTTCTGTGTCGATTTTTGAAACATACAAATATTCCTCTAAAATCAGCCGAACTACGAATTCCGATTTACTCACCTGTTATCAAGAGAGACCTCAGTGCTGCATCTTTCAGCCCAGTACTGATCCTGTAAAGTAATTTTAACCGTACTTACCAGTAACTTGAATTTCCTTCCATAGGATATCATTGACTGGTTTCACTTGGAAATTCTTCCAAGTGTCGATTTTTGAAACTTTATAATATTCCTCTAAAATCAGCCGAACTACGAATAACAATTTACTCACCTGTTTTCAGGAGAGACCTCAGTGCTGCATCTTTCAGCCCAGTACTGATCCTGAAAAGTAATTCTAACCGTACTTACCAGTAACTTGAATTTCCTTCCATAGGCTAACATTGACTGGTTTCACTTGGAAATTCTTCTAAGTGTGCAGTTTTGGAACTTTATAATATTCCTCTAAAATCAGTCGAAATACGAATTCCAATTTACTCACCTGTTATCAGGAGAGACCTCAGTGCTGCATCTTTCAGCCCAGTACTGATCCTGTAAAGTAATTTTAACCGTACTTACCAGTAACTTGAATTTCCTTCCATAGGATATCATTGTCTGTTTTTTGCTGAAAAAGTTTCTAAGTGTCGATTTTTGAAACATACAAATATTCCTCTAAAATCAGCCGAACTACGAATTCCGATTTACTCACCTGTTATCAGGAGAGACCTCAGTGCTGCATCTTTCAGCCCAGTACTGATCCTGAAAAGTAATTTTAACCGAACTTACCAGTAACTTGAATTTCCTTCCATAGGATATCATTGACTGGTTTCACTTGGAAATTCTTCTAAGTGTCTATTTTTGAAATTTTATAATATTCCTCTAAAATCAGCCGAACTACGAATTACAATTTACTCACCTGTTATCAGGAGAGACCTCAGTGCTGCATCTTTCAGCCCAGTACTGATCCTGAAAAGTAATTCTAACCGTACTTACCAGTAACTTGAATTTCCTTCCATAGGCTAACATTGACTGGTTTCACTTGGAAATTCTTCTGTGTGTGGAGTTTTGGAACTTTATAATATTCCTCTAAAATCAACCGAACTACGAATTCCGATTTACTCACCTGTTATCAGGAGAGAACCCAGTGCTGCATCTTTTAGCCCAGCACTGACCCTGAAAAGTAATTCTAACCGTACTTACCAGTAACTTATATTTCCTTCCATTGGAATCCATTGTCTGGTTTTCAGCAGAAAAGTTTCAACGTGTCGATTTTCACAAACTACAAATATTCCTTAAAAATCGCCTGTATGACTTAAACGCATTATTTCAACTGTTTACAGGAGATGCACCAGTGCTGGATCCAGGATCCACCACTGAGTAAGAAAAAGTAACGATAACACTACTTACCTGCTAAGTGAATTTCCTCCCATAGGATAACATTGGTGATTCTATGTGAAAAAGTTTCTGTCAACTTTTAAAATACAATAATATTCCTTAAAAATCACTACTGTAACCAAAACGCTTTTACTCAACTGTTTACAGGAGATGTCCCAGGACTGAATCTAGGATCCAGTCCTGTGGTTAGAAAAGTAATCCATAAAGTAACTAATTGCATTTAACTAGAAATTCACATTCAGCTCAATGTTGCATTGTGTTTGAAATTGTGTTGCCCATTGCAACAACTGTAACTACTGTACTTAAAACTCTATTGCCTATTTGCAAACTATTTAAACTAAAGTAATTCATTCTGAGAAAGTATATTTTGTAATGTAATGTATAATGTAATTACAATGTAATTTAATAAATAAAATATCTAAAAATAAATAGTTTTAAAAAATGTAGTAAATCAGTATCAAAAAAATAAATATAACAATTAATACATTTAAAAATTGTCATTTACAAAACCTTTGAAATTCACTGAAAAAACCATAGGTTTCAGGCACGTTATAGTTAGAAATTAGCATTTAAAAAACCTTTGAAATTCACAGAAAAAACCATAGGTTTCAGACACGTTATAGTTAGAAATTAGCATTTAAAAAACCTTTGAAATTCACTGAAAAAAACCATAGGTTTTAGGGACAGTTATAGTTAGTTGGACATTGCACTCGTACAAAACCCGTGAAATTCCCCCGTTATAGTTAGTTCAGCTAACTATAACTCGCGCCCCGCAATGCACTGCTGATGACGTCACATATTACATCACTCATGACATGGTCAGTGACATCACTGATGACATCACTGATGACATCTCAAATGACATCACTGATGACATCACTGATGACATCATCCACGTGATAATCTGATGCACCTCCTCACACCCTAATATAACCTTTGATACACCCACTCTAAATTACAGACTGCCATTCGCAAAACCATAGACACTCCAACACCAATATCTACATACCCACTCACTGATTCTTAGGTCTACACACACACATCCACTCACTCACCCGTACAGTCACTCATACTTATGGTCACTCAGTATAGGACTATCATATGCACTCTTACTCCGATATAGACACTCAAACACCGCCACTCATCCATAGAGGTACTCACACACCTAGTCAGTCATGCAAATAATTAAACACACTGCCATTTACTCACCTATACACTTATACACACACCTGCTCACTTAATCATACAAATACTAGCACATTGTTACGCTCTTATACAATCACTGATACAAGCACACACTCATCCATACAGCCACTATCACAATCACTCACTCTCGCTTATAGCTATTTATATACTCCAACACACATATATACTGCCTTTCACATATGTAGTTACTCACACATGTACCACTGGGACATACATTCACTCACTAACACACTCTTACACACACTTACCCACCCATACAGCCTATCACAGATGCACTCTTGAAACCATCCACCCAGTGAATCACCCACTCACACATCTATGCACAGAGTCGCACACACCCCTCCCACACAAACACTCAGGCACCCATACAGATACTCAGACAACCATTCAATAACTCATATAGACACTCATGTAGCTATTCACAAACACATGCAGCCACTTACACAGCAACAGACAGACGGATACAGACATTCACCCAGTTTAGTCACTAACCCATGCATTCAGTAAGATACGTTAAATCACTCACTTATAGAGTCAGTCACGCACCTACTAAATCATCCATACAGACACTTATACACCCACTCATTCTTCAATACGCCTTTCCCTATATATATTAAAAATATTTAAACTTTACAGAAACACAGTCACTGCATGATGTCATCAGTGATGTCATTTGAGATGTCATCAGTGATGTCATCAGTGATGTCACTGACCATGTCATGAGTGATGTAATATGTGACGTCATCAGCAGTGCATTGCGGGGGCGAGAGTTATAGTTAGCTGAACTAACTATAACGGGGGAATTTCACGGGTTTTGTACGAGTGTAATGTCCAACTAACTATAACTGTCCCTAAAACCTATGGTTTTTTAAGTGAATATATATATATATATATATATATATATATATATATATATATATACTCTGAAAAAAATCACAGGTTACAGGGACATTAGAGTTAGGAAATAGAATTAAAAAAACCTAGACATTCACTGAAAAAAACAAAGGTTAGAGGTGTGTTATAGTTAGGCTTAGATTTCACTTGTACAAAACTAGTGAAATTCTGCAGTTATAGTTACCTGAGATAACTATAACTTGAGCCCCCGCAATGCACTGCAGATTATAAATTTAAAGTGGTCTGGTGGGCGGGCGGCATGGCGGTCCCATTGCAGTGCCTTAGAAAACGTGCACCGTAATGAGACTGCACAACAAGTTTCCTGCATGGCATGGACTCGAAAGTCCATGCTGTGTAGGAACTGGGGTGCATGCACACAGGGGGGTACAACATATGCCCCCTGCATGCACCACCATGCGAAGGAGGCACAGGGGGCCCTCTTGTTTCCTCTAAATCACTGTTTTCATGGAGGAGAAACCTCCATGAGACCACCGGCGGAAAGGAAACTTGTAATATGGCGTCCTCATGGCCATTGCGCTACCTCCAGGGAATGGCAGTTTCCTGGCAGCTGCAGCGCCCGATGGCAGTGTGATCGCCAAAGTCATAATAGGGTGGTCTGACCGCCGGTGTTGTGGTGGCTGGAATGCGCCCCCATGAGTCTGGTGGTCCTCGGACCGCAAGACTCATAATCAGGCCCTTACTATTTGCTCTTGCTTGGCAGGAGCTGTCAAAGCTCCCACCAAGCGAAAGTGAACTGCTATGTCTTGGGGGTCGGCACCTTGGAACATAGGGAGCCGGCCCCGGAGGGTGGCAGTCCCCAGGGCCATCAGTGGCTCCAGGAGGGGGCCTGCCTTTATTTAGTGTGTGCCCCAGGGAGGTGGTCCCCGGGGCTGAGAAAGGCCGGCATGGGGGCCACGTAGCCCCCTCATTCTGGACATTTTACTGAAGCTCCATGGAGGTAGTGCTCCCCGGGGCCATAAATGGCCCGGGATGGGGGTTGCTAGGCCCTTGCCCCCTTCAAATATATTTCATGGCCCAGGGGAGGTGGTAGTCCCCAGAGCCCTTTAAAGCAACAGAAGGGGGTCCGTGAGGCCCCCCTCTAATCTCTCTATAAATCCCAGGGTGGTGGTGATCCCTGGGGCTCTTAAAAGCCTCAGGAGGGAGCCGTGCAGCCCCCTCCAGTTGAAACAAGATCTGCCAGCCCCGGGGAGGTGGCAGTCCCTGGGGCCAAGATTGCACATGGGGAGGGGAGCCCCATGCATCCTCTCCCCATTGTATACCTGGCCCACCAGGGGGCTAACATTTAAAGGAGCACGGGAGACTGTGCATTTTTTTTTTTACTTTTTGCTGTGAATCTTCACGATTTCACAGCAACATATTTATAAAGCTGCTTTTTTGACCTGGTGGGGTCCATGAGGTAACCCAGCACCAGGGCTAGGGGGTTCAGGGTATTCCTACCCTGCCCTTTTTCTTTATTTCTAGGCAAGTACCAAAATGGCTGCCAACACTTCCTGCTTGAAGTGTTAGGAGCCAATCAGATCTTTGCACTAGATCGGCAAGATTCACAGAGGGTCCGCGTCCGTAGATATACAAATTTGGTTTTCCTTTCAAATCTCAAGAATTTCTAGACGGTTTTACACCAAATAACAAAAAGCACGCTTTCTGAACCAACAGATAGCTTTCTGCCAAATTTGGTGTAATTCTGTCCTGTGGTTCGAATATATGGCGTTACAACGCAAGCATTTACAACGCATGCTTTTACAACGCAATTTTTACAACGCAATTACCATTACATCGCATGTTTTTACAACGCATACCATTACAACGTGAAATTATGTTAATGCATTAAATGAACCATTACAAGGCATACTAGTACAACGCATACAATTACAACGCATTTTTTTAATTATTGTATAATAAACCCCTAGGACGGGATGCAGGGAAAATAGGGGTTTTGGGTGGGGTAGTGTATTAAAACACGGATATTTAAATTAGTACTAAGTATTAAAAATAATACTCGAGTACTAAAATTAATACTAATTTTTTATTTAAAAATCTTATACTAACAAATGGGTCGGGATGCAACAAAAAAGGGGTTTGGGTGGGTTACTGTATTAATACACGGTATTTAAAAAAAATACCGACCATTAAAATTACTACTCGAGTACTAAAATTAATACTTGTGTATTTTTTTAAACTAGAACAATAAAAAAATACATCTATTAAAATACACTTTTTTATATAATGAAAATATATTTAACACACATTTAAAAATGTTATGAAAAGCAAATAAATAACAATATCATTTTTTATTGAATATTTAAAATAAATACACATCATATGAATTTTTCCAAAATATTTTCAAAAGGACGACGACACCAGAAAACGAACATTAACACACTTTATTTTACTAAAATAGCTACCATTATTTATTTAAAATATTAAACATGATAATACGCCAATATCACAAAACTAATCAAAAACCAAACAAATCCATCATTTTAAACTTCACGAAAACGAAAGTCCTACAACACTTTCAATGAAATCACCTTGACCTGCCAGTAGCCAAAATGGCAGACATAACATATCTTAAAAAAAATACCGAACATTTACAAAACTAAAAAAATTATTACAGTTTTACACAGCATTAAAAAGACGACAAAAAAATATACACAAACCATATTTTGTTTTCAATTAACGTACACCAGAAAAAAATGTATAAAAGTAGCCGTCCACCATTTTAAAAACAGTGGTTAACTGACTGCCAGACACACCACACGCGTTTTGCCTGCCAGAAATTTATACACATCAAACAGTGCCATCTACAATTCCAAGTAAGTGAAACCTATATTACATATAATAAATTTCCAAATTAATCCAAGCATGATTTTAATCACATATACCATTTTACATATCTCACAGCTTTTGTCGAAAAATTGTAACCATTGCATAAAGCACAATCGAAAACACAGTCATATAAAAAATATATAATGTGAGTAAACAAAACTTTATAAATATTTATCGGTTTTAAATAAAACAAACATTCATTAACATTAAAAAAAAATTGAATATTGAACATTTTTAAACTAATAATACTACTCTAACAAGTGCTTGCCTCAGAGAAATTAATATATAGTTGTGGGTGCAAAACTACTATTCCTAAACAGACGGGTGCTTACCTCTGGAAAATTAATGGATAGTGGTGGGAACAAAGGGGCTCATTACAATGGCGGGCGGATCGCCCCCGCCGGCACGGCGGTGGCGATCTGCCCACCATCAAAAGGTGATTTACCCACCGCCATATTAGGATGGCGGTGGGAATCACTATTGTTCCGCAAGGCGGTCCTTTTCTGCCCGCCTTGCGGAACCCGGAACCAGGCAATCATTGCGGCGGTGCCGTGCAGGCACCGCCGTAGTGATTACAATGGCCCTCTCCGCCTGTCTTTTTGCGGCGGATTCTCCACCGCAAAAAGGCAGGCAGATTCTCCGCCGCAAAAAGGCAGGCGGAGACTGGCTTTGGGGGCCCGTTGCGGGCCCCGTCGGGGGGGGTCAGCTGTGCAGTGGGGTGCAGGGAAATGCACAACATGGCCATTTCACATTGTGGCAGGTGCTGCAGCCAGCAGCACCCACGGCAATGTTAAATTGCCAGATGCGACCGCCACGGTGGCGGTCGCATCATAATCAGGGTGGCGGGACCGCCGCATGGCAGGTGGGCGGTCCCGTTACCGCTAGGAAGTCCGCCAGCCATCCTAATGACCCCCAAAATTACTATTCCTACTCCAAAGGTACATTACCTCAGGGAAAATGCTGAATAGTGGTGGGGACAAAATTACTATTCCTAGTCTGAAGAGTGCTTGCCACAGGGAAAGTGCTGCATAGTGGCGGGTTTAAAATTACTATTCCTACTCCAAAGGGTGCTTACCTCAGGGAAAGTGCTGGATATTCGTGGGGATAAAATTACAATTCCTACTCCGACGAGTGCTTGCCTCAGGGAAAATGCTGGATAGTAGTGGGTGCAAAATTACTATTCCTAGTCTGAAGTGTGCTTGCCTCAGGGAAAGTGCTGGATAGTGGTGGGTTTAAAATTACTATTCCTACTCCAAAGGGTGCTTACCTCAGGGAAAGTGCTGGATAGTGGTGGGGATAAAATTACTGGGCCTGATTCACAGAACTAACTTAAGACAAAATCCTAAACTTACTACCATTTTGGTATTCACAGAAGGCACTTACTCATTTTGGTATTCACAGAAGGCACTTACTTACTCATTTTGAGTAACTTACTCATTTTGTGTAACTTACTCATTTTGGTATTCACAGAAGGCACTTACTCATCAATGAGTAAGTGCCTTCTGTGAATACCAAAATGAGTAACTTACTCATTTTGAGTAACTTACTCACTTTGTGTAACTTACTCATTTTGGTATTCACAGAAGGCACTTACTCATTTTGAGTAACTTACTCATTTGTGTAACTTACTCATTTTGTGTAACTTACTCATTTTGTGTAACTTGCTCATTTTGGTATTCACAGAAGGCACTTACTCATCAATGAGTAAGTGCCTTCTGTGAATACCAAAATGAGTAAGTTACACAAATGAGTAAGTTACTCAAAATGAGTAAGTAAGTGCCTTCTGTGAATACCAAAATGAGTAAGTGCCTTCTGTGAATACCAAAATGGTAGTAAGTTTAGGATTTTGTCTTAAGTTAGTTCTGTGAATCGGGTCCATACTTCCTACTCCGACGAGTGCTTGCCTCAGGGAAAATGCTGGATAGTGGTGGGTGCAAAATTAATATTTCTTGTCTGAAGGGTGCTTGCCTCAGGGAAAGTGCTGGATAGTGGTGGGATTAAAATTACTATTCCTACTCGAAAGGGTGCTTACCTCACAGAAATTGCTGGATAGTGGTGGGGATAAAATTACGAATCCTACTCCAACGTGTGCTTGCCTTAGAGAAAATGCTGGGTAGTGGTGGTTGAAAAAATAATATTCCTACTCCGACATGTGTTTACCTCAGGGAAAGTGTTGGATAGTGGTTGGGTTAAAATTACTATTCCTGTTGGAAATAATCAGTGATTGAGACTCAACTGACAAAATAGAATTCAGAACATTGCTATGTTAAATTTGATGCATCGGTACTGCTGCACTGAGTACTTGTTACATATGTTTGTTTTAATACAATATGGAAAATGGTAAATAAAGTTTAAAAAAAATACTATTCCTACTCCAAAGAGTGCTTGCCACAGGGAAAGTAATGGATAGTAGTGGGGTTAAAATTACTATTCCTACTCCAAGGTGTGCTTGCCTCAGGTAAAATAATGGATAGTGGTGGGGTTAACATTACTATTCCTACTTCAAAGGGTGCTTGCCTCAGAAAAAGTGCAGGATAGAGGTGGGGATAAAATTACTATTCCTACTCCGAAGGGTGCTTGCCTCAGGGAAAGTGCTGGATAGTGATGGAAGCAAAATTACTATTCCTACTCCGAAGGGTTCTTACTTCAGGGAAAGTGCTGGATAGCAGTGGGGTTAATATTACTATTCCTACTTCAAAAAGTGCTTGCCTCAGGGAAAGTGCTGGATAGTGGTGGGGTTAAAATTACTATTCCTACTCCAAGAGGTGCTTAACTCAAGGAAAATGCTGGATAGTGGTGGGTGCAAAATTACTAATCCTACTCCAACATGTGTTTACCTCTGTGAAAGTGCTGGATGTTTTGTTTTAGTTTATAAATATTTTTTAAAACAATTATAAATATTTATTATACACTTTAATATATCAACAGATAACTAAAGCATCAAAAAACAGCTGTATAAAAGAACAATATATTTTCATGATACAAGAATCCTCAGAAGACATTCTGAAAATTATTTAAAAATGTAATTTTTTTATAAATATTTACACGAAAAAGGACTAAAGCAATGATATTGAATGAAAAAACAAGTTTGCAAAATAGAATTACATCTAAATTACAATTTTAAAAGAATGTAAAGATATTTTTCTTCCAGATTTTACAACTTTAAACATCCAAACATTTCTAAAAGTCAATCATTAAAACAAGAAACATCACAAAGTAATTTTTACATCATAAAAATATGTCAATATTGTTTTTGAACCATAAAAACATTTTATAATATTTTAATTAATCAAAATGCTCTTCTCCAAAAGAATAATACTTGTTCAAGGTAAATAAATATGTTAAACTTGACATAATTATTTTTGCAAAATAAACACACATGTATTTGTTCTGTAAAAAGACAAAAAGTTTTGTAAAAAGCCAAAACATTAACCTGTTCTTCCATAACCAAATAAATGTTATTCTATTGCAGGTAAACATTTTACAATTTTAGACCACAATAAAATTCAACCTGGTCAAGAAGCAGAAAACCACAGCCAAAACCTTTCAAAAAAGGTAAGATTATAAAAACCATAATCAATAAAATTACTAAACCATGTTTCTCTCCCTACTAAACTTTATATAAAAAACATAAGACTGATAAAACACATAAGATATTTTTCCTTTCAGAATCAACTAATAAACAAAACCATCCACCAAAGTAAAAGCATCAAGCAATATCTTGTCTAAAGGTAAGAAACTAGAAATATTTATTAATAAAACAACTTAACTATTTTTCTCTCCCAATAAAGCTTTTTTTAAAATAACATTTCATCAAATTTAGAAATGCAACATGTTTAGAACATTAAATATAACTTCAAAAAGCATTAACTTTAAACTGTTTAATAAATTGCAAAAATTGTACTGTATATTTTTCTTCTAAACAGGTAAACACAAGAAATTAAAAATAAACTAACATATTTTTTTTCTTTGTTTCTTTTTTCAATCCATAACCATAACAGAAAATGACTTAGAATCAAGCCAAATATATAACATCCAGCCGTGGAAACCGTTTACTCAATCATAGTGGGTATATTTATTGTAAGGAGAGACTAACTGAACCCAGGTGTCAATGGAGGTGTGTGCAATACTACTCAAAACATTACACAGGCAGAGAGGTTACTCTTGGTGACTCTCTTTTAAGAACCACAGAACATAACCTCTCTGCCTCTGCAATAGATATTGAGGTAAGAGAAACAATAAATGAAATTAAAGATATTGAATCCACCTCCAATGAACCCTGTGGTGCAGTTTTGAGGGAGGTAGCCCAACACATTCCACCACATGTTGCAAGTAGTATGCCCACAATTCCTAATCTGAGAAGAATTGTTCAACGTAAAAAACAGGCAAGTAACCCACAAAGAGTAACACCCCAAACCTATTCTGACATAATTATTCCACCTGAACTCTCTGTAACTGTTACTAAAGAACCATTTCTTTTGCATGACAACAAAAACCTTCAAAAGAGAATTCTAATTTTTGGCACACCCCATAATCTTGTAAGGTTGGAGAACAGTGATATTTGGATGATGGATGGGACGTTTAAAAGCACGCCCCATCCATTCACCCAAATATACACTATTCACGCATATATTAATAACACAGTAGTTCCCTTAGTTTACAGTTTACTCCCTGATAAACAATCCTCAACATACACTGAATTATTGTCAGTGATAAAAGCTTCAAACAAAAGTCCTAGAAAAGTACTAATTGACTTTGAATTACCTATGATTAATACTATTACCAAATTGTACACGGATACCCAAATTCAAGGATGTTTTTTCACTTTTCACAGGCATATTGGCGAAAAATTCAAAAACATCCTTAATTGAGGATTATATATCAGGCAGCAAACTACAATTTGAACTAAAAAAATGAACTGCCCTTTGCTTTGTTCCTCCTGACAGTGTAGACGTGTACTACACTTCAATTACAGAATCAGAATACTTTACCTCAAACAAAGATAAATTGGCACCTATTCTAAATTATTTTGAAGACACATAGGGGCTCATGATGGCGGGAGGATCGCCACCGCGGGGCCAGCGGTAGCGATCCTCCCGCCATCACAATGTGATTCACCCACCGCCAAATTAGGATGGCGGTGGGTATCACATTGGTACCGCGGCGGACGGAAACTCCGTCCACCATGGTATGGTCCCGCAAGGCGGTCCTTTTCACCCGCCTTGCGGAACCCGGAACCAGGGCATCATTGCGGCTGTGCCGTGCAGGCACCGCCGTAGTGATTAGGATGAGCCCTTACGCCTGTCTTTTTGAGGCGGAAATGCCGCTGCAAAAAGTCAGGCAGAGACTGGCTTTGGGGGCCCGTTGCGGGCCCCCTCTGTGGGGGGGGAGCACAAGGTGGCAGACACCGCGTGGTGCCTGCCACCTTGTGCATGGAAATGCACACCATGGCCATTTGACATTGCGGCGGGTGCTGCAGCCAGCAGCACCCGCCGCAATGTTAAATTGCCAGATGTGACTGCCGCGGTGGCAGTCGCATCATAATTAGGGGTGCGGGACCGCCGCATGACAGGCGGGCGGTCCCGTTACCGCTGGGATGCCGGGCGGACTCAAGTCCGCCCGCCATCCTAATGACCCCCATGGATTGGCCATCTTAGCAGGTCAGGTCGCAGGAGGAAGCCACGTTTCCATGTGGAGTGGTGGAACTGCTACACGACCTGCTCAGAGGGAGGAGCAAAAACAAACAATGCCATAGAGGGATGGCACAACTCCTTCAATAAATCAATTGGCAAACCTCCTCCTAATTTCTATAATTTCTTGGAAATTTGGAGGAAGGAGCAAAGTTTCCAAGAAATGAGAATGTCGCAATCATTAACAGGTAGTCTGAACCCACGTATTTCTAAAATAACAAAGGAAATGTCTGAAAGACAATTGGGTGCAATTTAAAAGTTTACGTTGATGGTGGCTTCAGACTACCTTGATAATCTTGCACACATCCTCCATTTCTAACCTACACTATCTTCTTACTTGCCTGTTGCCCTAAAAAAATAACACTAAGGGGGTCATTACGATGGCGGTGGAACCACCACCGGCAGTCTGCCGGTGGCGGTTTCACCGCCATCGTGAGGCACTTCTCCGCCCGCAATTACATTACAATGGTGGGCGGTGTGTCCACCACAGGCAAGCGTGACAAATGCCTGGCGGACCCACCCTGCATCAACAATATGGTGGCGGTGCCTAGCAGGCACCGTCCGCCATATTTTGATGCTGCTCTCTCACCAGCCGGTGTATGGCGGTGTAACCGCCATTCACAGGCTGGTGGGGATTGCATTTGGGGGCCCGTAGTGGGCCCCCCTTGTGTTGGGGGAGGTGAGTGTGCACTGGGAGGGTACCTATGGTACCCCACTACATTTCCCTGCACCAGGTGGCAGGCACTGTGTGGTGCCTGCCACGTAGTGCAGGGAAATCCAAACAGTTAATTTCTGACATTGCGGCGGGTGCTGCAGCCAACAGCACCGGCCGCAATGTCAGAGATACACGATGCGACCGCCACGGTGGCGGTCGCATCATAATCTCAATGGCGAGACTGCCGCATTACTGGCGGACAGTCCCAAGCCCCGGCACAATGGCAGACGGACGGAAGTCAGTCCGCCATCGTAATCCCCCCTAATTCATTTGGCATTTTTTATAAAAAAAATTAAATTAGTAATATAAGTCGGGTTTCCTTACCTTCAGATGTCTTCTTTTTTCAACTCTTCGACTTACGTTCCATCCATTTTTTCACCAAGAGTCCTTTGTCTTTTTTAAATCCATTACCAATAATCCACATTCCGTTTGGTAAATCCATAGCCCCATTTTTACTTTTTTAATGTGCACATTTTTTTTAAATAAAAAAAACGCACCGAAAAAAAAATCCCTAAAAATTGTTGTTTTTCTGCAAAAAACGCAATAAAATCCAACAATGCAATCCAATCTATTTCGAAAACAATTCCATATCAATTCCAAGTTCCATAATCCATCGCCAAGAATCCATCTCTTAAAAATGTAATTCGCACATCCAAATTCCAAAAACCAAATAAAAGTGGTGTAAAAATATCCGATCTTCTATTTTCCAAAATGGGATTCTTTTTCTTTAAATCATATTAAAAATACATCTAACCGCGACGACGATAAATCCTTCTTTTTTAAAAAAAACATCACAAAAAGAAAAAATATACCTTTCGAAACACTTTTGTTTATTAAAGTTTTTAATGCATATATTTTTAATAACTTTATTAAACAAAAATTGTTTCGAAAAAACGAGACCCGACGTGCGCCTACTACTGCAACCTGTAATGGAGTTAAATAGTT
This sequence comes from Calotriton arnoldi, assembly GCA_963921515.1. NCBI lineage: Eukaryota > Metazoa > Chordata > Amphibia > Caudata > Salamandridae > Calotriton > Calotriton arnoldi. The sequence continues at coordinate 1,497,106 of CAWUFW010002325.1, read as the reverse complement.
GGTTAACATACAACAAAAGTACCTAAAACACATTTACTACATCTATCTACCTCCCTCCTCTCTCCTTACAATAAACATTACCACTACACTAAGGGGTCGATTCCGGTCGGTAGGGCTCCGAATCGGATTCGGCTTTACCGGATCCGAGTCGGAGGCTTTGTTTCCGACCGAGTCGTACTGAGGTCCGGACGCCCAAGTACGATGCGATTGAACGTGAAATCGCCGACCGACTCGTTTCCGGGTGTGAACCGCTCCGTCCGACTCGTTCGCACTCGATTCGTACTGCGCAATGGAGACGTTTTACGACCGAGCCAGTACGATGCACGATCCGGACAGCCGGATCGAGTCAGAGCCTCCGACACGAAAAAGCTCTCGGAAGCAGACTTCGGGGGTCCGGACCCCCCTTCACCCGTAGCAGGCCGGGTCGGCCACAGGGGGGACCCATGGGTCCCCCCTATACATGTGTGTACGGTGCGGATGGCACCAATGCGTACCCACTACAGGGGGCCCCTTTGTGCGCAACGTACCCATTGAGTCAATGGGAGCCCATGTATGCATCGTACGACTGGCTCCCATTGACTTCAATTGGAGTCCGACCGAACCGAGTCCGGCAGCATACGGCCGCATCGTACTCGCTCGGTCGGACTGCAGGGGTCCGGCTCGGTCGGAAAACAATCCGGATCCGGATCAGTCGGAGAGCTTTCCGACCCAGATCGGAATCGGCCCCTATGTATTTTAATAATTTTAATATGTCTTACCTTGATGGAGCTCTCCCTTGCATCTGAGCCATAGCGCGATGATCCCCGTAATGACAAAAGTTACGTTTACGCTGCAACGTCATGTCTTTCTGTAAAAATGAAAAAAGGACATTTTCACCCATTGACTGCAATTGATAAGCGTGGGAAATGTTTCGAAAAATGTGTAAAAAAAATTAAATGTACATAAAAAATTGCACATTTATTTTTGAATATTTTTATATAATTTATTTGTATAATATAACAATATTAGAAATGTTAATAAAAATATGTTATTAATAATTACATGTCTTGTATTTCTTTCTTCATGTTGTTTTATATTAATTTAGTATAAATAGTATACAATATTTTTTAAATTATTTACACAATACTGTCTCTTTTTATATTTTTTGTAACTTTATAAATAGTATCTTTAATTATCAAATACCTCTTTAAATATTAAGGGGCCCATTACGATGTCGGGCGGAAGCACGACCGCCGTGCTGACGGAGGCAAAAACCGCTAATTACCGTCCGCCAGCAACGGGCCACACACCCGCCAAATTAAGATGTGATTAGTCAGGCAAACACAGCCCGCAAGCCTGCGGCGCCGCCCGCCATCAAAGTGTGCCAGTCTACGTAGCGGCGCGAGCCAATGGAGACACACCATCCGACGAAATGACGTACCGCCCGGCGTACAAATTACGATGCCACAACCAAACAGCCCCACCGGCTAAGAGACACCGCACGAGATACCAAGGCGGAAACTCGACTGTTCTGGACGGAGACTAAAAAGGCGGACCACCCAGAGATGAATCCTGCACTCCAGGCCATCCCCTTGCTCTACCTGATGCACCACCTAGGAGTGAACGCACGACGACGACGCAGGTAGGCAGACACACAACAAGGGTACGAAAACAATGCACACAGTGCAAGGGCGGGAAAACTGTACATGGCCCCCCCAGACACCCCTGTGTGGACAGGACACATCCACCACTGTACCCACACATGTCCCACCTGTCAAAAATAAACAACTCGCAACAACCTGGGCACCCACGACCCGGGCCCAGGAAGTGACGTCCCTGTCACGCACCGCAGCGTAGCGGCGATGACGCAGGTACACATGCGCACAACACAGTGGCCAACGACTGCGCCATTATTGGGCTGCACACAAATACCACAGGGCCACAACTACACACCCCACACACCAGCCCCACCCTGAAGGCACATGTCACGTGGCCTTCCTGCATCAGTCATGTCCCCAACCGACAACTCACAGTTGTCAACTTGACATCACACAAGTGTCCCGAACAGGGGAGTAATGTGAATGCAAAATAGGACACACCCTTGTATGTAAAACATGGATAATCACACGGCGGCTACCACATAACAGCGCAGAATATCGACAATGTCCGGAAAAGGCATGCCAGTCTCAACAAGAAATACCAAAACCATCCTGCTCGCAATAACAACACATGCACTGTACAAAATAGAATAACCCTGCTGCCTGAGAACAGGTGTGCACAATCACTACACCCACACAGAAGCCGAAATGTACAGCGGCAACGGAGTGTCCTGCCCACACACGGGAGAGCAGATAGCACTGAATGGCCTTCCATTCCTGCTCCAAAATAACATTGCAACAAATTATGCTGGAGAATGGAGCCATTGTACCAACAAGAAGCAAAACATAGCCATGCAGAGTAAAACGTCCACTGGCAGATAACGCGCAACATGAAAGAAAGATAACACCACAAAATGCAATAATACCACTCCTCCATGTGGACCAAATGAAAGTAATGTGGAAAGAGTCACACACCACTGGCCTTGACTATTCATAGAAGCATGTGGGATGAGGGACTGTGTCCTCCGCCCAAGCTATACCCCAAGTCCATTCGCCTTACATCCATTCCAGAATTCCCAGCATCGTCGGAGGCTGCACTCTGCTGACTGCTCAGGCAGACGGAGCACGCCATCACATCACCCTGTAGCAAAATGGCTGTTGCACCACTGACCCTCAACTACGCCGGACAGATCAAGCTGTACAGTGACAGCATGCTACACATAGTGGGCTGCTCAAATCTGGCAATGCTGAATGTAAGTTACCGAGTAACTTACCGCATTGCAATGTTCAGCTGCGTCATCCCCGTATTCTACTGTCGGAGGTGTCCGTTTCACTGGCCTGTGGATTTATGTCTCTCCAACCCGGCATGTCCAAAGGCAGACTTGGTACACTTGTTTGTACTAAAACAACAATAGGGCTGTCCCTAGTTGGGCTTCCTACAGGTTCCTACAGAATCTCTAGAGATGCAAATCCACTAGGGGCATCTCACAAAAAGTGAAGGACTGGCCTCACACACCACCTAGTGTCATGCTTCATCATAGGCCGTCCTCGCCCTCTAAAAACTTCGTTTGATAGAGGGCGGGCATACACCTGAAGACAGGGATGCACTTCTAAAACTAAGTGGTGGCCCCTGAGTAAGTGAAAGTGTAATTTAAAAACCATTAAACTTGTCCCCAAGTGGTTTCATTGAGGGGCAAATCTATGGTATTAAAAGAAGTGAGCGGTAATCTGGGAATTCATTATCCCTTTACCGTAAAAAGTGGTCAACATGTTTCTGCTCTGCGTCCCAAATGGGTACATAGCATTCGTCAGGACCGGGATGAGTAATGGGCTCTACCTTTCTACACAATGTGTATGAAAGGGTTACCACTCTAAGAATCAGGGGTGAAGATAACTACTCCCCATGTAGTGCAATATTAAAAAGTGAGAGTATCCAAGGACACTATCCTATTAACTCCATGGGAGGTCGAGGGTGGAAGAGCCTACTGTGGCTTTTTTGTCATTTTCAGCGCTTCCAGCAGTCTCATCTATGTTCGTCCGCTTCGCCTCCCCCACTTTTTACGGTAAAGGGATAATGAATTCCCAGATTACCGCTCACTTCTTTTAATACCATAGATTTGCCCCTCAATTAAACCACTTGGGGACAAGTTTAATGGTTTTTTAATTTACACTTTCACTTACTCACGGGCCACCACTTAGTTTTAGAAGTGCATACCTGTCTTCAGGTGTATGCCCGCCCTCTATCAAACGAAGTTTTTAGAGGGCGAGGACAGCCTATGATGAAGCATGACACCAGGTGGTGTGTGAGGCCAGTCCTTCACTTTTTGTGAGATGCCCCTAGTGGATTTGCATCTCTAGAGATTCTGTAGGAACCTGTAGGAAGCCCAACTAGGGACAGCTCTATTTGTGTTTTAATGCTATATAGGAGGCTGGCTCGTCCCTAGGCCCTGTACCTCTAGTTCCCTTCCCTAGTTTAACACTAGGGCTAGTGTGTGTGACACTTGTTTGCACCCCTGGACAACCACGACAGGATCTGTTCAGTGTATGGGGGCATGGCGTTTGTGGCTGCAATCGGGGACACACTGCAATGGGACCAGTGTGCCTCCACAGAACGTCTTCTGGATCACAGTTTCATCGAATGTCATCCAACATGTCCCATCAGGATTCTACAAGGGACAACTTACGATGAACACGTTGCCACCCACCACCCGCTTCATTGGATGACATCCATGTTCACCATCAATGGGATGGATACCCTGCTGGAAGGTATCGCATACACGTCAACTTGTCAATTCATGGGTCCCCGACTCAAAATCCCCAATTGAACATAGATGTACAACACCGTACCCATGCTTGGCTTTCGCACGGAGTGGGCAGGTAGCTGTACAAGAACTATACCATATAATCTGCAACTAACACCTTACCATCAACTCCACTGCCATGACAACTGACATTTCCGGGACATGCACCCTGTTCCCCACTATATCCCGTGTCTCTGCATGAACAGGGGGAGGCAGAGGTATGGGACTTGTGTACAGTAACCACATGGGCAATACAGCACGAACAACTATACCATAATATGTATTCTGCGCACCTGGACACATGCACCTGTCAGTGCACACTTATCTGTCTGCTGTAGTACGTGCGAACTGTCACCTCACCTTTGTCTGTACTTCCGTGCCAGGACTTTTGCATGGACAACTAATGCAACCCCCTACAACTTGGCCCTAGTAACAGTGTCATGTTCAGTAGCCACCACATTGCAACAACTGGTGAGACGCTGCTGCATGCAGGTGGGCACATGCCCTGATGTCACCTCTGACGCAGGTGTGTCGGAGTCACTATTGTATTAAACCGGTACCATGGAACTGAGATGAACGGTCCCTATGATGCCAAGCTGTCTGGTAGGCTGAATGAATACTGTCTGTGTCAAAGCCCAGAGACCATCAGTAATCAGCAAATGTACTGTAGCATAGAAAGGGCAAGGCAGCTGTAACCCTGAAGCCTCCATTCCACAGTCAAAAACTAATTACATCTACCTGTACCCCTTTCGTATGTGTAATCATGCTAAGTATATCCTCCACATGCATTTTGCTGCCAGTAGTGTCCACTATTCTGCATCACAGAGGAAGTAAGTCCAAATACATGCCTCGAAGCAAATATGTGACTCTGTTGAATTATTTCCAGAAGACAAGTACGAATGAGAGAGGATGAGAGTGTGTGAAGTACACGAGAGCCGTGAGATGACCATGTAGTCCAGTGACATTGGATGTCAATGCATATGAGTTGCCGCCACAGTGGACCTAGTGAAATACTACAGGTCGTGGGTTTTTTATTGTCAGACTCTGACGTGGCCCAACAGATCATCACATTAACACTGACAGGCTGGTCACTTCAAAGCACAGTCCTACATATGTGTATAATTACCTTCACAGTCTGACATCCCACTCATCAAGCAAAATTAGGACCCACGCAACAAGCATGCTACAGCAATGCATGTCAAAACACACACAGGAAATCAGTGTGGGTGGGCAGGTCCGCACAGTGAGTACGAACTGCTGAAACTCACATACATGCTTAATTAAACCAGGCACAATCTTGACAGTCACACACCTTGCAGACCCACAATGGCCAAAACATATTAAGTAGGAGCCATCCTGAACTGCAAGGACACACCCACACACTGCACACTGTGCAACATACAATACACACATGCGCTCACATTCACAGACCTGAACACGGATACAAACACCCACCATGCCCCTGGGTAACACATGTGTGTAATCGACATTGCCAGAGTGCACACACACACACCAACACCACCCCAAAGTCACACACTTCACACCACACACACCTACACTTCCCAAATGCACACTTTGAAAGTAACCCATGTGCCCAGGCTCAATGTCCATCACAAGATTAACATACACCTACACTGCTGGCCACCCAGAAAGTAAGCTCACACATACCCGCACACTATGCACATGCTACCTGTCATCCTGTGGCCAGACTCACACCCCGTGCTTTGCTTGCACGCAAACATGACACGTAGACATTTACTATGGAATTCCAGCAAATACATGCAGACAATCCATGTCACTAAAAAACTTCTTCATCACACACACAAGTGGCAGAGTCTGAAAGAAGTGAAGTCCCAGCCACGTGTAAAACACATTGGAATGTGACACCAGACATTGCAATTGTTGATGTACCATACAAGGCATGTGCCTCACTTAACTATGCACACACAGTAACAACTGCAATCAGCAACTACACAGACACAACCGACTAAAGGAACAACAGCATCCAGTCACAGATTACATAGACAGGCGGCAAAATTGTTCAACACCAGGGACAGTGGCCAGTCCAATGCGTATGCAATGTGTGTGAGTGTACCCTGACATGGCCACCAACACTGCCATGGCAGGCACAATAGCCATCACAGCCACCACTGTGTCACAGGTAGATGTGTGTGTGTCCCTACCATTCAAACAGGATGGCCCGTTCAACTCGGTGCTGTCTATGTGCTACGGGACAGTTGGAGGTCCACCCCTGAGAGAGAAGCACAACTGTGGAAGACACACATGTGTCATGTGAAGCGGGAGTTCCGCTTGGGCGAGGTGGGTGGGTGGCACGGGTAGGTGCACACATGCATTGTTGAAACACACTGTGTGGGGAGAATTCCGGAGGGCTATATTTCCACTGTGTTGGGTATTTGGAAAGCACACCTGTGTGGAGATGAATGTGAACTCGTGTGGGCACAACAGGCGGGCACACGATCAATGCTGCATCAGGCGTAGACGTTAGCCCTCCCTCTGGGGACATGCTGGATACTGCTGTGCGTCTGCCAGGCCCTTGCCAAGGCACTCACATCCCCTGTCCACCAGGTGTACCCCCTACATTGTCCGCCTGCACAGGCTACCCAGGGCACGGGATGGCAGTGGAGCTTGGTGGGTGGGAGCTCATGGCGCCCTTCTCCTGGTCACATCTCGCAGGCAACACATTCTCAGTGAGCAGCAGGGCACAAGTCCTAAATATGTAGTGGGGGGACGCAGATGTCACGACAGAAAGTGACGTTACGAAAGGTGTCTTGCACCATCAGACATTCTGCCTCCCTTCGCCCACCACTTACATGTGATTGCAACAGAGAAGCCAGCGCGTGCACAAGCAGCACCGAGCTCGCCCCAGAGGGGCCAAAGAGTGAATGTGTGTGTCCATTTGCACCAGTTCCCTGGCTCGTGGTAAAATCAGTGGTGGGACGCTGTCCACCCGCGTGGTACCCTGACTCGAGACCTGGTGTGTAGGCAAAGTGTCCTATTGGCTTTGCGAAATGTGTGAGATGCATGACACTCGTTGGCGGGGATGGCTCGGAGGCCCGTCACCCTGAGGCCCATGTCCCACCACATGGGTCCCTTGTCAATGGCAGCGGTTGTAATGACTATGCGCGCAGGGGTGGGTCAACCTTACGTGTGGGATTGTGTTTGCGGCCTGGCCCGCTAGGGCAGACACAGCCTCTGTGTGTTGCATGTGGTGTATCAGGACTCCGGAGGCTGTCATGCATTGTCACTGTTGTCCAGGTATCGAGTCGGGGTAACACACGGGTGGACGGCGTCCCACCACTCATATTACCGCGAGACAGATAATTGGGGCAAATGGACTCACACATTCACTCTTTGGCCTCTCTGTGGCGAGATCGGAGCTGCTTGTGCACGCGCTGGCTTCTACGATGCAATCGCATATAAGAGGTGAGCGAGGGGAGGCAATGAGTCAGACGGTGCAAGCCACCTTCCGTGATGTCACTTCCTGTCGTGATGTCAGTGTCCCCCCACCCCTTATTTTAGGACTCGTGCCCTGCTGTTGTCAGATGTGCCACTGCCCAGGGGGGTGGAGAAAGGGTCAGGAATGTCAGCCTGATATTGGCCCAGTTGAAGGACCACCTTGACTGGGGGGACAACCATTGGACAGTCTGGCGTAGCCCACCCACGCGTACATGTGGGCCTTCCATGTACTGTGTCACCTGCGGCAAAGTGATGTCATGGGCAATGACGTTATTGAGGAGAGCTGTCTGCCCCACGCAGAGATGGCGCATGAGCTCAACAGACCCAGCCCTGAGGGCAGCAGGGCTCACATGTGCAGGGGCAGCTGTGCCTGGTGTGAAGGAAACTCTACCCTTCATCCCTGTGCCGACACGTGTTGCACCTGTGGAAGTAGATGGGAGGGCGGGCATTGGCCTCCGCGTGGCTGAAGAGGAGCCAGAGTCCACGTCCCCTGTGTTAGCAAACATGGATGCATCACGTCGGTCCTCAGATGACTCAGAAATTGCCGTCTCGGCCTGTAATTCATCCAGCACACGTCTGGCCCCTCCGAGGCGCTGGTCACATCTGACACACTCAGCACCTGTGCAGCTGCTACATCCGATGCCACACCACTGTTGACCGTCCCCTGTCCCTCAGCACCCACGGGAGATGCCACATGAGAGAGAGCGAGGTGGCCTCACTCATCTGGCATCAATTAAACAGACATGTGCAAGGGAAGCAGCACAGAACATCCACCAATCCACATGTTGCACGATACCTGTGCAATTGCATACAGCCACCACATTCAACACGTAATGGCTGGCGTACAGTAACTGAAGCCGCTAATAAGTGGCACATGTGTTGTGCACATAGCACCACACCCGGCCTGTGTCACCCTGCGACCATAGTCCCAAATCGCGGTGTGCACACCCACTGTCCTGATGGGGCAAGGATGACCACTACGTAATTAGGCCAAAGACATACCTGCATGGAGCAGAATGGGAAACCACTCACACAGACTGCAACATGACGGGCCACAATGGCCATGAGCCCATGCCATCCACCTGTCGTTGACACGAGCATAACTGCTGTTGCACAGTGTGCCAGATGTGTAAGCAACAGAGATATGAGCTGAGGCATCGCAAACATATGACCGAACGAAATCAGAGTAGGCACAGTGCCTCAACCATACATGTGAATTGCCAATACAGGCCACCACAGGTTGTTCCTGAGGGCTACGACTCTGAGTGCATTGAGAATGCAGAGTGCTCAAATTACATCTTGACCCTCAGGAATCGCATATGCATGTCAGGTGCACACAGCACAGAGTACACTTACAACCCACTGCATACACAACATACATCGCATCACCAAGATTATGGTTAGGCTGTGGACACATGCTGCCTCTCACCGCAGAAGACACCATCCCACATTACTGTACACTTGCTTGCTGCTGAGGCCCCTACAAACATGCATCCGGCATAGGCTGTGTGACTGTCAAGATGCAGACCATTACTGGTGAAATGCAGCGCCGTGCAGACCTGACAATACGAGGGGGCATCCCCCGATCCGTTCTCGCCACGTAGTAGCTCATCCGGCAGATGACGTCACACCCTTTGTGGAATTGCCTGCACTGTCGGTCACACATACACAGAGGCATCAACTTGGATGCAATGCCTCATCACAAGCCCTTGGGCTGGAGGACTTCAAACTGCAGGGATGGTACACAAGAACCTTGGAATGTCACTCATGCACTTCTCAACATCAGCCACATCCACCAATCACAGTGGCATGCTGCTGACCCATCCCAAATACTCAGAGACGTGCAACAGAGCCAGGAATTAATCGGACATGGCCCAACAGCATGTGTACACCACACATGAATGCATGCTGCTGGGAGTGTGTACACAGTACCTGTCCATCCCATTCACATGCAGGTTGCCAGCACATTGAGCAATGTGTAGTCTGCCCACATCTACTGTCCATTGTCAGGTGGACCAACAAATAGATCACAAGGCAACACATCATTGTGGGTGGAATCACTGTGTCCAACACTGTGCAGCCCTCAACGTACTCGCCCTGTGAATGGCTCACCACGAAATGGAGGTCACATTCAGTGCCACTATCTCTCACACACATCCCTATCACAAGGCATGGTGTGTCCAATCGACAGGGCTGAGTTTGTGCATTTCAGGAGAGACCTGAACAAAAGACACATGTATCCCACTGTACAGTCAGTGTTGTCTCCTTCTAGGATTGTGCGGTCAATGTGCAGCCCAGGTCTGCTGCCACTGAGAAGGCCAGCAGGGACCCAGCCAGCAAGTCACACAAGCAATGACTGCCCTGAGTCCTGCATTGCCAAGTGGCTGCGTGACTGGATGTCTGACATGGAAATGCCATGTACCACCACTCGTGAGGGACATGCATGGGAAAGCGCCATAGAGCCTACATACCCCTTACACCTGTAGTTAGCATGGTAAGCAGTGCATGTTGGAACCTCACAGGCTCAGAATCATAGTGCTGCGGATCAACAACGTGTGTGTCCCCCACATGCACTCCCACACACACTGTAGTTGTCTTACACACACAAGTTTTGCTATGAATAGCCTTGGGCAGTGTGCGTGGAGCTCGGAATCCATGATCTCCAGCTCTTCGCTGGTGAGTGGACCTGGACATATCTTCAGAGTCGTCGACATGTAGGTGTACATGTGGCAGCAGCGGCAGGTGTTGTTGAGGGATGCCAGGCAGCAGTCCCTGTAAGCTGTGGTAATGCCTGTCTCCCTCCCACACTCATATAGCCCCCTGGGGCTGTTCCAGTGGGTCCAAGCTGCTGCAATTGGTGTACCATGTCTGCCTGCTTCAAATGCACACAATGGCCTGCACCGAGCTGTCCCGGTACGCTTACCTCTATCGTCGAACACGCAGGATGCAGTCGCGAGGGCCATTGGAGTTGGCCTCAAGGGCCTGGTCCATGGCGGGTACAGTCCGCTGGTGCCATGTGGAATCCACAGTTGAAGGTGTGCCATGCATTTGCAGGTGTGGCCATGATTTGTGTGTGGGAGCATGTCCACACTGGACAGGGCCACTTCATGCTGTGTGCATTGGCGGCCAGTGCTCAGCCTCCACATGTCTGTTGGCACATCATCATGTACACATTAGCATGGGTGCATGGGATGTGCATATGCACACACATGCCATATTTCTCAATGTACATCTCCCACTTGGCACTTGCAACGTTACGTGTCACTTGTGATGTGTGTTTGCATTCACACAGCTGTGTTGTCATGGAGTTGTCAATGTGTACACCTGTCAATGTGTGTTGGAGGTGTGATACGTACAGTGCTGGACATTGGGTGGACTAGGGACATCATTGACTGTCTCATATCCCATTGTGCAACAGGACCCACTTGTTTTGGCCGCTCAGCCTGTGTACATTGTGTTGTTGGTGTGTGCCATACTCACCCGGACTCGGAAGCTGTGTCTGGCACAGCAGCTAGGTATATTGCCATGGTGTTGTCGCCTCCCACCTATGCAGTCTGAAACCATCATGATGCCTTTCAAGCTATTAGGGCCTAAATCCCCATGTGCATGCTCATGTCAATGGTTTGTGTCAGTAACCATTGCTATTGGTAAGGGGACCTGTGTAAGAGTATTGTGGCTGTGCTGTCCCTACTTGTCAGCTGTTCTGTGATTCTATAGCTTTGCCAGTAATTTTTGGTATGTGTATGTGCCATGTGGTGTGTTGCATTGACATGTGTCCAATTCCATCTGTCCTAGGAGGAGACCAAACATACATTGCCCCTACCAATTGCTGTCAGACATGGAGGATGTGGAGGTCATTCGTAAATTCCGGCTGGACCGACCCACCCTGCATCGCCTATGTGGCGATGCAGGGTGTATCCAACAGCATTCACCCCCACGGCTAAGGTGATGGCTACACTGCATTTTTTCGCTACCGGATCTTTCCAACACACGGTAGGCAGTGGAGGTGGAATGTCCCAACCCATGTTCAGCATGGTGCTACGGGATGTCCTGTCAGCTATGATGCTGTACAGGAACCGGTACAGCAGATTCCCCAGGGCTCGTGATTTGGCGGCAGTGAAGGGTGCTTTCTATGCACTTGGACGCATCCCCCACGTTGTTGGTGCAATTGATTGCACACATGTTGGCCTTGTTGCACCACAGGCCATGGAGCACATCTTTAGGAACCGGAAACATTTCCACTCCCTGAATGTGCAAGTGGTGTGCCTGGCGGACATGATCATCACGCACGTGTGTGCGAAGTTTCCCGGTTCCACCCATGACTCGCACATCATGCGCCACAGCATCCTCCCACGACTGGTGTCCAATCTTCAACTGGACCGTGCCTGGATTGTTGGTGAGTATGCATGCTCGTGTAGCGTGCTGGGTGTGACATGCTGTCTTGTATCCTGTTGGAATTGCAAGGATTCTCTGTGTTTCTCACACCCAGGTGACTCAGCATATCCTAACGGGCCTTGGCTGCTGAGCCCACTCGGTAATCCCAGGACACCAGCTGATGTCAGATACAATGAGGCACATGGGAGGACCAGACGTGTGGTGGAGCGGACTTTTGGACTCCTGAAGTCCAGATTCAGGTGCCTGGACCGCACCGGGGGTGCACTGGCATACTCCCCACAGAAGGTGTGCCAGATAGTTGTGGCATGCTTCATGCTGCACAACCTCGCTATTCGCAGGCAGATCCCCCTGATAGTGGATGACGGTGATCAGCCAGGACCCCCGTCTGCAGACCAGGCCGTGTCCAGTGATGAGGACAGTGGAGAGGAGGAAGCAGTGAATGAGCGTCAGCAGCTCATCGCCCGCTACTTCACTTGATGGTGAGTGACCATGTACGTCGGCTGATGTTGCTGTAGTTGTGTAGGTGTATGTGTGCATTGTCACGGCGGCCTATTGTTCACTGAGTGCTGTGTGGCAATGGTCCATGTCCAGGGTAGTATGCCACTGACAGTGGCTGTGGCATTGTGCCCTGTTGCTCTGTGAGATGTGTGTACATTGCTTGAACTTGTTGACAAGTACTGTGTGATGAGTGTGTGACACACACATTCAATGGACTCTTGGTCTGTTTTTCACCCCTAGGTCCCTCCAGCCTCTCCTGGCCTATCGACATACCACACTCCTGATGCATTACTGATGATGGTGACGGTTGCACATCCTTGATTAAACACAGAGCAGATACAACAGAATGTGATCCAGGTGTATTTATTTTGAACAGTGACATGTGATTGTGGGCAAGGTGATGACAAAAGTGGTGCATGCTGGAACAATGAGTTGACGGACATGTCCGCGTGATGGCCAAGGTGTACCCATGTTGTTCTGGGTCCACAGTCCGACAGACACATGCCATTCACATGGCAGTGTGGGGTAGGATAGTAGTCCAAGTGAATGCAGTAGATGGCCACCGTGGCTGGCTGTCTCACTGGCGTTTGGAGCGTGCAAAGTCATCTCTGGACACCTGTTTCCTCTTCGGACGCCCCCTTCCACATTTGAGAGGGGAGGGTGTGTTTGTGGGCTGCTGCTGGTGGCTGAGGATTGCCCACTCGCTGTGGACGCAGGGGAACTGGATGTTGCACGGACCTGCGCCCCAGCAGGTGGTGTCGGAGGTGGTGTGGTTGGCCTTGATTGGGCCCTCACCGCCACCACTAGCTGGCCCATGAGGTCGACAAGTTTGCCCATACGGGTCACGAATTGGCCCATATGGGCGTCCATGGACCTCAACACCCCAAGGACTTCCCGAGTATTGGAAGCTGACCGGGCCCATTGTCCCTGGGCCTCTTCATAGGCCCCAAGGACTCTTGCGATTTGCGGCAGGGCTTGGCTCCCAGGCTCTGATGGCGTTGACCTGACCCTGCTCCTCCCACCTGAACTGCTGCCACCGACCTGCCCACTCGCCACAGTGGTCACCCGGGGCCTCATTGTGGCTCCCAGGGTCGGTGTCGACGTGCGTACAACCCCTTGCGCAGGCTGAGTGGTCAGGGAGGCCCTGGTGGTGGTGGTGGTGGTGGTGTTTGCGGCGGTGGTGGTGGCCCCAATGACCATGGCAGCAGGGGCCTGGGACTGGTCACCGGCCCTGGGAGATGGGTTGGTGGGTAGGAGGGGTCCTGGGGAGCGGTTGGGCCGTGCCACACCAGATGTGCCTGGTCGGGAGTCCTCGTCTGAGGAGGTGTCCAGGTCTTCCACATCCGTGAGTCCGGGTGGAGGGCTTGTGGACTGGCTGTGATGACTGCTGTCTCCCTCTCCAGCATCATGCTGTTCGTCACCTGTGGGGCGGAGACGAAAGGTTATTGTGTTGCACCTTGCAAGGTTTGTGTTAGATGACTGACATTCACAGTTGGTGCACAGTTGTGCACTGATTTCCCAGATGCGTGTGTATGGCTCTACAATGTGTGTGCGTGATCAAGGCAATGTAATGGTGTGATGGGTGCACATGGCATGGGACGGATTTGGATAGCCAATCGGTGTGTGTTGCAGTACCCTTACATTTTGTGCCTTTGGTGGACACGGGGTACAGCCCCTCAACGCTTTTGAGGTGCAATATGGTTTTGGGGTTTCAAATGGAACGCTTAGGAACGCAGATGGCAAAAGGGGTACAGCCCCCTCAACGCTTTTGAGGTGCAATATGGTTTTGGGGTTTCAAATGGAACGCTTAGGAACGCAGATGGCAAAGGGGTACAGCCCCTCAACGCTTTTGATGTGAAATATGGTTTTGGGGGACATACTGTGACATAAGGGTGCAGGAGGGGACATGTGTTTTGGCCACACGACACTGCAGAGACAAAGGTGTGTGTATGTCTGACGTACCAAGCATATCTGCTCACTGTTATCATTTAGGGACATTACACTGCAAGCATTGTAGTAGGTGGGTGATGGTTGTGTGCCACACGACGTATTGCAGATGGGACAATTCCTTTGTGTGCGTGCTACCCTCAGCCATGTGCAGCAATGCAGTGCTCTTGGTGTGTTGACTATATTAGGTATGTTGTAAATCACAGTGTGACATGCGCTTCAGACACTACAGACACATTATTGGTCATCGGCAGGAATCTTTGCTGTACTACTGTATATGGGACAACTGATTAGATGATATACCTTTCATGACACTGGGGCTGTGAAGATGTGATGGATGAGACATTGAATGTGCATTGTGTAGCTGTGTGGTTCATGGGTCCAGTGGTGTATGTGACATACATTACTGTGGTTCCACTCAGTTACATTGAGACGAGATAGACTTACATGGGTGATGTTGTACGATGTCAACGGAACAAGCAGACACGACTACATGGACAATACTTCGATGGTGTTGCTGATGTGTGTGATGACTGGCACAGTGCACGGCATGTGGGTCAGTACTCCAGTGAGACTTGTGCATGCAGACGTGACTCCTTCCGTGTTAGTGTATTTGTGATGGCTCATGTGGGCTATGACTCTGTAATTCATATCCGTGTGCACATTAGTCACATGATTATGACAGGGAGCAGTGCTACCTGTTCCTCTGCTACGTGACATGTCCCAAATGTTAGTCGTAGTACAGTCCTCATGCCTACAGACACCCCGCCCTGTACAGTAGTCTACCTACTTGTTGGTTTGTAGGGAGCAATGCAATGGCTGTCACATGGTCATGAGAGGGAGGGGTGCTCCATCTTGCTGGTCTGTGGCAGTGGGGGCCATGTTGTGAGTTGTGGTGAAGGATTACCATCCACAGACACCCCTCCATGTAGGGAAACATATCTACCTGTCGGGTGAAGGTGTGCACTGCACTGGCAGTCACATGGGTGTGGGGTGTGCTCCATCTTGCTGCGCTGTAGGACTAGGGGCCTGGTGGTGGTTGTATTTCTGCAGTCCCCCCTCCGATACTCGAAGTTTGTGGTAAGGCTACTTACCTGTTACTTGTTGGTTAGTGCAGCTATGGCTGACACATGAGTGTGGGTGTGGGGAGTGCTCCTTCCGGCACATCTGTGGTACAGAGGGACCTGGTGGGAGTTGTGTTGCTGGCTGACTGTACACATGCCCCCATGGTTTTGTTTGTTGGTACCTTTGGGCTGAGTGTGTGGGAGTGTCTGTTCCATGTGTGAGAGATGTCTTGTGTATTGTGTACTGGACATGGGGGTGTTTGGCCCTCGGTGCTATGGCATTCTGGTAGTGTATGACAGTACATAGCGGTGTGCTGGTATGCATTTGTTTGTACTTACCAGCCTCCACCCCCCCTGGTATTCCGGTGAGACTCTCTGGATGCAGAATGCCTCGCACCTTCTCCTCCCATGCCTTGAAGGTCTTGAATAGCGCGGGATTTCCGCCGCCAGTCGTGGCAGCCAGCTCACGGTTCTTGGCCTCCTTCTTCCTGACCACGCTTTTCAGGTCGTGCCACCTCTTTGTGATTTCGCCCCGGTTGCGTGGCACGTTCCCAACTGCATTCACCTGGTCCACTATCCTTCTCCACATTCTGTTTCTGGTGGCTACTGGTGTCTGTTGGACCTGGTTCCCATAGATTTGTGGGTGCACCTTGATGATCTCATCGACCATAACTGTCAACTCAGTGGCAGTGTACTTTGGCATTCTTTGGCTTGCCATGGTGTGTGGTCTGCTATTTGTTGAGCTGGTGTGGTGGTTGTGTGGTGTGTGGTGTGTGGTGTGTGATGTGCAGGGGGTTCGTGGTGCCGTTGTTTCAGTGGTGATGGTGGTGGTGGTAGTGGTGGTGATGTGTGTGATGTGTGCGTGCGTGTGGTGTGCTGCTTTCCTTTGTGTCTCTCTGTGTTGTCTGATGGCGTCTTCGCTTTGTCCTCGTGCAAGGGATTGTGGTCTGTGAGGAGGCTGCTTTTGTACTAACTTATGTGGGTGTGTCATGATGGTCTGTCGTTTTCAGGTGTGTTGTGTCTGTTGTCCTGGGATTTGTAGTTTTTTATTTTTGGCAGGGGGCATGTGTCATTGGGATGTGTTCTGTGTTTGTGTATTTTGGCGTAGTTTGCTGTGTGGACTTGTTGGCCATGTTGTGTGTATTTCTTTGTCCCGCCAATGGTTTCTGTGCACGGACGTGTCCGCCAGGCCTTCCGCCGTGTCAGTTCTTCATCGCTGTTGTTAACCATGGCGGGCGGGGAAAATGTGGATTTCCCGCGCTCATGTCGGGGAGATCATAATTTCACGGTCGTTGTCTCGGTCGTCAGGGCGGACGGATTTGGGTTTTCGGGCGGGATTGCGTCCGTGGCGGACGGTTAATCTTCTACTCGGACATGGACGGGCGGAATTTTGTGTGTTTTTACCACCGCGGGCGGAGGTTGCTTCGCGACATCATAATTGCTCGGTCGGTATTCCCATGGTGCAGGCGGGCGGTTTTTTCATGCTACAGTAGATGGCGGAATTTTTACCGCCGGTTATCGTAATGGGCCCCTAAATTCCTAATGTTATTGTAACTTTTAATATTAATTCCTTACCAATTTTTGTTTCACATTAACAGTACTATTTTCACAAAATTTACAGTATAATTTTATTAATAAATATATACTCTACTATTAATTTTATTACGTGAGTATTATTTTGAAATTCAATAAACAATATTTTTTTAATTTAATTTTATCCTTACTTTATCTCTCAATTAATACTAAACATTTTAAAAAAATAATTTTTAAACAAACACGAGTTTTAATTTGAATACATATATATTTTATTTAATATCCACAAAAATATTTACTAATTTTTTTTATTAATATAATACACTACCCCATGTTGATATTAATATATATCAATGCTTTAATTAAAATATTTACCTAAAAGAACTCTAGTACTTATTTTAATTCCTGAGTATTAAAATCAATCTTCTAAACAATTACATATTTCTATTTTTTTTTTATATTCATCTCTTCTCCCTGATATTATTAATATATCACATTACAATTTATTTACAATTTTTTTTTAAATACTTTAGTATTTCTTTTGAAACGTGTTTTTAAAATAATTTGCACAAGAATAATTTAGTATTATTATAAAAAAAATTAATCATTCTCCCTTTTATATACTTATAAATTAATTTCAAAATGTTGTTATAAAAATACTTTAATATTTAATTTAATTCGAAAGTATTAAAATAGACAATAACCACCTTTATTTAACATCTGTAATATTTTAAACACATAGTAAAATTACTTTAGCAGTAAAATTAATACCCGAGTATCAAAAGTGATACCCGAGTATTAAAATAAACAATAACAACTGTTTATTAGCATATTAAATAATTAAAACACATAATAAAAATTCTTTAGTATTACATTTAATACCTGAGTATTAAAATAAACAATAACCACCTTTTTTAAACATATTAAATATTTAAAACACATATTAAAATTTCTTTAGTATTACATTTAATGCCTGAGTATTAAAATAAACAATAACCACCTTTTTTAAACATATTAAATATTTAAAACATATAAAAAAATATAAAATAATATACATTAAAAGACCTGATTATTAATTAAAAACTGAATACAACTACCAAACAAATACTTACCAATGCGTTGTAATAGCATGCGTTGTAATGGTATATGCGTTGTAATGGCATGCAATGTAATTGTATCTGCATTGTAATGGTTGCGTTGTAAAGGCATTGCGTTGTAATGCCTGCGTTGTAATGGATGTCTCCCCCGTGGTTCGGGCTGTAGTTGTGCCAAAAATCTCTATGAGAATTAACATGGGTAATGCCCTTTTTTGACCTCCCCTTCTTCTCGGCCCCTGCTTGACGGATCATGCCAAAACTT
This sequence comes from Calotriton arnoldi, assembly GCA_963921515.1. Lineage (NCBI taxonomy): Eukaryota > Metazoa > Chordata > Amphibia > Caudata > Salamandridae > Calotriton > Calotriton arnoldi. Next base: position 1,478,455 of record CAWUFW010002325.1, on the reverse strand, counting down.
TCCATACACAAAAGAAGGGCACTTTTTTAGGAAAAATGTGTGAAGATTCATTAAATGGAGCCAAAGTTAAAAGCAAGAAAAAAACACTTTTCATGTGGAAACTAGGGGGCTGATTACGATGGCGGTCGTTCAAACTGCTGACCACTATTTCAGCGGTCAGGAGACCGCCTAACAAGCAGGCGGTTGTCCGACCGCTGCATTTCGATGTGACCACTGGTCGCAAAGCTGTCGGAACCGCGGCGGTGGCATGCTGCGGCCAATGTAATTGGCTGCAGTACATGCACCCACCTTGCCGCACCACCAACAGGTCCCTGCACCGTGTGCCATGTACTATGCAGTGCATGCCACGTGGTGCAGGGAGGTGTGTGCGGGCACTAGCTGGGCTCCTATGGCCACTTCTCAATGGCCTATGATGTCAGGGAGTCCTGTTTGAGGCCCCCCATATCACTTTCTGACAATCTTTTCGTGGCGGTGTCTGCGCCTCGAAAAAGCTGTCAGAAAGGGATATCCAAATCCCAACCCGCAATGATGGTGCCTGGCTTAGCACCTCTGCCATTCAGGGCTGCGATTCCGACTGCTGCCCAGTCAGGATCTGAGATCCTGGTGGAGGCAGCGGTGTGGACTCCGACAGCTGTAGTCCAACCGCCAGCATCATAATGCAGCAGTCGGACCGAAGGGCTGTCAGCGGTCAGACCACCACCAACGGCCTGTGGAGAGGATGTGGCCTAATGGCTAGAGTAATCAACCTCGAAACTGGGGAACCAGGTTGGAGCCTTGGCAGGGATGCCCAACATCCTGTAATTCTGGGCAAACCACTTAGGGGCCGATTCCGATCTGGGTCGGAAAGCCCTCCGACCGATCCGGATCCGGATTGTTTTCCGACTGAGCCGGACCCCTGCAGTCCGACCGAGCGAGTACGAAGCAGCCGTATGCTGCCGGACTCGGTTCGGTCGGACTCCCATTGAAGTCAATGGGAGCCGGTCGTACGACGCGTACATGGGCTCCCATTGACTCAATGGGTATGTTGCACACAAGGGGGCCCCCTGTAATGGGTACGCGTTGGTGCCATCCGCACCATACACACATGTATAGGGGGGACCCATGGGTCCCCCCTGTGTCCGACCCGTAAGGCTACGGGTGAAGGGGGGTCCGGCACGGACCCCCGAAGTCCGCTTCCGAGAGCTTTTTCGTGTTGGAGGCTCCGACTCGATCCGGCTGTCCGGATAGTGCATCGTACTGGCTCGGTCGTAAAACGTCTCCATTGCGCGGTACGAATCGAGTGCGAACGAGTCGGACGGAGCGGTTCTCACACGGAAACAAGTCGGTCGGCGATTTCGCGTTCAATCGCATCGTACTTGGGCGTCCTGACCTCAGTACGACTCAGTCAGAAACAAAGCCTCCGACTCGGATCCGGTAAAGCCGAATCCGATTCGGAGCCCTACCGACCGAGATCGGAATCGACCCCTTAATCTCCCTGTGCCTAACAAAATGAAAGTGTCCATCTGTAACGCAATTGGTGCTTATGTAAAGCGCTCTGATACCTTTGGTTTGAGTTCACGCTATATAAAAAAACTAAAAACATATATATATATATATATATATATATATCACAGGATTCGCCTCAGCAACAGCTACTCAGCTGCTCTAACTCGAATATAGAAAGACGAAGAGCGGACCCAAAGTTCTTGGCTCAATTCAATCAGTGTTTATTTAAATGCCCAGCATGTCCGCCATAACGCGTTTCGACCCCCACTCGGGCCTTGATCACATGACGCGTTGCTTTGAAACTGACCAACATTTAAAGTGAAGTAACGTGATTAGCTCAGGTGAGTAATGCATTGAAACTGAAGAGTTACTCAGTTCCATTTTGACAAGAGGTTCACTGCGTGCAAATATGCATTAAAATAAATATCACAATAAATACATAAATGTATAAATATAATGATAAAAAATGCATACATACTAAAATCATGGCGTTAAAATTCATAGTATTGGAATAAAGATGGCAATTTAAAATCTATTAAAACATACCAAAATTGGAATTGTAAAAGCTAAAAATGCCAAGATTATCTTTACCAAATTGCATCAGAAAATCAAACACCATCAAAATTATTGCACTATTGTATTAAAGACCCTATACAAGTTCAACTTCGTGAACTAGAGTAATAGAAATCTCGGCGTGTCATGATGTTACACTCCTTGCTCATATACTAAGTCCAAATCAAGCCCAAGTGGGCTGAGACAAAGCATGCTAGCATGGTAGCCACCTTGATCTTACTGCTATATCAGTATACATGAATCACCCTGTTGACCAACAATAGTGCAAAAAATGGTGCAAAATTTGAATTTAAATAATTAAAATAATATAAATATGCGAGGAGAGGTTATGTTTCATAAAATATTCTCATACTAAAATTTAAATAAGATGGGACTAATTTCAACCTCTAAGTATATTATCTACTGTTTCTGGAAATACTAAAGACATGTATAAAAATCTTCACTGGCATTCAACCCTGATGGTGTCTTGGTATCAAGCTCCGGTATATATCTCGTCTCCAAGAGGCGCAACTTAGCCTCTCGGTTGCCACCTTTTTTAAGGGGCAGAACTGTATCTATTACGAAATATTGTAAGTATGCAGGGTTGCTCTCATGACACGCCTCAAAATGTCTGGCTACCGGGTAGGCCTGGTCTTTGTTGTTAATTGCCCTTATGTGCTGGAGTATCCGCTTATGGGCTGGCAGTTTAGTGCTGCCAATATACTTCAGCCCACAGGGACACTCCAGCACATAAACTGCAAATTCTGTTCTACAAGTCAATCTTTTGCTGATGATTATAGGATCTGGCTTGAAAGGACTATTAAAATGAGTCTTGTTGCATGCAAATTTGCATGCTTTGCAATTTGGACATTTTTTAAAACCTTTATACGTTGAAAGCCAGTTAGTTGGGGTTTTAAGCTCCGGACTGCTCCTGACCAAACTATTGCTCATTGACCTAGATTTTCTAAAGATCAGAACAGGCTTTGCAGGTAAATGTTTGCCAAGGATAGGGTCACTTTGCACCAGACTCCAGTTTCGATTTAAAATCTTTCTAAGATCCTGGTGCTGCCTATTATAGGTAAGTATGATCCTGGGTAGCAGCTCTGATTTATCTGGGCTGGTTTCTACTTGACTGGGTTTGGATGCAAGGGCCTCACATCTAGACAAAGTTTTGGTTTTGTTGATCGCCCTGTCTATGACGTCAGAGGCATATCCTCTTGCTTGAAACCTCTGTCTGCTCAAATGCTGGGCTGCCTCACAATCTTTTTCAGTGCTGCAAATACGCTTGATGCGTAGCATTTCCCCGTAGGGGATGCTTTGTATCAGGTGGCGTGGATGATGGCTACTAGCATGCAGCACTGTGTTGCCTGAGGTGGGTTTCCTGAATAATCTGGTAGTAATAGTGTCCTGATCCAAGAACACCTCCACATCCAAAAAGTATACTGAAGACTTACTAATAGTTGAGGTAAAATGGAGATTAAGACAATTGTTATTAATTTGATCTATAAATTGCAGTGCACTGGTTTCAGATCCTTTCCAAATTAAAAACAAATCGTCTATGTATCGTAACCAGGTTACTACATGCTGGTCTGTTATCTCTTTGTGCTGTCCCATGAGGACCTGCTCCTCCCACAGCCCCATATGCAAACAAGCATAGCTGGGGGAAAAGCAGGCCCCCATGGCAACACCTCTAATCTGCTGATAAATTTGATTGTCAAACAAAAAGAAATTTTGCTCCAAACATGTAGTTATCATAGAAATTAGCATTTTGTTATGCATAAAAAGGTATATTGGTCTCAAATTCAGATAATACTCAATAGCTTTGAGTCCATCACAATGCCGGATAGACGTATAAAGGATGTAACGTCTAATGTTATTAGAAGCAAATCCGGACTCCATATGATGTGGTCAATTTTTCTAAGAAAGTCTGATGTGTCTTGTACAAACGACGCTAGGCCCCTGACCCAATCTTGCAAAAAGTAATCCACATACTTGGATGTGTTCTCCATGATGCAGCAGTCGGACCGAAGGGCTGTCAGCGGTCAGACCACCACCAACGGCCTGTGGAGAGGATGTGGCCTAATGGCTAGAGTAATCAACCTCGAAACTGGGGAACCAGGTTGGAGCCTCGGCAGGGACGCCCAACATCCTGTAATTCTGGGCAAACCACTTAGGGGCCGATTCCGATCTGGGTCGGAAAGCCCTCCGACCGATCCGGATCCGGATTGTTTTCCGACCGAGCCGGACCCCTGCAGTCCGACCGAGCGAGTACGATGCAGCCGTATGCTGCCGGACTCGGTACGGTCGGACTCCCATTGAAGTCAATGGGAGCCGGTCGTATGACGCGTACATGGGCTCCCATTGACTCAATGGGTACGATGCGCACAAGGGGGGCCCCTGTAGTGGGTACACGTTGGTGCCATCTGCACCGTAAACACATGTATAGGGGGGACCCATGGGTCCCCCCTGTGTCTGACTCGTAAGGCTACGGGTGAAGGGGGGTCCGGCACGGACCCCCGAAGTCCGCTTCCGAGAGCTTTTTCGTGTCGGAGGCTCCAACTCGATCCGGCTGTCCGGATCGTGCATCGTACTGGCTCGGTCGTAAAACGTCTCCATTGCGCGGTACGAATCGAGTGCGAACGAGTCGGACGGAGCGGTTCGCACCCAGAAACGAGTCGGTCGGCGATTTCGCGTTCAATCGCATCGTACTTGGGCGTCCGGACCTCAGTACGACTCGGTCGGAAACAATGCCTCCGACTCGGATCCGGTAAAGCCGAATCCGATTCGGAGCCCTATTGACCGAGATCGGAATCGACCCCATAATCTCCCTGTGCCTAACAAAATGAAAGTGTCCATCTGTAACGCAATTGGTGCTTATGTAAAGTGCTCTGATACCTTTGGTTTGAGTTCACGCTATATAAAAAAACTAAAAACATATATATATATATATTCACTGAAAAAACCATAGGTTTTAGGGACAGGTATAGTTAGTTGGACATTGCACTCGTACAAAACCCGTGAAATTCCCCCGTTATAGTTAGTTCAGCTAACTATAACTCGCGCCCCCGCAATGCACTGCTGATGATGTCACATATTACATCACTCATGACATGGTCAGTGACATCACTGAAGACCCAGGCTCTCGTCAGTAGCAGACTGGATTACGGAAACGCCCTCTACGCCGGAGCCTCGGCGAAACTCCTCAAACGGCTCCAACGCATCCAGAACGCTTCAGCACGTCTGATCCTCGACATCCCGCGCCGCAGCCACATCACACCCCACCTGAAAGACCTGCACTGGCTCCCCGTCAACAAGAGGATAACCTTCAAGCTCCTCACCCACGCACACAAAGCACTCCACAACACCGGACCAGCGTACCTCAACTGCCGCCTCAACTTCTACACCCCCACCCGCCAGCTCCGCTCCGCCAACCACGCCCTTGCCACTGTCCCCCGCATCCGAAGAGCAACCACCGGCGGCAGATCCTTCTCCCACCTCGCTGCCAAGACATGGAACACCCTCCCCCTCCACCTACGGCAGACACAGGACCTACTGACCTTCAGGAGACTCCTCAAGACCTGGCTATTCGGACAGTAGCAGCTCCCCCCCCTCCCCTCAGCGCCTTGAAACCCTCACGGGTAAGTAGCGCGCTTTACAAATATAATGATTGATTGATTGATTGATGACATCTCAAATGACATCACTGATGACATCATCCAGTGACTGTGTGTTTCTGTAAAGTTTAAATATTTTTTATATATATAGGGAAAGGCGTATTGAAGAATGAGTGGGTGTATAAGTGTCTGTATGGATGATTTAGTAGGTGCGTGACTAACTCTATAAGTGAGTGATTAAACGTATCTTACTGAATGCATGGGTTAGTGACTAAACTGGGTGAATGTCTGTATCCGTCTGTCTATTGCTGTGTAAGTGGCTGCATGAGTTTGTGAATAGCTACATGAGTGTGTATATGAGTTATTGATTGGTTGTCTGAGTATCTGTATGGGTGCCTGAGTGTTTGTGTGGGTGGGGTGTGTGCGACTCTGTGCATAGATGTGTGAGTGTGTGATTCACTGGGTGGATGGTTTCAAGAGTGCATCTGTGATAGACTGTATGGGTGGGTAAGTGTGTGTAAGAGTGTGTTAGTGAGTGAATGTATGTCCCAGTGGTACATGTGTGAGTAACTACATATGTGAAAGGCAGTATAAATGTGTGTTGGAGTATATAAATAGCTATAAGCGAGAGTGTGTGATTGTGAGAGTGACTGTATGGATGAGTGTGTGCTTGTATCAGTGATTGTATAAGAGCGTAAGAATGTGCTAGTATTTGTATGAGTAAGTGAGCTGGTGTGTGTATAACTGTATAGGTGAGTAAATGGCAGTGTGTTTAATTATTTGCATGACTGACTAGGTGTGTGAGTACCTCTATGGATGAGTGGCGGTGTTTGAGTGTCTATATAGGAGTATGAGGGCATATGATAGTCCTGTACTGAGTGACCGTAAGTATGAGTCACTGTACGGGTGAGTGAGTGGATGTTTGTGTAGACCTAAGAATCAGTGAGTGGGTATGTAGTTATTGGTGTTGGAGTGTCTATGGTTTTGCGAATAGCAGTCTGTAATTTAGAGTGGGTGTATCAAAGGTTATATTAGGGTGTGAGGAGGTGCATCAGATTATCACGTGGATGATGTCATCAGTGATGTCATCGGTGATGTCATTTGAGATGTCATCAGTGATGTCATCAGTGATGTCACTGACCATGTCATGAGTGATGTAATATGTGACGTCATCAGCAGTGCATTGCGGGGGCGCGAGTTATAGTTAGCTGAACTAACTATAACGGGGGAATTTCACGGGTTTTGTACGAGTGCAATGTCCAACTAACTATAACTGTCCCTAAAACCTATGGTTTTTTCAGTGAATTTGTAAGGTTTTTTAAATGCTAATTTCTAACTATAACGTGCCTGAAACCTATGGTTTTTTCAGTGAATTTCAAAGGTTTTTTAAATGCTAATTTCTAACTATAACGTGCATGCAACCTATGGTTTTTTTCAGTGAATTTCAAAGGTTTTGTAAATGACAATTTTTAAATGTATTAATTGTTATATTTATTTTCTTGATACTGATTTACTACATTTTTTTAAACTATTTATTTTTAGATATTTTATGTTTTAAATTACATTGTAATTACATTATACATTACAAAATATACTTTCTCAGAATGAATTACTTTAGTTTAAATACTTTGCAAATAGGCAATAGACTTTTAAGTACAGTAGTTACAGTTGTTGCAATGGGCAACACAATTTCAAACACAATGCAACATTGAGCTCAATGTGAATTTCTAGTTAAATGCAATTAGTTACTTTATGGATTACTTTTCTAACCACAGGACTGGATCCTAGATTCAGTCCTGGGACATCTCCTGTAAACAGTTGAGTAAAAGCGTTTTCGTTACAGTAGTGATTTTTAAGGAATATTATTGTATTTTAAAAGTTGACACTTAGAAACTTTTTCACATAGAATCACCAATGTTATCCTATGGGAGGAAATTCACTTAGCAGGTAAGTAGTGTTATCGTTACTTTTTCTTACTCAGTGGTGGATCCTGGATCCAGCACTGGTGCATCTCCTGTAAACAGTTGAAAGAATGCGTTTAAGTCATACAGGCGATTTTTAAGGAATATTTGTAGTTTGTGAAAATCGACACTTTGAAACTTTTCTGCTGAAAACCAGACAATGGATTCCAATGGAAGGAAATACAAGTTACTGGTAAGTACGGTTAGAATTACTTTTCAGGGTCAGTGCTGGGCTAAAAGATGCAGCACTCGGTTCTCTCCTGATAACAGGTGAGTAAATCGGAATTCGTAGTTCGGCTGATTTTAGAGGAATATTATAAAGTTCCAAAACTCCACACACAGAAGAATTTCCAAGTGAAACCAGTCAATGTTAGCCTATGGAAGGAAATTCAAGTTACTGGTAAGTACGGTTAAAATTACTTTTCAGGATCAGTACTGGGCTCAAAGATGCAGCACTGAGGTCTCTCCTGATAACCGGTGAGTAAATCGGAATTCGTAGTTCGGCTGATTTTAGAGGAATATTTGTATGTTTCAAAAATCGACACTTAGAAACTTTTTCAGCAAAAATCAGGCAATGATTTCCTATGGAAGGAAATTCAAGTTACTGGTAAGTACGGTTAAAATTACTTTTCAGGATCAGTACTGGGCTCAAAGATGCAGCACTGAGGTCTCTCTTGATAACAGGTGAGTAAATCGGAATTCGTAGTTTGGCTGATTTTAGAGGAATATTTGCACAATGGTGAAGGAAGGGGGTGGGGCCTGAAGTGACATGTCTGCAAACACGCCCTGTGGCGCGTTTTAAGTTGGAGAATTAATTCCTCCTCAATCCCGAGGGTCCCTAGGGGCCAACTGGCCCACCAGATACCTCCAGTATGCGCCAGAGAGCTGCGTTGCAGAGAGGTGTTCAGAGGCCACGCCCCTTTTTACCACACTCTGCAACGCAGCTCCGTGGCGCTTACTGGAGGTACCTGGTGGGCTAGTTGGCCCCCAGGGACCCTCAGGATTGAAGAAGATTTAATTCCCCATCTTAAAACGCGCCACGGGGCCTGTTTGCACACATGTCACCTGAAGCCACGCCCCTCCCTTCACCACTGTGCAAACGCGCCCGTGGTGCGTTTTAAGTTGGGGGTTAAGTCCCCTTGAATACTGAGGGTCCCTGGAGTCCAACTAGCCCACCATGTACCTCCAAAAGCGCCACAGAGCTGCGTTGCAGAGAGGTGTAAAAGGGGCATGGCCTCTGTACACCTCTCTGCAAGCAGCCCCTGGCGCATACCGGAGGTTCCTGGTGGGCTAGTTGGCCCCCAGGGACCCCCAGTATTCAAGGGGAATTACTTCCCCTTCTTAAAACGCGCCAGGGGGCGCGTTTGCAGACTGCTGCAGGGAGGGGGCGGGGCCTCTGGCACGATGCCGGTCTTTTTTTTTGTTTTGCTTTTTTCTGCCCAGGGGGTCCTTGTGGGACCCCCTGAGCAGACCTAGGGGGTCAGGGTGTTTCTACCCTGCCCCCTTTCTGCGTTTTGCGCACTTGTTTCTTGTGTTTTTTTTTTTAATCGGCAGGATCCGCGCACCCTAAGCGCATCCTGCCGATTTTTTTTTAAAAAAAAATGCTTTTTTCTGCCCAGGGGGTCCTTGTGGGACCCCCTGAGCAGACCTAGCGGGTCAGGGTGTTTCTACCCTGCCCCCTTTTTGCGTTTTGCGCAGTTGTTTTACTGCTTTCTTGTTCCTCGGTTCTACCGAGGAACAAGATGGCTGCCAACACTTCCTGGTTTGGAGTGTTGACAGCCAATTAGCATGCAGCTCGTGGTCGGGAGGGTGCGCGGATCCACCGCGGCCATAGATATCGAAACTTTTATTTTGGATTTACTCAGCAACTACTGAACGGATTTACACCATTTTTAAAAAGGGTGCTTTCTGAACCAAGCACTACCATTTTGCCAAATTTGGTGTAATTCCGTTCAGCAGTTTTTGCTGTAGCCTTGCATAAAGTTTCCTATGGGAAATTGATTTTATCACTCTTATTTTTTGAATTTCTCCGCAACTACTGAACTGATTTACACCATTTAAAAAAAGGTCGCTTTCTGAACCAAGCGCTACCTTTTTGCCAAATTTGGTGTAATTCCGTTCAGCAGTTCGGGCTGTAGCCGTGGCTAAAATTTCCTATGGGAATTAACATGGAGAAAACACGTTTTGGGACCCCCCTTTTTTCTCGGCCCCGCTTGATGAATCACCCCGAAACTTTCAAGACAGGAGCGGACCGGAGCGCCCCACTAGTTTTGATAATTTCGCGAGTATTCGTCAAACGACGCCAAAGTTATTGGGAATAGAATGTTACGGATTTCCTATGGATAATAGGTCCTAACTATAACTATCTACTGGCGACCGCCAGTAGATAATATATATATATATATATATATAAAACTTGTTGTAAAAAGTATGTAGATTATGTAAAACATTTTTTTGCTTATATTGTTATGTATTTCATTTTTGTTTAAATCTTTTTATTGTCATTTACAGTTTTAACAGTGCAGTACAACAACAGATCAACGACACCAAATACTGAGGAATAATACAATAGCAAATCACATGCTGAGGATGTAGCAGTGATAGCAGGTGAGTAATGTGGCCGGTATGATGTAATAAGGATATGAACAACATTAGGACATCTGAGAGGGGGTGCAAGTCAATGTTCAGCCATCCTGCTGCGTATTACGGCGTCAAACTATGTGTGTTGTAGCGCTTCCCTGAACAGTGGGCAGAGGGTACAACATAAGGAGGACAAAATAACTTAACTGAGGGAAAGGGGTAACCACCAGTGACCTAAGGCCCTGAAGTGTTGCATCAGGTGAATAACTGCTTGTAGTGTGCATTAGGGTCCTATGATCGACCAGGTTGAGTAGGGATTGTGGGGCGATGCCCCCACTGAGGCGTTGCGGTAGTGATAGTGGCATGTTATCTTAGAGCTGATGAGACCCCTGATTCTTCCTGTGTGTCTTCTGGGGGTGTAACTATCTTCTGCAATTCATTCACAATAGCCCCCAAATCTATAGCTAAGTGGAACTTGCGAAGACCCAGCAGGTCCTCCCTCTGCAGAGCCACACCCTCCGCCCTGGCTCAATTGAGCAAAGAGCGGCGCCAGGCCAATGTATGGGGTGCCACCGGTGCTTTCCAATTTTTAGTGATCAGACGCTTCGCCATGACTAGGCCCAGGTCTAAGAATCATGTGGTGACCTTGTATTTCCTGCTCCTCTTAATGAGTTGCAATGCCTACACCTCCCAATGAAATGGAGTTTCACGCTTAGTGCAGCAGGCCAAAGTGGCCGTTATGCCAGTCCAGTACTCACCCAGGGCAGGGCAATGCCAGAGCATATGTAAGAGATCTGCATTTGGCAGGCGGCACCTGGGACATTCAGAGTCATCGCGGTGGAAGTACTTGTTTATCTGGGCGGGGGAGAGGTATGTGCGATGGAGGATAAAATATTGAATCTGCCAGAAGTGCTGGTTGCGGGGGACACGTGTTGGACTTTCTAATATTGCCACCCATTCCTTCTCCGACAGGGCACGTCCTAGGTCTTCCTCCCAATGGTGTTTCAGGGGGGTCAGTGGCATTGCAGTATGTTGACGGAGTGACGAGGCAAACCAAGGTATCAGGTGTCCCCCTGTGCCCATTATATGTAAGTACTGCATCAAGTGGTGCATGGGGGTTCTGTTGTTAAACTACCCCACCTAGTTGAGAGTGAGGCTATGAGTGCACGGTGTAATAGGAAATGCCCCAGGGGTAGACCGTCCTCTGATATTAGATCTGTATATGGGATTAGGGCGCCGTCTCTAAAAAGGTCCCCTGTGTCATGAATGTCCACTGCCTCCCAACTACGCAGCTCCGCTGCCGTGATGCATGACCCGCCCCTTGGTGATCCCAGTAGAGGAATAGCAGGGGCATATGGCGTGGTGGCGCGGTGATGTATAGGACTCTGCGATAGCTTTTGTATGCTATGGAAAGCAGCCCGGAGTCTGCTTTTCTGGGCTTAGCGCAAGGGTGTAACATGCTGAGCAAAGCGTGGAGAGCCTTTGGTGGTTGCAATGTGGCGATATCTGGCAGGTGCCATGAAGCTAGCCATCTGGCCACCCATTACCGTTGAGCTGCTAAGTAATAGTGCTCAAAATTAGGCACCGCTAGCCCGCCCTGTCCCGCAGGCAGGTATAGCTTCCTAATGGAGACCCTGTGCCTAGACGTCCCCCAGAGAAAATCCCTAACCTTTGCTTCCAGTTTGCTGAAGTAGGAGGGGGGAATGTAAAGAGGCAGGGCAGCAAAATAGTAAAGCAGACGCACAAGAATTATCATCTTCGCAAGGGCCACTCTACCCGAGATGGACAGAGGGAGAGTCTTCCAGAATGTCATCTGCGAGTAAATAGAGGAGGTGGCTCTAGTGATGTTTCCGTCGAACAGGTCGGTTTTGGTACGATATATGAGGATACCTAAGTATCAGAATGGGCCAATGCACCAGGACACTGTAACCTCCCCCAGCGAGTACCCCGCATCTGGAGTGGACAACGAGAACTGGAAGAGAGCAGACTTCGCTGCATTGACCCTCAGCCCTGATACTGTGGCGAATTGTGATAGTGCTGAGTCTAGCGAGTGGGGGATAGCGTGTAGGTCTCTCGTGTATAATAAAAGGTTGTCGGCATATAAAGAGATTGTATGCATGCTGTCGCCCCGGGGAATGCCCATGTCCATCCTGGCACGAATGAACAGTGTTAGGGGCTCTGCCGCTAGGGAGAAAAGGAGCGGGGAGAGTGGGCAGCCCTGATGAGTCCCACAACCCACTCAGATAGAGTCCGATATGTAAGGTCCAGTTTTCACGTGAATCGTTGGGCGTTTATATAATAACCGAACCATGCTGAGGAAATAGGGGCCTATGCCAAACCTTGGCAGCACTGCAAAAAGATCTTATATTGTTATGTATTTCATCATCATGTTTTTTACGGGCACTTGCCCATAAAACACATCATACATGATAAAAAATACATTACATGAATTAAAGGTTACTATAAAAATATGCAGCAATTCAACATTAGTTCCGGGAGTCACGTTACAAAATTATTAAAAACATAAATATAGCACCAATAATATTTTCATAAAGACAGTTATTTAGTTTTCAAGGCATAGATCCCATCAATGCCTTGGGGCTGGGGTGATTTTGGCAACCTAAACAAAGCTCTTAAAGAGGTACATACAATGTTTAACACAGGACACCCACCTTTTTTCCAAGTAGCCATACTGCATATATCAGCTGATTCCAAAGAATAAAACCTTGCTTGTCTGTGTGTAGAATTCGGTAAGCCTCCCGGTAGTGTCTCATCTCAATGGAGGAACACAAGGGTCTCAGCAAATTCCGCCTGGGCCTATCATACTTGGGGCAGAAAAATAGCACATGTTCAATATCCTCGCTTGCATAATTACAGAACCCACATGCTGCTGTAACAGGATGGTGGGTTTTCCAATTATGTGTAAATTTGTTGACTAATAGTGTTACCAACCTAAATTTCATAAATAGTGTGTGAGCTGGATCACTGACAAAATATCGATCACACAAATATCGAGCAGACAAAATATCGACTGTCAAAATATCGACTGTCAAAATATCGACTCCCTATCTCCAAACAGGTAAGTACAAAAATATCGAATCCAAAATATCGTCGTTAAAAATATAGTCAAATTATCGAATTTTATAAATCTGTTAAAAGTAATGTAAAATTAATGAAATAGTAAATAAAATAAAGTAAAACATACTTAAAATTTGTTAAATTACTTTAAAATTGCTAAATAATTATTTTAAGTAAAAAAAAATCTACATACATTTTTATTTTTTAATACATACATATATTAACGTAATAATATAAAATAATAATCACTACTTTTAGCATAGGATAGCGGGAGGGTAAAAATTACTATTCCCACTCCAGTGAGTGCGACAGTAGGGAAAGCGTTGGATAGCGTAGGAGTAAAAATTACTATTCCCACTCCAGAGAGTGCAACAGTAGGGAAATGGTTGGATAGCGGGAGGGTTAAAATTACTATTCCCACTCCAGTGAGTGCAACAGTAGGGAAAGTGTTGGATAGGGTAGGGGTAAAAATTACTATTCCCACTCCAAATAGTGCAACAGTAGGGAAAGAGTTGGATAGCGTAGGGGTAATAATTACTATTTCCACTCCAGAGAGTGCAACAGTAGGGACAGGGTAGGATAGCGGGAGGGTTAAAATGACTATTCCCACTCCAGTGAGTGCAACAGTAGGGAAAGTAATATTTTAATATTTTACTAAAAAGTAATTAATTATCAATACTAATAAATATTATTAATAACACTAATTACCAATTACAAAATCTTTAATAATTAATTTATTATAAATACAATACATATTATTTATTAAAAATTAATTACCTATTAATAAATCATTAACAACCAATTAATAATCATTACCAGATTTGTATAAATATTTAAATAAATTCCAATTAATATTTAATTACCAGTAAATTAAGTATCAATACAAAAAAATATTTTCTATAATTAACTAATTACAATTAAATTACTTCCCCCACATTCGCCTATAAACACACATCCCGCTACAACTATTTAATTAATAGAAATTACATAATTACCAATAAATCAATTAAAAAAATTAATTACCAATTAATAACATTTATTTACCAATTAATAATTAATTAACAATAAATTAATTATCAATACCAATTAATATTAATTAATATGTACTTAATTTCAATTAAATTACTTCCCACCCTATTCCCCTATAAACCCACATCCCGCTACAACTATTTAATTAATAGAATTAACATAATTACCAATTAATCAATTAAAAAATAATAATTACCAATTAATAAAATTTAATTACCAATTAATAATTAATTAACAATAAATTAATTATCAATACCAATTAATATTTATTAATATGTACTTAATTTCAATTAAATTACTTCCCACCCTATTCCCCTATAAACCCACTACCCGCTACGGAATTAAATTACGCAAAAATTAAATTACATAAAATTCATTGCTTTTAAAAAATTAAACATACATTACAACAACTAATATACACTTTTAACACATATACTAACATACAATACACTTAGAAAAATTCGATATTATTAAAAATTCAATATTTTTTAATGCCTATATTATGTACTTCGATATCTTAACAATCGATATTACTTACCTTAATTTCGATATTTTTAACGACTATATTATGTCCATTCGATATTATGTCCATTCTATATTTTGGACTCGATATTTTGTACATTCGATATTTTTTTTTCGATATTATGTCTATTTACCGTGTGAGCTATGGGAGGTTGGATCTGGTCTAAGTTTAACTCTTTTGCAAGGGTGGGTTTACAAGCTATAAATTCTTTCACCAGACCCCCGGTCTCAGCCTTGTAGTGGTGTTCAATGGCATTTCTATTCCAGCAGACAGATTTGACTCTGGCCTTTGTGCCAGCTTCAATAGTGGTTGGATTATTCCAGTACCCTTCCAGGCCTAGGTCGATAAAATGGAATTTAACAAACATAAACCAGGGAGGCGGTTGCGCTTTGCTCAGGACTTCATACTCTGCCAATCTACAGTGATGAAGCTCTTCGGTGGACCACAGTCTGAAGCAGTATAAAAGGGGTTACAGCATTGCCAGATCAGCCACTCTTTTAAGCCCTGTATCGCAAAATAATCATAAAGTAGGGGTGCTCTGTAGCAGGCTAAATAGGAATCTCAAAAGAATATTGTCTTTTGTAATCAGGCCTCCAAACATTTGCCCCATAAAGTGCTGCAGCCTGGGCTTTTGCTCTATAAACCTCTATAGCTGGAGATACAGATTTTTGAGAGACTGCCTTAAACCTCTTGGTGAGAGCAGAGTCAGAATGTAACATCATCTATTCACTTTTCTTGATGTGTCGATTTCCAGATTCTGCTCTTATCTATTCTGATCTCCTGGTAGTCAAATTTTCCTACTATTTGCAAGGGCTTCCCTTTCATTGGAAAGCTACCTTTACAAGTTTTTTGTGGGGTAAACATCATAATTTTGGTTTTAGTGTTATTCATCTCTAAGCCACAAGTGTGACAAAACTCAATAGATTTGTTGAGGAGATTTTGGAACCCAAATGGAGTTTGGAAGAGCAGGAGAGTATCATCTGCAAAACGCAATGTGGGGTAGAGCAATTAGCTAGCCTTGGGGAGTCTTGCACACATTCACCTAGAAATTTAACCACATCATTGATGCATAATGAGAAGAGTGTCAGCACGAGTACGCACCCTTGTCGCACTCCTCACTGCACAGGTATACGATCAGTTAGGTTGCCACCCGACCCTCACCTAACTTGTGCAGTGGTGTTGTTGCATAGTCTTATAAGTGTGTCCAGCAAATTGTGATCTAGACCCATTGTGGCTAGAATGGACCAGAGTCGCTGCCTAGGAACCAAATTCCTGATGTCCACAAAAGCCAGGTATAAGTGATCCCTAGAAAGATATTTTGCCACGATGAGATCAAACAGAAATATTTCGTCTATTGTGCTCACCTTTGCCCAGAGCCAGGCCTGTAGAGGTGACAGAATTGAAGCTTTGTCAATCCAGTCCTGTAATCTAGCTAGGATCTGGCAACAGATAACCTTCTGAAGGTTATCTATAAGGCTGATTGGCTGATAGTTGTTTGGAATTCCTCTGTCTCCTTTTTATAAAGATCATGTCTGCATTTTTCCAGGATTCTGGAACCTCCCCACCTGCCAGTATCTCGTTTGAAAGCAAGTTTATGTAAGGTCCCCATACGAGGGGTTCAGAACGAAACAAGTCCCTAGGGACTTTATCAGGACCCAGGGCTTTCCCTGGGGGCATAGCCTGTATGGCATGAAGGTTATCTCGGGGGGGGGGTAAAATAAAGTGGTGTTGTTGCAATAGCAATATTGAGATTTTGGGGTCGATTCCGATCTCGGTCGGAGGCGCACCCAATAGCATTCGGTCGGGAAAAAAGCCATGCGAAAGCCTGTTTCCCGACCGATCCGTACAGCACACCGAACGAGTAAGTACGATGCGCACAACAGCAAAGAATCCGGCCAAGCCGTACTCACCCAAACCAGGTCCTGTTCCCCGACCGAGGCGAATCCGGAAACGCCGAATCGAGTCGCACGGAAGGAAAAATGCAGCTCCGTCCGGCCGAACGAGTACGATGCGCTTTCCGTACGCTCCGAACCCGTCGCTACGCACGGCACGTCAAAGCATCCGGGAGAGGCGCACATAAGCTCCGATTCGCGCCACAACACGATCCACGGCTCCGAGACGAACACGCCAGCGACGAGGACGAGGCGAAGCGACGAGGACGACGCGAAGCGACGAGGACGACGCGAAGCAACGAGAAGGATGAACGACACGAACCAACCATGAATCCCTTCGTCCCGATCATACCAATATTCTACATTTACTACCGGAACAGGCACGGACGCGTACGGCGCAGAAGGTAAGCCAGACACCAACCACAAAACACATACAACACGTACACGACACATCACACACACACAGAGGGATGCAGAATATACTTACACCAGCAACAGCAGCACCATAGGGGCGGGATGCCCATCACCAATGCCACATATGCACACAGGGGCCTGAATGCGCACCACCCCCTACCCAGGGGGGCAGGATGCCTACCACTACTACCACCCTTAGCCAGGGGGGCTGGATGCCTACCACTACTACCACCCTCACCCAGGGGGGCTGGATGCCTACCACCACTACCACCCTCACCCAGGGGGCTGGATGCCTACCACTACTACCACCCTCACCCAGGGGGGCTGGATGCCTACCACCACTACCACCCTCACCCAGGGGGGCTGGATGCCTACCACTACTACCACCCTCACCCAGGGGGGCTGGATGCCTACCACTACTACCACCCTCACCCAGGGGGCTGGATGCCTACCACCACTACCACCCTCACCCAGGGGGGCTGGATGCCTACCACCACCCTTAGCCAGGGGGCTGGATGCCTACCACTACTACCACCCTCACCCAGGGGGGCTGGATGCCTACCACTACTACCACCCTCACCCAGGGGGGCTGGATGCCTACCACTACTACCACCTCACCCAGGGGGGCTGGATGCCTACCACCACCCTTAGCCAGGGGGCTGGATGCCTACCACTACTACCACCCTTACCCAGGGGTGGCTGGATGCCTACCACTACTACCACCCTCACCCAGGGGGGCTGGATGCCTACCACCACCCTTAGCCAGGGGGCTGGATGCCTACCACTACTACCACCCTCACCCAGGGGGTGCTGGATGCCTACCACTACTACCACCCTCACCCAGGGGGCTGGATGCCTACCACCACCCTTAGCCAGGGGGCTGAATGCCTACCACTACTACCACCCTTAGCCAGGGGGACTGGATGCCTACCACTACTACCACCCTTAGCCAGGGGGGCTGGATGCCTACCACTACTACCACCCTCACCCAGGGGGCTGGATGCCTACCACCACTACCACCCTCACCCAGGGGGCTGGATGCCTACCACTACTACCACCCTTAGCCAGGGGGCTGGATGCCTACCACTACTACCACCCTCACCCAGGGGGGCTGGATGCCTACCACCACCCTTAGCCAGGGGGCTGGATGCCTACCACTACTACCACCCTCACCCAGGGGGTGCTGGATGCCTACCACTACTACCACCCTCACGCAGGGGGGGCTGGATGCCTTCCACCACCCTTAGCCAGGGGGGGCTGGATGCCTACCACTACTACCACCCTCACCCAGGGGGGGCTGGATGCCTACCACCACCCTTAGCCAGGGGGCTGGATGCCTACCACTACTACCACCCTTAGCCAGGGGGCTGGATGCCTACCACTACTACCACCCTCACCCAGGGGGGCTGGATGCCTACCACTACTACCACCCTTAGCCAGGGGGCTGGATGCCTACCACTACTACCACCCTTAGCCAGGGGGCTGGATGCCTACCACTACTACCACCCTCACCCAGGGGGGCTGGATGCCTACCACCACTACCACCCTCACCCAGGGGGGCTGGATGCCTACCACTTCTACCACCCTTAGCCAGGGGGGGCTGGATGCCTACCACTACTACCACCCCCACTCATAGGATGGACAATGCATGACACAACCAACACACCACAACCTAGGGAATGCAAGAAGAAGACATCCCCCCAACACCATGACAAGCGTGTGTAGACTGTGTCAAATTCCTACAACACCGAACATGACTTTGAACATACAATGTGACCCCCTAGCACATGTGCCACACATATATGTGTGTGGCACCCACAATGCAAGCAGGCCATGACCATTGTGGCAATGGGGTCCAAACCCCCATCATCACAGTGACCAAAAGGTAAGTGTGGGGTCCATAGCTGAAACACATTTTGAACATTGTGGCAATGGGGTCCAAACCCCCATCATCACAGTGACCAAAAGGTAAGTGTGGGGTCCATAGCTGAAGCACATTTTGAACATTGTGGCAATGGGGTCTAAACCCCATCATCACAGTGACCAACAGGTAAGTGTGGGGTCCATAGCTGAAGCACATTTTGAACATTGTGGCAATGGGGTCCAAACCCTCATCATCACAGTGACCAAAATGTAAGTGTGGGGTCCATAGCTGAAGCACACTTTGAACATTGTGGCAATGGGGTCCAAACCCCCATCATCACAGTGACCAAAATGTAAGTGTGGGGTCCATAGCTGAAGCACACTTTGAACATTGTGGCAATGGGGTCCAAACCCCCATCATCACAGTGACCAAAATGTAAGTGTGGGGTCCATAGCTGAAGCACACTTTGAACATTGTGGCAATGGGGTCCAAACCCCCATCATCACAGTGACCAAAATGTATGTGTGGGGTCCATAGCTGAAGCACATTTTGAACATTGTGGCAATGGGGTCTAAACCCCCATCATCACAGTGACCAAAAGGTAAGTGTGGGGTCCATAGCTGAAGCACATTTTGAACATTGTGGCAATGGGGTCCAAACCCCCATCATCACAGTGACCAAAATGTAAGTGTGGGGTCCATAGCTGAAGCACACTTTGAACATTGTGGCAATGGGGTCCAAACCCCCATCATCACAGTGACCAAAATGTAAGTGTGGGGTCCATAGCTGAAGCACACTTTGAACATTGTGGCAATGGGGTCCAAACCCCCATCATCACAGTGACCAAAATGTAAGTGTGGGGTCCATAGCTGAAGCACACTTTGAACATTGTGGCAATGGGGTCCAAACCCCCATCATCACAGTGACCAAAATGTAAGTGTGGGGTCCATAGCTGAAGCACACTTTGAACATTGTGGCAATGGGGTCCAAACCCCCATCATCACAGTGACCAAAATGTATGTGTGGGGTCCATAGCTGAAGCACATTTTGAACATTGTGGCAATGGGGTCTAAACCCCCATCATCACAGTGACCAAAAGGTAAGTGTGGGGTCCATAGCTGAAGCACATTTTGAACATTGTGGCAATGGGGTCCAAACCCCCATCATCACAGTGACCAAAATGTAAGTGTGGGGTCCATAGCTGAAGCACACTTTGAACATTGTGGCAATGGGGTCCAAACCCCCATCATCACAGTGACCAAAATGTAAGTGTGGGGTCCATAGCTGAAGCACATTTCAAACATTGTGGCAATGGGGTCCAAACCCCCATCATCACAGTGACCAAAAGGTAAGTGTTGACAAAGAAAGAGGTGCAACTGCCAAACTGCATGGATGATTCCTGGTCACAGAACAACAAACACATCAGTGGCAAAGTAGTGTATGTGTCCCATTGCAACATAAATTGGGGAAGCCAAATACTGCAGTGCAAATAAGACATACCTTTGGCCATGTGCAGACAAACAACACCCATGGGGGCTGACACCGTCAACAATCATCAATGACACAATGACAGAAGTGACCATCAGAATGCAGACCCACATATTTGCACCAATGGGCACACACATGCAGATACCCTGTGGAGACTGCAGATGTGAGGTGAACAGATACCATACCATGGCAGCAATGGGACACACAAACCATGATCATTTTGCTGACCGATGACCTAGGAGTCCCAGGGACAGCAGGGGAAACCCACCAAACTACATACAGCCAATGGCACACCCAAGATATGCCAATGCAGTGGTGCAGATGCACAAACACAAACAGGCAGACCCACACTGCACATCATACACAACAGGTGAGGGGGGGTGCCAGTGTCCCCAGGCAACCACAAGACACAACACATGAGGAGACCTGAATACGAATCATACAGATGTGCATACAGTGCCACACAAAGGTAACTCATGGATCCAAATCCCCTATGTGGGCAAGCAGGCATTGTCAGATGAGAGGGAGCACAAATCACACATGTCACACAGGCACGTAGGGACAGCAACTGACACAGCAAGACACAGACACACCACAGCACCACCCCCAGGGCCCCCACAATGTGGTGACCCTGGGCTGCATTACAATCCCACTGTGATGACAAAGCTAAATGTGGTTCACACTGTGAACCACAGTCATGTGTCCTGAGCAACTAACTACCATCACACCTACACAAGCACAAATCAAACAGCATTGCCAGTAAGCCAAGGCCAACATGGAGGCAGGGGCATAGCCGGGCAACAACTCTCATCTGCACACACTCAACACCACACCCTCGACCTCCAACAATGTGCAGCAGTGAAGCACACATGCACTGGTGACATTGCACATGCACCCATGACTATTCCAGGGTGGTGGGTGGGAACCAAGGTGCAGAAACACATCACACATGGACACTCAACAAGACTCCTGAATGTCTGACACACTGCACACTATGCTGTACATGGACATGACGGCAATACCACACCAACCAATGGGATCCCAGCCACAGTCACACACCAATGAAGAAGCCAAGGTCACCCACAAAGAACACACATAGACAACAACCAACATTGCAGCCTGGACCCTGAGGAGTGCCAGCAGTCACACACACAACGTGTCACAATCACTGAAAGATAACACAAACTGGAAATCACATAATAGGGGCAAACAACAAGTGCCAAGGGGAAACCTGACTGTGACCCATCTGCGTCAGCACACAAACTCAGCCCTGACAGCAAACACACCTATGGGTGACACCCTGATGACCAGTAATGTGCCATGCACCCACATCACAGAGAACCCAGGGCGAAGACTTTGGGGGAACATAGGTCAACTCAGCTAGCATCACAAACAGGTACAACACTAGGGATCACAGCATGCACAGCTAAACGGAAGTGAACACACAGACATGCACATACAACACACACCTTGGGCGCAGGCAATGTCACAGGAGTACACACTGCCATGAGGGGACTCCACTCCTGTGTGAGGAAAGCTGTGCCATATGTTGCCTCAGTAGGGCCCCATCATGTCAGCTGAGCACTTGGTCACACAATCAACAATTAGCACCAAATGAGGGCTCCCGTAACATCAGCCTGGTCATGGAAGTGCCAACGGAATCATCAGCACAGATCCAACACACTTGTATAGCAATGTTGCACTGACAACACAGATGAGTCCTTCCCCATTGATGCCCAAACCTGCATGTCCAGTGGAGATGGCCACACGGTCAGGGAAGTAGATGAATTGAACAATGGCAGGCACAACAGATGTGCAGGGGTGGAAGCCACAGATGTGAAATAGGCAATCTAAGTAGGAAATCCCATTGACAAATACTGAACACATGACACCCTCAGATGCTGCTATGGATGACATGGATACACCACAGGATAGGACACATTCCCCCTGGACCACATGGGTTCCTGCACAGTAACACTTCATTATCATGAGACCAAATATCACCATCACTGCAGCAAGGGCATGGTTAGCATCATCAACATCATGTACATCAGAAGCAAAAGCACTAGAGAACAGAAAGTTGCTTTATTCAGCATATGTGGCATTAAAAGTAGAAGTCCAGTAGAAAATAAACAAAGGCCAATGGCCAGTCCATCAACAAAGTCACAAGTGGGTGACAGTGGCAGATGCCACCCTACACATGCCTGCACAAAACCAGGGACAATCCACTAGGAGGGGCAACCGGGGGGTAGGCCAGGCACCGCAGGGACAGGATCAGGGCTCACCAGGAGGAAGCAGGGAAGGGGTGGTGGGTGCTGGAGAGCCACTGACAACTGCAGTGGAGGTGTCTAACATGGTGTGTGCCGGCACAACTGGGGGCATGGCTCAGATGTTGTGGGTGCCGGCATGACTGCAGTGGACCCTGCAGATGTAGTGGACAGGTCCGCCACTGCAGTGCCCAAGTCAGACAGGGTGGTAGTGGACTCCACTGCAGTGCCTACCACCAGGGGAGGAGAATGGGGAACAGGCAAGGTGGGCTGGACAGAGGGGGAGGACACCCTCACCACATCAGTGGCACAGACAAGCGCAGCGGGGGGTGTGGTGCCGGGAGAAGGCCAGAGCCTCTTGGGGATGGTAAATCTGTGGGTGGGGGAACCTGGGGCAGGGTGTGGTGGGGGCACCTGTGGAGTGGGGGCCTGAGGGATGGAGGAAGGAGACCTGGTGCTTGAGCTGCAGGGCGGCGGCGGGGTCTTGCTCTTACCACTCCGGGGGACTTGCGGGTGGGGGCCTCAGTCTGTCTGCGCCTGGGGGAGGGTGTCCGGGGGCGAGGGGCACTCTGCTCTGTGTGGGGGGCTTCCTCTTCCCCCTGGATGCTGGAGCAGCTGGATCGGAGGGGAAGAGGCCGAGGTCACTGAGGAAGAGGCGCTGGGTCTTTGGGGTTGCAGGTGAGGCAAGGGAGGGTGTTTTGGAGGGAGAGGCAACTGAGGACTGCGCAGTGCCCGTGGATGCGTGTGTGTGTACCAGGGCCCCATCCCCTGTGAGTCTGGTTTCAGTCCCCTGACTGTGCGTGCGTGTGCGTTTTGTTTGTGGCGTGTGTGTCTGTGTGCTGGACGTGTGTGTGCTGGTGTGTGCCTGTGCCGGTGTGTGTGTGCTTGGGACGGGTAAGGTGCTGGGGAGTGTGGATGGAGCAGAGGCAGGAGGGGTGAGGGACTGTCTGAGGAGGGACACTGCTGCCGTCAGGGAGGTGTCCGTGGACCTATTGCCCCTCTGAGGGTCAGACATGCCCAATGAGATGCCCTCCATGAACGACACCAGCTGAGTCAACAGAGCGGTGTGCGCATGGAGGACACTCAGCATGGCTGTCTGCCCTACATGGAGCTGGCAAAGGAGGTACACAGACTCCTCACTCAGGGCAGCAGGGGACACAGGGGCAGGGGGTGCGGTGCCTGGCCCAAAGGAGACACGCTCCCGAACATGGGAGCCTCCACGGACCTGGGGAATGGGAGCCGATGGGAGGGCGGTGGTGGTGCTGGTGGTGGCGGGGACAGCAACACTAGCTGGGGTGTGGTGGCTGCTGACACCCGCCTCCATAAGGGAGTCATCCTCCGAGTTGCTCTGGTCCTCAGCTGAGGTGGATGGTGCTGAGGACTCCTCGGTGTGGCTCCCCTCGCCCTCCGTGCCACTGGGTCCCTCCGACCACTCCTCGGCTGCTGACCCAGTCTGGCTCTCTGGCTCCTCCTGGTCCGTGGAGCTGTCCCCTTCCGTGGCCGTGGATGTATCTGCAAACAATGGGGAAACAGACAGACATCAGTCACCTGCACCAAACGCACACACCACTGTGAGCACAGCACATTACAGAGCAAGCCCTGGCATCATTAGTTGTACATTGCTAAAAGTGCTCTAACTGAACAGGAGAAGCCAATTGTCAGTCTGATTCCAAGCATGGCACTCACATCCCACATGGCCTTGCACCCATCTGTCTGGTGTCTGTTGGATTGCAACACCCCAGTGTGGACACATGCACCAAGTACACAGTAGTTGGACAGTGCAGAGGACACGGTGTGGCATGTGGACATGTACACATCACAGCTCTTGCCACTGAGTCAGTACAGGTTTCCGGATGAAAGGGATGCCTAGAGTCAAATAGGAAATGCATGTGATGCATACCAGCGACAGACACCATGATGCACCCATGTCCTGATAGCCATCGCCACAATGGTGTGCATGTAGCACATGTCACTCCCCTGCAGGACCACCAATAAGTTGACACATGCCATGGCAGAGGCATGACTGCTAAGTCATACATCACTGTCTCAGTGATGTATGACTTGGCAGCCAGACAACAACACTATGCACTGTGTCACAATAGTAGGTCATGGGGAATGCAAGTCCTGGAGCTGCACAAGTGCACATGTACATCCCCCACACAACACATCATCTTCACCCTCATCTGTCCAGGTCATACCTATTGGACATATGGGAGACCTGTGACACTACCCTCTGAACCTGAGCCCCTCACAATCTGCTGTGAATGGGGAACAGCTGCCTGAACTTCACATTCGCATACCCCAGTCTGCACGGGCAGCTGATCAAACACCTATGTGACACACAAGTATCGTCTCCTATGGTCACATCTCCAGGGGCATGCTGAGCCCCTACCAAGAAACACCCCAGCAGTCCTGGCAAGTAATCCACAGCACACTGACACAGAGGCAGACACCTGAGGGGTCAAATCACTGCGCACAATGTGTCAGCTGATACACGGGAGTGGGAGTACAGAGTGCATTGCATGGCCTGGAGTAGGCATGACTGTCCTGCTCCACATGAATGAGGGATGAGCCCTGGACAGTGGATAGCTGGCTATGTATGTGTGACACACGTAATCTGCACACTCCTGGGGCCCAAACATTGTTCCCACCCGCTGCATGGGCGTGTGCCACATACCCCAGGCACATGTGGTGGCTCAGCTCAGCAAGTGGACCATATATCTAAGCAACACGCAGATTACATGTCCGAACACAGGCATTGTGTGAACAATGGACCCACCCATGATGCCCACAACAGAGTTAGGGAAACAGATGCTGTCCCCCACCTTTAGTGAAGCAAACTGCAAGGACACAGTCCCAAGTGACACAATTCCCTGAATGTAAGGGCCACACCTGGGTATCAGATGAGCAGTGGGCAGTGCACAATAGAGGGACATGGCTCCTGGACAACATGACTGCTGCACTGTGGCAGTTGAACCAGGCCAGAGGAGGGCACAAAGCATGTAATACAGAGTTCACAGTGCAGTCTTTGACTCACCCCTCCTTGCTGCTGTCTGGCCCTCAGCTGTCCATCCAGGTCTGGAAACACCACCGCCAGGATCTGGAGCATGTGGGGGGTCAGGGTCCGTGTTCCGCCGCTCCTGCGAGGAGGCGACAGCTTCAGCTGGACCCGTGCAATCCTCCGGGTCCAGCCCCGAAGGTCCTGCCACCTCTTCTGGCAGTTTCGGATCCGGCGCTTGTAGACCCCCACGGACCGGACAGCCCGGACGATGTCCTTCCAGATCTCCTGCTTCCGATGGGCATTAACCTGTCAGGATGACAAAGTGAAAAGGCCATTACTACACATGCAACATATCCGTGCATGACACAGTTGTATATACATGTCTCAATCACAGGGGCACATGATGGACACAGGCAGTGCAAAGCTGCCCATGGACAGTTTGCCAGACGTCACTACATGGTATCATTGCATGGGAAGTAAAACCTTGTTCAAATGCACTGTCACTGCACCATACCTGTCCAGTGCATGTCACTACACACTATGGGGGGTGACAACTACTCAGTGAGCCTGCTAGCCAGTGGCGTGCAGACTTTCAGCCTTGCTAGTCAGACAATATGCACATTCAGAAAGGCAGTGCACAGAACACTCACCTGCTCCCCTGGTGTCCCATACAGCTTGCTGTACTGTGGAAGTAGGCTGTCCAGCAGGGCCTGGTTCTCTTCAAGGCTGAAGGCTGGGGCTCTCTCCACAGTACGTGCCATTGCAGGGTCCAGAGGGGCAGAGACAGCAGCAGTGCAGTGGCAGATGTCGTCCTGGAGCATGTAGTGCAGGCAAGTGAGCTCTCAGGGGAACAGCCAGCAATATATATGTGCTGGAGAGGCAGATACTGTCCCTTGTGTCCAAAGTGATAGGTCCAAGTCGTTTGCATCTTCTGAATCTGGCCAATCCATGGAATAGCAGCACCAAAACACGCCCACAGCATCCTTCAAATCTTCAACTTCATGACATACATGATTTTGCAACATTGTTGTGGGTGACCAACTGATTTTCCAGCAACCGACTCGTTCGAAATTCGAAAACGCGTCCGTTGCCAGGCAAGCCCATTGTCAATGGATGCGCACCGATCGGTCCATTGCGGTACAACACGTACAGGGGTACAACGCGTACCCGCACACATTGAATGCAATGGGCCGGCCGGGAGCACCGATCGGTCCATTGCAGTTCAACGCGCACAGGGGTACAAAGCGTACCCGCACACATTGAATGCAATGGGCCGGCCGGGGGCACCGATCGGTCCATTGCAGTACAACGCGTACAGGGGTACAAAGCGTACCCGCACACATTGATTGCAATGGGCCGGCCGGGGGCACCGATCGGTCCATTGCAGTACAACGCATACAGGGGTACAACGCGTACCCGCACACATTGAATGCAATGGGCCGGCCGGGGGCACCGACCGGTCCATTGCAGTACAACGCGTACAGGGGTACAACGCGTACCCGCACACATTGAATGCAATGGGCCGGCCGGGGGCACCGACCGGTCCATTGCAGTACAACGCGTACAGGGGTACAACGCGTACCCGCACACATTGAATGCAATGGGCCGGCCGGGGGCACCGACCGGTCCATTGCAGTACAACGCGTACAGGGGTACAACGCGTACCCGCACACATTGAATGCAATGGGCCGGCCGGGGGCACCGACCGGTCCATTGCAGTACAACGCGTACAGGGGTACAACGCGTACCCGCACACATTGAATGCAATGGGCCGGCCGGGGGCACCGACTGGTCCATTGCTGTTCAACGCATCACTGTACATGTGACTGGCATATGTCAGCATGCCTGTCTCAGATGGACATATGCCAGCCACAGATATCTCCCAGGGAGTGAGGGGCACACCTACATCACGACAGCCTGTCCAAACTTTATCATAAGGCATGTAAGGCTGCATTTCCTATTGTGTGTATGTTGGTGTACATGTTGTCCTGTGGGTGTCACCTGTGGGCAGCCACCCCCAGGCTGTGCACGTGTTCATGGGGACAGGATCCTGGGTGTTACGTGTACATGACCACTGTGATGTGCAACTGTTCATATCTGTGCATGTGCCATGGTCACATTTCACGGTGGTGTATGTGTATGTCATGTCACATACCCCGTGAGTCCCATGTGGGACGGTATGTTTGAGCCAGGGTGTCCCAGTGGCACAATAGTGATGGTCCTCCACAGTCTTTGTACATGTAGTGTTTACAATGTCTCTGATTTCATGTGCACAATGGGAGACAGTCTCCACATCCAGGTTGTGTGTGCATGGACTTTGATGTTGTGCGTGTGTGTGTCACAGACGTCCATGTCTGTCCTGCCGTGGCAAGTGGGACCACTACCTGTGGGGGTCATGGTTGTTTTGCTGTGGTGTATACATGATACTCCATGTAATGCCAGTGTCCATGTGGCAATACAGGGTCCCTGGGAATGTACCTGTCGTTGAGCTGTGGTGCCTGGGGCACATCTGTCCTCACATGTCACTGTGGGGGGTGATTGTGACACAGCAGCAGGAGATAGGAACTGTGACACGGCCTCATGATATCCAATGGGCCAACCTGGGACTAATTGATGCCACCTGTTGGACCGTGTTGACAGATGTTGGCCATGTATGTACCATACATGTCCTTACGGAACTGCACACTTCATGTAGTTGTGCCTCATAATGATGTATGTTGGGATATTGAGTGTGTTCAATGCCGCATATGTGGGGTGACTGACAATCTTGCTTACTTCTCCTCTGCACTGCAGGGCTCCTGCTGTCCATCGACCATTCCCAGACCTGGCAACGATGGTGGAACGGGACAGCATCCGACGGTACCGCTTCACCAGGCAGCTGATTGAGGATTTGGCAGTGCAGTTGGCCCCACATTTGCAGCCTGGCCGGCCGTATCCTACAGCGCTGACCCCCAAGGTGAAGGTGATGGCAGCCCTACACTTCTTTGCACCGGTACCTTCCAACATACTGTGGCAACTGCTGGTGGGATGTCACAGACCATGTTGAGCCGTGTGCTCCGCGATGTTTTGGCGGCAATGTTGCTATTCCTGAACCGGTACATCTATTTCCCTAGACTGCGACGACTCACTGATGTGAAGAGTGACTTTTATGCCCTGGGGAGGATGCCGTATGTCATTGGCTCCATTGATGGGACACATGTGGCTTTGGTACCACCACAGGCCCAGGAGCAGGCCTACAGGAACCGCAAGCACTACCACTCGGTCAATGCACTGGTGGTGTGTCTTGCAGACATGACCATGACACACGTGTGTGCCCGTTTCCCTGGTTCAGCACACAATGCCTTTGTGATGAGGAGTAGTCGCATCCCCAGGATGATGGCACAGATGCAGAACCAGCGTGCCTGGCTTGTCGGTGTGTACTGACTTTGTGCCATTGTGTGTGATCTGATCTGTAGTATTCCGCCCACTTTTCCAAGTCAGCTAATGTGCACTTGTCTGTCCGTAGGTGACTCGGGATACCCCAACATGCCGTGGTTGCTGACACCCCTCAGGAACCCTGTGACACCAGCCCAGATGCACTACAATGAGGCACATGGTCGGACCAGGAGAGTGATTGAGCGGACATTTGGTCTCCTGAAGAGCCGCTTCCGCTGCCTGGACAAGACCGGAGGGTCCCTCCCATATGCCCCTGCGAAAGTGTGCAAGATTATCATCGTCTGCTGCATGCTCCACAACCTGGCAGTGCGGAAGGAGTTGCCTCTCATCCAGGATGACAATGACCAACATCCGCCACCTGTGGAGGATCCTGGCCTGGACCACGATGCCAGTGACGATGATGATGATGATGATGATGGTGATGTCCGCACACAGCTCATCACCAACTTCTTTAGCTGAATGTGAGTATCCTGAGGTGTCATGTCAATGATGTGAGTTGGCATGATGTGTAGGTGGTGCTCTGGTGCTGTTGGAGTGTGTCCATGGGCTACTTGACTGGATGTGTGTTGCGATGTGTGCTTACAGGTGGGCTGTACTCCCCAACAGTGTTGACATGCTAACTTGGTTCTGGGTGGGTATCTTGTAACATGTATTGTGCATGAGTTTTGCTGTTCTGTCCTGTACTCCATTGCTTTTGACTGTGTGTCATTTCTGTCCTTCACAGGGTACTTTCAGATTCGTTTGGTCAACTGTGTCCACCGACGACGTGATTGCACTTCCAGGCTGGTAGCTGTGTGTCCCTACAGGTGATGTGCGCCACACCCATGGACTTCCTTCCGTCTACAGTTGTTGACTGTGTGCCCGCTGCCAGGTGGGATTACCTTGCATCTGTAGTGGTTACGACATGTTGCAACTGTGTAATAAACCTGTGCTTCACTTTGTGATGTGCGTTGTCTGTGGTCACACATTTGACTGCCATTTGCTTACTGCACCTGTGGGCTACTTGACTACAACTGGGAATGGGTGTGGTGTCTGTGCATTGCACCGTCTTCCCTGGCAACATCAGTGTAGGCAATGAGTCAGATGGCCTAGGTGTGTATGTGTTGTGTAGCCCTGGTGGTGTGTCTCCCTCATACGTGTCACGTTGCCTTTACTCTCATGCCTGTGTTGTCCTTGCTGTTGCAGTTCGCATACACAGTGTAATTTTGCAGTTCATCATCCCCATAACAGCACCCACGTTGGAATCACAACAGAGGCAAGTATGGTGTATTAGTGTGTTTATTGTGATACATTTGTGTGAATAGTGCATAGGATGGGTAGTGCTGTACATAAATCTTGCAATCCGAAGTTCCTAAGTGAATTGAAAGTCCTGGTAGACAGAATCCCCAGTATCGGGGCCACAGTTGTCTGACACATTGGTCCAACTTGTACTCCCCATGCAATGTGTGGGAGTAGTGTTGCCGTCAACAGGGTGAACAGTCTGTGCACAAAGGTGAACATCCAGAACAGGTTCAGGCTTCCTGGGAGTTGCGCTTGGCCATCGGCCTCTCACTTGCCCCTCCTCTGACGACCCCTCTTCTTGGGGGGGCCCTCAAGTACAGGCTGCTGCGGTGCAGGGGACTCTCCGCCAGAGTCATCCTCCCTCCCTGTGGCAGTTGCAGTTTGTTCGGCACCAGATGTTGTTGGCACACAGGGAGGTGTGGACTGGTTGCTGTTCATCTGGCGGAGGCATTGTAAAATGTCCCTGTGCACCGCCGTCATCTCATGCAGTGCATCCCACTTGGACTCCACGCGGGACATGTGTGAGTCCACGCGGGACATGTGTGACTCCATGTGGGACATGTGGGAGTCCAAGCGGGCATGATGGGCAGCCTGCTGCTGTTTCATGTCTCTGAGGAGACCCACTACCTGGCTGAGGTCTCCGGTGCTGGACTGGTACGCATCAGCTATGCGTACCAGTTGTGGGTCATCATGCACACCAGCAACCTCTGCAAGCAGCGACCTCTGTCTCCCACCCCTCCCACCACCCCTGCTGACATGTGCAGTGTGTGCAGTGGCACGCACAGATGACCCTGGTCCACCTTGGGGGTTGGTGGTGGTGGTGGTGTCCATGGCCCCAGGTTGGTCCAGGGTCCCTGTGCTGGTGTTGCTCCTTGTTCTGTCCATGTCGGCAGGGATGGTATTTGTGGTGACAGTCGTTGGAGGGGTGGGTGCAGGGGGTGCAGCTGGTGGTCCTGCTGGTGCTGCAGCTGGTGGTCCTGCTGGTGCTGCATGTAGACTTGCACCGGATGTGCCAGGTTGGTCTTCATCGTCCGAGGAGGACAGAGGCTGTACGACGCCAGTGAGCTCCGCATCCTCTTGAGCCTGGGACTGGGACTCCTCAGCGTCTGCTGCTGTGTCCCCATCATCACCTGTTTTTGGGAGACACACACAATGTATGTTATGTTTCTGCAGGCATCAATGGTTGACACACATGACAGTTGTGACTGTGCCTCTGGGTGCGGGCCTGTACATTGCATTGTCCTAAGTCGTCACAGTCAGGGGTTGATATTGGTGTGGCACATTGTCCTGCATTATTTGGGCATTTCTATGTATTTCTTGGGGTGTGAACATGGTCTGCATTGGTTGTGTTTGGTTGACAGCCGGCCCTCCTTCCCACCCACCCAGCCAGTCAGTTATCCCACCATGGAACGTGCTTGCATTGCAGGGAGTGGAAGTTGTCTCTCAGGATGTCAGTCAGTGGTGTCCTGCTGTTTGTTGGTGCACAGTTGCCAGCAGGGCCTTGTGCTCCCCACAGCAGTAGCCAGTGTCAGCCATCTTGTCAGTTGTTTTCCACTCCCTGTGATGTGCGCCTGGTTCAGGGTGGTGTTGATGGGACAGTTGTGGGGGTGACCAATATCTGTGACAACCACTCCCATCATGCTATTGCCTCCACCCCACTTCGCAGCATGCCCATACTTACTTGCTTTTGGGTGGACTTCACTGTGTGTGAGTGTGAGAGCAATGGCAAGATGGCTGACAGTGGTGTCCTGCTGTTAGTTGGTGGCCAGTTTCCAGCATGGCCTTGTGCTCCCCACAACAGAGCACCAGTGTCAGACATCTTTGATGGGGCTTTCCACTCTCTGTGGGGTGTGCATGCTTGAGTGTGAGCTTGCTGGGCCATGTGGGTGGGGGATGTTGAGCTGTGACTACCACTCCCATCATGCTATTGCCTCCACCCCACTTCCCAGCATGCCCATACTTACTTGCTTTTGGGTGGACTTCACTGTGTGTGAGTGTGAGAGCAATGGCAAGATGGCTGACAGTGGTGTCCTGGTGTTAGTTGGTGGCCAGTTCCCAGCATGGCCTTGTGCTCCCCACAACAGAGCACCAGTGTCAGACATCTTTGATGGGGCTTTCCACTCTCTGTGGGGTGTGCATGCTTGAGTGTGAGCTTGCTGGGCCATGTGGGTGGGGGATGTTGAGCTGTGACTACCACTCCCATCATGCTATTGCCTCCACCCCACTTCCCAGCATGCCCATACTTACTTGCTTTTGGGTGGACTTCACTGTGTGTGAGTGTGAGAGCAATGGCAAGATGGCTGACAGTGATGTCCTGCTGTTAGTTGGTGGCCAGTTCCCAGCATGGCCTTGTGCTCCCCACAACAGAGCACCAGTGTCAGACATCTTTGATGGGGCTTTCCACTCTCTGTGGGGTGTGCATGCTTGAGTGTGAGCTTGCTGGGCCCCACAGCAGTAGCCAGTGTCAGCCATCTTGTGAGTCCTTCTCCACTCCCTGTGATGTGAGCATGGTTCAGGGTGGTGTTCATGGGACAGTTGTGGGGGTGAGCTATGTCTGTGACTACGACTCCCATCATGCTATTGCCTCCACCCCCCTTCCCAGCATGCCCATGCTTCCTTCCTTTTGACTCTGCTTCCCTGTGGGGTGGGCTGGCTGTGCTGACAGGATGGCTGGGAGTGTTGTCCTGGCAGTTGTTTGGCTAACAGTCCCAAGAGTGGCCCTGTGCTTCACACAACATAACCCAGGGTGGTGGTTCTTTGTGGGATCTTGTGTTAGGATGGGGGGCATTGCATTCTACCAGGTGGGTTCTGTGGAGTTTGTGTTGGGTGGTGTGTGAGGGGAGGTGCTTGTGACTATGGTTAGTGCTGCAAGTCCTCCTTCCCACCCAGCCAGCCAGCCAGTTATCCCACCATGGAACGTGCTTGCATTGCAGGGAGTGGAAGTTGTCTCTCAGGATGTCAGTCAGTGGTGTCCTGCTGTTTGTTGGTGCACAGTTGCCAGCAGGGCCTTGTGCTCCCCACAGCAGTAGCCAGTGTCAGCCATCTTGTGAGTCCTTCTCCACTCCCTGTGATGTGCGCATGGTTCAGGTTGGTGTTGATGGGACAGTTGTGGGGGTGACCAATATCAGTGACTACGACTCCCATCATGCTATTGCCTCCACCCCCTTCCCAGCATGCCCATGCTTCCTTCCTTTTGATTCTGCTTCCCTGTGGGGTGGGCTGGCTGTGCTGACAGGATGGCTGGGAGTGTTGTCCTGGCAGTTGTTTGGCTAAGAGTCCCAAGAGTGTCCCTGTGCTTCACACAACATAACCCAGGGTGGTGGTTCTTTTGTGGGATCTTGTGTTAGGATGGGGGCATTGCATTCTACCAGGTGGGTTCTGTGGAGTTTGTGTTGGGGTGTGTGTGAGGGGAGGTGCTTGTGACTATGGTCAGTGCTGCAAGTCCTCCTTCCCACCCAGCCAGCCAGATATCCCACCATGGAACGTGCTTGCATTGCAGGGAGTGGAAGTTGTCTCTCAGGATGTCAGTCAGTGGTGTCCTGCTGTTTGTTGGTGCACAGTTGCCAGCAGGGCCTTGTGCTCCCCACAGCAGTTGCCAGTGTCAGCCATCTTGTGAGTCCTTCTCCACTCCCTGTGATGTGCGCATGGTTCATGGTGGTGTTGATGGGACAGTTGTGGGGGGCAATATGTGTGACTGCGACTCCCATGATGCTATTGGCTACACTGACTTGGCCAGCATACACAGAATTCCTTCCTTTGAGTGGTCTTCACTGTGTGTTGGTGTTGTTGTGGTGGCTACATGTCTGGATGTGTTTGTTAGTTCTATTTGTGCCACTGCCTAGCTGTAGTTGTAGTTGTGTTTGTACATGTGATGGCACAGTTGGATGTGACTTTTTGATGGCATGTGTTGTGTTTATCTGACTGACATACACATTTTGGGATGATTCTGTTCTGGTTGCTGTGTAATTGCTATGAGTGCATGGTTTGACTCTCCCTTGACAGTGATGTGTGTGTGTTTTGTGGCAGTATATTGTGTACATTTGTTGTGTACTCACCAGGCTCTGGGATGTCCTCTAGTCCATATACGCTCACTGGCGGAAGGATGGCTCGCACCTTCTCCTCCCAGGGCCTGAGGTATATTGGCTTGGCAGGAGGGCCACTGCCGGTGTGTTGGCTGTTGATGTAGTCTTTTTTGAGCAGGTCCCGTACCCTCCTGCGCACGTCATACCACCTGTTCTGGATGTCACTCTTTGTGCGCCGACATGGTGATTGTGCATTCACCCTGTTGATGATCCTCTCCCACATCTTGGTTTTCTGGGAGATGGGGGTCTGTTGGACCAGTGTGCCAAACAGCTGTGGCTCTACCCTGAGGATCTCGTCTACCATGAATTCCAATTCACTATCTAGGAACTTGGGATTCTTCTTGGGGGGCATGGTGATGGGTGGTGATGGTGAGTGATGTGTGTGTTGGTGTGCAGGTGAGGGTGTGTGAGTGTGTGTTTTGCTGGGTGTATGTGAGGTAGGTATTTGTTGGTGTGCTGATGGTGTGTGGCTTGTGTGAGGGATGAGCTGTGGGTGTGTGGTTGCTTTCTCTTGGGTGCTGGCAGTGGAATGGCATTTGCAAAGGCTCATGGTTGTGATTTGTGTCCTTTATATGGGTGGAGTTGTGGGTGTGTCTTTGTTCTCTGTCCCCACCCCCCAGTATTTATTGGCTTGGTAATTGCTTGTTTGGCCTTTTTTGGGTGATTTTTCCTTTGTACTGTCTGTGTATGTTGGAAACGTTCTTGTGACCGAGTCGGACCCTGCATTTGTCTCGTACGGTCTTCTCCGTTTCGTTCACGCTGTGTATGTGCAGTTTTCTATGCTGCGTACGCGTCGGTCGCGGTGTTTTGTGTTGCTTCGGCTCGGTTTTGTATGCGTGTCGGTCGTACGGCTTGTCCTCCATCCGACTCGCTCGTGGTTTTCGCGCCTTGCATCGTACTTTGCGGTTTGGAGTTCGCGTATACGTTTCGGTCGGATTTGTTCCGGGTGCGTGTCGGTCGGTTGGATTCGCTTGTTTTTCCGACCGGATTGCTGTTTTCCGTGCGGCTCGGTCGGTCGACTTGGGTTCGGTACGTGTCGGTCGGATTTTGCACGCCTTGCATCGTACTTGGCGTGTCGGGCGCCACAGGTACGTGTCGGTCGGTATTATTTCCGGATCCGAGTCGGTCGGTGCTTTTTCCGGCCCGAATCGGAACCGACCCCTTAATGTTTGTGTCCCCATGACATCCGACTCTGGGCTAGGTTGGGCGTAAATTGCAGAAAAAATTTCTACCGACTGTAGTGGCTGGATTTTTAGCTCTACAGGGATGTTAAATCTGGGGAAGCCATGCACAAATATATGCCAGAATGTCAGAATGCCAGAATGTCTTAGGGTTGTAGTTGTTGAACGCCTCTACTAGTGCTTGCTAGTTGGAGTCTACCCAACATTGTTAAGTAATTGTGGTTAACCGTACATGATTTGTTTGGGCAACACAGATTTCCTCATGAACACCTTTTCTAACAGCCTCAATGAGTTGTTCCTTCTCCTTACGACAGCCCTTTGTGTACCATGTAGGTGAATGAAAGGAAAGGGCCATTTTTCCATTTTGGGCCTTTGTGTAGCTTAGCTTCAGGGCAGTAAATAAGGCACAATGGTAATTTGGTAATAAGGAAATGGCATGGGGTATTTATTAAGAGGTTTAAGGATGTCTTTGAAGTCATCATAAATGCCAGCTAGAATTCCATTATCAATATTCAATGTGGACCATTTAATCAATTTCCTGTTATTGCATAGGCATATGATTGTTTTTTATTTTTAACTCCGGGCCGAAGAGTTCCTCAAAATTAGTCCCCCAATGTAAGCCTCAGCTCATTATGGTCACTATCGATCTGAGTGAGGATTTCAAAATGCTCTGCCAAATGCCATAGATATTAATTCAGAAAGACAATCAATTTTACTTTGAGTGGTGCCACGGCGAATGTGTGAGCACACTGTGTCAGATGGAAGTCTCCCATTACATGCCTGTATGACATAATTCAAAGTAATGGACAATAGCTGTGTAGCTACTACTGGCCAGGATGTCAGAGGTTCACTCTCTAACAGGGGAACACCTCTGGTTTCATCCTCTGAACCATCAATGGAGGCTAAATCCTCTAACGGCTAGAAGGTGGTGTTAGAATTGCCAACAATTATAGCGGAGAACTATCTACTCTCTTGGCAAGATGATGAGCAAGCAAACGTAGTGCGGAAGATTCTTTGTTGCGTCGTACAGAGTGACTGTAGACATTTTACAGATGAACCCTATGGCCATTCCCACCCCTGAGGGCCAATCCCAAGATGTCATTACTGTTAATATCCAGCTTTTTGATGGTCAGGTCTAGTGTATTCTTAACGCATACTAAAAAGCCACCAGACTGGCACCCTGCTTTAGAGGGTGTTGCTTCAATGCTGAAGTTGGAATAGCCAACCCTAAAATATTTTTCAACAGCCCATGTTTCTTGCAAAATAATTATATTGTGTGAGTTGACAAAAGTACCCCACTAAGGATCCATAAGTTTCCCCTTTAACCCTACAATGGTCCATGACAGCAGCAGAAAGGGGGTCTCGAGTGCACTTGGGGGTATGCTAAGCTCATTAGGATGGATTGAGAGAAGTGGCTGCCCTATAGTAAGATTAATGGAATGCTTGTGGTCAGGATGGTTGGTGCACATGGTGGTTCAGTGGTTCAGTGGTAATGTGGTATAAGTAGGCCTGGGCGGTGAACTTCGCTCCATTCGCGGAGTTTGCGGCATTTTCTGCACACTCCGCGGAGTTCGTGGAGTGCAGAAAACTACGCTTCGTGATGTGCAGCGGAGTTTTGTCCCCGCTCGCAATCACAAACGGTAAGTTTGCGATCGCGAACGGTAAGTTCACGATCGCGAACGGTAAGTTCGTGAGCGCGAGCTGCCGCTCGGGTAGAATTTCTACCTGAGCGGCAGGAATACCAGCACAAACTGCAGTTCGCACTGCACTCCGCCACTCGCTGAACTTCGCAGAGTTTTTTTGTAACTTCGCAGAGTTCCGCGTAGCAAAACTCTGCGAACTACGCCCAGGCCTGGGTAAAAGGTGGAGCATACTCAACCGAAATCGGTTAACCTTGAACTTGGCACAGGATTAGCGACCACACTATCCTTCCGTTCATTATAACAAACATTATTCTCTTAGTAGAGCTCTACCTGGACTGGCTCTGGGTGAGTGTTATGACTTACTAAGACTCAATCTAGACTTTCAAGGTCTGACAGCGGCTGAAACCTTTTATGAACAGGGACATTAATTTTATTATACTCCACTGCCCGATTTTGGACAAGCCCTCTTCCTGTCTTTGCTTTAAAGTAAGGGGGTATAAGATGTTTATAAAAGTACTCCAGAGGTACAATACTTATACCATTGCCAGCACCCTCCCTGGGGGCATAGTCTGTATGGCATGAAGGGTATCTTGGGGGGTAAAATAAAGTGGTGTCGTTGCAATAGATTTAATGTTTGTGTCCCCATGACATCCGGCCCTGGGCTAGGTTGGGCGTAAATTGCAGAAAAATGTTCTACCCACTGTAGTGGCTGGATTGTTAGCTCTACAGGGCTGTTAGATCTGTGGCAGCCATGCACAAAAATATGCCAGATTGTCAGAATGCCAGATGTCTTAGGGTTGTAGTTGTTGGATGCCTCTACTAGCGCTTGCTAGTTGGAGTCTACCCAACATTGTTAAGTAATTGTGGTTAACCATATATGATTTGTTTGTGCAACACAGATTTCCTCATGAACACCTTTTTTAACAGTCTCAATGAGTTGATCCTTCGCCTTATGACACTCCTTTATGTACCATGTAGGTGAATGAAAGGAAAGGGCCTTTTTTCCATTTTGGGCCTTACTGCAGCTTGGATTTAGGGCAGTAAATAAGGCACAATGGTAGTTTGGTAATAAGGAAATGACATGGGGTATTTATTAAGAGGTTTAAGGATGTCTTTGAAATCATCATAAATGCCAGTTAGAATTCCCTTATCAATATACATCAAAATAGATCAGCACTCACTATGTATTATTTAACCAGGTGTTATATTTTCTGGTCATAACAAAATTAATTAATTACAACTTTGAATTTAATAATGATTGGCATCCATGTTTCATGAGTTCATTTAAAGTCGTTCAGGCTTGTCGTGTGTTGAAAAAATTCTTTTATTGAAACTTTACAAGATATTCACACCAAAGTAGCCAACGTGTTTCGTCCCTTCTCCCGAGACTTCTTAAGGGCTACAAAACAAAGATAACATATACACTTTTTTTTAAAACCATATTTGCACAACAAGCTTAAAATACAGAGCCTAATGCTCTGGGGTATTATTAAAAAACAAGGTGCACTTATCTATACATGTTGCACAAATGTGCAGACCATAACCCAGAGATACATTTAAATATACATTTTCCCAATGAAAAAACCATAGAGTAAATATTCTTACAATTTTTTCTTAATGGTTTCACCATTGCACTTCAAATTTGTACATGGTAATATTCACTGCATCAGTAATGACAAGTCCTCTAGATAAAGCAAAAGATTACGCGCCATGCTATTAACATTCATTAAACAGATGGAGTTAAAAACACTATTGCTACACCATCCTAATATGATGTCTTGCAAGACCAATTTATAGTCACATTTCCATAATTAAATGATCTTAGGCTTTACATTTACCTCTTATAGTGGTTGAAAACAGGTAAGAAAAACTAATCATAACAATCCGGTCTCTTTGCTAGACTAGCAATCATCCATTAAACAGAATCTTTGGTCACTGTTAAACCAAATCTTTGGTCACTGTTTCTTTACCAAGGTGAGGGGGGGTTGTGTCTAATACTTCTTATAACTCTAACATCACTAATGTTAAGTATGAGCCTTTAAAAGATCTATCACATTTACTTATTTTCAGAACATTTTTACCTTTGTCCTCTCCCAAAGATATTTCACAGTAATCTGTTCACATTAAATAATCCAAAGGATCCTAAAAATGAGTATAGCGAAAGTCGTATCACAACTCTATTTTCATGTAATTACATTTCATTAAGTAAATTTATGTGTTACTGGTTTGCACACACATACCTTAATTTAAAATTTGGAAATTTTCGTTTATTATAAAACAGGAATGGACAGAGTCTGCAAATTTATAGTCTTAGCCCATGTCGGCAAATGAACCTAGTATAATCATAGAAAAAAGTCAATATATAAGACGTCGCAATGCTGGATTTTATTTATAAACTCCTACATTTATAAAAGCATTCCTGTATCCTAATCATAACAATTAGTGTATCAACAGCATCAGCAGGATTTAACTCTAGTGACCACTCTATATATCTAGTACTGAGAATGATATTCCTGAGGTAATTGAACTAGGTACAAGTAGGGCAATATTAATATGCTCTCTTGTACAGCAAAAATGTAACAGTGTGCCATTAAAAACGTATTGAGACATTCAAACACAAGTGGGTATAGAAGGTTAGCTCCACATATGCACAATTGGTGGAGTCCAGTTATATATACTTAATAATACCAATTTATTGGCACATGCAGCATTCTATATTATTGTGTTTCCCTGTGCCAAAATAGCAATTAGTCCAACAGTGTGTGTTGTGTTTGACTGACAGTCCAACTCACTTGACCCTTCTTACAAATAAAATGTTCATAAATTAATTAATCCTGAAATCTGTATTACGGGACAGCCAGTGACAGATTTTATTCTTCAACTGGCAGGTGGATTCTTCTGCGGTGGAGCTCAATCGCGCAAGATCGGTTAGTATGGCCACATATGGGCAACAGTCAGGTGAAAGATCAAGATTAGGTTGATTAAGAGTGTTGTATTCTTAATGTGGTCATAACTGGTTCGCTGGTTTGATTTCCATTGCCCCCCAAAATACCCTTACACTGGTTCCCCTTTTCTTTATTGCCGTCCTTCTCTATGATGGCGGTATGAGGGGAGGTGTTACAGGGATGAGGTATGGGTTGGTCAGCCTGCGGTGGGCAATGGAGCATGGCAGGAGCAAAGTTCACAGCCTGTGATATAGTAGCAGCCCCTGCGGGATCCTGAGTAGAGCGCCTTTGTTCTCTTGTATGTAGGTTCAAAAGATGAGTCACTGCTAAGTCTGTCTGAAATCAGAGAGAAACTCACTGTTAGCATATGCTGAAGTTTGCCAAGGATGGAGTCCCAGTCCACGATAGATGCAATGTAATTGTTGCCATAATTAGAGGTCTTATTGGGGAGCCCACCCTAACTGGTAATCAATGGATCAGAGTCTGACAAAGGAGGAGAAGGAGATGGTGATCGCGGCTTCCAGGCAGCCACCTCTAGCATAAGCTGCATGTCACCAAAACAGGAGCGGCCCATGCAGGTAAGAGTGGTGGGGTGGTGTAGCGGGGTGAGGGGGACTCGATAGATAACGATGAGGGAACATTAATTATTTTTTTAATTTTCCTTGTCGTCTGTCAAGTCCCCCCACCCCACCCCACTCCACAGCCCCACCGCTCTTACCTGCAAGGGCAACTACTGCCTCTAAGTAACTCCTGGAGCCTCTGAAGAGATGCATCTGATCCAGAGATAGTTGCCGTTCTGCCAGAGTAATTTCTTTGTCAATTGCCCCACAGCTTGTATAAAAAAGGAGTCAAGGGCAGTGCCACATGGTTTTTAGAAATAGCTTCCTTGTCCCCGTGCAATTTCCATTTCCCCCTTTTTGCCCACTAAAATCCCTGGCCGCTGAAGAGAAGCTTAGGCCCCTAAGTAGAAGACACTCATCGTTGGCCTTTGGGTGGCAAATGTCAAAGGGGGGGCCAGCCCAGCCTCTTCTGGGCTAGGATGGGCCTGTCTTGGCCCAGACAGCACCCGGGTGCATCCGGTGTGAATCTCGTGCATGTCCCGCTCTGCAGGTTTAGGCGAACGCTTAGGAACATGTTGTGATGTGGCGTCACAGGGCAGTCTGGGGCATGCAGTCCCCCCCACAGCCCCCAGGTGGTGGCAAGGTCTGTTGTTGCATCCTGCGGTGCGGGTTTGGGTGAGCTTTTAAGACCACCAGGTGATGGTTGCATCCTGGCACATTGTGATGCAGCATCACACAGCAGTCTGGGGAATGCAGTCCCCCCAAGTAGCAGCAAAGTTTGTTGAAGCATGCCGTGCTGCAGGTTTGGGCGAGTGCTTAGGAGTGCATAGTGATGGGCGCCTCTTGGCACGTTGTGATGTGACATCGCAGGGCGGTCTAGGGCATGCTGCCCCCGTGGACCCCAGGTAGCGGCAATGTCCGTTGTTGTGTCCCCTGTTATATATTCTATTGGAGTCAATTTTAATTATTTTGGTGATGTAATATTATTTTAATTTTATTCAGACGTTTTGTGTGTGTGTATTTATATATATATATATATATATATATATATATATATATATATATATATGTATATATATATATATATATATATATGTATATATATATATATATATATATATATATATATATATATTCCCATGCGATGACCTCCGCTTTCCAGTCATAGATGAGGCGCACACTGGGAGATACGCATTTTAGCAGTTTATTTTAGCCGCACAGCAAAAACACCCGACAGACGCGTTTCGGCT
Organism: Calotriton arnoldi; assembly: GCA_963921515.1. Taxonomy (NCBI): domain Eukaryota; kingdom Metazoa; phylum Chordata; class Amphibia; order Caudata; family Salamandridae; genus Calotriton; species Calotriton arnoldi. The sequence goes on along the minus strand of CAWUFW010002325.1, from coordinate 1,436,330 downwards.
ACACGCCTTTGTCAATGTCGGTGGGGTCAACACAAATCATCATTTTTAAAGTCAATCATAAACATAAAGAGAGGAAAACAATTCATTCAGGCTATGTATGAAAAGTGAAGAGGGGTTCACTGAAATTCGAAGCACAAAACATGATTTTCATAGCGGCCATTTTGGAGTGGTGTTTTCAATGTACAATATAACAATGTATCTATGCCATCTACTGTAGTTCCCACATGTTAGCATTAGGGCATGAAACGGTATAGTTTCCCTGAGACATGCTTATATGTAATCCTCCTCCTGTGCAATACCATGTATTTCAAAAACAATACAATTTATTTTTATACTCGTTTACATGAGTGTTTTGGTTTCCTCCGATATAGCCCTGAATGGGCGATCTTTCCATACCACGAATAGTGTGAGCATGTATATGTCTATTTCATTAAGTGTTTTGCGTTCCGTTAAATCAAGCCCTGGATGGGCAATATTGTCAAAACACTTCATCAAAGAAATACTATGCTACATAGGTATACATTCAATATCCAGGTATACAAAGAGAATTCTTAAAATTATTCCTACAATGGCATTTTAATTGCATCATTCTATTCTTTCTCTAGGCGCAATTTCATGTCCTTACATTGTTAATAGCTTCTAACCCTTCCGATCTTTAAAGTGCCAATTTAAGTGCATTTATATTTATGTACAATAACCGTTCATGGAATATGTACCCACAATTCTTCCTCATTATTGAGGCCTAATGGAGTTTTTGTTTGTAATTCGATTATATATTTGGATTCCCACCTTCTGAGTTTCCTAACTCTGTCCCCTTCCCTTTCATCCTTAGGGATCTGATCTATGCAGAAGAACTTCAGGAGATTTTGGTTGGATTTATGCTTTTCTTGGAAATGGCGTGCCACGGGATATGTGACATCCCGATTTTTAATGGCACGCATGTGCTCAAGGACTCGTTTTTTGGTAGGATGAATGGTACTTCCTACGTAGTTTAAATCACATGGACAGGTCAAACAGTACACTGTGAAATCAGTGTTACAATTCATTAGTTTGTTATTTTTCTTTTTGTTGCCCTGCCTGGAATGGAAAATTCCTTTACCTTTTACTGTTTTTACAAGCTTTGCAGCTCATGCAGGGATAAAATCCTGTTACAATGTCTTTCTTTTTAGGACTTTTAGAAAAATGGCTCCTCACCAATTGATCCTTCAGGGCCGAGCCTCTCCTATATGTTATAAGGGGTTCTCTGAGATATGTGGCCCTATGATGTTATCTGTTTTTAAAATTCTCCAATTTTTTGGGAAGATTTGGAAAATTTCAGGAGACTGGGCCGTATACTCCGTTATCATCCTTATTTCTCCTTTCTTGTCCTGTTTTTGCTCTAGCATTTCATTGTCTACGAGCAACAAATTCCTTCTTTGTAACTTTTCTGCTTTTCTGTCTGCTTCTTTTAGCACCCTCTCCGTGTAACCTCGTATTCTTAGTCTATCGAATGTGTCAGTCTTAGATTTTAGAAATTCATTTTCTGTAGAACAGTTGCGTTTTAGTCTCACTAACTCCCCATAGGGGACCCCACTAATTTCGCTTTCAGGATGAAAGCTAACCGCGTGTAGAGTGCTGTTTCCAGCCGTTGGCTTCCGATATAATGTGGTTTGTAGGGTATTGTCCTTAATGTAGACTAATAAATCTAAGTACGGTACTTGTATATCACTGATACATTCCGTGAACTTCAAATTGCAGTTATTGTGATTGAGGGCTGCCACATAGATTTGAGCTTCTTCCTGCGACCCCTTCCAAATGATGAAGAGGTCATCTATGTAGCAAGCCCACAACACAATATTGTCCAGCCACTGCTCATTGTTTCCTGCCCAGGCCACGTGCTTCTCCCACCAGCCCACAAATAAATTTGCGTAGCTGGGGGCGAAGCACGTGCCCATAGCAGTCCCCTGCTCTTGGTGGTACAGCTCCCCTGAAAAAGGAAAATATTATTTCTAAGGCAGAAAGATATCAATTCTACTAGCATCAGGTTGTGTTCATAAAACTTCACATTTCTTTTCTGTAAAAAGAACTCAACCGCCCTGAGACCTTTTTCATTAGCTATACTTGTGTATAGACTTGTTACGTCTAATGTTATTAACAACATGTCAGGTTCCCATTCAATGTTTGCAATGATGCGTAGAAAGTCCTTAGTATCCTTTACATAGGAGCTCAAATCTTTGACCAGCGGATTTAAGAAGCAGTCAATGTAAACAGAGGCATGCTCCAGCAAACTGTTCATCGAAGATACGATTGGTCTTCCTGGTGGGTTACTTGTGCATTTATGCACCTTGGGAAGGTGATAAAATGTTGGTAGTTCCGGTGATTCACAGTAAATAAATCTAAAATTCACATCTCCTAGTATCCCCTTGCTCCTCCATTTATTCAGTATTCCATGGAATTTGTTGATGCTAGTTTCATACATGGTTCGTGTGACTATAGTATAGCATTCCTTGTTTGATAGTTGCCTCCAGGCTTCATTCTGATAGGATTTCCTGTCCATTAGCACCACGTTCCCCCCTTTATCCGAGGGTTTTATATCAAGTCATCGTCATTTTTCAAATCCAGAATTGCTTTCCATTGATTTTTAGAAATATTTTCCTTTGTAAGATTGGGACCTTTAGCTTGCAGTTTCTTCAAATCGCTGATAACAAGATCATGAAAAGTGTCAATTGCATCGTGTGCAGTCTGAGGAATAACATGTGATTTGATCTTTAAATTGCTGGCTGCTCCTACTTGTGTTATTCCTATTTCTTCCAGAATCCCAATTGTATCTGTTTGGCCCAAGATGTTTTCCTCTGTCTCTAGTTCCCATAGCATTTTCAGGGTCTCAATGTCAGCTCCAGTCAAAATACTCATTTCCGTGGGTATACCTTCTGTTACTGTTCTTGGTTTAGCTGGATGTAAGAGGTGCAGTTTCATTAATTTAATTTTTCTTATATATTTATATAAGTCAATGCGCACATTAGCATATTCAAATTGAGCTGTTGGGCAAAAGGTGAGGCCTAATTCAAGGACTTTTTCTTCCTCTGGTGTTAGTTGTCTTTTTGATAGGTTAACAATTGTCTGTTTGCTTGTTATTTCCATTTTCCCCCACGTTTGCTCCGTGTGACCCTCTGTGATGCTGCCCTTTCCTTTCTTTCCCCTTCTTGTTTTTCGTTTCTTCTTTCTTTTTGTGGAGGATGGGTCCGTGCTGCAGGTCGCTGCTTAACTTGTGTTATCAGTTGGTATTCCTGAAAAAAAGTTGGTGTTATTTCCTTTTCTTTCCGCACGGTTTGTTCCCCTTCCGATATTTCTACCTCCGATTCTGATGTTTCTCTGGAGGAGACTTTGTGTGTTTTTTAGAGACTATGGGGTCGATTCCGATTCGGGCCGGAAAACGTACCGACCGACTCGGAGCCGGAATTAATTCCGACCGACACGTATCGGTGCAGCCCGACCCGCAAAGTACGATGAGAAGCGTGCAAAACCCGACTGACTCGTACGGAACACAAGCCGAACGACCGAGCCGCGTGGAAAACAGCAATCCGGCCGGAAAAACACGCAAATCGAACCGACCGACACGCACCCGGAACAATCCCGAACGAAACGTACCCGCGAACTCCTACCCGCCAAGTACGATGCAATGCGTGGAAAACACGACCGAGTCGCACGGAGGACAAGCCGTACGACCGACACGCATAGAAAACTGCGAGCCGAAGCAACCCAAAACACCGCGACCGACGCGTACGCAGCATAGAAAACAGCACAAACACAGCGTGAACGAATCGGAGAAGCCCGTACGAGACAACTGCAGGGTCCGACTCGGTCACAAGAACGTCTCCTACATGCACAAAAAGAACAAAGGGAAAATACGCAAAAAAAGGCCAAACAAGCAATTACAAAGCCAATAAATACTGGGGGGCAGGGAACAAAGACACACCCACAACTCCACCCATATAAAGGACACAAATCCCTACCATGATCCTTTGCAAATTCAAATTACCTGCCAGCACTCAACAGACAGCAACCACACACCCACAGCTCATCCATCACACAAGCCACACACCATCAGCACCCCAACAAATAGCAACCTCACATACACCCAGCAAAACACACACTCACACACCTTCACCTGCACACCAACACACACATCACTCACCATCACCACCCATCACCATGCCCCCAAAGAAGAATCATAAGTTCCTAGATAGTGAATTGGAAGTCCTGGTAGATGAGATCCTCAGGGTAGAGCCACAGCTGTTTGGTACACTGGTTCAACAGACACTCATGTCGCAGAAAACCAAGATGTGGGAGAGGATCGTCGACAGGGTGAACGCACAATCACCATGTTTGCGCACAAAGATAGACATCCAGAACAGGTGGTATGACGTGCGCAGGAGGGTCAGGGAGCTGTTGAAGAAGGACTACCTCTTGAACCAACACACCGGCAGTGGCCCTCCTGCCAAGCCAGTATACCTCAGGCCCTGGGGGGAGAAGGTGCGGGCCATCCTACCACCAGTGAGCGTATATGGACTAGAAAACATCCCAGAGCCTGGTGAGTACACAACAAATGTACACAATATTGTGCCACAATACACACACATAACTGTCAAGGGGAGAGTCAAACCATGCACCCTTAGCAAATACACAGCAACCAGAACAGAACCATCCCAAAATGTGTATGTCAGTCAGATAAACACAACACATGCCATCTCATAGTGACATGTAACTGTGTCATCACATGTACAAACACAACTACAACTACAGCTGGGCAGTGGCACAAATATAACTAACAAACACATCCAGACATGTAGCCACCACTACAACACCACCACACAGTGAAGCCCACTGAAAGGAAGGAATACTGTGTATGCTGGGCAAGTCAGTGTAGCCAATAGCATCATGGGAGTCGTAGTCACAGATATTGCCCACCCTCACAATGCGCACATCAACACCACCATGAACCATGCTCACATCACAGGGAGTGGAAAACAACTGACAAGATGGCTGACACTGGCTACTGCTGTGGGGAGCACAAGGTCCTGCTGGCAACTGTGCACCAACCAACAGCAGGACACCACTGACTGACATCTTGCCATTGCTCTCACACTCACACACAGTGAAGTCCACCCAAAAGCAAGTAAGTATGGGCATGCTGGGAAGTGGGGTGGAGGCAATAGCATGATGGGAGTGGTAGTCACAGATATTGGTCACCCCCACAACTGTCCCATCAACACCACCCTGAACCATGCGCACATCACAGGGAGTGGAAAACAAGTGACAAGATGGCTGACACTGGCTACTGCTGTGGGGAGCACAAGGCCCTGCTGGCAACTGTGCACCAACCAACAGCAGGACACCACTGACTGACATCCTGAAAGACAACTTGCACTCCCTGCAATGGAAGCACGTTCCATGGTGGGATATCTGGCTGGGTGGGAAGGAGGACTCACAGCCCTGACCATAGTTACCAGCAGCGTTTCTCACACACACCCCTAACACAAACTCCACATAACTCACCTGGGAGAATGCATTGCCTCACACTCCAATCAAATATCCCACAAAGAACCACAACCCTGGGTCCTTCTGAGTGAAGCACAGGGACACACATGGGACTTGTAGCAAAACTAACCCCAGGATAACACTGTCAGCCATCTTGTCAGCACAGGCACACAACCCCACAGGGAAGCAGAGTCAAAGGGAAGGAAGCATGGGCATGCTGGGAAGGGGGGTGGAGGCAATAGCATGATGGGAGTGGTAGTCACAGCTCAACATCCCCCACCCACATGGCCCAGCAAGCTCACACTCAAGCATGCACACCCCACAGAGAGTGGAAAGCCCCATCAAAGATGTCTGACACTGGTGCTCTGTTGTGGGGAGCACAAGGCCATGCTGGGAACTGGCCACCAACTAACAGCAGGACATCACTGTCAGCCATCTTGCCATTGCTCTCACACACAGTGAAGTCCACCCAAAAGCAAGTAAGTATGGGCATGCTGAGAAGTGGGGTGGAGGCAATAGCATGATGGGAGTGGTAGTCACAGCTCAACATCCCCCACCCACATGGCCCAGCAAGCTCACACTCAAGCATTTACACCCCACAGAGAGTGGAAAGCCCCATCAAAGATGTCTGACACTGGTGCTCTGTTGTGGGGAGCACAAGGCCATGCTGGGAACTGGCCACCAACTAACACCAGGACACCACTGTCAGCCATCTTGCCATTGCTCTCACACTCACACACAGTGAAGTCCACCCAAAAGCAAGTAAGTATGGGCATGCTGGGAAGTGGGGTGGAGGCAATAGCATGATGGGAGTGGTAGTCACAGCTCAACATCCCCCACCCACATGGCCCAGCAAGCTCACACTCAAGCATGCACACCCCACAGAGAGTGGAAAGCCCCATCAAAGATGTCTGACACTGGTGCTCTGTTGTGGGGAGCACAAGGCCATGCTGGAAACTGGCCACCAACTAACAGCAGGACACCACTGTCAGCCATCTTGCCATTGCTCTCACACTCACACACAGTGAAGTCCACCCAAAAGCAAGTAAGTATGGGCATGCTGGGAAGTGGGGTGGAGGCAATAGCATGATGGGAGTGGTTGTCACAGATATTGGTCACCCCCACAACTGTCCCATCAACACCACCCTGAACCAGGCGCACATCACAGGGAGTGGAAAACAACTGACAAGATGGCTGACACTGGCTACTGCTGTGGGGAGCACAAGGCCCTGCTGGCAACTGTGCACCAACCAACAGCAGGACACCACTGACTGACATCCTGAAAGACAACTTGCACTCCCTGCAATGGAAGCACGTTCCATGGTGGGATATCTGGCTGGGTGGGAAGGAGGACTCACAGCCCTGACCATAGTTACCAGCAGCGTTTCTCACACACACCCCTAACACAAACTCCACAAAACTCACCTGGGAGAATGCATTGCCTCACACTCCAATCAAATATCCCACAAAGAACCACAACCCTGGGTCATGCTGAGTGAAGCAGAGGGACACACATGGGACTTGTAGCAAAACTAACCCCAGGATAACACTGTCAGCCATCTTGTCAGCACAGGCACACAACCCCACAGGGAAGCAGAGTCAAAGGGAAGGAAGCATGGGCATGCTGGGAAGGGGGTGGAGGCAATAGCATGATGGGAGTGGTAGTCACAGATATTGGTCACCCCCACAACTGTCCCATCAACACCACCCTGAACCATGCACACATCACAGGGAGTGGAAAACAACTGACAAGATGGCTGACACTGGCTACTGCTGTGGGGAGCACAAGGCCCTGCTGGCAACTGTGCACCAACCAACAGCTGGACACCACTGACTGACATCCTGAAAGACAACTTGCACTCCCTGCAATGGAAGCACATTCCATGGTGGAATATCTGGCTGGGTGGGAAGGAGGGCCGGATGTCAACCAAATACAACCAATGCAGACCATGTACACACCCCAACATTCACATAGAAATGCCCAAATAATGCAGGACAATGTGCTACACCAATATCAACCCCTGACTGTGACAACGTAGGACAATGCAATGTACAGGCCCGCATCCAGAGGAACAGTCACAACTGTCAGGTGTGTCAACCATTGATGCCTGCAGAAACATAACATACATTGTGTGTGTCTCCCAAAAACAGGTGATGATGGGGACACAGCAGCAGACGCTGAGGAGTCCCCGTCCCAGGCTCAAGAGGATACGGAGCTCACTGGTGTGGAACAGCCTCTGCCCTCCTCGGATGAAGAAGACCCACCTGGCACCTCCGGAGCAAGTCATCATGCAGCACCAGCAGGACCACCAGCTGCACCCCCTGCACCCACCCCTCCAACGACTGTCAACACACATACCACCCCTGCCAACATGGACAGACCAAGGAGCACCACCACCACCAGCACAGGGACCCTGGACCAACGTGGGGCCATGGACACCAACACCACCAACAACCCCCAAGGGGGACCAGGGTCACCTGTGCGTGCCACCTCTGGTACTGCACGTGTCGCCTGGGGTGGTGGGAGGGGTGGGAGACATAGGTCGCTGCTCGCAGAGGGGTCTGGACTGCATGATGACCCACAACTGGCACGCATAGCCGATGCGTACCAGTCCAGCACCGGAGAGCTCAGCCAGGTAGTGGGGCTCCTCAGGGACATTAAACAGCAGCAGGCTGCCCATCATGCCCGCTTGGACTCACACATGTCCCACGTGGAGTCCAAGTGGGACACACTGCAAGAGATGAAAGCGGTGCATAGGGACATATTACAATGCCTCCGCCAGATGAGCAGCAACCAGTCAACACCTCCCTGTGTGCCCACAACATCTGGGGCTGAAACAACTGCAACTGCCACAGGGAGGCAGGATGACTCTGGCGGAGAGTCCCCTGCACCGCAGCAGCCTGCACTTGAGGGTCCCCCCCAAAGAAGAGGGGTCGTCCGAGGAAGGACAACTGAGAGGCTGATGGCCATGCACAACCCCCAGGAAGCCAACACCTGTTCTGGATAATCACCTTTGTGCGCAAACTTTTCACCCTGTTGACTGCAACACAACTCCCCCACATGACATGGGGAGTACAAGTTGGACCAATGTCTCAGATGACTGTGGACTTGATACAGGACATTTCTGCTACCAGGACTTCCAATTCATCTAGGAACTTTGGATTGCAATCAAAATGTACAGCACTCACCATCCTGTGCACTATTCACACACATGTATGACAATAAACACACTAATACACCATACCTGCCTCTGTCGTGATTCCAACGTGGTTTCTGTCATGGAGATGATGACCAGCGAAATTACACTGTGCATGCTAACTGCTACAGCACGTACAACACAGGCATGTGAGTCATGGCAACGTGACACATATGAGGGAGACACACCACCAGGGCTACACAACAAATACACACCTAGGCCATCTGACTCATTGCCTACACTGATGTTGCCAGGAAATATGGTGCAATGCACAGACACAACACCTATTCACAGTCTTAGTCAACTAGCCCACTGGTGCAGTAAGCAAATGTCAGTCAAATGTGTGACCACAGACAACGCACATCACAAAGTGAAGCACAGGTTTATTACACATTTGCAACATGTTGTAACCACTACAGATGCAAGGTAATCCCACCTGGCAGCGGGCACACAGTCAACAAGTGTAGAAGGAAGGAAGTCCATGGGTGTGGCGCACATCACCTGTAGGGACATGACAGCTACCACCCTGGAAGTCGAATCACGGTGTCGGGGATCACAGTTGACCAAACGACTCTGAAAGTACCCTGTGAAGGACAGAAATGACACACAGTCAAAAGCACTGAAGAACAGGACAGAACTGCAATACTCATGCCCAATACATGTCACAAGATACCCACCCAGAACCAAGTTAGCATGTCAACACTGTTGGGGAGTACAGACTACCTGTAAGGACACATCGCTACACGCATACAGTCATGTAGCCCATGGACACACTCAAACAGCACCAGAGCACCACCAACACATATCATGCAAACTCACATCATTGACATGACATCTCTGGATACTCACATTCAGCTGAAGAAGTTGGTGATGAGCTGTGTGCGGACATCACCATCATCATCATCATCATCACTGGCATCGTGGTCCAGGCCAGGATCCTCCACAGGTGGCGGACATTGGTCATCGTCATCCAGGATGAGAGGCAACTCCTTCCGCACTGCCAGGTTGTGTAGCATGCAGCAGACGATGACAATCTTGCACACCTTTGCTGGGGCATATGGGAGGGACCCTCCTGTCTTGTCCAGGCAGCGGAAGCGGCTCTTCAGGAGACCAAATGTCCGCTCAATCACTCTCCTGGTCCGACCATGTGCCTCATTGTAGCGCATCTGGGCTGGTGTCACAGGGTTCCTGAGGGGCGTCAGCAACCACGGCATGTTGGGGTATCCGGAGTCACCTACATACAGACAATTGCACATTAGCTGAGTTGGAAAAGAGGGTGGAACACTACATTGCAGAACACACACAATGGTACAAAGTCAGTACACACCAACAAGCCAGGCACGCTGGTTCCGCATCTGTGACATCATCCTCGGGATGCGACTACCCCTCATCACGTAGGCATCGTGTGCAGAACCGGGGAAACGGGCACACACGTGTGAGATGCTCATATCTGCAAGACAGACCACCAGTGCATTGACCGAGTGGTAGTGTTTGCGGTTCCTGTATGCCTGCTCTTGGGCCTGTGGTGGTACCAAAGCCACATGTGTCCCATCAATGGAGCCAATGACATGCAGCATCCTCCCCAGGGCATAGAAGTCACTCTTCACGTCAGTGAGTTGTTGGAGTCTAGGGAAATAGATGTACTGGTTCAGGTATATCAACATAGCCTCCAAAACATCGCGGAGCACACGGCTGAACATGGTCTGTGACATCCCACGAGCAGTCGCCACAGTGTGTTGAAAGGTACCGGTGGCAAAGAAGTGTAGGGCTGCCATCACCTTCACCTCGGGGGTCAGCGCTGTAGGGTACGGCCGGCCAGGTTGCAAATGTGGTGCCAAGCGCACTGCCAAATCCTCAATCAGCTGCCTGGTGAAGCGGTACCGTCGGATGCTGTCACGTTCCACCATCGTTGCCAGGTCAGGGAATGGTCTATGGACAGCTGGTGCCCTGCAGTGCATAGGTGAAGAAAGAAAGATTGTCAGTCACCCCACATATGTGGCCTTGAACACACTCAATATCACATGATACATCATTATGAGGCACAAGTACATGATGTGTGCAGTTCTGTAAGGACATGTATGGCACATACATGGCCAACATCTAACATCACAGTTCAACAAGTGGCATCAATAAGTCCCAGGTTGTGCCATTGGATATCATGAGGCCGTGTCACAGTTCCCATCTCCTGCTGCCACGTTACAAACACACCCCACAGTGACATGTGAGGACAGATGTGCCCCAGGCATCACAGCTCAATGACAGGTAGATTCCCAGGGACCCTGTATTGCCACATGGACACTGGCATGACATGGTGTATCATGTATACACCACAGCAAAACAACCATGACCCCCACAGGTAGTGGTCCCTGTTGCCTCGGCAGGACAGACATGGACGCCTGTGACACACACATGCACAACATCAAAGTCCATGCACAAAGAACGTGGATGTGGAGACTGTCTCCCATTGTGCACATGAAATCAGAGACATTGTTAACACAACATGCACACAGACTGTGGAGGACCACCACTATTGTGCCAATGGGTCACCCTGGGTTAAACATACCATCCCACATGGGACTCACGGGGTATGTGACATGACATACACATACACCACCGTGAAATGTGACCATGGCACATGCACAGATATGAACAGTTGCACATCACAGTGGTCATGTACACGAAACACCAAGGATCCTGTCCCCATGAACACGTGCACAGCCTGGGGGTGGCTGCCCCCAAGTGACACCCACAGAACAACATGTTTGCCCCCATACACGGAATAGGTAATGCAGCCTTACATGCCTTAGGATACAGTTTGGACAGGCTGTGGTGTTGTAGGTGTGCCCCTCACTCCCTGGGAAGTATATGTGGCTGGCATATGTTCACCTGTGACAGGCATGGTGACATATGCCAGTGACTTGTACAGGGACGCGTTGGACAGCAATGGACCAATCGGTGCGCACACATTGGCCATTGCATTCAATGTGTGCTGGTACGTGTTGTATTCGCAATACGCGTTGGACAGCAATGGACCGATCGGTGCGCACACATTGGCCATTGCATTCAATGTGTGCTGGTACGTGTTGTATTCGCAAAACGCGTTGGACAGCAATGGACCGATCGGTGCGCACACATTGGCCATTGCATTCAATGTGTGCTGGTACGCGTTGTATTCGCAATACGCGTTGGACAGCAATGGACCGATCGGTGCGCATCATTGGCCATTGCATTCATTGTGTGCTGGTACGCGTTGTATTCGCAATACGCGTTGGACAGCAATGGACCGATCGGTGCGCACACATTGGCCATTGCATTCAATGTGTGCTGGTACGTGTTGTATTCGCAATACGCGTTGGACAGCAATGGACTGATCTGTGCGCACACATTGGCCATTGCATTCAATGTGTGCGGGTACGCGTTGTAACCTGGGTACGCGTTGAACAGCAATGGACCGATCGGTGTGCCCGGCCGGCCCATTGCATTCAATGTGTGCGGGTATGCGTTGTAACCTGGGTGCGCGTTGAACAGCAATGGACCGATCGGTGTGCCCGGCCGGCCCATTGCATTCAATGTGTGCGGGTACGCGTTGTATCCTGGGTACGCGTTGAACAGCAAGTGACCGATCGGTGCGCACCCATTGGCTATGGCCTGGCCTGGCAACGGACGCGTTTTCAAATTTTGAACGAGTCTGATGCTGTAAACTCAGTTAGTCACCCACAACAATGTTGCAAATTCATGGGTGTCATGAAGTTGAACGTTTGAAGGATGCTGTGGGTGTGTGTAAGTGGTGCAATTCCATGGATTGGCCAGATTCAGAAAATGCAAACGACTTGGACCTATCACTTTGGACACATGGGACAGTATCTGCCTCTGCAGCACACATATAATGCTGGCTGTTCCCCTGAAAGCTCACTTGCCTGCACTACATGCTCCAGGACGACATCTGCCACCACCACTGCTGCTGTATCTGCACCCTCTGGACCCTGCAATGGCACGTACTGTGGAGAGAGCCCCAGCCTTCAGCACTGAGGAGAACCAGGCCCTGCTGGACAGCCTCCTTCCACAGTACAGCAAGCTGTATGGGAAAGCAGGGGAGCAGGTGAGTGTTCTGTCCACTGCCTTCCTAAATGTGCATGTTGTCTGAGTAGCAAGGCTAACTGTCTGCACGCCACTGGCTAGCAGGCTCACTGAGTAGTTGTCACCCCTCATAGTGTGTAGTTACATGCACTGGACAGGTATAGTGCAGTGACAGAGCATTTAAACAAGGTTTTACTTCCCAGGCAATGATACCATGTAGTAACTGCTGGCATACTGTCCATGGCCATCGTTGCACTGCCTGTGTACATCATGTGCCCCTGTGATTGAGACATGTATATCCAACTGTGTAATGCACGGATATGTTGCATGTGTAGTAATGGCATTCTCACTTTGTCATCCTCACAGGTTGATGCCCACGAGAAGCAGCAGATATGGCTGACCATCGTCCGGGCAGAGAGATCCGTGGGGGTCTACAAGCGCCGGATCCGCAACTGCCAGAAGAGGTGGCAGGACCTTAGGGGCTGGACCCGGAGGATCGCACGGGTCCAGCTGAAGCTGTCGCCTCCTCACAGGAGGGGTGGACACCGGACCCTGACCCCCCACATGCTCAGGATCCTGGCGGTGGTCTTCCCTGATCTGGATGGGCAGCTGAAGGCCAGTGAGCAGCAAGGAGGGGGTGAGTCCATGACTGCATTGTGAACTATGTCTGCCATGCTATGTGCCCTCCTCTGGCCTGGTTAAACTTCCACAGTACATCAGTCATGTGGTCCAGGACCCATGTCCCTCTATTGTGCACTGCCCACTCCTCATCTGATACCCAGGTGTGGCCCTTACAGTCAGGGAATTGTGTCACTTGGGTACTGTGTCCTTGCAGTTTGCTTGACTCAAGGTGGGGGAAAGCAACTGTTTCCCTAACTCTGTGGTGGGCATCATGGGTGGGTCCATTGCTTACACAATGCCTGTGTTCTGACATGTAATCTGCGTGTTACTTTGATATGTGGTCCAATTGCTGAGCTGATCCACCACATGTGCCTGGGGTATCTGGCACACACCCATGCTGCGGGTGAGAACAATGTTTGGGCCCCAGGAGTGTGTATATTACGTGTGTCACACATACTTAGCCAGCTGCCTACTGTCCAGGGCTCATCCCTCATTCATGTGGGGCAGGACAGTCATGCCTACTCCAGGCCATACAATACACTCTGTACTCCCACTCCCGTGTATCAGCTGACACGTTGTGCTCAGTGAATTGTCCCCTCAGGTGTCTGCCTCTGTGTCAGTGTGCTGTGGCTTCGTTGTCAGGACTGCTGGGGTGTTTCTCGGTTGGGGCTCAGCATGCCACTGGAGATGTGACCATAGGAGACGATACTTGTGTGACACATAGGTGTTTGATCACCTGACCGTGCAGACTGGGGTATGCGAATGTGAAGTTCAGGCAGCTGTCTCCCATTCACAGCAGATTGTGAGGTGCTCAGGTTCAGAGGGTTGTGTTACAGGTCTCCCATATGTCCAATCGGTATGACCTGGACAGATAAGGGTTCAGATGATGTGGTGTGTGGGGGATGTACATGTGCACTTGTTCAGCTCCAGGACTTGCATTCCCCATGACCTACTATTGTGACACAGTGCAGAGTGTTGTTGTCTGGCTGCCCTGCCCATGTGACTGGAGACAGTGATGTATGACTTAGCAGGCATGCCTGTGCCATGGCATGTGACTTCCTATTAGTGATCCTGCAGGGGAGTGACATGTGCTACATGCACACCATTGTGGCAATGGCTATCAGGACATGGGTGCATCATGGTGTCTGTCGCTGGTATGCATCACATGCATTTCATATTTGACTCTGGGCATCCCTTTCATCCGGACACCTGTACTGACTCAGTGGCAAGAGTTGTGATGTGTGCATGTTCACATGCTTAACCGGGTTCTCTGCACTGTCCAACTACTGTGTAGGTGGTGCATGTGTCCACACTGGGATATTGCCATCCAAAAGACACCAGACAGATGGGTGCAAGGCCAGGTGGGATGTGAGTGCCATGGTTGACCGTCAGACTGACAATTGGCTTCTCCTGTTCTGTTTGGGCACTTTTAGCAAAGTTCAACTAAGGATGCCAGGGCTTGCTCTGTAATGTGCTGTACTAACTGTGGTGTGTGCGTTCGGTGCAGGTGACTGATGTCTGTCTGTTTCCTATTGATTGCAGATACATCCATGGCCACAGGAGGGGACAGCTCCACGGACCAGGAGGAGCCGCAGAGCCAGACTGGGTCAGCAGCCGAGGACTGGTCGGAGGGACCCAGTGGCACGGAGGGCGAGGGGAGCCACACCGAGGAGTCCTCAGCACCATCCACCTCAGCTGAGGACCACAGCAGCTCGGAGGATGACTCCCTTATGGAGGCGGGTGTCAGCAGCCACCACACCCCAGCTAGTGTTGCTGTCCCCGCCACCACCTCCCATTGGCTCCCATTCCCGAGGTCCGTGGAGGCTCCCATGTTCGGGAGCGTGTCTCCTTCGGGCCAGGCACCGCACCCCCTGCCCCTGTGTCCCCTGCTGCCCTGAGTGAGGAGTCTGTGTACCTCCTTCGCCAGCTCCATGTAGGGCAGACAGCGATGCTGAGTGTCCTCCATGCCCACACCACTCTGTTGACTCAGCTGGTGTCGTTCATGGAGGGCATCTCATCGGGCATGTCTGCCCTACAGAGGGGCAATAGGTCCATGGACTCCTCCCTGATGGCAGCAGTGTCCCTCCTCCGACAGTCCCTCACCCCTCCTGCCTCTGCCCCATCCACACTCCCCAGCACCTTACCTGTCCCAAGCACACACACACACACCGGCACAGGCAGACACCAGCACAGACACGAGCAGCACACAGACACACACGCCACAAACAAGACGCACACGCACGCACAGTCAGGGGACTGAAACCACACTCACAGGGGATGGGGCCCAGGCACACACACACGCATCCATGAGCACTGCGCAGTCCTCAGTTGCCTCTCCCTCCAAAGCCCCCTCCCTTGCCTCACCTGCAACCCCAAAGACACAGCGGCTCTTCCTCAGTGACCTCGGCCTCTTCCCCTCTGATCCAGCTGATACAGCATTCAGGGGGAAGAGGAAGCCCACCCACACGGAGCGGAGTGCCCCTCACCCCCGGACACCCTCCCCCAGGCGCAGACCGACTGACGCCCCCACCCGCAAGTCCCCCCGGACCCGGAAGAGCAAGACCCCGCCGCAGCCCTGCAGCTCAGGCACCAAGTCTCCTTCCTCCATCCCTCAGGCCCCCACTCCACAGGTGCCCCCACCACACCCTGCCCCAGGTTCTCCCACCCACAGATACACCATCCCCAAAAGGATCAGGTCTTCTCCCCCTGCCACTTGCTCTTCCGGCCCCACATCCCCCGCTGCGCTTGTCTGTGCCACTGGTGTGGTGAGGGTCTCCTCCCCCTCTGTCCTGCCCACCTTACCTGATCCCCATTCTCCTCCCCTGGAGGTAGGCACTGCAGTGGAGACCACTACCACCCTGTCTGACTTGGGCACTGCAGTGGCGAACCTGTCCACTCCATCTGCACGGTCCACTGCAGTCGTGCCGGCACCCACACCATCTGAGTCATGCCCCCCAGTTGTGCCGGCACACACCATGTCAGACACCTCCACTGCAGTTGTCAGTGGCTCTCCAGCACCCACCACCCCTTCCCTGCCTCCTTCTGGTGAGCCCTGATCCTGTCCCTGCGGTGCCTGGCCTGCCCCCCGTATGCCCCTCCGAGGGGATTGTCCCTGGTTTTCATCAGTGCAGGCATGCGTAGGGTGACATCTGCCACTGTCACCCTGTTTTGACTTTCATGATGGACTGGCCATTGGCCTTTGTTTATTTTTTACATGACTTCAACTTTTGAACCCACATATGCTGAATAAAGCAACTTTCTGTTCTCTAGTGCTTTTGCTTCTGATGTACATGCTGTTGATGATGCTAACCATGCCCTTGCTGCAGTGATGGTGATATTTGGTCTCATGAATATGTAGTGTTACTGTGCAGGAACCCATGTGGTCCAGGGGGACTGTGTCCTATCCTGTGTCCTATCCTGTGGTGTATCCATGTCATCCTTAGCAGCATCTGAGGGTGTCATGTTTTCAATATTTGGCAATGGGATTTCCTACTTATATTAGCAATGTCACATCTGTGGCTTCCACCCCTGCACATCTGTTGTGCTTGCCATTGTTCAATTAGTCTACTTCCCTGACCGTGTGGCCATCTCCACTGGACATGCAGGTTTGGGCATCAATGGGGAAGGACTCATCTGTGTTGTCAGTGCAACTTGCTATACATGTGTGTTGGATCTGTGCTGATGATTTCGTTGACACTCCCATGACCAGGCTGATGTGACAGGAGCCTTCATTTGGTGCTAATTGTTGACTGTGTGACCAAGTGTTCTGCTGACATGTTGGAACCCTACTGAGGCGACATATGGCACAGCTTTCCTCACACAGGAGTGGAGTCCCCTCATGGCAGTGTGTGCTCCTGTGACATCGCCTGCGCCCAAGGTGTGTGTTGTATGAGCATGTCTGTGTGTTCACTTCCATTTTGCTGTGCATGCTGGGATCCCTAGTGATGTTCCTGTTTGTGATGCTTGCTGAGTTTACCTATGTTCCCCCAAAGTCTTCTCCCTGGGTTCTCTGTGATGTGGGTGCATGGCACATTACTGGTCATCAGGGTGTCACCCATAGGTGTGTTTGCTGTCAGGGCTGAGTTTGTGGGCAGACGCTGATGGGTCACAGTCAGGATTCCCCATGGCACTTGTTGTTTACACCTGTCATGTGATTTCCGGTTTGTGTTAGCTTTCATTGGTTGTGACACGTTGTGTGTGTGACTGCTGGCACTCCTCAGGGTCAGGGCTGCAATGTTGGTAGTTGTCTATGTGTGTTCTTTGTGGGTGACCTTGGCTTCTTCATTGGTGTGTGACTGTGGCTGGGATCCCATTGGTTGGTGTGGTATTGCCGTCATGTCCATATACAGCGTAGTGTGCAGTGTGTCAGACATTCAGGAGTCTTGTTGAGTGGCCATGTGTGATGTGTTTCTGCACCTTGGTTCCCGCCACCCCCCCTGGGATTGTCATGGGTGCATGTGCAATGTCACCAGTGCATGTGAGCTTCACTGCTGCACATTGTTGGAGGTCGAGGAGTGTGGTGTTGAGTGTGTGCAGATGAGAGTTGTGGCCCGGCTAGACCCCTGCCTCCATATTGGCCTTGGCTTACTGGCCGTGCTGATTGATTTGTGCTTGTGTAGGTGTGATGGTAGTTTGTTGCTCATGACACATGACTGTGGTTCACAGTGTGAATGACATCTAGCTTTGTCATCACAGTGGGATTGTAATGCAGCCCGGGGTCACCACATTGTGGGGGCCCTGGGGGTAGTGCTGTGGTGTCTCTGTGTCTTGCTGTGTCAGTTTCTGTTCCTACATGCTTGTGTGACATGTGTGATTTGTGCTCCCTCTCATCTGACAATGCCTGATTGCCCACATAGGGAATTGGGATCCATGAGTTACCTTTGTGTGGCACTGTATGCACATCTGTGTAATTGGTATTCAGGCCTCCTCATGTGTTGTGTGGTTGCCTGGGGACACTGGTACCCCCTCACCTGTTGTGTTTGATGTGCAGTGTGGGTCTGCCTGTTTGTGTTTGTGCATCTGCACCACTGCATTGGCATATCTTTAGTGTGCCATTGGCTGTATGTTGTTTGGTGTGTTTCCCCTGCTGTCCCTGGGACTCCTAGGTCATCAGTCAGCACAATGATCATTGTTTGTGTGTCCCATTGCTGCCATGGTATGGTATCTGTTCACCTCACATCTACAGTCTCCACAGGGTATCTGCATTTGTGTGCCCATTGGTGCAAATATGTGGGTCTGCATTCTGATGGTCACTTCTGTCATTGTGTCATTGATGAATGTTGACAGTGTCAGCCCTCATGGGTGATGTTTGTCTGCACATGGCCAAAGGTATGTCTTATTTGCACTGCACTGTTTGCCTCCCCAATCTATGTTGCTATGGGACACAAGCACTACTTTGCCACTGATGTGTTTGTTGTTCTGTGACCAGGAATCATCCATGCAGTTTGGCAGTTGCAGCTTTTTCTTTGTCAACACTTACATATTGGTCACTGTGATGATGGGGGTTTGGACCCCATTGCCCCAATGTTCAAAATGTGCTTCAGCTATGGACCCCACACTTACATTTTGGTCACTGTGATGATGGGGGTATGGACCCCATTGCCACAATGTTCAAAATGTGCTTCAGCTATGGTCCCCACACTTACATTTTGGTCACTGTGATGATGGGGGTTTGGACCCCATTGCCACAATGTTCAAAATGTGCTTCAGCTATGGACCCCACACTTACATTTTGGTCACTGTGATGATGGGGGTTTGGACCCCATTGCCACAATGTTCAAAATGTGCTTCAGCTATGGACCGCACACTTACATTTTGGTCACTGTGCTGATGGGGGTATGGACACCATTGCCACAATGTTCACATTGTGCTTCAGCTATGGTCCCCACACTTACATTTTGGTCACTGTGATGATGGGGCTTTGGACCCCATTGCCACAATGTTCAAAATGTGCTTCAGCTATGGACCCCACACTTACATTTTGGTCACTGTGATGATGGGGGTTTGGACCCCATTGCCACAATGTTCAAAATGTGCTTCAGCTATGGACCCCACACTTACATTTTGGTCACTGTGATGATGGGGGTTTGGACCCCATTGCCACAATGTTCAAAATGTGCTTCAGCTATGGACCCCACACTTACATTTTGGTCACTGTGATGATGGGGGTTTGGACCCCATTGCCACAATGGTCATGGCCTGCTTGCATTGTGGGGGCCACACACATTTATGTGTGGCACATGTGATAGGGGGTCACATTGTATGTTCAAAGTCATGTTCAGTGTTGTAGGCATTTGACACAGTCTACACACGCTTGTCATGGTGTTGGGGGGGATGTCTTTATGTTGCATTCTTTATGTTGGTGTGTGCTTGTTGTGTCATGTATTAGCCATCCTGTGAGTGGGGGTGTTGTTGGTGGTAGGCATCCAGCCCCCCATGGGTAGAGGTGGTAGTAGTGGTAGGCATCTGACACCCCCTGGGTAGGGGTGGTAGTAGTGGTAGGCATCTGGCACCCCCTGGGTAAGGGTGGTAGTAGTGGTAGGCATCCAGCCCCCCATGGGTAAGGGTGGTAGTAGTGGTAGGCATCTGGCACCCCCTGGGTAAGGGTGGTAGTAGTGGTAGGCATCTGGCACCCCCTGGGTAAGGGTGGTAGTAGTGACAGGCATCCAGACCCCCATGGGTAGAGGTGGTAGTAGTGGTAGGCATCTGGCACCCCCTGGGTAGAGGTGGTAGTAGTGGTAGGCATCTGGCACCCCCTGGGTAGAGGTGGTAGTAGTGGTAGGCATCTGGCACCCCCTGGGTAGGGGTGGTCGTAGTGGTAGGCATCTGGCACCCCCTGGGTAAGGGTGGTAGTAGTGGTAGGCATCTGGCACCCCCTGGGTAGAGGTGGTAGTAGTGGTAGGCATCTGGCACCCCCTGGGTAAGGGTGGTAGTAGTGACAGGCATCCAGCCCCCCATGGGTAGAGGTGGTAGTAGTGGTAGGCATCAGGCACCCCCTGGGTAGAGGTGGTAGTAGTGGTAGTCATCTGGCACCCCCTGGGTAGAGGTGGTAGTAGTGGTAGGCATCTGGTACCCCCTGGGTAGAGGTGGTAGTAGTGGTAGGCATCTGGCACCCCCTGGGTAGGGTGGTAGTAGTGACAGGCATCCAGCCCCCCATGGGTAGAGGTGGTAGTAGTGGTAGGCAACTGGCACCCCTGGGTAGAGGTGGTAGTAGTGGTAGGCATCTGGCACCCCCTGGGTAAGGGTGGTAGTAGTGGTAGGCATCCAGCCCCCATGGGTAAGGGTGGTAGTAGAGGTAGGCATCTGGCACCCCTGGGTAAGGGTGGTAGTAGTGGTAGGCATCCAGCCCCCCATGGGTAGAGGTGGTAGTAGTGGTAGGCATCTGGCACCCCCTGGGTAAGGGTGGTAGTAGTGACAGGCATCCAGCCCCCCTGGGTAGAGGTGGTAGTAGTGGTAGGCATCTGGCACCCCTGGGTAGAGGTGGTAGTAGTGGTAGGCATCTGGCACCCCTGGGTAAGGGTGGTAGTAGTGGTAGGCATCCAGCCCCCCATGGGTAAGGGTGGTAGTAGTGGTAGGCATCTGGCACCCCTGGGTAAGGGTGGTAGTAGTGACAGGCATCCAGCCCCCATGGGTAGAGGTGGTAGTAGTGGTAGGCATCTGGCACCCCCTGGGTAGAGGTGGTAGTAGTGGTAGGCATCTGGCACCCCTGGGTAAGGGTGGTAGTAGTGGTAGGCATCTGGCACCCCTGGGTAAGGGTGGTAGTAGTGGTAGGCATCCAGCCCCCCATGGGTAAGGGTGGTAGTAGTGACAGGCATCCAGCCCCCATGAGTAGAGGTGGTAGTAGTGGTAGGCATCTGGCACCCCTGGGTAGAGGTGGTAGTAGTGGTAGGCATCTGGCACCCCTGGGTAGGGGGTAGTAGTGACAGGCATCCAGCCCCCATGGGTAGAGGTGGTAGTAGTGGTAGGCATCTGACACCCCTGGGTAGGGGTGGTAGTAGTGGTAGGCATCTGGCACCCCCTGGGTAAGGGTGGTAGTAGTGGTAGGCATCTGGCACCCCTGGGTAAGGGTGGTAGTAGTGGTAGGCATCTGGCACCCCTGGGTAAAGGTGGTAGTAGTGACAGGCATCAAGCCCCCATGGGTAGAGGTGGTAGTAGTGGTAGGCATTTGACACCCCTGGGTAGGGGTGGTAGTAGTGACAGGCATCTGGCACCCCTGGGTAAGGGTGGTAGTAGTGACAGGTATCCAGCCCCCATGGGTAGAGGTGGTAGTAGTGGTAGGCATCTGGCACCCCTGGGTAGAGGTGGTAGTAGTGGTAGGCATCTGGCACCCCTGGGTAGAGGTTGTAGTAGTGGTAGGCATCTGGCACCCCCTGGGTAGGGGTGGTCGTAGTGGTAGGCATCTGGCACCCCCTGGGTAAGGGTGGTAGTAGTGGTAGGCATCTGGCACCCCTGGGTAGAGGTGGTAGTAGTGGTAGGCATCTGGCACCCCCTGGGTAAGGGTGGTAGTAGTGACAGGCATCCAGCCCCCCATGGGTAGAGGTGGTAGTAGTGGTAGGCATCAGGCACCCCCTGGGTAGAGGTGGTAGTAGTGGTAGTCATCTGGCACCCCCTGGGTAGAGGTGGTAGTAGTGGTAGGCATCTGGCACCCCCTGGGTAGAGGTGGTAGTAGTGGTAGGCATCTGGCACCCCTGGGTAGAGGTGGTAGTAGTGGTAGGCATCTGGCACCCCTGGGTAAGGGTGGTAGTAGTGGTAGGCATCCAGCCCCCATGGGTAAGGGTGGTAGTAGTGGTAGGCATCTGGCACCCCTGGGTAAGGGTGGTAGTAGTGGTAGGCATCCAGCCCCCCATGGGTAGAGGTGGTAGTAGTGGTAGGCATCTGGCACCCCTGGGTAAGGGTGGTAGTAGTGACAGGCATCCAGCCCCCTGGGTAGAGGTGTTAGTAGTGGTAGGCATCTGGCACCCCATGGGTAGAGGTGGTAGTAGTGGTAGGCATCTGGCACCCCCTGGGTAAGGGTGGTAGTAGTGGTAGGCATCCAGCCCCCCATGGGTAAGGGTGGTAGTAGTGGTAGGCATCTGGCACCCCTGGGTAAGGGTGGTAGTAGTGGTAGGCATCCAGCCCCCCATGGGTAAGGGTGGTAGTAGTGACAGGCATCCAGCCCCCATGGGTAGAGGTGGTAGTAGTGGTAGGCATCTGGCACCCCTGGGTAAGGGTGGTAGTAGTGGTAGGCATCTGGCACCCCTGGGTAAGGGTGGTAGTTGTGACAGGCATCCAGCCCCCATGGGTAGAGGTGGTAGTAGTGGTAGGCATCTGGCACCCCTGGGTAGAGGTGGTAGTAGTGGTAGGCATCTGGCACCCCTGGGTAGGGGTGGTAGTAGTGGTAGGCATCTGGCACCCCTAGGTAAGGGTGGTAGTAGTGGTAGGCATCCAGCCCCCATGGGTAAGGGTGGTAGTAGTGACAGGCATCCAGCCCCCCATGGGTAGAGGTGGTAGTAGTGGTAGGCATCTGGCACCCCTGGGTAGAGGTGGTAGTAGTGGTAGGCATCTGGCACCCCTGGGTAGGGGTGGTAGTAGTGGTAGGCATCTGGCACCCCTAGGTAAGGGTGGTAGTAGTGGTAGGCATCCAGCCCCCCATGGGTAAGGGTGGTAGTAGTGACAGGCATCCAGCCCCCCATGGGTAGAGGTGGTAGTAGTGGTAGGCATCTGGCACCCCTGGGTAGAGGTGGTAGTAGTGGTAGGCATCTGGCA
This sequence comes from Calotriton arnoldi, assembly GCA_963921515.1. Lineage (NCBI taxonomy): Eukaryota > Metazoa > Chordata > Amphibia > Caudata > Salamandridae > Calotriton > Calotriton arnoldi. Next base: position 1,413,174 of record CAWUFW010002325.1, on the reverse strand, counting down.
CCCCCTGGGTAGGGGTGGTAGTAGTGACAGGCATCCAGCCCCCATGGGTAGAGGTGGTAGTTGTGGTAGGCATCTGACACCCCTGGGTAGGGGTGGTAGTAGTGGTAGGCATCTGGCACCCCTGGGTAAGGGTGGTAGTAGTGGTAGGCATCTGGCACCCCTGGGTAATGATGGTAGTAGTGGTAGGCATCTGGCACCCCTGGGTAAGGGTGGTAGTAGTGACAGGCATCAAGCCCCCATGGGTAGAGGTGGTAGTAGTGGTAGGCATCTGACACCCCCTGGGTAGGGGTGGTAGTAGTGACAGGCATCTGGCACCCCCTGGGTAAGGGTGGTAGTAGTGGTAGGTATCTGGCACCCCCTGGGTAGAGGTGGTAGTAGTGGTAGGCATCCGTGCCCCTATGTGTATATGTGGCATTGGTGATGGCCAACCCGCCCCTTTGGTGCTGCTGTTGCTGGTGTAAGTAATTTCTGCATCCCTCTGTGTGTGTGTGATGTGTCGGGTACGTGTAGTTTGTTTTTGTGGTTGGTGTCTGACTTACCTTCTGCGCCGTACGCGTCCGTGCCTGTTCCGGTAGTAGATGTAGAATATTGGTAGGATCGGCACGATGGGATTCATGGTTGGTTTGTCTCGTTCGTCTTTCTCGTTGCTTCGCCTCGTCCTCGTCGCTGGCGTGTTCGTCTCGTAGCCGTGGATCGTGTTGTGGCGCGAATCGGAGCTTATGTGCGCCTCTCCCGGATGCTTTGACGTGCCGTGCGTAGCGACGGGTTCAGCGCGTACGGGAAGCGCATCGTACTTGTCCGGCCGGACGGGGCTGCATTTTGGCTTCCGTGCGACTCGATTCTGCGTTTACGGATCCGGCTCGGTCGGGGAACAGGACCTGGATTTTGTGAGTACGACTGGGTCGGAATCTATGCTGTTGTGCGCATCGTACTTGCTCGTTTGGAATAATGTGCGGTTCGGTCGGGAAACAGGCATTCGCATGGCTTTTTTCCCGACCGAATGATGTTAGGTGCGCCTCCGACCGAGATCGGAATCGGCCCCTAAGGTGCTTCCTAGGGCCATCAAATTTTTTAGCAAATGTTAGTATCCTTCCGGATTCGTAATCTACTTCATCACGAAGCAACTTAGTTTGTTTCCGATGCTTGATTACATTTTCATAGTCTATGAGGCGTTTTTTCACGCGTTGGTGCAATTCTTCTTTGAGTTTGGTATCTTTATCAAGTGCTATTTCTTCTTCAATGACTTTAATTTCATCCAGCAGTTTTTGTCTATCACTCCAAGCGTACTTTACAAGTATCCTAACCATTCCTATTGCGGAATCATGTGTATATTCTGACCACTCTTGTAATAGTAGTGGGTGCGGATTTTCATAAGAAGGGGTTGTATAGATTCGAAGCCCTCTTGGTATTCGGTTGGCGTCCAAATAGCGTTGTAGGGAGGTGGCCTCCCACCACTTTCTCGTTTCTTTTTCATAGATTCTTTCTAGCTTGTTGTACAGGGACTTGAGGTTATTTGGTCTCGTTTGACTTCCTGTCCCCTCTTGTGAGTCAGTATTCGTTTTGCGCACAAAAAAAAAATATATATATATTATCTACTGGCGGTCGCCAGTAGATAGTTATAGTTAGGACCTATTTTCCATAAGAAATCCGCAACATTCTATTTGAAATAACTCTGGCGGCGGTTGACGAATCTTCGCGAAATTTTCAAACTTTATGGCCCGCTCCGGTCCGCTCCTACCCTGAAAGTCTCGGGGTGATTCGTCAAGCGGGGCCGAGAAAAAGGGGAGTCCCAAAACGTGTTTTCCCCATTCATTTTCCCATAGGAAACTTTAGCCACGGCTACAGCCCGAACTGCTGAACGGAATTACACCAAATTTGGCAAAGAGGTAGTTCTTGGTTCAGAAAGAACCCTTTTTGTTAAATGGTGTAAATCAAAAGGAAAATCACATATATATCTATGGCCGCGTCGGATTCGCGCACCCTCCCGATGACCAGCTGTATGCTAATTGGCTGTCAACACTCCAAACCAGGAAGTGTTGGCAGCCATCTTGTGACTCGGTAGAACCGAGTCACAAGAAAACAGTAAAAACAATCGCGCAAAACGCAAAAAGGGGGCAGGGTAGAAACACCCTGACCCCCTAGGCCTGCTCAGGGGGTCCTACAAGGACCCCCAAGGCCCCCAATTTTTTTTTAAATCGGCAAAAAACGCGCTGGGTGCGCGGATCCTGCCGATAAAAGAAAAATCAAAGCGCGGTCTCCCGCGCTCGATGCTATTTGCCCCGGGTGGGCCACGTCCCGGGGGCATGCGGGGGTTGGTTTTTATTTTATGTGGGGGCCTCTAAGGCCCCCAAGCCCCGGGGACCGCCACCCCCGGGGCTTTAAAGAAAATGGTGCGGGAGGGCTCTCCGCCCTCCCGCAGCCCCGGGGACCGCCACCTCCCCGGGGCATCTTTTTTTAATAAAGAATGACCTGTGTGGGGGCTCCTGCCCCCCACATGCCCCGGGACCGCCACCTCCCCGGGGCACTAAGAAAATACATGTGGGGGTCCGTTTCGGACTCTCCAAGCCCCGGGACCACCACCTCCCGGGGCTATGTAGAAGTGGGGAGGGGGCCGCGTGGCCCCCTCCTGGAGCCTGTGGTGGCCCTGGGGACCGCCACCCCCAGGGCCGGCTCCTGCAGTGTCCCGGGTGCCTACCCCGGGACACTGCTGTTTGCAATGGCAGGGCGGGAGCCTCGCGGCTACTGCCCTGTCATTGCAAACTTGCTTTGCTTCATTGAAGCGAGAGCAGGAAACCTGCTCTCGCTTTAATGAAGCAAGCAGATTGCTTTTCCATAAGGGAGCTGCATGTCAGCAGCTCCCTTGTGGAAAGCAATGCCGGCTCCCGTAGGACGCGGGGAGCCGGCGGGACTGTGGGGTGATTGGGGACCCCCACAGTCCCCAACCAGAGGCCAGGCCCCGGGGGATGGGGTCCCCAGGGCCATTAGTGTCCCGGGAGGGGGCCAAACGGCCCCTCCCCAAAATGTAATAAAAAAATAAAAAAATTACAAAGGCCGGCCCCGGGGATGGGGTCCCCGGGGCCTAAGGAGGCCTGAGGAGGGGGCAACGCAGCCCCCTCCATGAAAATTAAAAAACAAAAAGGTGGCAATGACCCGGGGGATGGGGTCCCCGGGCCAAAATTGGCCACGGGAGGGGGGCCCACGTGGTCCCCTTCCCGTTGCTTTTAAAAAAAAAATAAAAGGGGGTCAGGCCCTGGGGGATGGGGTCCCCAGGGCCCAAAATAATTAAAAAGAAGGGAGGCAACACAGCACCCTTTTATTAAAAAAAAAAAAAAAATCCGGCATCGCGCCGGAGGCCACGCCCCCTCCTTGGCAGCACTCTGCAAACGCGACCCCTGGCGCGTTTGCAAAGGGGGAACAAATTCCCCTTGAATACTGGGGGTCCCTGGGGGCCAACTAGCCCACCAGGAACATCCAGTATGCGCCACAGGGCTGGGTTGCAGAGAGGTGGTCCAGGCCACGCCCCTTTTTACACCTCTCTGCAACGCAGCTCTGTGGCGCTTACTGGCGGTACCTGGTGGGATAGTTGGACCCCAGGGACCCTCAGGATTCAAGGGGACTTAATCCCCAACTCAAAATGCGCCACGGGCGCGTTTGCACAGTGGTGAAGGGAGGGGCGGGGCTTCAGGTGAAATGTGTGCAAACAGGCCCTGTGGCGCGTTTTAAGATGGGGAATTAAATCCCCTTCAATCCTGAGGGTCTCTGGGGGCCAACTAGCCCACCAGGTACGTCCAGAAAGCGCCACAGAGCTGCTAGGCAGAGAGGTCCAAAAAGGGGCGTGGCCTCTGAACACCTCTCTGCAACGCAGCTCTCTGGTGCATACTGGAGGTATCTGGTGGGCTAGTTGGCCCCTAGGGACCCTCGGGATTGAGGAGGAATTAATTCTCCAACTTAAAACGCGCCACAGGGCGTGTTTGCAGACATGTCACCTCAGGCCCCACCCCCTTCCTTCACCATTGTGCAAATATTCCTCTAAAATCAGCCGAACTACGAATTCCGATTTAATCACCTGTTATCAGGAGAGACCTCAGTGCTGCATCTTTGAGCCCAGTACTGATCCTGAAAAGTAATTCTAACCGTACTTACCAGTAACTTGAATTTCCTTCCATAGGCTAACATTGACTGGTTTCACTTGGAAATTCTTCAAAGTGTGGAGTTTTGGAACTTTATAATATTCCTCTAAAATCAGCCGAACTACGAATTCCGATTTACTCACCTGTTATCAGGAGAGAACCCAGTGCTGCATCTTTTAGGCCAGCACTGACCCTGAAAAGTAATTCTAACCGTACTTACCAGTAACTTGTATTTCATTGTATGTCATTTGAGATGTCATCAGTGATGTCATCAGTGATGTCACTGACCATGTCATGAGTGATGTAATATGTGACATAATCAGCAGTGCATTGCGGGGGCGCGAGTTATAGTTAGCTGAACTAACTATAACGGGGGAATTTCACGGGTTTTCTACGAGTGCAATGTCCAACTAACTATAACTGTCCCTAAAACCTATGGTTTTTTTCAGTGAATTTCAAAGGTTTTTTAAATGCTAATTTCTAACTATAACGTGCCTGAAACCTATGGTTTTTTCAGTGAATATATATATATATATATATATATCACTGCTTTCCGCGTTGAACTGAAAGGTTCTTCCCTGCAACAACGGACACGGACCAAATGAGTAAGTGCAATTGTATTTATTTAATCTTCAATGTCGCCATAACGTTTCGGCTCGTCCGAGCCTTTTTCAAATGACATTGTATTCTTACTTGACTTTCGCTTTTAAAGTGACCAGTGCAATTAACCAACAATCACGTGCAAATGGTGCCCATAGACATAGAAAAATTTGTAGTTCATTGACAATTCATGAGTAAAGTTAAAAAACCAACCGCAAGTTAAAACATTAATATATCGTAAAATCAATATAAAATGTATAAAAGGACATGAGGATAGAGACAGCAGTAAAAATAACATCAAATTTACAAAAAAGATGTTTGTGCATAAAAATGCTGACCTGCCGCCAAAATCAAATTGAAATAATATTAGCATAAATGCATTGTATTTGTTAAATCTGTCTCACTCCATAAAAGCAAGATTTGTTTGTCCACAACTGGGAATCCCAAAATTTATTAAAAAGGACCCCCGTTAACTCACTCATGGTTTTAAGCTATTACCATAATATTCTCATGCATGTTACGTGACACCTATTGAAACAATTAATTGTTGTGTTTCGGGTTAAATCCCATTTCCTAACGCCACGTGCATGTAGTAATGTTTGTATATGTCAATGAAGCCTACAAACGTGCATAAAAAATATATAAAATATCCTCCGTGATGAAATTGACCTAAACTCTGTGTCTGTTAAAATCAGGAAATAAAAGGTGCAACGATAGTTACTATATTAATTGACCCTTTTCGTAGTTACAGAGCAACCTGAGGCAGATTTTAAAATATTAGATCTATTTCTGGGTTTCAAATGGAGGATAATACTGTTCCATCACCTATCCTCAATGTTATCAAGATTTATCTTGTTAGAATATATGGAATAAATTATATGAGACGACCCCAATAACTCCCCCCATCCATTCTCTATAGTTTAACCTTTATATAATGTAAATTCCTGTCTTGCTAATTCACCGTTATGAACAGGTTTGTAATTGTCACACTTCTTTGCATAAAAATATGTAAATAGATATAAATATATAAATATAAATTCATAAATATAAAAATGCATAACAACCAAATATAAAATACATTATCACTCTACATAAAAGACCCAGTGTAAAAATTTAAAAAGGTAATATAGAGTAGAGAAGTGTAGAGGTTAAAAGGAGCTGCCATCACATAAAAATAAATACCATAAACATTCGACCCGAAAATAGATAAAATATACACGTTGTCATCTACCCCAAACATGTGTGCAAATCCTCCGTGGCGTTCAATCCCCCTGGGGTTTTGGAATCAAACTGGAGAATATATCTTGTCTCTAATCTACGCAGTTTAGATTCCCTATCACCTCCCCTTCTACTAGGAGGGATTGCATCCACCACATAGTACTTGAGACCCTCATTATTGCTGTTGTGATACTCCCTAAAATTTCGCGCCACAGGATATGTGTTATCTTGTTTGGATATAGCACGTAGATGTTGCAAAATGCGTTTATTGACAGATAACTTAGTGCTACCTATGTACAGAAACTCACACGGACATTTCAGTACATATACTGCATATTCTGTTTTGCAAGTTAGGAGTTTCTGGATCCTATATTCCTTATCACTGAAGGGGGTTTTGTACGTTTTTGTATTAATCCCATGGAGACAAGCCTTACAGGATTTGCACTTATAAAACCCTTTATTGGTCTGTAACCAATTGGATTTATCAATGGTTTCCGGACTGGTGTTAACTAGGCAATCTCTCATTGAGGGGGCCCTACTATGCGTAATGGACACCCTACGTGGCAACGTGGGTCCAATTACTGGGTCATTCAGAATTATCGGCCAATTTTTGTTTATAATTCTATGAAGGCTAGCATGTTGCCTACTATATCCCATGATAATTCTGAATTGATGGGTATCCCCCTCCTCTTCATGTTTCTCAATCCTTCCTTCTTGAAATGTTGTATGGTCCACCTCCCCCTTGTCTTTTAGGAGTTCTTCCCTGCTGTACCTCATAGATTTAATAATAGCACTATTGATGATATTGTCAGAGTATCCCCTCTCACGGAATCTCTGTTTGCTACTGACCTGTGCCGCCTTCAGATCTTGATCGTTGCTACAGATACGTCTGAGGCGTAGCATCTCCCCATACGGGATGCTATTGATGAGGTGTGCCGGGTGTGCACTACTTGCATGTAATGTAGAATTTCCAGAGGTGTCCTTTCTATAGAGCCTAGTCTCAATCTGGTTATTGAATATAAATACCTCAGTATCTAAAAAAGTAATGGATGTTTGGCTCATTGTTACCGTAAAATGGAGGTTCAGATCATTATTATTGATTTCAGTCACAAAATCATCTGCCTGCTGTTTGGTACCATCCCACACTACAAACAAATCATCAATATATCGCAGCCATACAATCACATTGTCATCAAGGATTTTGCCAAAGTTGCGTTTGAGGACCCTTTCCTCCCAGCTGCCCATATGCAGACAGGCATAGCTGGGATATATGTGTGTGTGTGTGTGTCAAGGGCCCGATTACGATGAGGCTTTCCGAGCCTCATTGCGGTTTTACTTCTGACTGCCTAATTACAATCTAGGTGGTCAAAAGTGAAACTGGCGGGTCATTCTGGATGGATTTCGACGGGCTCAAGGAGCCTGTCAGCCAGTTGGAGACCGGCACGTAATCCCAATGGACGGCATTTCCGCTGTTGGGATTACAATGTTGGTTTCTGACAGGCTTTCCATGTCGGGCTTTCCAACTTGGAAAGCCTGTCGAAAACCAACATTGGGGGCCCCTAGCAGGGCCCCCTTCACTCTGTGGCCTCCGGTTGCAGCCCGAGGGGGCGCCTATGGTGCCCCCCTGTGAATCCCTGCACCGTGTAGCAGGCACCGTAAGGCGCCTGCTACACGGTGCAGGGATTCACACAAACTCTCATTTCTCTATGGAAGCTTGTGCTACGACCAGTTTACGGCTGCAGCACAAGCTCCCATAGGGAAATGGGAGTATGCAACTGCACCATGTGTGGTTGCATTGTAATTGCGGTGTTGGGACCGCTGACCAGGTGTCGGTCGGTCGGTCGGTCCCGAGACCGCGATGGTGTCAGTCGAAGGCAACTCCGACCGACATCGTAATCACGATCATAGTGTTTACAGTTTAATGTAATTATTTGTTTAACATAAAAAGTCATTTTTGTGTTTATTAATGATAATGTAATTATTTTGGCAATATTGGAGTCAATATTGAGTGAGGCGATATTTTTTACATATCATATGTTTATTTAAAGGTGACAGTATTTTTGTTTCTGATGTTTGATTTTTAGATATTAGTAAAAAAATTATTTTCAACAATGATATTTGGGTTCTCCAACTTTGTGGATTTATTAGTTAAGTATATGAAAGTGATATTTTTGTTAACAATATTTATTTTCCAATATTCTTGTGTTTCGTTATTGTATGCATTGATATAATCTCAGTGATCCTGTTTATATTCTTCTCTTCGATTGCTTACCCAAATGATTGGATCAATCAGGTGCTACCCACTACCAATCACTACAGAACACTGTCTTTGCCGTGTCTGCATGACAATGTTTTTCGGATTATGTCCAGCCTTGTGTTCCTGGACAATTCACATTTGATTGATATCCGGGGAAGAGTTATTATGCCAGTGACCCCTGAGGCTTGATTCCAGTGGCACAGTCAGCCCTGCACGCACGTCTGGGCATACCCATGGCCACTTAGTTGTCACATCGAATACACAAAAAGTGTTGAGATGAATGCTTGCAAATCCCTCAGAGTAGCATTCCAAACCATCATTTTTTTGCCCACTATGCCAACTTAGACGCATTCATTTTCATGGAAATATAGGGGCATATTAACAAGGTGCGGCGATAATATTATCGCCGCTTTAGAGCCCGTTTTCGGGCGAAAAGCGGCGATAATATTATTGCATTATCAACAAGGACACGCTAGCGCGTGTATCCTTGCATTAGCGCCCTTGTCAGCACGCCTCCCATCGCATCGCTAATGAGATGCAAAGGAGGCGTGCCTGACCAGACTCCTTGGGTAAATATCGCTAACCCAGCTTCCTCATATTAACAACGAGGGTTAGCGATATTTAAAATCACGTTAAGTATGTCTTAACGCAGGAATTTAACGTCTGTTAAATTCCTGACTAAGGCATACCTAACATGGGGGGTGGATTGTGTGGCTAAGACCACAGGCCCTATCACCAAGGATATCGCGTTGTCCATGGAACATCGCTGGAAAACCAGCGATGTTCCATGGAAAACATCGCTATCACTGGAATAATTATCGCTATTGCGCTATGCGTTGTTAATACAGCGCTAGCATGGCGATAATTATCTGCGATAGCCGGCGATAAAATTCCTCACGCTAAGAGCGGCCAGCGATAATTATCGCTGCCGCTTGTTGATATGCCCCATAGTTTTGCAAAAGGACCAGCTCATTTTCTTAGTAAATACTATTTACTTGAAGAGGCCTTTGTTTTAGTAAAAATGTCAGTGGAAAAGTTCATATTTCGCTCAAAAGAATTCCAAAGCTTTTATGTGAGATAAGTTTTTTGTATTGAGCATTTCAAGTATTCTTTTTAAGGAACTGAAATTAACATAACAATAGGGTATGTCTAATAAGAAAACCACAACTTGTGCTTTTGTTTGAGAAGAAACCACAAGCAAAAGCTGGGCCTATTTGCCTGTTTTAATTAAGGATAAACAGTACAAGCTACAAACAATTACTGTATGGTTCTTAGTCAGTATTTTGGCAGGTTGCAGTGACATATTCTTCTTCTTATAAATTATTGCACAAACCTGCACAAGCTGGGCTGAAAATAAATGTTTTTTATGTGTGCAAAAAAAGAAAGCTTTGTGGGAGATTTAAAAATGCCCTTGCCAGCCCACTGATGCGAGCGAGGTAACAAAACACGGGGCATATTAGCAAGACCTACGTTAAAATTATCGCCGTTTTAGCGGCAGGAAACTGCCGCTAAAATGGCGATAATGGGCTTGCTAATATGCGTTATAGAATTCCAATAGAAGCCCAGGTTAGATGTGTAGGACATCTAACCTGGGCTTCTATTGGAATTCCATAACGCATATTAGCAAGTCCATTATCGCCTGCTTTAGCGGCAGTTTCCTGCCGCTAAAACGGCGATAATTTTAACGTGGGTCTTGCTAATATGCCCTCACGGGCATATTAACAAGGCGGCGATATGAAATTATAGCCGCTTTTGCGTCCGTTTTCGGGCGAAAAGCGGCGATAATTTCATCGCCTTATCAGCAAAGACACGCTATCGCGTGTTTTGCTGACTTAGCGCCCGTTCCCAGCACGCCTAACTTTGCATCGCTAATGAGATGCAAAGTAGGCGTGGCTGTGAAACCAAACAGGGATAATATCGCGAAGGCAGCTTCGCGATATTATCAAGGAGGGTTAGCGATTATTTAAATCGCGTTAAGTATTCCTTAACGCAGGAATTTAACGTCTGTTAAATTCCTGACTAAGGCATACTTAACATGGGGGGTGGATTCTGTGGCTAAGACCACAGGCCCTATCATCTAGGATATCGCCGTTTTCCACCATGGAAAACGGCAATATCCACGCTATCTCTGGAATTTTATCGCCTCAGCGATGCGCGTTGTTGATAATGCGCTAACCGGGCGATAAATTACAGAGATAGCCGGCGATAAATATGCATGCGCTAAGCGCGCTTTGCGATATTTATCGCCGGGCCTTGTTAATATGCCCCCACGTTTTTCTCCCTTCAGAGGGAGCAAGCATAGGTAGCTACTCTGTCCAGCCGAGAGCAATGCCATCTCCCAGACCATGCGGGGAGCTGACTGAAGCCATGGGGGCACCAGGGCGGCACCCAGTGCGATTTCCCTCCCCTTTTAAAATAGATTAAGCCCTGGGAATTGATTCATAACTACTTATAACAACAGTGCAGGAGAAGTTAAAAGTATTATGAAAAAACATTGGCTGACTTTGACAATAGAGAGAAGTCTGGCCGATTACATTGATGAAAATCCCAAGATCACCTTTAGGAAAGGCAAAACCTTAAAGGATCACCTTAGTAAGAGTGATGTAGGAACCGCCAACATCAGGGCATCTACCATTGAGGGTTTCTTTCTATGTACCTCCTGCAAAGCCTGTAGATACATTTCGAAGAGGAGCAAAATCAAGTCACCCATTACAGGCAGTACCATCAAAATCAGGTCATATTACACTTGTTCATCAGACTTTACTATGTCCTACAGTGCCCTTGTGACCTGTAGTATGTAGGCAGTATGGTGCATCCTACCAAGAAAAGAATTCTGGAACATCAAAGAGCCATCAAACACTTGAATTTACAGTATCCGGTAATCAGACATATCCATACTTATCACAACAGAGACATATCTAAACTAAAATTCTTTGTAATAGATCATGTGCCAGGCCCCAAGAGGGGAGGTGATAGAATCAAATCATTGAGAGAGTTGGAATCTGAGTACAATATTAGTCTTAATAGCAAGACACCTACCAGTCTCAATACAGAAAAGGAATTATCTGTACATTTGGGATGAAATAGATTGTTTGATCTCAGTCTTTTGATTACAATTTTTACAATCTCCAAACTGTTTACAAAATATTCTCCACCCACTACATGTGTATGAAATTGATTAATGAATTGGATAATTTTCTTTCTTCTCACGTATTCGGTAATTTTTACATCTGAGCTTTAGCTCTGCTCTATGATGTAATTTATTGTAAATACGATTTTAATTCATTGTCTGCACTATATATATTTCTTCTGCACTTCTTTATGCTAATCAGTAACAAAATGTATTAGTTTATTATTTTTTCACATTGGGGTGAGATTAATATAATTATGTTTCTGTCTTTCATCTTTTTGTCTTTACATGCTCCACACCTAAATAAAAAGCGGAACCTTCTTACTGGAAGTTTGAAGCACGCATCTACGTGCCGCTATCATTTTGTTCTTTTGATACCCAGATTGGGGTTTGCGGTAGGAGATGAGCAACTCACATATTTCAGAGTATCTCCATTAAACATAATTTTTTACTGCAGTTGTAAGTGGGTGTGCGCCAGGAAATGAAGTCCAAGATACTTTTGTTGTGAAAAAAGACTTTATTGCGCTGGACGCAAAGAAAAATATCCAGGGCTAAATCCAGCCCGAAAGAGAATATCCTAGTCGAATGGTCTCACGGGTCCGTCTTCCGTCTGTGAGCGTTCTCAATGGAGCACCTACAATGGACTACCTCTTCATGACTGCTTTTTACTTTTTACCTCGCTTTACCTAAAGCCCTGATGAAGTTCTCCAAGGGAAAACGAAACGCGTTGGCTGAGCCAAATGCTCTATTATCATATGGGAAATACTCATTCGAAATAAAGACTTTTTACACAACAAAAGTATCTTGGACTTCATTTCCTGGCGCACACCCACTTACAGCTGCATTTTCAGGATCTGGGACACAGAGGCATCACTTAACGACTGGTGCCAGGGTATCGTTGCGTTAAACTTTTTTGAATTAAGGAAACTTGCCTGAGGTGCAGAACTAACAGTCCGCCGTTGAAGCTTTGTTTTCTTGTACTATAATTTTTTACTGTGATAGACTGACTTGTGGCTGTGAGAGGGCTAGTCTCCTAGATATCATGCCCACTGGGGCTGAATTGTAGCCCTATCGAGCACTGGGTAATCTCATTTCGGCTGTAGTATGTGCCCACATGGACTGAATGGTAACTTGTTGTGCCGATTGCATTTATTTTTGATTTCAAGCACTAACTAACGTAGCATGTTTCTAATGGCTGAGGGAGATGACGAGATGAATGACATATAACAACAGTACTTCTAATCAGCCGCTCATTATCTAGCCTGGGCAATTTGAATCTTATTAAACATAAGTTTTGCTATGCAACAGTTGGGTACACATGTATGTTAATTATTTATGGGTTATAAGAGATATTGTTTTATTGTTCACAACCTGAGCATTGGTATTATATGAATGTGCACAGATGATGATTTATAATCATGATTATTATGTCCTAATGTAAAAACATACATTGAATATATCAGGCATGGAAAAACGTTAAGATCATGAACAATATACACAATCTTTATCAATTGATCCAATGATGTGCATATTCATTGTAACACAGTAAGATGGCCACCATGAGTAGGAGTCAGATCGCAAGCCTGTTAGACCTTCTTTTATGTTTATGCGGGTTTTCAATATTTAATATGCACGAAGATATGAGCACGGCTGAGTCAAGTAGTTGTGATTTATATATATATATATATATATATATATATATATATATATATTATCTACTGGCGGTCGCCAGTAGATAGTTATAGTTACAACCTATTATCCATAGGAAATCCACGACATTCTATTTGAAATAACTCTCTTGCCGGTTGACGTATCTTCGCAAAATTTTCAAACTTTGTGGGGCGCTCCGGTCCGCTCCTACCCTGAAAGTCTCGGGGGATTCGTCAAGCGGGGGCCGAGAAAAAGGGGGTCCCAAAACGTGTTTTCCCCATGCAATTTTCCATAGGAAACTTTAGACACGGCTACAGCCCGAACTGCTGAACGGAATTACACCAAATTTGGCAAAGAGGTAGTTCTTAGTTGAGAAAGAACCCTTTTTGTTAAATGGTGTAAATCCGTTCAGTAGTTGCTGAGAAAATCAAAAGTAAAAGTACATATATATCTATGGGCACGGAGGATTCGCGCACCCTGAGCGCACCCTGCGCGCACCGTCCCGATCACGAGCTGCATGTTAATTGGCTGTCAGCTGGCTGTCAACATTCCGATTCAGGAAATGTTGGCAGCCATTTTGTCCCTCAGTAGAACCGAGGGACAGAAACAAGTGCGCTAAGCGCACAAAGGGGGCAGGGTAGAAACACCCTGACCCCCTAGATTTGCTCAGGGGTCCCACAAGGACCCCTGGGCAAAAAAAAAAAAATGTTTTTAAAAAATCGGCAGGATGCGCTCAGGGTGCGCGAATCCTGCCGAAAATCGAGCGCGGTCTCCGCGCTCGATTGTATTTGCCCCGGGTGGCCCAAGTCCCGGGGGCATGGTGGGGGTTTAATTTTATGTGTGGGGGGCCTCAAAGGGCCCCCCAAGCCCCGGGGACCGCCACCCCGGAGAGACCTCAGTGCTGCATCTTTGAGCCCAGTACTGATCCTGAAAAGTAATTCTAACCGTACTTACCAGTAACTTGAATTTCCTTCCATAGGCTAACATTGACTGGTTTCACTTGGAAATTCTTCAAAGTGTGGAGTTTTGGAACTTTAAAATATTCCTCTAAAATCAGCCGAAATACGAATTCCGATTTACTCACCTGTTATCAGGAGAGACCTCAGTGCTGCATCTTTCAGCCCAGTACTGATCCTCAAAAGTAATTTTAACCGTACTTACCAGTAACTTGAATTTCCTTCCATAGGATATCATTGCCTGCTTTTTGCTGAAAAAGTTTCTAAGTGTTGATTTTTGAAACATACAAATATTCCTCTAAAATCAGCCGAAATACGAATTCTGATTTACTCACCTGTTATCAGGAGAGACCTCAGTGCTGCATCTTTCAGCCCAGTACTGGTCCTGAAAAGTAATTTTAACCGTACTTACCGGTAACTTGAATTACCTTCATAGGCTAACATTGACTGGTTTCACTTGGAAATTCTTCTAAGTGTGGAGTTTTTGAACTTTATAATATTCCTCTAAAATCAACCAAAGTACGAATACCAATTTACTCACCTGTTATCAGGAGAGAACCCAGTGCTGCATCTTTTAGCCCAGCACTGACCCTGAAAAGTAATTTTAACCGTACTTACCAGTAACTTATATTTTCTTCCATAGGAATCCATTGTCTGGTTTTCAGCAAAAAGTTTCAAAGTGTTGATTTTTACAAACTACAAATATTCCTTAAAAATCACCTGTATGACTTAAACGCATTCTTTCAACTGTTTACAGGAGATGCACCAGTGCTGGATCCAGGATCCAACACTGAGTAAGAAAAAGTAACGATAACAGTTTTTACCTGCTAAGTGAATTTCCTTCCATAGGATAACATTGGTGATTCTATGAGAAAAAGTTTCTAAGTGTCAACTTTTAAAATACAATAATATTCCTTAAAAATCACGACTGTAACCAAAACGCTTTTACTCAACTGTTTACAGGAGATGTACCAGGACTGAATCTAGGATCCAGTCCTGTGGTTAGAAAAGTAATCCATAAAGTAACTAATTGTATTTAACTAGAAATTCACATTGAGCTGAATGTTGCATTGTGTTTGAAAATGTGTTGCCCATTGCAACAACTGTAACTACTGTACTTAAAAGTCTATTGCCTATGTGCAAAGTATTTAAACTAAAGTAATTCATTCTGAGAAAGTATTTTTTGTAATGTAATGTATAATGTAATTACAATGTAATTTAAAAAATAAAATATGTAAAAAAAATTGTTTCTAAAAATGTAGTAAATCAGTATGAAAAAAATTAATATAACAATTAATACATTTAAAAATTGTCATTTACAAAACCTTTGAAATTCACTGAAAAAACCGTAGGTATCAGGCACGTTATAGTTAGAAATTAGCATTTAAAAACCTTTGAAATTCACTGAAAAAACCATAGGTTTCAGACACGTTATAGTTACAAATTAGCATTTAAAAACCTTTGAAATTCACTGAAAAAACCATAGGTTTTAGGGACAGTTATAGTTACTTGGACATTGCACTCGTACAAAACCCGTGAAATTCCCCCGTTATAGTTAGTTCAGCTAACTATAACTCGCGCCCCCGCAATGCACTGCTGATGACGTCACATATTACATCACTCATGACATCACTGATGACATCACTGATGACATCTCAAATGACATCACTGATGACATCATCCACGTGATAATCTGATGCACCTCCTCACACCCTAATATAATCTTTGATACACCCACTCTAAATTACAGACTGCCATTCGCAAAACCATAGACACACCAACACCAATAACTACATACCCACTCACTGATTCTTAGGTCTACACACACACATCCACTCACTCACCCGTACAGTCACTCATACTTACGGTCACTCAGTACAGGACTATCATATGCACTCTTACTCCTATATAGACACTCAAACAACGCCACTCATCCATAGAGATACTCAGACACCTAGTCAGTCATGCAAATAATTAAACACACTGCCATTTACTCACCTATACAGTTATACACACACCAGCTCACTTACTCATACAAATAGTAGCACATTGTTACGCTCTTATACAATCACTGATACAAGCACACACTCATCCATACAGCCACTATCACAATCACTCACTCTTGCTTATAGCTATTTATATACTCCAACACACATATATACTGCCTTTCACATATGTAGTTACTCACACATGTACCACTGGGACATACATTCACTCACTAACACACTCTTACACACACTTACCCACCCATACAGTCTATCACAGATGCACTCTTGAAACCATCCACCCAGTGAATCACCCACTCACACATCTATGCACAGAGTTGCACACACCCCTCCCACACAAACACTCAGGCACCCATACAGATACTCAGACAAGCATTCAATAACTCATATAGACACTCATTTAGCTATTCACAAACACATGCAGCCACTTACACAGCAACAGACAGACGGATACAGACATTCACCCAGATTAGTCACTAACCCATGCATTCAGTAAGATACGTTAAATCACTCACTTATAGAGTCAGTCACGCACCTACTAAATCATCCATACAGACACTTACACACCCACTCATTCTTCAATACGTCTTTTCCTATATATATTAAAAATATTTAAACTTTACAGAAACACACAGTCACTGGATGATGTCATCAGTGATGTCATTTGAGATGTCATCAGTGATGTCATCAGTGATGTCACTGACCATGTCATGAGTGATGTAATATGTGACGTCATCAGCAGTGCATTATGGGCGCGAGTTATAGTTAGCTGAACTAACTATAACGGGGAATTTCACGGGTTTTGTACGAGTGCAATGTCCAAGTAACTATAACTGTCCCTAAAACCTATGGTTTTTTCAGTGAATTTCAAAGGTTTTTTAAATGCTAATTTGTAACTATAACGTGTCTGAAACCTATGGTTTTTTCAGTGAATATATATATATATATATATATATATTTTTTTTTTTTCAATCAAATGCCCAAGGAGCTCAGGGAAGCACTCGACAGTTCGCCCACCTTCCGGCATTCGCGATCAACTTGTCTTGATTATCACTGCATGAATTCTCTGTGCCTGACGCGTTCCACGGCTCTCTGCCGCTTTTTCAAAGGCATTTTGCATAAGGTTGACGCAGGACGCTTCCTTCTTTTATAATGCAAGGCGTGTTTTAATGAAGTATTTAACCCTCGTGGGACTCGCTAAGTGCGTCTCTTGGTGTACAGCCTGATGGGACATGTAGTCCTCGAAGCAATGAGATCAATACCCTGAGTGGGTTCCATGCGTCAACCTGTAAATAAAAAGCTTTATGTTATCCTTGGTAGGCTGCAGAAATATCAAGGCAAGGCTTCTTTTCAAAACGGCTCACTGTGCTGACTGGCATGGATGCAGTTCCTCGCCTCAGCCTCTCAATTTAGGAGATGGTGCATTCCCCCACGGCCAGGGCACCGTGTCACTATTTTTTCAATCAAATGCCCAAGGAGCTCAGGGAAGCACTCGACAGTTTGCCCACCTTCCGGCATTCACGATCAACTTGTCTTGATTCTCACTGCATGAATTCTCTGTGCCTGACACGTTTCACGGCTCTCCGCCGCGGAAACGCCCCGTCGCTTATCCAGCGGACCGGCAGCACCTTCATATTTGGGTGCCATGAGTAATTGGAAAGCCGATATTGTGTGGAAATGGACAAGTGAGGTACTAGCGTGTTTCCCCTCGACGGAACCCACTTGGGGAAAGTAACTTTTTGCAAGAAGTTCTGAACAGCGTTCACTATGGGAACTTTAGGACTACATGACCCAGAAAGCTTACCTGCAATGAAATCCTACCAAGGCGGGGTCAATGTGATGAGTCCATAAAGCAGTTTGAACTTTCAGCATACACCCAATGAATAAGGGTATAGAACCCGAAATGCGTATGGCGCTTCTGTTTGGAGGGGTGTATGCGCTGTACCTACTTCCCGCAATAAAGAAGAAAAGATTTCCAATTGTGATGGCGTTTCTATGCAGGGCAACCTGATGTGTTTTGGTATTGAATTTGCGGTGTGCCTCGCCGCGGTAACGCCCCATCGCTTATCCAGCGGTCCAGCAGCACTTTCATATTTGGATGCCATGAGGAATTGGAAAGCCGATATTGTGTGGAAATGGACAAGTGAGGTACTAGCGTGTTTCCCCTCGACGGAACCCACTTGGGGAAAGTAACTTTTTGCAAGAAGTTCTGAACAGCGTTCACTATGGGAACTTTAGGACTACATGACCCAGAAAGCTTACCTGCAATGAAATCCTACCAAGGCGGGGTCAATGTGATGAGTCCATAAAGCAGTTTGAACTTTCAGCATACAGCCAATGAATAAGGGTATAGAACCCGAAACGCGTATGGCGCTTCTGTTTGGAGGGGTGTATGCAATGTACCTACTTCCCGCAATAAAGAAGGAAAGATTTCCAATTGTGATGGCGTTTCTATGCAGGGCAACCTGATGTGTTTTGGTATTGAATTTGCGGCGTGCCTCGCCACGTAAACGCCCCGTCGCTTATCCAGCGGACCGGCAGCACCTTCATATTTGGGTGCCATGAGGAATTGGAAAGCCGATATTGTGTGGAAATGGACAAGTGAGGTACTAGCGTGTTTCCCCTCCACGGAACCCACTTGGGGAAAGTAACTTTGTGCAAAAAGTTCTGAACAGCGTTCACTATGGGAACTTTAGGACTACATGACCCAGAAAGCTTACCTGCAATGAAATGCTACCAAGGCGGGGTCAATGTGATGAGTCCATAAAGCAGTTTGAACTTTCAGCATACACCCAATGAATAAGGGTATAGAACCCGAAACGCGTATGGCGCTTCTGTTTGGAGGGGTGTATGCGCTGTACCTACTTCCCGCAATAAAGAAGAAAAGATTTCCAATTGTGATGGCGTTTCTATGCAGGGCAACCTGATGTGTTTTGGTATTGAATTTGCGGCGTGCCTCGCCGCGGTAACGCCCCGTCGCTAATCCAGCGGACCGGCAGCACCTTCATATTTGGGTGCCATGAGGAATTGGAAAGCCGATATTGTGTGGAAATGGACAAGTGAGGTACTAGCGTGTTTCCCCTCCACGGAACCCACTTGGGGAAAGTAACTTTGTGCAAGAAGTTCTGAACAGCGTTCACTATGGGAACTTTAGGACTACATGACCCAGAAAGCTTACCTGCAATGAAATCCTACCAAGGCGGGGTCAATGTGATGAGTCCATAAAGCAGTTTGAACTTTCAGCATACAGCCAATGAATAAGGATATAGAACCCGAAACGCGTATGGCGCTTCTGTTTGGAGGGGTATATGTGCTGTACTTACTTACCGCAATAAAGAAGAAAAGATTTCCAATTGTGATGGCGTTTCTATGCAGGGCAACCTGATGTGTTTTGGTATTGAATTTGCGGCGTGCCTCGCCGCGGAAACGCCCCATCGCTTATCCAGCGGTCCGGCAGCACTTTCATATTTGGATGCCATGAGGAATTGGAAAGCCGATATTTTGTGGAAATGGACAAGTGAGGTACTAGCGTGTTTCCCCTCCACTGAACCCACTTGGGGAAAGTAACTTTGTGCAAGAAGTTCTGAACAGCGTTCACTATGGGAACTTTAGGACTACATGACCCAGAAAGCTTATCTGCAATGAAATCCTACCAAGGCGGGGTCAATGTGATGAGTCCATAAAGCAGTTTGAACTTTCAGCATACAGCCAATGAATAAGGGTATAGAACCCGAAACGCGTATGGTGCTTCTGTTTGGAGGGGTGTATGCGCTGTACCTACTTCCCGCAATAAAGAAGGAAAGATTTCCAATTGTGATGGCGTTTCTATGCAGGGCAACCTGATGTGTTTTGGTATTGAATTTGCGGCGTGCCTCACCGCGGAAATGCCCCGTCGCTTATCCAGCGGACCGGCAGCACCTTCATATTTGGGTGCCATGAGTAATTGGAAAGCCGATATTGTGTGGAAATGGACAAGTGAGGTACTAGCGTGTTTCCCCTCGACGGAACCCACTTGGGGAAAGTAACTTTGTGCAAGAAGTTCTGAACAGCGTTCACTATGGGAACTTTAGGACTACATGACCCAGAAAGCTTACCTGCAATGAAATCCTACCAAGGCGGGGTCAATGTGATGAGTCCATAAAGCAGTTTGAACTTTCAGCATACACCCAATGAATAAGGGTATAGAACCCGAAATGCGTATGGCGCTTCTGTTTGGAGGGGTGTATGCGCTGTACCTACTTCCCGCAATAAAGATGAAAAGATTTCCAATTGTGATGGCGTTTCTATGCAGGGCAACCTGATGTGTTTTGGTATTGAATTTGCGGCGTGCCTCGCCGCGGTAACGCCCCGTCGCTTATTCAGCGGACCGGCAGCACCTTCATATTTGGGTGCCATGAGGAATTGGAAAGCCGATATTGTGTGGAAATGGACAAGTGAGGTACTAGCGTGTTTCCCTCCACGGAACCCACTTCGGGAAAGTAACTTTGTGCAAGAAGTTCTGAACAGCGTTCACTATGGGAACTTTAGGACTACATGACCCAGAAAGCTTACCTGCAATGAAATCCTACCAAGGCGGGTCAATGTGATGAGTCCATAAAGCAGTTTGAACTTTCAGCATACAGCCATTGAATAAGGATATAGAACCCGAAACGCGTATGGCGCTTCTGTTTGGAGGGGTATATGCGCTGTATTTACTTACCGCAATAAAGAAGGAAAAATGTCCAATTGTGATGGCGTTTCTATGCAGGGCAACCTGATGTGTTTTGGTATTGAATTTGCGGCGTGCCTCGCCGCGGAAACGCCCCATCGCTTATCCAGCGGTCCGGCAGCACTTTCATATTTGGATGCCATGAGGAATTGGAAAGCCGATATTGTGTGGAAATGGACAAGTGAGGTACTAGCGTGTTTCCCCTCGACGGAACCCACTTGGGGAAAGTAACTTTTTGCAAGAAGTTCTGAACAGCGTTCACTATGGGAACTTTAGGACTACATGACCCAGAAAGCTTACCTGCAATGAAATCCTACCAAGGCGGGGTCAATGTGATGAGTCCATAAAGCAGTTTGAACTTTCAGCATACAGCCAATGAATAAGGGTATAGAACCCGAAACGCGTATGGCGCTTCTGTTTGGAGGGGTGTATGCAATGTACCTACTTCCCGCAATAAAGAAGGAAAGATTTCCAATTGTGATGGTGTTTCTATGCAGGGCAACCTGATGTGTTTTGGTATTGAATTTGCGGCGTGCCTCGCCGCGGAAACGCCCCGTCGCTTATCCAGCGGACCGGCAGCACCTTCATATTTGGGTGCCATTAGGAATTGGAAAGCCGATATTGTGTGGAAATGGACAAGTGAGGTACTAGCGTGTTTCCCCTCCACGGAACCCACTTGGGGAAAGTAACTTTGTGCAAAAAGTTCTGAACAGCGTTCGCTATGGGAACTTTAGGACTACATGACCCAGAAAGCTTACCTGCAATGAAATCCTACCAAGGCGGGGTCAATGTGATGAGTCCATAAAGCAGTTTGAACTTTCAGCATACACCCAATGAATAAGGGTATAGAACACAAAACGCGTATGGCGCTTCTGTTTGGAGGGGTGTATGCGCTGTACCTACTTCCCGCAATAAAGAAGAAAAGATTTCCAATTGTGATGGCGTTTCTATGCAGGGCAACCTGATGTGTTTTGGTATTGAATTTGCGGCGTGCCTCGCCGCGGAAACGCCCCATCGCTTATCCAGCGGTCCGGCAGCACTTTCATATTTGGATGCCATGAGGAATTGGAAAGCCGATATTTTGTGGAAATGGACAAGTGAGGTACTAGCGTGTTTCCCCTCCACGGAACCCACTTGGGGAAAGTAACTTTGTGGAAGAAGTTCTGAACAGCGTTCACTATGGGAACTTTAGGACTACATGACCCAGAAAGCTTACCTGCAATGAAATCCTACCAAGGCGGGGTCAATGTGATGAGTCCATAAAGCAGTTTGAACTTTCAGCATACAGCCAATGAATAAGGATATAGAACCCGAAACGCGTATGGCGCTTCTGTTTGGAGGGGTATATGCGCTGTACTTACTTACCGCAATAAAGAAGGAAAAATTCCCAATCGTGATGGCGTTTCTATGCAGGGCAACCTGATGTGTTTTGGTATTGAATTTGCGGCGTGCTTCGCCGCGGAAATGCCCCATCGCTTATCCAGCGGTCCGGCAGCACTTTCATATTTGGATGCCATGAGGAATTGGAAAGCCGATATTTTGTGGAAATGTACAAGTGAGGTACTAGCGTGTTTCCCCTCCACGGAACCCACTTGGGGAAAGTAACTTTGTGGAAGAAGTTCTGAACAGCGTTCACTATGGGAACTTTAGGACTACATGACCCAGAAAGCTTACCTGCAATGAAATCCTACCAAGGCTGGGTCAATGTGATGAGTCCATAAAGCAGTTTGAACTTTCAGCATACAGCCAATGAATAAGGGTATAGAACCCGAAACGCGTATGGTGCTTCTGTTTGGAGGGGTGTATGCGCTGTACCTACTTCCCGCAATAAAGAAGGAAAGATTTCCAATTGTGATGGCGTTTCTATGCAGGGCAACCTGATGTGTTTTGGTATTGAATTTGCGGCGTGCCTCGCCGCGGAAATGCCCCGTCGCTTATCCAGCGGACCGGCAGCACCTTCATATTTGGGTGCCATGAGGAATTGGAAAGCCGATATTGTGTGGAAATGGACAAGTGAGGTACTAGCGTGTTTCCCCTCCATGGAACCCACTTGGGGAAAGTAACTTTGTGCAAGAAGTTCTGAACAGCGTTCACTATGGGAACTTTAGGACTACATGACCCAGAAAGCTTACCTGCAATGAAATCCTACCAACCCGAAACGCGTATGGCGCTTCTGTTTGGAGGGGTGTATGCGCTGTACCTACTTCCCGCAATAAAGAAGGAAAGATTTCCAATTGTGATGGCGTTTCTATGCAGGGCAACCTGATGTGTTTTGAGATATAGATATAGATATATAGATAGATAGATAGATAAATAGATAGATAGATAGATAGATAGATAGATAGATAGATAGATAGATAGATAGATATAGATAGATATAGATAGATATAGATTTATTAAGGGTGGGCGAAGTTGAACAAACTCCGCAACAGAAACCTCATATACTTTGGCAAAATAACAAGTATCTCTGTCTTTACATGCTAAAATGCATATAGTCATTTCACAAAAGTGAAAATGAAAGTTTAGCAAGCAGTGAGAGAGGTGATGATTTTGGGATCCTCCCTAACCTAGGGAGAGAACCAAGCAGATGCCTTGAAAACAAAGAGCACATCTTGCTGAACGATTCGGTGGTGGTCCCATCCTCTTAGGACCACCCCAAGCACAGTTATGGGCAAAAATACAATCCCAACCAAAGGCCCTGCAAAGCATTATGGGACGAGATTAGCAGTGGGCTGTGAATATTATAGTATCCAATATCAAAATAATTCTACAAAGAGCTGCAGTTCAACTAGTGGTTACTAGGTGTCCCTCACGAGTCAAATGCAAAAGCATTGAAATTATTACATCAAGCTGCAGTTCCACTAGTTGTTACTAGGTGTCCCTCATGAGTCAAATGCAAAAGCATTGAAACCCTTTCATGAAGCTGCAGTTCCACTAGTCCTCCTGCTTCCCAAGGAAGAGAGAACGCACATGAGGGCTGATGGATTAGGGCTTTTTTATTGCAAAGGGACCCTCCGACCCAGCAGAAAGGAGGGACGCATTTCGGCTGACACAGCAGCCTTTCGCAATATATATATATTCCAGCTCCAGCACATGCAGAATTTCAGCACACGCAAGGCACTCACGGGGTGGGCTTGTAGTTCACTTTATTAATTGCAGACGCGTTTCAGCCTACAGCTTTCCTCAGTGCTTAAAGTGTCATTATTTGATGCACAGCGTTCCATTTTAAATAAAAAAGACTCTCTCCTGATTGGCAAATTCAGGGTGGTGGCAAACAAAGAAGGACTACAGAAATGTTCTCTCTATCCGGCCGCCATACTAGTAAGGTGATGACACATCTGGAGCTGGAATATATATATATATATACACATATATATATGTGCTTGGGGTTGAGGCGTTGGCGTTGGGGACCCGAGGCAGCCATGAACACCTTTATTACGGGATTCACTCGGCTCACATTAGCCCTCTCCCTCCTTTGCTGGGTACATCAGCGCTCACTGAAGCATTATTCAGCTCCGTAACCAACAGTGACTGGGGAATTGCATGCTGGGATTTGGAGTTTTTGAAACGCCAGATCACAGCTGTAAGCAACAACGACGGAGCCTGCTATACTCCAGCCAATTGGAGCACCTTAGAACATTCAAAGGAGGGGAAGAGTGTAACCCAGGGTAATTAGGCATCTGAGGAAGGCAGAAATGCCGAAATGCATCATGCCTGTTGTGGTGAATAAATGGTTGCCTGGTATTCCCCGCTGTGTCCTCTGGTCTTTTCTTCGGAGGGACTTGGTTTGCATATTTTCACGAGCTGGACCATAGCGCATGTACAGAGGACCCGTCTCACAAGTGGCCTGCAAAAATAATGGCATTGTGGCAAAACTTACCAAGGGATTGGACTTTGCTGGCCCACCACAGGAACATGCCAGACAAGCGGCCGCTGCTGCTAGCAGTCCGTGACTGCACGGGGACATTGGATCCCTGCATTTCTATGTCACGGCCCTGTTTGGAATTTGTGCTTGGGGTTGAGGCGTTGGGGACCCGAGGCAGCCATGAACACCTTTATTACGGGATTCACTTGGCTCACATTAGCCCTCTCCCTCCTTTGCTGGGTACATCAGCGCTCACTGAAGCATTATTCAGCTCCGTAACCAACACTGACTGGGGAATTGCATGCTGGGATTTGGAGTCTTTGAAACGCTGGATCACAGCTGTAAGCAACAACGACGGAGCCTGCTATACTCCAGCTAATTGGAGCACCTTAGAACATTCAAAGGAGGGTAAGAGTGTAACCCAGGGTAATTAGGCATCTGAGGAAGGCAGAAATGCCGAAATGCATCATGCCTGTTGCGGTGAATAAATGGTTGCCTGGTATTCCCCGCTGTGTCCTCTGGTCTTTTCTTCGGAGGGACTTGGTCTGCATATATATATATATATATATATATATATATATATATATATTATCTACTGGCGGTCGCCAGTAGATAGTCATAGTTAAGACCTATTTTCCATAGGAAATCTGCGACATTCTATTTGAAATAACTCTCTTGCCGGTTGACGAATCTTCGCAAAATTTTCAAACTTTATGGCCTGCTCCGGTCCGCTCCTACCCTGAAAGTTTCGGGGTGATTCGTCAAGCGGGGGCCGAGATAAAAGGGGGGTCCCAAAACGTGTTTTCCCCATTCATTTTCCCATAGGAAACTTTAGACACGGCTACAGCCCGAACTGCTGAACGGAATTACACCAAATTTGGCAAAGAGGTAGTTCTTGGTTCAGAAAGAACCCTTTTTGTTAAATGGTGTAAATCCGTTCAGTAGTTCCAGAGAAAATCAAAAGGAAAATCACATATATATCTATGGCCGCATCGGATTCGCGCACCCTCCCGATCACGAGCTGCATGCTAATTGGCTTTCAAGTGGCTGTCAACACTCCAAATCAGGAAGTGTTGGCAGCCATTTTGTCCCTCGGTAGAACTTAAAAAATGTTTAAGTTATTTTTTCTTAAACATTTTTGGGTCTATTGGACTTCTTTGAGCTGCGCACCCCCATTCATCACAATATCTTTTGATCTGGAGCACAGTGACGCCACTCAACGGCTGGCGCAGGGGTAGTTTGCACAGCGAATGTATATATAGGAACTGGCACGAGGTGCGGCACAGGAGGTTCGCCGTTGTTGCTTTTGAGAATTTAGTTTTAACTGGACCTGCAAGCACTCATTGCCATCCTGTGTGATAGAATGCCACGTTTTGATGACAAGCGAGAAGAAATGGCACAGGACTTGTTTGGAAAGAATGTCAACACACCGCATTTGGGACAAATAACACAAAATACTTCGGGACTGAGGGCCCAGTTTGTAAAACTTGAGCGCCTAAAAACAAGAACTGTCAAGGTGGTGGGATGGGGTGACCCTCCAACAATATATTGACAACAAGAAAGTTCCGAGAGGGTTACGCATCCTAATCTTTCCCACCTTTGAGGACCTTAGTGAAGAGCTTCTCAAGGAATGGGAAGTGAACCTAGAGGGTGCTTCTTTGATTATGATGCAGATATTAATAAAACATGCTATTGAGAAAGGGGCTAAGCTTTTGTTAGAAATAGAAGCTATAGAAAAAGAAATTGAATCCTGTGATAATAAGGATTTGGTTGACAAGAATTATGACATCCTCAAGAAAATAATTGAGGGTCACCAAAACTATCTCAAAGAGAAAAAATTGCGCAAGATCAAGCACGATGATAAGGACTATAGAGAGGGACGTATTTATACGTTCGCGAAAAGGTTTGATACCATCACTGGGGCGGAGGACAAGAAAAGACCAAGGGGAGATAGCGAGGAAGTGAGATCGGCAAGTAGCACTTCTCTGTCGTCTTTAGAAAGTGCATCCTCTAATATTACCATGGGTGCACCCCCTTTAGCGGAGGGATCCAGTACTTTTCAAAAGGAAGTGGCGAGACTCAGAATAAATGGGAACCAGGCAAAAAAGGGGCAACAACAAAAAAGACAAGGAGAGGGGGCAGAAGGAAGCAAGGGCGGTACAGTGGACACAGTCGAGGATTCACTAAGAAGGTCAGAGAGGGCAAAGGCCAGGAAGAAATAATAAAGGATACTGATATGGTTTATGAGTTGGAGAGGGACAGGGAGGACTTGGAATTGAAGGTTGTTAATTTGTCAAATAGGACATTGGATTTGGATGAAATTAACTTACTTAGTAAGGGTCTGGGCTTTTGCCCTACCCAGGAAGGAGACTTTACTAATGTACATGTGGACCTCTTCAAATTCTCTAGAATGTTAAAATTAAAAGATTTTTTCAATGACAGAGTGCCAAGTAGCGATCTTATTGGGGAGGGCATGGTGCATACGAATGTGACTATAGCTGAAGTTAAGAACTTGCAATGTTTAGTTTCATTGAGTGATGAAGTGGAGGTTGGTGTACACTCAATTCTAGAGGAATTGAATATAAATGAGAATACTACTACTGACAGTGGGTTGCGCCCAAAATCTAAATTCATGCCTACGACTTACCATCGTAATATTGACATATTCACTGAACGTGTGAGTGAAGGTTTATACAAATTAGAGAAACAGAATGGGTACCATCATAATTTAAACTATAATCTCACATCAGGAGAGAGGGAGGCACTTAAGAGACTCAGAAGTGACAAAGAAATCGTCATACGTGAAGCAGACAAGGGTGGGAATGCTGTTGTCATGAACACCATAGATTACAGGATTGAAATTGAACGCCAACTGGGGGACCTTAACTGTTATGAAAGGATAGATCATAACCCCACTAAAGAGCTAATTATTGAGATCAATTTAAAGCTCAGTGAGTGGAGAGATTCAGGTTTACTTAGTGACCTTGAATGGAGGTACCTTAATGTTAATAATCCTAGATTTCCATGTATCTACATCCTCCCTAAAATTCATAAGAAGGGGATTTTCCCCTGGTAGACCAATAATCTCGGGAGTGGGATCGGCGACGGAAGGGCTGTCTGAATTTATTGACCTGAAACTTAATAGACATGTCTTGGATTTACCATCATATATCCAAGACAGTAAAGATATACTGTCTAAATTTCAAGATTTTGAATGGTCAGATGAGTTGTTCTTTGTGACGTTGGATGTAACGAGTTTGTACACATGCATCCAACTTGAATTTGGGCTTAAAGCCACAGAGTTTTACCTTGATAGAGATGGAGCAGACCATTATGATCAAAATCAGATGGTACTGGAAATGATGAAACTAGTTCTCACAAGAAACTATTTTTTGCATGATGGCATGTGGTTTCATCAAAAGAGAGGTACGGCCATGGGATCCAGGTTCGCTCCCTCTTATGCCTGCCTCTTTATGGGGTGGTATGAGAGGGGCATGCCTGGGGTAGATGTGCCTCCCCTGGACAGATTACATCGTCTTTTGGGGGAGGTACATCGATGATATCATCTGCCTATGGTCTGGTACTGAAAAACAATTGCTCGATTACTTTGATTATCTGAACAATAACTCTTTTAATGTCAAATTGACAATTGATTACAGTAAAGAAAGTATCAATTTTTGGACCTTCTCTTTTATGTGAAAGGTGGTCGAATTCACAGTACCCTGTTTCGTAAGGAAACCGCTTGTAATGCAGTACTTCATGCGGATAGCGCACATGCCAGTTCAACCATTAAGAATATCCCATATGGGGAAATGGTTCGAATGAGGCGTAATTGCAGTGAAGATGATAAATTCAGTACTAATATCCAATTGGTCAAAAATAGATTCCTAGCAAGGGGGTATAACAGCAAGGTCCTCAACTCAGCTGAAATAAGGGCAAGAGCACTAACTAGGGAATCCACTTTGGCTAATGACAGTAGGATAAGAACTAAGAGGCAAGATCCCCTCGTGAGATTTACTACACAATACACTAGACACAGTGATGCAATTTTTAAGTTGCTAAAGAAAAATTGGCACCTACTAGAGGAAATACCCAGCTTGCAGAAGGTGGTTAGAAACAATCCCTCAGTTACATTCAGGAGATGAAAAACATTGAGAAATGAGTTATGTCCTAGCTATGTAGTAACAGATAACAATAGGAGCACTACATGGTTGCCAGCTAAACCAAACGGCTTCTATGTTTGTAGTAACTGCAATATCTGTGATCTAGGTGTTGATAAAATCAAACATTTCTCATATAATGGTTCAATGAATTATAGGATTTTTAAGTTCATAAATTGCAATACCACTTTTGTGGTGTATGTGATTGGTTGTCTATGTGGGTTAATCTATGTAGGCAGCACCAAACGCAGTCTAAAAATCCGCATTCAGGAGCATAGGAGGGCAATCCTCAAAGGGATTTTAGATATCCACTTACGGAACATTTTGTGAAAAATCATGACAGTAAACCTGATTTTTGGTTTCATGCCATTGAACATGTACAATTGGCAACTAGAGGGGGTGATCGTGAGTTACATTTAAGACAAAGCGAATCCAAATGGATTTGCAAACTCCGTAGTATAAACCAGGGGTTTAATACTGATCACAAAATGCATTATTTTCTGTAAAACGGTTAATATGTTTATATATACCAGTTAATGTGACCTGATGCGATGACAATTTGATTTTCAGTACGCACAGGTGCAACTGGCCTCTATAATATATCAGTATAATTAACAGTACTGATGGGTTCCCGCTTGTTACTGCATATATTGTTATTACAGGGTACATCAAAAAATTAACAACATCGAGGGATTCACAATTGCAACTGCATATAATGCTAGTATAGGGCACACCAGAAAATTATGATTATGGGGTTCACCCCTTTGGTGCTAAGTATATTCAAAACTATGCATTATGCATCCATGTAGATAGTTGAACTGCAAGTATGTCATAAAAACAAAGAGTTGTAATTCTTGTGTCCTTTTCATTCTTCTTCAAATATGTCTTGGTTATATAATAAAAAAAATTATATTCCATTCTTCTAGATTCAGGCACTTGGCTTCCATTTGGGAAGTTAAAGTGCAAGTATATCTTAACATTATAATTGACTTCTTTGCGTATTAACACTTTTGAACTGTAGAATATTCAACCCCTATAATTTTCTTGAATACTCATTGCTCATGAATTGCCAATACTTGGCAATGTGATTTTGAATTTTATCTTCACTAATAGCCCAGTTAGGATTTCCGAAATTTCGGTTGCCATTTTTATTGCAATTTCTAAACAGCAATATAGAGTGAATTAAATTCTTTCTTTGTTTCCTCGTCTTCGAATCAGATCGCTACTATTTTTTGTCTCTAAATAGAGATTTTTTTATTCAGCTAATAATTTTGGTTATTTTCAATATATGGCGAAAATTATTCATGCTTTGGGACTCACATATGTAGTCACAACCTATGCCTCTTTTGCCTTTATTATATTTAGTATTTTTTAGAAAGCCGTTTTTATCCCCTCAATCTCTTTTTCTGACTTTGAGATTTTTGTCATCAGATGGATAATGACTTTTTATTTTCCTTACACCATCTATGCATGGGGTTACACTGGCTAATATGCCGAGTAACACCTGTGCTAAGTCGTTGCTAGTTTCCCCTGTCTATGGCTGTGGCATTTTATCATCTGACATACTGCTGTGTGTCTATGGTTACAGCCATGGAGTTGAGTTGCGATGTTTCTCTCGTTGACTTGGATCCGGTTGTAGGTCGCTCATGGTACCATGCTGTAGAACCTCCCCTTGTAATTGGTGATTCCGATTGGAAAATCTTTGTTTGAATATGTTGTTTCGGGTTTTTTTGTGATGCCGCATATATGGGTTTGGTGGGCTGCATTCAAGCATGCTGGCTCGCCCATTGTTGAGTACATTGGGAACTAGAGGATTTTGGAGTTTCTATTTAATATCTCTTTTTCCTGACTCACTGTGGGTCGGGCAGCGTCTCACTTTCAAATATGGCGTGCTTTTTGCGGTCAGTATATATGCGATTTTAGCCTGGTTATGACAACCCATTTTGATTGGTTGTCAGACCGTAGTTGTGGGAGGAGTCCCGTGTATTTAGAACACCGGCGGGATGAACATTGATTACACACTACGGAACAGGACGTGTTCATGCGCGACGACAAGGTATTGAACTTGGTGACGAATGCATGGTTATACATGAGGTGGAATGGGGAGAGCAACGGAGGGCATTATCTTTACTTGGGACGATAACTGGTAGTGGACGCAGTTTGTCTCAAGCAGCCATTATCTATGTTGGTTTACTGCTCTAAGTTACGGGTGATGCTTACTTTCAGGTGGATGGTGGCTTATGATGTGGTCATTTCTATGGGGCAGTTTGTTGACATACTAAGTTGCTAATTTTCGAATTGATCGGAGGGGAAATGGCCCTTATGTAACAGCCTTTCATTTTATCATTGGGCTCCTTTTGGGTGATGGCACTTAGTGGTTATGGTATGTTCGAGTATGAGCCAGAGGTGAGCAACAAGTTGGCTTGAAGTGGTGGTCCACTATATTATGATGGCTGCTGGGATTTGTAGTTTTGATCGGAGGATACTGAATAAATATGCCTATAGATAGTGGGTTAGGGATTTACTCACGTTCTGTAATACAGATATATCATGATGGCTGCTGGGATTTGTAGTTTTGAATTTTAGGACACAGAATAATTATGCCATTAGATAGTGGGATTTACTTACGTTTTTGTAAATACAGATCGACCTATTAAATTCTTTATATCCGTCTCCCTGGCTGAATTTCAATCATCTACTCTTTTCACATCTTACAGGATTCTACACATTCTATTAAGAATGTACATGGGCTACGAGTGCAATACACTGGGCTTCTTCTTTTGAAATAATTTGGTGATTTCTTTGGACTCCTTTGTGAAAGTGTTTTGGGACAGCAAGAAATCATTAAGGTATGATCTCGTACATCCATCATTTATGGGTGATACTGATTTTTGCTTAAATTCGGTTTTGACTCGTTTTGTGCTGAATACCGTTTTCTGTTTACATATTCTTTGTAGACATTTAAAGGAACATACCAGAGAGGTTAATCGCTGTTGTTTATCCATGGTTATAATACATTGAAGGTATCTTGTACACAGTGTTCCTTATTAGAGACGTAACTTTATGGTAAGCAAATTTATTGGGTCCCTTAAACCAATTTGTCCAAATTGTTTATTAATCAGAATTGGGAGTATATATTATATACCTAGCACCCGATTTCTTTTATCTGTTTCTACTTCTATTTTTTAACTTTGTCTAAATTAAAGGTCAGCAGCATCACCATTTTGGAATAATTAGATGTTCAAATTCCATATCAAAGGTTTTTTTAAATTAGGGATTATGTGTGTCCTTTTGATATGATGATATGTTGCGGGTTTGTTTTTTGCTTTCATAATTGTTTGATATTTGCCTTTTCTTTATCTATGTCAGTATTTATGTCTCTGTGTTGTCTTGTAAATATATAATAACGTATTTTGTTGCAATTTGGTGTTTATATTATTTGGTATCTCTTTTTAAATTAGTTTTATTTGTATATTTGACTGTATGTTGATGTTCTTTTTTTTAAAAATAAGTTTTTGTTGTGTTTCTGTTTTAGTCCTGTGTTTCGTGTATTTTATGTAATATTTTTGTATTTCTATTACACTTTTCTAGCCCTGAGGAAGTTCCCTATATGGGAATGAAACGCGTTGGCTGGATTGTCTGTATCTAAAGTTTTTTTAATAAATCAATTGGAATAAAGAAGTTATTTTTCTTAAACATTTTTGGGTCTATTGGACTTCTTTGAGCTGCGCACCCCCATTCATCACAATATCTTTTGATCTGGAGCACAGTGACGCCACTCAACGGCTGGCGCAGGGGTAGTTTGCACAGCGAATGTATATATAGGAACTGGCACGAGGTGCGGCTCAGGAGGTTCGCCGTTGTTGCTTTTGAGAATTTAATCTCCTGTAAACAGTTGAAAGAATGCGTTTAAGTCATACAGGCGATTTTTAAGGAATATTTGTAATTTGTGAAAATCGACACTGAAACTTTTCTGCTGAAAACCAGACAATGGATTCCTATGGAAGGAAATATAAGTTACTGGTAAGTACGGTTAAAATGACTTTTCAGGGTCAGTGCTGGGCTAAAAGTTGCAGCACTGGGTTCTCTCCTGATAACAGGTGAGTAAATCGGAATTCGTAGTTCGGTTGATTTTAGAGGAATATTATAAAGTTCCAAAACTCCACACTTAGAAGAATTTCCAAGTGAAACCAGTCAATGTTAGCCTATGGAAGGAAATTCAAGTTGCTGGTAAGTACGGTTAAAATTACTTTTCAGGATCAGTACTGGGCTGAAAGATGCAGCACTGAGGTCTCTCCTGATAACAGGTGAGTAAATCGGAATCTGTATTTCGGCTGATTTTAGAGGAATATTATAAAGTTCCAAAACTGCACACTTAGAAGAATTTCCAAGTGAAACCAGTCAATGTTAGCCTATGAAAGGAAATTCAAGTTACTGGTAAGTACGGTTAGAATTACTTTTCAGGACCAGAACTGGGCTGAAAGATGCAGCACTGAGGTCTCTCCTGATAACAGGTGAGTAAATCGGAATTCGTATTTCGGCTGATTTTAGAGGAATATTATAAAGTTTCAAAAATCGACACTTAGAAGAATTTCCAAGTGAAACCAGTCAATGATATCCTATGGAAGGAAATTCAAGTTACTGGTAAGTACGGTTAAAATTACTTTTCAGGATCAGTACTGGGCTGAAAGATGCAGCACTGAGGTCTCTCCTGATAACAGGTGAGTAAATCGGAATTCGTAGTTCTGCTGATTTTAGAGGAATATTTGTATGTTTCAAAAATCGACACAGAAACTTTTTCAGCAAAAAGCAGACAATGATATCCTATGGAAGGAAATTCAAGTTACTGGTAAGTACGGTTAAAATTACTTTTCAGGATCAGTGCTGGGCTAAAAGATGCAGCACTGGGTTCTCTCCTGATAACAGGTGAGTAAATCGGAATTCGTAGTTCGGCTGATTTTAGAGGAATATTTGCACAATGGTGAAGGGAGGGGGCGGGGCCTGAGGTGACATCTGTGAAACGCGCCCCGTGGCGCATTTTAAGTTGGGGGATTAAGTCCCTTGAATCATGAGGGTCCCTGGGGCCAACTCAGCCCACCAGGAACCTCCAGTATGCGCCAGGGGCTGCGTTGCAGAGACGTGTACAGAGGCCACACCTCTTTACACCTCTCTGCAACGCAGCTCTGTGGCGCATTCTGGACGTACCTGTTGGGCTAGTTGGCCCCCAGGGACCCTCAGGATTGAAGGGGATTTAATTCCCCATCTTAAAACACGCCACGGGGCCTGTTTGCACACATGTCACCTGAAGTGATGTAATATGTGACGTCATCAGCAGTGCATTGCGGGAGCGCGAGTTATAGTTAGCTGAACTAACTATAACGGGGGAATTTCACGGGTTTTGTACGAGTGAAATGTCCAACTAACTATAACTGTCCCTAAAACCTATGGACACGGGCCTCTGAAGAGAAGCCAAATGCTTCGAAACGCGTAAGGCCATGGACCCTATATGGGGATGGGAAATTGGATGCCTTTCAAAATAAAGTTTGTAACTTACCTGCAGCGGAGTGTGGTCTTGTATCTGGGCAAGCCTGGTGTGAATATATATATATATGTATATATATATATATATATATATACACAAAACGTTTGAATGAATTACATCACCAAAATAATAAAAATTATATAACTAAATGCATAACAGGGGACACAACAACAGACCTTGCCACTATCTGGGGTCCATGGGGGGCTGCATGCCACAGACCGCCCTGCGACACCACATCACAACGTGCCAGGAGGTGCCCATCACCATGCACTCTTAAGCACTCGCCCAAACCCCGCAGTGCAGGATGCAACAACAAACCTTGCTGCTACTTGGGGCCCTTGGGTGGACTGCATGCCCCAGACTGTGTATATATATTACCTACTGGCGGTCACCAGTAGGTAGTTATAGTTAGAACCTAGTTTCCATAGGAAAAGCATTTTTTGATTTGCTAATAACTTTGGCGTCGTTTGACGAATCTTCCTGAAATTCTCCCCCAAAAAAGTCTATCCAGGTCAGCTCCTATCCTGAAAGTTTGGGTGTGATTCGTCAAGCGGGGGCTGAGACAAAAGGAGGGTCCCAAAACTCGTTTTCTCCATGTTAATTTCCATAGGAAATTTTGCGACGAGCTACAGCCCGAACTGCTGAACGGAATTACCCCAAATTTAGCAAAAAGGTAGAGCTTGGTTCAGAAAGCGACCTTTTTTTTAAATGGTGTAAATCCGTTCAGTAGTTTTTGAGAAATTCAAAAAATAAGAGTCAAAAAATCAATTTTCCATAGGAAACTTTGTGCAAGGCTACAGCCGAAACTACTGAACGGAATTACTCCAAATTTGGCAGAAAGGTAGTGCTTGGGTCAGAAAGCGACCTGTTTAAAAATGGTATAAATCTGTTTAGTAGTTTCTGAGAAATTAGAAAAATAAAAGTTTCGATATCTGTGCGGAGCCTAAGTCGCGTGCGCAAGCTTCACTGTGATTGGCTGCTAGTAGTCCAAACCAGGAAGTGTTGGCAGCCATCTTGTGGCTCGGTAGAAGCGAGTTACCCGAAAATGGAGAAACAAAGGTATAAAACAAGAGAAGGGGGCAGGGTAGAAAAACCCTGACCCCCTAGGCCTGCTCAGGGGGTCCCAGAAGGAGCCCCAGGGCCCAAAAAATCATTTAAAAAAAAAAATAAAAAATCGGCAAAAATTTGCGCTGGGGTCGCGGATTCTCGCATTTCATTTTAATGAGGCCCTTGGGTGGGCTAGGTTCCGGGGGTATTTCTTAACAAATAATAGCAGGGGCTCGCAGGGGTTGCAGGGGTGCGCTGGGGTCCGCGCAGCCCCGGGGCTTCACTCATGTTGGGAGGGGGGTTGCGCCGCCCCCCTTCTGGAGCCTTCTATGTGCTTGTAACTTTGGCGTCGTTTGACGAATCTTTATGAAATTATCCAAAAAGTTTATCTTTTTTTGATTAGCTCTTATATTGAAAGTTTGGGGGTGAATGGTGTAGGAGGGGCTGAGAAAAAAGAGGGTCCTAAAACGTGTTTTCTGCATGCAATTTCCATACGAAAGTTTACAGAAGACTACATGTGAAACTGCTGAACGGAATTACTCCAAATTTGCAGGGAGAAAGGTGATGGTCTAGAAAGCAAGCTTTTGTTTAAATGGTGTAAATCCGTTCAATAGTTTTTGAGAAATATCAAATTTTACAGATATCGATATTTGAGAATTCTGACATGTGATTGGCTAGGGGTTACAAGCACCAGCTTGCGGCTTATTGGCTGTGAATGGTTGAAACCAGGAAGTGTTGGCAGCTATTTTGTGATTTACTCCGTCAGCTCGCATCTCTCCGTGTAGAAGCCATCGGGTTCGTAGTTTTACCTCTGTGAGGCAACACTGGCATCTGTGTCTGTGTGAGATATGCCTTTCATGCTGCCTCTCTTCATATCACCAGGTTGCGGCTATGCCTTTAGAAGCCCGTCCGTCGGCTCGGAGCTCTGTGAGTCAGTCTGTCGGTACGATCCCCTACACTACCCAAAGACTACCCAAACACCACTGCACTGTCGTAAACTCTAAAACACTACCCCCAGCATGATCCCCTACACTACCCAAACACCACTGCACTACCCTAAACCCTAAATCTACCCCCAGCACGACCCCCTACCCAAACACCACTGCACTACCCTAAACCCTAAAATACTACCCCCAGTACAACCCCCTACACTACCCAAACACCACTGCATTGTCGTAAACCCTAAAACACTACCCCTAGCAGGACCCCCTACACTACGCAAACACCACTGCAGTACCCTAAATCCTAAAACACTATCCCCAGCATGACCCCCTACACTACCCAAACACCACTGCACTACCCTAAACCCTAAATCTACCCCCAGCACGACCCCCTACCCAAACACCACTGCACTACCCTAAACCCTAAAATACTACCCCCAGCACAACCCCCTACACTACCCAAACACCACTGCATTGTCGTAAACCCTAAAACACTACCCCTAGCAGGACCCCCTACACTACGCAAACACCACTGCAGTACCCTAAATCCTAAAACACTATCCCCAGCACGACCCCCTACACTACCCAAACACCACTAGACTACCCTAAACCCTAAAACACTACTCCCAACATGACTCCCTACACTACACAAACACCACTGCACTACCCTAAACCCTAAAACACTACCCCCAGCAGGACCCCCTACCACCCAAACACCACTGTTCTACCCTATACCCTAAATGACTACCCCAGCACGACCCCTACAGTACACAAACACCACTGCAGTACCGTAAACACTAAAACATTACTCCGAGGATGACCCCCTACACTACACAAACACCACTGCACTACCCTAAACCCTAAAACACTACTGCCAGCATGACCCCTTACACTACCCAAACACCACTGCATTTTCGTAAACTCTAAAACACTACCTCCAGCACGATTCTTACACTACCCAAACACCACTGCACTACCTTAAACCCTAAAACGCTACCCCCAGCATGAACCCCCAAACAGTACACAAACACCACTGCACTACTCTAAATCCTAAAACAGTACTCGCTGCATGACTTCCCACACTACAGAAACACCACTGTGCTACCCTAAATCCTAAAACACTACTCTCAGCACAACCCCTACACTACACAAACACCACTGCACTGCCGTAAACCCTAAAACACTACTCCCAGCATGACCCCCTACACTACCCAAACAACACTGCACTGCCGTAAACCCTAAAACACTACTCCCAGCATGACCCCCCACACTACACAAACACCACTGCACTACCCTAAACCCCAAAACAGTACTCCCAGCATGACCCCTTACGCTACCCAAACATTACTGCATTGTTGTAAACTCTAAAACACTACCTCCAGCACCATTCTTACACTACCCAAACAGCAGTGCACTACCTTAAACCCTAAAACGCTACCTCCAGCACGAACACCCTACAGTACACAAACACCCCTGTACTACCCTAAAGCATAAAACAGTACCAGTCCGTCGGTTCGCAGGTCTGCGTCTGCGAGCCGTCGTGTCCCTAGCTGTACATGTGCGAGCCAGTCCGTTAGGTGATAAGTGTGTCTCTGCTAGCAGGGCCGTTGGCCCGTTGGTGTCCCCTTGTGAGTTAGACCCGAGCTCTCCCTCTGCGAGCCAGCACGCTGGTGTGCGTTTGCGAGCCGACGGCCCGTAGCTCTCCCTGTGTGAGCCGAGCCGACAGGCCGCAGCTCTCCCTCTGCGAGCCTGCCCAACGGCCTGCAGGTCTCCCTGTGCTAGCCGGATCGCAGCTGTCACTCTGCAAACCGATATTGGGAATATAAGACGGCTCTAAAAAGAGCCCTTGTGTTTATTAGTTGGAGCTACATATAAGTGTGGATGCACAGCTTCAGGTTATTCAGAAAAACTCGATTTCCCTGATCTGTGAAGTGTACTCCATCACTTCGGTAGATATCAGCCGTTCAAAACGTATGTTGTTGTTGTAGATCGACCCCATTCTGTGGTCTCTGAGGTATGCAGACACAGCTTTGTTGACATTCTTCCTAGATTTTTCAATCTGAGGACAAAATTGGTTTGACCATTTCCACGTCTGTCTTTGGCATATATTGGAATATACAAAGACAGTTTGAGGCAAAAGCAACATCAATTGTCGAAAGGTGTCTTTCATTAGCATTTCCAAACCTACACCAGTCAATGTGCCTAGGTCGTTTCCACCACAGTGCACAATCATGAGGTCAGGGTGTTGGAGATGCAAACAGGTTTTAACCAAAGGCAACAATTGGTGCCACTTCAATCCTCTCTGTCCAAGCCATTTAATGTCCACATTTTGTAAATCTAGGCCTAAATCAATACGTCTCTGTTCTGCATACCTCTTGCACCAGAAAACATAGCTATGTCCTACGATCCACACTAGCATTTTGAAGGTATGGCTGGGAAGTATGGATAGATGTCTGTAGCTCATGCAGTCCGTTCGTAGAATAAGAGATATGTTTAAAGGCGGGGAACTACTTTTTTTTCTCAATCAAAACGATAACTGATTCGGAGATGAAAAGCATTGTTTTTTAAAAGTAGGGTGCACATTCGTTTTGTGGAAAAGCATCTTTGTGATTGGTTAAGAAAAAGCAGTTTAAACGTGGAGTACATATAATAGGATAAAATTTGGTCAACTCAACCACACCTGCTACTTGCATTTGGAAGGCACTGTTCGAACTTAAAACAATCGTGAACTTTTAACCTGCACGTGCCGTTAAATGTTCGAGAAAATGTTGCAAAAAAATATTGTTAGCTTTAAAAAAATTGATGAACTTTTAACCTGCACGTGTTGTAGAATGTTCTAGAAAGTGTGTTGATAGAATACGTTGCACTTCTGCCTTCTATGTGTCCTTGAATATTAAAAAACTGTTTATATGGAAAATTCAAAAATAACCAATAGAGAGAAGTTTTGCAATCTAAAAGAATCAAGGAACTATTCTAATTTGTTCTTTACATGTATTTATGTGTGGAGTAACAAAATTACAGACACAACAGCACCAGGAAGAGGAACAAGCAGGGAGTGGGGGACGGGGGAGATGGGCACAATGGCACACATGCACAATTAAGTACAGCACAACTACAGACAAACCATGGCTAAAATGAAACACACCAACAAGGAGCACAAGTCACACAACCCGCCAACATCACACCACTGAACAAGCACAGAAGTGAAAACCACACTGCCTGAAAGGGAGAAGGGTGAACAATACCTCACATGAAGGGACATCTCACACAGAATGCAGCACACACACATAGGAAGCAGAGCACACCAACATCCAACACAATGTTGTCCAAACACAAACATTCGCACAATCGAACACAGGACACAAATGCACTCGCCTGTGGCGGATAAACGTCCAAAAGCGTCAGTACGAAACAGGCACATGAGAACGCATAAGTACAAACCCACAGTCCAGATGGAGTAGCAATTCACGTATGGCAGGCAGCCAGAGAGTCCGTGACACACACATTGGCATACAAATGAAGACACAACACATTTGGAGACAAGTGAAAATGTGGAAACTTTATAAAAAAAGTGTGTGTCAGTACGGCCAAGAGTAGTGCCACGATATGCAGACAAATGCAACAGCGTGCCTGAATAAGGAACGTAGGAAAACGTCCATGTTCACCTCGAGGTAGTCCATCACCAACACACGTCAGTGTCAAGCAGCATTGGTTGTCCGTGCCTCGGACATGAGTCGACACCAATGCAG
Organism: Calotriton arnoldi; assembly: GCA_963921515.1. Lineage (NCBI taxonomy): Eukaryota > Metazoa > Chordata > Amphibia > Caudata > Salamandridae > Calotriton > Calotriton arnoldi. The sequence goes on along the minus strand of CAWUFW010002325.1, from coordinate 1,373,215 downwards.
CCATGTCCACTGTCGTCTTGGGACATGTGACCAGATGCACAACGTGCAATGATGTGGCGGGACACGTGCAATGTGGCACATCGAGTTGTGGTTGCAGGTACCTTGTCACTCGTCCATGAACGCGAGTGCAGCTGCCTAAGCCACTATCTCTAATGAGTGATGGTTGGCCACAATATTTGACATGTCGTCGACATAATCCATCAGCTGACCGGGACAGATGTGCTGACTCCAACCACTGTACCCAATGTGCACCAAAGCAGAATCGGGAAGTGGGTCAATTTGCTCACTGCATACTACGACACGTGCAATGTCCCAGGCCCAGTTCCCAACATGCATGCCAAACATCCATGCATGCCATAAACGGGCATCACCATGACACTCCTGGTCGTGGGCCAACAGAGGGCGCACACACCCGTCGTAATCCATGTCAGCTACGCACACGTTGGAGAGGCACACGTCCATGCACCACTCGGATAGGCACGTGCGACATTGCAATACAGGTTGAACACAGGTGACGTCCGCAATGCGGAAGCTCAGCCGGTAAGTGATCCGCAGCACTGCCAAAGGCAGTGCACCCAGGACATGCAGCAGACGTGCAAGGTATAGGTGGACGTGAATGGAGTTGACCATGTGTTCGGGATGCCCTGCCATTGCGTCAGTGGCTCTGTTTGTAGCTGCACTGGCTTGCCGTGTGCCAGTCTTGTGGATGAAATGGCACAGCTTGGTGCAATGAGCCGGGTCTGTGTGCAATGGGTGCAGGGCAGGGGTGTGGTGGGAGTACGTGTGAAGGCCATTTCACGCACGCTAACTACGACGAAGGACTTTTGAGTGTGGGATGTGTACTCGTTGTTCTCAAATCGGGCAGTGCGTAGTGTGGGAGACGGATGCAAATATTATCGTATCTGTCAGGGGGCTGGCCACTTGCAAGTTCCTTCTCGGAGCAGCAGATGTGTTAGCGCAAGATAGCTCAGACAAAGAACCTTTCATCCCTACAGTAACTTCTCCAGCTGCATTCATACAGGATGTGTACAAAGGCCGGTCATGGGTGTTGTGGGATGTCTGCGACCCTGGTCATCATGGATGAGATGCCCAGCATGTGGCACATGGGCGGGTTCACTGTGTGTTACGTTGCCAAACAGCTGCTCCTCCCTCCCACGAGCCCCCACACTTTTGTGCGCTGCGCTGTTGTACCCCGTGCACTCCTACGGCACACCATTGTAATGCCTATTCGCGCATGTCCTGCGGCATTCCAATCACACCGTGACACTGCCGTTTGGAGGTGGTGCATGCCACTTTACAACATCGACTGCTGCGGCCCTTGTGGCGGCCACACCAGAACACAGAGACACATTTACCGCACTTCTTGCACATGGACATGTCCGAGACACCCCGTTCCCCTTGCCGGATAGGCACACCCCTGCGCTGACCTGTGTACGCCGGACCAGCACACGCCGCTTGTGCATGCAGGAGGATGCGTGCGTAGCTACATGTCCAGGCTCACTGCCAACGCTGGGGTGACATGGTAACGTCCGCTGAAGACAGCACACTGTGATGTTGCAGGGCCCGGGCCCATCATGCTAACACAATGACCACACGGAGACACTTGCTCAGATGCAGGTTCGGGGGGCGTTGGCGGTCCTGGGGTTGTTGCGATGAGTGTTGTGGCCCTCATGGGTATCCGTGTATCATGCTCATTGACTCTATGGCACCTGTGGGTGTTCCGGTGTGGCTCTTGGCTGTGTTCCCTTTCATGCTGCAGGTAGTCATCCTGCTTAACACCAGCAGAAAGCAGGTGTAAAATCCCTGGTGCTAAGGCGGCTTATCACCGGAATTTGTTTCGCATCGCAGTTTTTGCCTTTTGTTGGGAAAGTTGTGATGTGGTTTTTCCGTGTACAGAAAAATAAACGAATAGGGCAGTGTATCCCGTCAAGATTCAGCACCTGACCCACTATTCCCAATCAATATAAATACAATGAGATTTCTTCATTGATTTTGTGTGTACACTGTAAATGCACTCACTACCACAGTGCAATTCAATACAGTATTTTAGTATTTAGAATAAATCGCAAAGGTGCACCTCGTGTGTTTTTGCACGGGAACGCCTACTCTGCATCTCATTATCAGCACTTTAATGCAACTAAAGTTGAGATAAATCTAACACACTATTCAGAAGCTGGTGCAAACTGCAGACATCACCAGTATTCCCGCGATAACTGCCCCAAAATTTAACACCATGGTGGACACCACTAAATAACAGTAATAAGAACGAGAAAGAGTCACACAGCACTTAAATAACAACCAAAAACTTTATTGACATTTTTTTTTTTCAAAACTTTATTTTTCCGTACAAATAGAGGATAAACTAAATTTAACAAACTGAACACAAAACAACAAGGCGGAAGACTCCTGTCGGGTCCATTAATGTCGACGACACAGCCTGGAAAATAAAGCACAAAATAAGGACGTGTGTGTACTGCGCATATCAAAGGAGTGAGACACAGAGAAAGAGAGAAGGAAAAAAAAGCCAGAGAGAAAAAGAGAGGGAAGGAAAGAAAGGGAGTGAGAAAGGGAGAAGGGAGAGAGAGTGAGAGAGATAGAAGGAAAGGAAGGAAGAGAGTGAGAGAGAGAGTGAAGAGAGGGAAGTGAGAGAGAGAGAGAGAGAGAGAGAGAGACACCTCCGCCCCTGCACATCCATGACCAAATAATTACCTGCTGCCACCGGAGTGTCTACCAGTGGGCACTCCACATGCCCGTGAAAGCTCCAGGGCCCGGTCCCGCCACCATGGCTTGGTGGACATTATGTGGACTCGCTCCGCTGCCCAGCAGATCCCACACATGTCGCTGAGTCCTGAGTCATCAATGGCGGAGACCACATCAGCTTTTGTTGCCGCTAACCATGTGCAACGCAAGTCAGCGCCACGTGGTGGTAGGCCGCTGATGGCCATACAACTTAGGGTGCGACTAACCCTATGCAACTCAAGTCTGCGCCACGTGGTGGTAGGCCCCTGACGGCCACATCAGCTTCAGGTGGCACTAACACTGTGCAACTCAAGTCCGCGCCAAGTGGTGGTAGGCCCCTGACGGCCACATCAGCTTCGGGTGGCACTAACCCTGTGCAACTCAAGTCCGCGCCACGTGGTGGTAGGCCCCTGACGGCCACATCATCTTCGGGTGACACAAACCCTGTGTAACTCAAGTCCACGCCACGTGGTGGTAGGCCCCTGACGGCCACATCAGCTTCGGGTGGCAGTAACCCTGTGCAACTCAAGTCCGTGCCACGTGGTAGTAGGCCCCTGACGGCCATACAGCTCAGGGTGCGACTAACCCTCTGCGCAAGTTTTCATGGACTCTTTATGATTGAGACCCATGGAGTGTCCGCCATCCAGTCACCACCGGCAATATAGGATGTGACGTTGTTGATCCATTATATTTGTGTGGTCACATAGCCTGTGACGCATGTGCCGGATGGGTGTGGTGTATGTGCAAACCTGCCCTCAGGGAGTGGCCGTGACATGTTGACAATTAGGCCACTGACCTGCACACCAACAGCGAGTACGCCTGCGACAGGTAGCTATGTGGGGGGTGTGAAAACGTGTTTTCTCAATGGATTTTCCATAGGAAACTTTAGACAAGGCTAAAGGTCAAACTGCTGAACGGAATTACGCCAAATTTGGTAGGGAGAAAGGTCTTGGTCCAGAAAGCGCGCTTTCTCGCATCGAGTGAAAATATAAAAGAAAGGTCCCGGGGGCAATTTAATATACCGGAGCTCTGTCTGTGCGAGATAACCCTTTCACGCTCCCTCTGCCCAACATCACCACTTCGCAGCTATGCCGTTAGAAGCCAGTCCGTCGGCTCGCAGCTGTCTACCTTTGCGAGCTAGTACGCTGCTGTGCCTGTACCTCTGCGAGCTACTACGCTGCTGTTCCTTTGGGAGCGGACGGCTCGTAGTACTGCGTCTGTGAGTCGAGCGGACGGGCCGCAGTTGTCACTCTGCGAGCCTGGGTGCGAACTGTTCATAAGTCACACTACATAAGCATTGAAAAGCCATTTTGTGATTCAGTCCGTCAGCTGGCATCTGTCCGAGGCATTTCTGAAAACATACCGGAGTTCTTTCTGTGAGAGATACCCCTTTCACGCTGCCTCTCCCCACATCAGCAGGTAACGCACCCTCTTCCCACATTAGCAACATACCCCCAACAACCTTCTTGGGCCCGGAATTGTCTGTGTGCGGTTGGACAAACAAGAATCTTAGTCATGTATAGATTTACATATAAAACATTTTATTTAAACAAAACAACAACAAATAAAACTGAAGGGAGTCTGGTGCTGTGGTCGCTGCCACGGAGTTGGGGTCACTGCAATTCAGGGCTCAGGACACAGTTCCACATGTGGGATCGGCTTGTATTGAACAGGGTTAGTGGCACCACGTGTCGCGCCTTGTGTTGTACAGGGTTAGTGGCACCACGTGTCGCCGGCCTTGCATATGGAAATATGCCTCACTGATCGAAGGGAGTCTGGTGCTGTGGTCGCTGCCACGGACTTGGGGTCACTGCCATTCAGGACTCAGGACACAGTTCCACATGTGGGATCGGCTTGTATTGAACAGGGTTAGTGGCACCACGTGTCGCGCCTTGTGTTGTACAGGGTTAGTGGCACCACGTGTCGCCGGCCTTGCATATGGAAATATGCCTCACTGATCGAAGGAGTCTGGTGCTGTGGTCGCTGCCACGGACTTGGGGTCACTGCCATTCAGGACTCAGGACACAGTTCCACATGTGGGATCGGCTTGTGTTGAACAGGGTTAGTGGCACCACGTGTCGCCGGCTTGTGTTGAACAGGGTTAGTGGCACCACGTGTCGCGGCTTGTGTTGAACAGGGTTAGTGGCACCACGTGTCGCCGGCCTTGCATATGGAAATATGCCTCACTGATCGAAGGGAGTCTGGTGCTGTGGTCATTGCCATGGACTTGGGGTCACTGCCATTCAGGACTCAGGACACAGTTCCACATGTGGGATCGGCTTGTGTTGAACAGGGTTAGTGGCACCACGTGTCGCGGCTTGTGTTGAACAGGGTTAGTGGCACCACGTGTGCAAATTTCGAATTGCGAGCTCTGCTGCCAGCAGTGTAGACTGCTAATGAGTGTTCGTTTGCACTTGAAGATGAATTTGGTGATTGTACTAAAGCTATAACTGATATAAAAAAAAGTTCTTGAAGCAAGGATACTAAAAGGATATTATGTAGGTTTTAGGCCTGTGATAGTTACTTGCCTACTGGACTCTGTAATTAATGAATCAAGACTTAATTTTAATTGTGAGCCCTGATTACCGCAGTGTAGACCAGAGGTAGCGGTCAGCAAGGGCCCATAGCCACGTGGCATTGAGTTGAGGTGCACAGTTAGTGGCACCAGAAGCATTGAGAATGTATGAGCCTGTGATGCTGCTTGGTGCGGACGGGCCGCACTGGGAGCAACGTCTCTTGCCTACTGGACTGCGACATCTGCAATCGCGACTGTATCTGAATTGTGAGCCCTGCTGACCGCAGTGTAGGCCAGAGGTAGCGGTGAGCAAGGGCCCACAGCCACGTGCATAGGTTGGTGGCCCCACCGGCCTGCGTAGTTCAGGTTCAGTGGCACCACGTGTCGCCGGCCTTCCATATGCAAATACGCCTCACTAATCGAAGGGAGTCTGGTGCTGTGGTCGCTGCCACGAAGTTGGGGTCACTGCCATTCAGGAGTCAGGACACAGTTCCACATGTGGGATCGGCTTGTGTTGAACAGGGTTAGTGGCACCACGTGTCGCGCCTTGTGTTGTACAGGGTTAGTGGCACCACCTGTAGCAGGCCTTGCATATGGAAATATGCCTCACTGATCGAAGGGAGTCTGGTGCTGGGGTCGCTGCCACGGACTTGGGGTCACTGCCATTCAGGACTCAGGACACAGTTCCACATGTGGGATCGGGTTAGTGGCACCACGTGTCGCCGGCTTGTGTTGAACAGGGTTAGTGGCACCAGGTGTCGCGGCTTGTGTTGAACAGGGTTAGTGGCACCACGTGTCCAAAATTCGAATTGCGAGCTCTGCTGCCCACAGTGTAGACTGCTAATGAGTGTTCGTTTGCACTTGAAGATTAATTTGGTGATTGTACTAAAGCTATAACTGTTATAAAAAAAGTTCTTGAAGCAAGGATACTAAAAGGATATTATGTAGGTTTTAGGCCTGTGATAGTTACTTGCCTACTGGGCTCTGTAAGTTCCACATGTGGGATCGGATTGTGTTGAACAGGGTTAGTGGCACCACGTGCCGCACCTTGTGTTGTACAGGGTTAGTGGCACCACCTGTAGCCGGCCTTGCATATGGAAATATGCCTCACTGATCGAAGGGAGTCTGGTGCTGTGGTCGCTGCCACGGACTTGGGGTCACTGCCATTCAGGACTCAGGACACAGTTCCACATGTGGGATCGGCTTGTGTTGAACAGGGTTAGTGGCACCACGTGTCGCCGGCTTGTGTTGAACAGGGTCAGTGGCACCACGTGTCCAAAATTCGAATTGCGAGCTCTGCTGCCCGCAGTGTAGACTGCTAATGAGTGTTCGTTTGCACTTGAAGATGAATTTGGTGATTGTACTAAAGCTATAACTGATATAAAAAAAGTTCTTGAAGCAAGGATACTAAAAGGATATTATTAGGTTTTAGGCCTGTGATAGTTACTTGCCTACTGGACTCTGTAATTAATGAATCAAGACTTAATTTTAATTGTGAGCCCTGATGACCGCAGAGTAGGCCAGAGGTAGCGGTCAGCAAGGGCCCATAGCCACGTGGCGTTGAGTTGAGGTGCACAGTTAGTGGTACCAGAAGCATTGAGAATGTATGAGCCTGTGATGCTGCTTGGTGCGGACGGCCGCACTGGGAGCAACGTCTCTTGCCTACTGGACTGCGTCATCTGCAATCACGACTGTATCTGAATTGTGAGCCCTGCTGACCGCAGTGTAGGCCAGAGGTAGCGGTGAGCAAGGGCCCACAGCCACGTGCATAGGTTGGTGGCCCACCGGCCTGCGTAGTTCAGGTTCAGTGGCACCACGTGTCGCCGGCCTTCCATATGCAAATACGCCTCACTAATCGAAGGGAGTCTGGTGCTGTGGCCGCTGCCACGAAGTTGGGGTCACTGCCATTCAGGAGTCAGGACACAGTTCCACTTGTGGGATCGGCTTGTGTTGAACAGGGTTAGTGGCACCATGTGTCGCGCCTTGTGTTGTACAGGGTTAGTGGCACCACCTGTAGCCGGCCTTGCATATGGAAATATGCCTCACTGATCGAAGGGAGTCTGGTGCTGTGGTCGCTGCCACGGACTTGGGGTCACTGCCATTCAGGACTCAGGACACAGTTCCACATGTGGGATCGGCTTGTGTTGAACAGGGTTAGTGGCACCACGTGTCGCTGGCTTGTGTTGAACAGGGTTAGTGGCACCACGTGTCGCGGCTTGTGTTGAACAGGGTTAGTGGCACCACGTGTCCAAAATTCGAATTGCGAGCTCTGCTGCCTGCAGTGTAGACTGCTAATGAGTGTTCGTTTGCACTTGAAGATGAATTTGGTGATTGTACTAAAGCTATAACTGATATAAAAAAAGTTCTTGAAGCAAGGATACTAAAAGGATATGTAGATTTTAGGCCTGTGATAGTTACTTGCCTACTGGACTCTGTAATTAATGAATCAAGACTTAATTTTAATTGTGAGCCCTGATGACCACAGTGTAGGCCAGAGGTAGTGGTCAGCAAAGGCCCACAGCCACGTGACGTTGACTTGAGCTGCACAGATTGGGAGCATACAGTCTTCTTAACCGATTATACTCTCTTACACAATTTGCATTGGCACTAATCTTGAATTGTTAGCCCTGCTATCCGCATTGTAGGCCGGAGGCAGCGGTCATCAAGGGCCCACAGCCACATGGCGTTGACTTGAGCTGCACAGAGTTAGTGGTACTTGAAGCACTTAGCGTGTGCGCAGTCAGCGATGATGCGTGGTCCGGGCTGGCCGCACTGGTAGCAATGTCTGTTGCCTACTGGACTGCGTCATCTGCAATCGCGAGTCGCTCTGAATTGTGAGACCTACTCACCGCAGTGGAGGCAGGAGGCAGCGGTGAGGAAGGGCCCACAGGCACGTGTTGTTGACTTGAGCAATGTCTCTTGCCTACTGGACTGCGTCATCTGCAATCTCGACTCCATCTGAATTGTGAGCCCTACTGACCGCAGTGTAGGCCGGAGGCAGCGGTCAGGAAGGGCCCACAGCCATGTGTTGTTGACTTCAGCAATGTCTCTTGCCTACGGGACTGCATCATCTGCAATCGCGACTCGATCTGAATTGTGAGCCTTGCTGTCCGCAGTGTATATCGAAGGCAGTAGTTTGTACAGACATAAATCCGCGGTGCTGTGCCGCTGGGGGCCTGTGTGGCGGAAGCCAGCAATCGGCTAAGGAGGCTGGCGGTCATGTTGGCGGCCTCGTGGCAGGGTGAGGGGCGCTGCCCTGGCAGACGCTTTGGCCTTCCCACAAGTGAACCACGCCCAGAGCTCCGGCCTATTTATTCACACTCCTACGCTGAAGTGGCGTACGTCGGACCAGCCCACTCCGGTTACGCTTATGCTTACAGGGGGGGTCGACAAAGCTACATGACTGAGATCTTCCCTAGTGTTTGACGTAACATGGTTAGGTCCACTGTCCACAACACTACAAGCACCAGTAGTATTTGTGCACATGGAGAGGTGTGTCTTCTGCATACTGAGGTGTGTCCAGCACATCACCGCTACACTTTGCATTGTGTGCATTGTTAAACATGGGTGAATTGCTTCCTTCACATATAGTTTGTTCACACCTGTCCCAATATTCAGCTATTGTGTGACTGAGGGGCCATGCCGTTTTCGGAAAGTTCGCTGTCTTGTTCTGCGCTGCCTCAGTGGTAGAGGGGGGGGGCTGGGGGTGGTGGTGGTGGTGGGTGTTGTGGCGTTCTTGGGTGTCAGAGCTGCTTGATCAGTAGGTCTATGACATGTGTTGGTCTTCAGATGTGGCTCTGGGCTGGGCTCCCTTTCATACTGTATGTAGTTGTTTAATATTTAAAAAACAAGAAGACATTATATAGTTTAAATAACAAATAAAAAAAATTACAGTAGGGAGAGAGGTGGTACGGGGGCGAGGTCCTGAGGGTTGTGGCAGTGGGTGTTGTGTCCTTCTTGGGTGTCGTTAAAAACTATAGGTTAATATAAACATTATAATTAGAAGTTAGCATTAAAAAAAACATTGAAATTCACTGAAAAAACCATACGTTTCAGGAACGTTATAGATAGAAGTTAGTATTTAAAAAACCTTTGAAATTCACTGAAAAAACCATAGGTTTCAGGCACGTTATAGTTAGAAAATGGCATTTAAAAAAACCTTTGAAATTCACTGAAAAAACCATAGGTTTCAGGCACGTTATAGTTAGAAATTAGCATTTCAAAAACCTTAGAAATTCACTGAAAAAACCATAGGTTTCAGGGACGTTATAGTTAGTTGGACATTTCACTCATACAAAACCATAGAAATTCCACCGTTATAGTTAGTTCAGCTAACTATAACTCGCGCCCCCGCAATGCACTGCTCATGACGTCACATATTACATCATTCATGACATGGTCAGTGACATCACTTTACATTCTATTTCCAAACTATAATATCCCTTTAACCTATCGTTTTTTCAGTTAATTTCAAAGGTTTTTTAAATGCTAATTCCTACCTATAACGTCCCTGGAACCTTTGGTTTTTTCAGTGAATTTCTATGGCTTTTTAACTAGTAGTCACGATTGCAGTGTGTGAGGAGAAAGGGGGCAATGCCTCCGATCGGCTCTCAGCAGTCCCAGAGTTTTGGACTTACCGGAGGTAACAGAAGGGGTTCCTGGCTTCCAAGGACCCTCAGCACTGAAAGGAACTTCATCCCCCAACCAGCAGTGCACAAGGAGGCGCATTTGCAGACTGTTGGAAAAAGGGGCAATGGCCTCCCATAACCTCACAGCAATCCCGCTATGTGGGATTTACTGGTGGTAACAAGAGGGGTTCTTGGCCCCAAAGGACCCTCAGCATCCAAGGGGACTTCATCCCTCAACCAGCAGTGCACCAGGAGGCGTGTTTGCAGAGTGGTGGAGAAAGGTGGCATGGCCTCCGAAGATTTCTCAGCAATCCCGCTGTGTGGGACTTACTGGAGGTGACCAGAGGGTTTCTTGGCCCCCAAGGACCCTCAGGAGCCAAGGAGGCTTCATTCCATAACAGGTAGTGTGCCAGGAGGCGCGTTATCAGAGTGGTGGAAAAAGGGGGTGTGGCCGCCAACGATGTCCCTGCAATCCTGCTGTTTAGGACTTACTGGAGGTAACAGGAGGACTTGGTGGCCCCCAAGGACCCTCAGCATCCAAGAGAACTTCATCCCTCAACCATTAGTACACCAGGGGGCATGTTTGCAGAGTGGTGGAAAAAGGGGGCGTGGCCTCCAAAGACCTCTCAGCAATCCTGCTGTGGAGGTAACAGGAGGGGTAGTTGGCCCCAAGGATCCCCAGCAGCCAAGGGGACTTCCTCCCTTAAACAGCAGTGTGCCAGAAAACATGTTTGCAGAGTGGTGGAGAAAGGGGGCATGGCCTTGGAAGACCTCTCAGCAATCCCGGAGTGTGGGGCCTACTGGAGGTAACAGGAGAGGTAATTGGCCCCCAAGGACCCTCTGGAGCCAAGGGGACCTCATTCCCCAATCAGCAGTGCATCAGGAGGCGTGTTTGCAGAGTGGTGGAGACAGGGGACATGGCCTCAGAAGTCTTCTCAGCAATCCTGCAAGTTTGGGACTTACTGGAGGTACCAGGAGGGCTTGTTGGCCACAAAGGACACTCAGCATTCAAAGGGACTTCATCCCCCAACTAGTAATATGCCAGAAGGTGTATTTGCATAGTGGAGGGAAAGGAGGTGTGGCCTCCAACCACCTCTCAGCACTTCAAATCAGGAAAAGTTGGCAGCCATGTTGGGAACCGGTTTGAGCCGAGTCCCAGAAAAAAACATTAAAAAAGAAAAGAAAAGGGGGCAGGGTAGAAATACCCTGACCCCCCTAGGCCTTTGAGGAGGGTGCCACAGGAATACCACAGGGCAAAAAAAAGCATTTTTCCCAAAAACCTTTCAGCAAAAGTCGCGCTGGATCTGCAGCTCCCAACGATAATTTTAAAAAAAATGAAGCGCAGGCTCCCACGCTTCGCTAGTAATTGGCCTCCGGGGGGACCAAGTCCTGGAGGCATTTTAGTAATAAAGGAGGGGGCGCAGAGGCCACCCTCCTGGGGCTTAATAATGCCCTGAGGACCACCACCTCCCTGGGGCTTCTTTACAAATGAATCATGGGGAGGCTGTACGGCCTTCCCCACTGCCCCCAGGACCACCACCTCCTTCAGGCTTATTTGCTTTTAAATGGAGGGCCTCTCAGACTCCCCCAGCCCCGGGGACCACCACCTCCCCAGGGCTTTATTATAAAACAATGCGGGGGGCCACACGGATACCCTGTAGCACCTGGGGCCACTACCTCACAAGGGCTTTAAGTTGAATGAATGTTGGGGGGTTAAGTGGATCCCCCTACAGCCCTGGGGACTGCCACCGTTTACTGGTTTTGTATGAGTGAAATCTGAGCCTAACTATAATGGCCCTGTAACCTTCGTTTTTTCAGTGAATTTCTAAGGTTTTTTTAAATTCTATTTCCTAACTATAACATCCCTGAAACCTTTGTTTTTTTAAGTGAAAAAAAATATACACACACACATATATATATATATATATATATATATATACACACATATATATGTTCATATATATGTACACATACATAGATATATATAGATATAAACATATATATATACATATATATATATACACATATATACATATATAAACACATGTTTACATATATCTATACATATATATACTTATATCTATACATATATATATATATATATACATATATACATATATGTCTATATATATATGAAGACATATATCTATATTCACTGAATAAAACAGAGGTTACAGGGACGTTATAGTTAAGCTGACACTTCACGCTTACAAAACCAGAGAAATTCCACAGTTATAGTTAGCTGAGCTAACTGTAACTCACGCCCCCGCACTGCACTGCTTATGCCCTCACATATTACATATTATCATCACTGATGATATCACTGATGACATCATCCACAAAATCACTAATGCACCCACTCAGACCCCCATGGAAACTTTCATAAACCCCTTCTCACTCCCACACAACCATTCACAAAAGGTAGCAATGATGTCTGTAGTCACGAATACAAAAGGTAAAACAGATTTATAGAAATATTACACAAAGTTTGAGTCTAGCTGTTTAGTAACATATTGGTTGTGAAAGTTTTTTTTAAAATGGAAATTTGTCCAGCTACCAAGCCTGTAATTTAGTTCTATCCTCTTTGCATCGTTGTAGCATGACTATGACATATTTCCCATAACTTTGTAGTAACAACGTAGACCTAAGTTCTGAACTGCAGTTTGGACAGGTCATATCTTGATGGGTGTATTTGCTTACACTTTTAAAGGTCACAGCTTTACAATCTGGTAACATCAAGTAGAGGAATCGTTCCGAATTGATTTCAGTACTAGAGGTGAATTCACAATGTTCACAGTTATGGTTCCATGTGTAAGTAAAACCAAATAAGTAATTGATATTCACATCCTCCCTCTAATAGTCCTAGCATTACTATTAAAGATTCTTGAGCATCTTGCTGATCATTTTGAGAAAACACTACTAATCCAGTAAAATACTCTACCTTTTAGACCTTTCTGCAGCTCTGTTGGTGGTAACTTGTTTGTCTTTGGCTCCATATGGACTATAGCCAAACATGGATGTATAATGTGGATAAGAATTGACTCATAAACATTTAAACCTTGAAGTGGTTCTGAAATGGGAACCAGTACTAACTTGTTATGCACAGCTCTAGCTGGCATTTTATTATCCTTTAATTAATTGCAACAGTACTTACATATAACTTGCTGTGTGGACAAGTCAAAGCATTGCTCTAAGTACACAGTGAACATTTACCAGTTATCATTATTTTCTTTTTCACTTTTTTAATACAAGTCAATAGTCTGTGTTTGAATCTTGTAGTGAGTGTGCCGGAAAAAAAAACCCATACTCTGGTTTTTCAGAGTACACTGTGTTACATTTTGTAATCTCTTGTTCAAAAGTATCATCTATGATAGCTGTGTCCTGTTCTGCAACTCCTCCTGTTATCAACTCTTCATTTTCCGTAGACTCCTGTTCTGGAAAAAGAAACAAAACTGCACATCATCACAAACCTTTTCTAACTCTGCCACAGTACCATGCAAAAGTGCTCTACTCATTTGTCCTAAACCTAAAGCAGGAGTTTTCACATAGTACAGCCTCCTAACTAAAGTTTGCATTGTTGAGAGGTGTACAGCTTGCATCCTGAAATGATGAAAGGTGATTTGGCAGATTTTCTTTGACAAACAAGCCAGTGAGTGTCCCTCAAAATTTGTATGCTTTCTAACCTTGCAAGGATCCAATCCTTGTAAAGCACCTATTTTGTGTTTTAAACTTCCCCTGGAAAGATATGTAGAAATTTACTTAGTATATCAATGGATTGCTGATGAATATTACAAACACTACTACAATTCCATTTGTATATAGGGCCTGACTACGCCTTCCCTGTATCTCTTCTGCAATAACTTGTTGTACATTTCTAGACATCATCACCTCTTTCACTATAGGAGTGCCATTTTTCATTTTATAACATCGTCCTGTTAGCATGAACTAATGTGTTATACTGGAGATAGCTTTCTTTGTTAAATAGAGGCTCTTTAGTAAATGTTTATATCCATTCTCCATTAAAAACTATACAAAAGTTACTTCTATTCATTAATCTCTTCTTTTGGTTTTGTCTCCTCATGTACAACACCATTTTGATAAGAGTCTTCATTCTATTTATAATCAAAATGAAAAGCTTCCTCTTCAAAGCAAAGACCTTATAAACTTCCTCAACTTGTTCTTTCTGTTTCAGTAACTCTCTCCTCAGTAGATTTACAACCACTCTACTACGAAACATCCTGGCTCTGATTTATTTAAACTGCTTCTGTCTCCTGGTTAAGGTGTGTCCATCTTTGTTACATTCTTTCCTGTTTTTGTAATATAGATTTTGTCCACTCCTATTTTTCTCATAGTTTGCTTTTTATTTTCATTATTTTGTAATCTTTGCAGGTTTCTACATATATTTTTAAGAAATTACTTTGTCCCCATCTGGCACAGTCAGTTGGGTTCAGAGGCAAGATGGCGGTAGTCGCTCGCTCGGGTGTGTAAGCGTTCTCCCTCCCTCCTATCTTACTCCCCCTGGGCATGCTGTAATCTACTGCAGATATATGCTTGACTGTGCTAACGGAGAGTCTTTGTGGGAATGATTTGGATTGTGCATGATCTCTATCTCCCAATGTTGCTAAAGCTACGCCTTACCCGGTATCTTCCCTCTCGCTCTCGGCTGGCTCTTACGGCATGTGGACGTGGAGCACCTCTCACAGCAATTCGGATGCCACCGAAGATCGTGACAGGGGTGAAAGCTCGCTGCCCGACTGATGCTTCCTGGTATGCGAAAGGCACCGCTGTATTGCAGCATGATGCAGGCGGTAACTCTCTCAACCTGGAAAACGCTTTGGAGAGATCGTGCCCTACTGACCATGGGAGGAAAACGGTTCCATCACTGTTCTTCTCAGGTAAACACAAAAAGAAGAGTCTATCTTTGGTGCTGGAAAGAAAAGGGAAGCTATTGGCACTACTACAGATGACTGTACTGATACTATTGATAATTCGCGATTTCACCAAGCAGTGCCTTCTGTGTCTGATTCAACTATCGATCACTGCATTGAGGCAGGCTCCAGTAACGGGGGGATTAGGGGCAAGGCAGGTGAGGCTTCTGGATCTGGAGTGGTGCTCGCGAAGGGAGCAGGAAACTCTAACGGGGCAAGTCCGTGTGGCACCCCTGCCCTTTTGGATACAGAACTTGCTGGGGGTCACTCAGGACACTCCGGACCAGCCCCGCTAACAAATTTTGTGGCTTATAAAAATTTGGTGCAAAATACTAAGAAGTCGAAGGCTGGGTGGCACAAGTCAGTTCAGGGCCTGAACTGGGCTGATCAGGGCCATAGAGTGGATAATACTGAGGCTTTGAAGGACATGGATTCTGGGGATACGTCTTTTTCCCTTTCAGACCAATCAAATTCATCTGAGGACAAGACCCCCGGTGCTAATAGGCATGGTTTAGGGGGGAGACATCTTGCAGCGATTGGAGTGGGTCAAGCAGTTTTCACTATAAAGAGGAGGCCATTGGGAACATAGATATTAGATCAGGTACAGTGTGTAAGAAGAAAGAGCTCCAGAACGGGGCAGACTTAAAAGATACTGCAGGGGCACTCACATGGGACTACTCGTTTTCTTCCGGCCTGGGGGGGATGGGGCAACTGCACCTTTGCATGCTACTTTGGGCTCACTTGGGATTTCTGAGGAAATCTCACTCGCTGTCATCTATCAGAGCATCATGGCACATAGAGATGAGACAAGGATGGAGAGCCAAAGAACTCACAGGGTGTGCCGCAAACTGCAGAACTCCATTTGCGAGTTGCAAAGTCATGCTCAGAATTCGCAGAGAGGATCAGCGAAGCAGAGACTGGAATCTCAACTCTGGAAGATGAGCTTGCAGTCCGAAAATCTCTTACAGACTCATTAAGCAATCAGAAGGATGATACTCAATGGAAGTTGGTGGATCCAGAGAACCACCTCAGGAGAAACAATCTAAGAGTTCTTGGCATACGTGAAGGCCTGGAAGGATTGAATGTTCAGAAATTCATTGTGGAACTATTCACTATAGCATTCCCAGAGCTCAAGCAGTGGACTTGAGACTTGGAAGTTCAGAGATCTCACTGGTTCCCTTTTAAACAGGCATGCAGGACAGACAGCAGTCAAACCTAGGGACATTTTAATTTGTTTAAATAATTTTTTGGCTCGACAGGCTGTTTACGATCTCGCACGACCAGATAGAAAAAGGGTAGGCAGAGGGAATGAATTCTTTGTTAGACCAGACTTCTGCCATGCAGCAGTCGAGAAGCGTTAGCAACTTCAGTAATTAAAGCCACTGTTTCAGGGTAAAGGGGCACAGGTTTTTCTCCTTAAACCTGCCAAACTGAAGGTTATTTGTAAGGGCCTAACACAGAATTTTTCTTCCGAGGTTCAGGCTAAGGAGTATCTGCAATCAATTTAGGTAACAAATAGGGCTTTGATCTGGTTGATGTTATTTGGATAAATATTTTTGTTGGTGGGCATGAAGGTTACAGTAGATGCAAACACAGTATGGTAGGATAAAAGTTTTTTAGGATGAGGAAGCGGGGGATGAGGTAGCTTCTCATCACACCAGACCCTTGGGTCCTTATGCCTCGATAGCTGGGCGGGAGGGGTATGGGCTCTCACAGGGATGGCTGGGTGGCAGGGGGCAAGAGAGGACCCATAAGGGAGGAGTGGGCAGAGGGGTTAATGGGGTATGGGCTGGTTGTGGCATTGGGAGGGATGGCTGGCGGGAGGAAGGGGGAGGGGAAAAAGCCATGGCAGGGTAAGATTGGAACAAGATGTTGGTATACAGATTCTCACAGTAACTATCATGTGTGTGGTAAATAGGATGATATTCTGGTCAATTCCCGTAATTCAATACATGCATAGATAGTGGTTGGATGATTAAATGAGTGCAACTCTAGTGGCTGGATGATTGCAGGAGTGCATGCATAGTATATAAGTTATTTATAGAGTGCATGGATAGTGCATACGTGATTTTTTTGAGTGCATGCATAGCACCTGCAGATTAGATGAGTGCATGAGTAGTGTTTCAGTGATTGCATGAGTACATGGCTGCTGCCTATGAGTTTTTGGTTGAGTGAACAGGTAGTGCCTGGATGATGACTGTATAACTGAATGAGTGCATCTGTAGTGCCTGGCTGATTAGATGAGTGCATGGTTAGTGTCTGAGTGATTGCATGGGTCCATTGTTAAAGCATGAGTGATTGGATGAAAGCAAGTGTACTACTGGGGTGATTGTATTAGTGCAACAGTATTGCCTCAGTAATAGAATGAGTGCATAGGTACTGGATTGGTGGTAGATTCACTGCAATGGTACTGCCTGCGTAATTGGATGAGTGCATGGGTTGTGCCTCAGTATTTTGATGAGTGCATGGGTTGTAAGTAGGTGTCTAGATGAGTGCATGGGTTGTGCCTGGTTGTTTTAATAACTGCATAGGAACAGCCTTGGTGATTGTATAAGTGAATGGTTAGTGCCTGAGTGATTGGATGAATGCATGGGTAGTGCCTGCATAGTTCAATGACTACATAATTAGTGCCTACGTGATTGCAAGAATGCATGTGTAGTGCCTGGGTGATTGAATAAGTGCATGGATAGTGTGTGAGTGATTCAATGACTGCTGGAGTAGTGGCTGTGTGATTGGATGCGTACCTGAGTAGTGCCTAGCTGACTGGGAAAGTACCTCCATTACTGTTAGATACATAACAGTTGTGACTATGTCTGTGACTCATTGTTTATGTCATTCTGTCAGTATCAAACTACCTGTTTTAGTGTATCTATCCTTTTCTACTGAGCTATTTGTGAGTGAAGTTTACTTATCACACTTGCTATATAATTGGATACATGGCTGTCTAGTTACTCAGCGTGTACATGCATGAGTAACTTTCTAAAACTGAAAACAATTCTCACTTTTTCAAAGCACAAAACCTTTTCTTAATTGCATACCTAGATCATTTCTCAAACATTTCTTCTATCTTTAAAGCATATATTCAGCATTTCTCAAAGAAACGTTACACACCAAGTGGCGCTAGAACAAGAACCCTCAACAGACATTCTGCACTTTTAACTCTCCTCAATTTTAAACACACCATGTTTAAAGAAATACACCACCCTCAGCATATACATGACATTTTAAACAGACTTAAAGAACATAGATCACCCTGTAAACATATATGTGATTTCATAATAGATATACACCTTCAGGCTATCTTTCCAAAAATATATAGTTATCTACATCTTTAAGCAAACCCAAGAGTCTCATGGTACATATAACTATCTGCAACCAAAAAAAACATATTTCACCATCTAAACATATGCAAGCCGGTCATATAACAGTTCCTAATACATACCTAACAAGTATTTCTACTTTATAATTCGTATACAGGCGCAGCAAATTTTCTTATCTTTTATTCATGACTACTCTACTCCTGTTTAATAATGTGACTAAAAGTACTACAATTCCCAGAATGCAAATAACATAGATCTGTCTGTTCTGCACATAATGCTTAAACATTTAAAACATTGTCATTTTTAAAGGCATTGCTCATTGTAACTTTCAACAGTACTAAAATCTTAAACACATACCCTCTGCCAGATACAGTTCATCCGATATATTTTTTTCATATCACTGTGATACTCTTTTTTTTGTTAAACTCTCCTATATATCTTCATTTCTAATGTAATTTTTTTAAATAATTAAAATGTACATACCAGTGAATTGAGTTTGGAGATTATATTGTTGTTTTAGCTTTTTCTGGATAGTTTTGACACTGTTAGGATTTGTAAACACTAAGCAAAAGAATGCTACACCACTCTCTTACAAAGCAACTATAAAACAGCAACCTCTTCAACTTTCCACTCTATGATCATGAGAAAGGCATCAAATGAAATTGTGGGGCATATTAGCAAGACCCACGTTAAAATTATCGCCGTTTTAGCGGCAAGAAACTGCCGCTAAAACGGCGATAATGGGCTTGCTAATATGCGTTATGGAATTCCAATAGAAGCACAGGTTAGATGTCCTGCACATCTAACCTGGGCTTCTATTGGAATTCTATAACGCATATTAGCAAGCCCATTATCGCCGTTTTAGCGGCAGTTTCCTGCCGCTAAAACGGCGATAATTTTAACGTGGGTCTTGCTAATATGCCCCTATGTCTTTTATTTTATACTACTCTATATCCAATTGTGAATGGTTAGTATCTGTTAACCTTTTCCCTCTCTTTCAAAAAGAGATTCCTGCATATGTGTTTTCACGATGTTTTCACGATCATCGTGGAGAAATCACAAAAAAACAGGAGTCCAAACCTATATTTAGCTTCAGTTTTTTTTTATTTAAATACTGGACAAGTTTATTACATAGTCCTGAATTGGAAATTAAAAATAATCATTACTTAAATTGTGTCATAACTCCTCAACTTTAAAAAAAAATGTTCTGTCTCTTTAACACCCTTCCTCCCCAATACATTTTTAGCTGACAGTATCTAGCAACCCAGTGGAACCAGTAGGTCTCAAGTTCACAGCACATTCTAGAAGGAACATGGTACTTCCAAATTAGATACAACAGGTGTGGTTTACTCCACAAATTCAAAATCATATCCATGTCTGTATTTTTTTTAAACAAAAGACAATAATAGGACTTCTTTCTAATGCATCCAGCACACTACCTAATTTTATTCATTTACATGCTGACAGCATCCAATAAAATATTTTTTTTTTTGAAAAAAGGAAAACACCTCCATTTTAACTGCTTTTCATTTGGAAAATGACCTCATTCAGCTGGAGCCTTCTCTTGACTGCTATTGCTCCTTCTCTTCAAAATGCTTAGAGTGTGGATTGTTGGCCACAGCTATGTCTATTGGGCTATAGAGGCTGCAAAAAAGACAGTAATTGACAGAGACTTGGGTTTGTCTAATGTGGACATTAGATGGATTGGCCAAAGAGGGTTAAAGTGTCATAAATTGCTGCCTTTGGTTAAAAGCATTGTGCATTCCCAACCCCCTGACCTCATGATTGCGCACTGTGGTGGAAATGACCTAGGCACACTAACTGGGATAGGGCTGGAAATCCTAATGAAGGATACCATTACTGAATTGATGATGCTTTTCCCTCACACTGTCTTGGTGTACTCTAACATATGCCAAAGGCAAAAATGGAAGTGGTCGACTCATTTCTGTTCAGAAAATGACAAAGCCAAGAAACATGTTAATAAAACTGTTTCTGCATTCCTAAGAGACCAAAACATGGGCTCAATTTATAACAACAACCTGCGTTTTGACATGCAAGGAATTTATAGAAATGATGTAATGCACTTTACAGATATATATATATATACATACACACATATATATCCATATATATATATATATATTCCCACAGTCCTTCACAGACAATAAAATCGCACTCACAGAGAGAATTCAGTTCCAAGTTTCTTGTTTATTCTTCAATAGTATCCAGGTTGAGAGACCAACCGACGCGTTTCGTTCTCACAGAGAACTTGATCACGGTAAAATGGCGATGTTCATTTCAACCAATAAAAATACTTTTAGAACCCATGTGACTTAATTTTAAACTGTGAATACAAATGAGGTGTTCTGGGAATTGTAGTGCTATACTACCTTAATATTCCCTACTCTCTATTTTTTGTGTGTGATGTGATGTAAACATGATTTTTATGTGTGATTATGTGCGCCCATTCATGTGTTAGAAAATTATTTTAAATATACAGTGAAGAGACATATTCTTCTCGTCACAATACTGCCCAATTTTTTCACTCGCAGTACGCTTTATATTCGTTTTCCAAACCGCTCACAACCAATTAGGTCACACCCTCCAGTGTGCATCCTTTCTTATCTTATCTCTTTTTAGCTAGTACTAAAAATTAAATTGACGCGGTTTTTATGATATTCCTATTTTGCTTTATTTCTCATATTTACAACCTTAAGGAGCCAACCCTAATTGCGCCCTCTGGTGGGCATTCTCTAAACCATCATGATGAATTTTAATTAGGGGTGATGTTGCTTATGTTTTATTATTAGGCGTACATGTAATTAACTTCCTATATTTACAATTATTTGATTATGTGTGTTATGTTTCCTCATTTGTGAGATAATTCAATGCAATTCATAAATGGACATATAGTTCCTCACTCTGGTTAAGACCAAAGGGAGTAAAAGTTCTGAAATTTAGAATTTGTCTTGACTCTCTTTGCCGTAATTTCTTCTCACGGTGACCACCTCTAGCGTTGTTCGGTATTGTTTCAATTGCATAGAAACTCAATAGTTTCCAATTTCCTTCATGTTCAGCCTCCATGTGCTTGGCTATGGCATTTCCTCTGTCTTGATTTACTGTTGCTCGTACATGCTCCAAGATCCTCTTCTTCAATTCACATATTGTGCTTCCTATATATTTCATAGGGCACGGACACTCTATCACATAGACAACATATTTGCTTTTGCAGGTTATTAGGTCTCTTATTTGCCATGTCTTATTATTTGCCATTTTGACCTCCGTCATGTTTTTGCTATCTGGCAAACTTTGCAGTTGTGGCATTTGATAAAACCTCTCGTTTTTAACCATTGAGTTCCCTTAAGTTTTTGTTGCTTTTGATAGTGGCTATGGATTAGTTTGTCCTTTAGGTTCTGTGCTCGCCGATATGTGATGTTTGGATGAGGTCCCATTATTTTCCCTACTGTGGGATCGAGTTGCAGAATCTTCCAATTTCTTCTTACAATGTTTGCGATTTTTTTAGAATCACAGGAGTAATCCATAATCAACCTCACAGGTTCCTGATTCTGTGGCGTTGCCATTGCTACCTGTTGATTTGTAGTTTTTATTTTTAGTGTTTCTTCTCTTGTTTTTTCATTTGATCTGGACCAGCACTTCCTTACAATGTTTTCATTATATCCACGTTTCTTAAATCTCATTGATGTTTTGGTGCTCTGTTTTTTCCATTCGGATTCTTCTGAACATATCCGACGGATTCTCAGAAATTCTCCATATGGTATGTTCTGGATAACTGATGCTTTATGAAAACTGTCTGCATGCAGTGTGGCATTTGTTGATGTAGCCTTGCGGTGTAGCGTTGTCTGGATTTTATTATTGATAACGTTTATTTCGGTATCCAAAAATACGACCCTTTCTTTACTAATCGTATAGGTAAATTTTACGTTCGCTTCAGTTGAGTTCAAGATTTCAAAATACTCATGGAACTCTGCTGCTGTTCCATCCCATATGATTAGAAGGTCGTCTATGTACCGCAGCCACATTGCAGTTTTATTTACATATCTGTCATTATTTGGGTGCCAGGCAAGTTGTTGCTCCCACCATCCCATGACCAGGCAGGCATATCCAGGACTGAATGAAAAACCCATTGCACATCCCTTTATTTGCTTGTAAATCTCATCACCGAACATGAATACATTTTGAGATAAACACATCTCAATCATATCCAGAAGCATTTGGTTATGTTGATTATACTGTATTTACGTTCTTTTAAAAGAAACTGCATGCCAATAGACCTATACTGTTTTCGATGTTCGTGTATAAGGATATGACATCCATGGTAATGAGCATGTATGAGTCTTGCCATGATATTTCTTGGAGGTGTCTTAGGAGGTCGGTGGTATCCTTTAAATAAGAATTCAAATTTAACACAAACGGCATCAAAAGAAATCAATATAGTTTGCTATTGGTTCCATTAGCGAACCCTTTGCAGACACAATTGGTCGACCCGGAGGTTTGATAGGATTTTTATGCAGTTTTGGTAGGAAATAAATTGTTGCCATGATTGGGTATTCTGTTGTGAGATATTTTCTTTCCTCATCATCAATTAAGTTTTTTGAGAGCCATTGTGTGATTTTCTTATCAAGGGCATCTTTGAAAATAGTAGTTGGATTTTTGTCTAATTTCAAGTAATATTCTCGATTTCGTAATTGGGAATGTGCTTCCGATTCATAATCAGTTGTATTCCAAATGACAATGTTGCCGCCTTTGTCGGCCATTTTTATAATGATGTTCCGGTCATCTGTTAAATTTTTCGTAGCTCTGCCTGGAAATCTGCACCGATGTGATGCGCCGTGGGTTTAAGCGAAATGAGCTTGGAGATGTGGATATATATATATATATATATATTCACTGAAAAAACCATAGGTTTTAGGGACAGTTATAGTTAGTTGGACATTGCACTCGTACAAAACCCGTGAAATTCCCCGTTATAGTTAGTCCAGCTAACTATAACTCGCGCCCCGCAATGCACTGCTGATGACGTCACATATTACATCACTCATGACATGGTCAGTGACATCACTGATGACATCACTGATGACATCTCAAATGACATCACTGATGACATCACTGATGACATCATCCAGTGACTGTGTGTTTCTGTAAAGTTTAAATATTTTTAATATATATAGGAAAAGACGTATTGAAGAATGAGTGGGTGTGTAAGTGTCTGTATGGATGATTTAGTAGGTGCGTGACTGACTGTATAAGTGAGTGATTTAACGTATCTTACTGAATGCATGGGTTAGTGACTAAACTGGGTGAATGTCTGTATCCGTCTGTCTGTTGCTGTGTAAGTGGCTGCATGTGTTTGAGAATAGCTACATGAGTGTCTATATGAGTTATTGAATGCTTGTGTGAGTATCTGTATGGGTGCCTGAGTGTTTGTGTGGGAGGGGTGTGTGCGACTCTGTGCATAGATGTGTGAGTGGGTGATTCACTGGGTGGATGGTTTCAAGAGTGCATCTGTGATAGACTGTATGGGTGGGTAAGTGTGTGTAAGAGTGTGTTAGTGAGTGAATGTATGTCCCAGTGGTACATGTGTGAGTAACTACATATGTGAAAGGCAGTATATATGTGTGTTGGAGTATATAAATAGCTATAAGCAAGAGTGACTGATTGTGATAGTGGCTGTATGGATGAGTGTGTGCTTGTATCAGTGATTGTATAAGAGCGTAAGAATGTGCTAGTATTTGTATGAGTAAGTGAGCTGGTGTGTGTATAACTGTATAGGTGAGTAAATGGTAGTGTGTTTAATTATTTGCATGAATGACTAGGTGTGTGAGTACCTCTATGGATGAGTGGCGGTGTTTGAGTGTCTATATAGGAGTATGAGTGCATATGATAGTCCTGTACTGAGTGACCGTAAATATGAGTGACTGTTCGGGTGAGTGAGTGGATGTGTGCGTAGACCTAAGAATCAGTGAGTGGGTATGTAGTTATTGGTGTTGGAGTGTCTATGGTTTTGCGAATGGCAGTCTGTACTTTAGAGTGGGTGTATCAAAGGTTATATTAGGGTGTGAGAAGATGCATGAAATTATCACATGGATGATGTCATCAGTGATGTCATCAGTGATGTCATTTGAGATGTCATCAGTGATGTCATCAGTGATGTCACTGACCATGTCATGAGTGATGTAATATGTGACGTCATCAGCAGTGCATTGTGGGGCGCGAGTTATAGTTAGCTGGACTAACTATAACGGGGAATTTCACGGGTTTTGTACGAGTGCAATGTCCAACTAACTATAACTGTCCCTAAAACCTATGGTTTTTTCAGTGAATTTCAAAGGTTTTTTAAATGCTAATTTGTAACTATAACGTCCCTGAAACCTATGGTTTTTTCAGTGAATTTCAAAGGTTTTTTAAATGCTAATTTGTAACTATAACATGTCTGAAACCTACGGTTTTTCAGTGAATTTCAAAGGTTTTGTAAATGACAATTTTTAAATGTATTAATTGTTATATAAATTTTTAAAATACTGATTTACTACATTTTTAGAAACAATTTTTTTTACATATTTTATTATTTAAATTACATTGTAATTACATTATACATTACATTACAAAAATACTTTCTCTTAATGAATTACTTTAGTTTAAATACTTTGCAGATAGGCAATAGACTTTTAAGTACAGTAGTTACAGTTGTTGCAATGGGCAACACATTTTCAAACACAATGCAACATTCAGCTCAATGTGAATTTCTAGTTAAATGCAATTAGTTACTTTATGGATTACTTTTCTAACCACAGGACTGGATCCTAGATTCAGTCCTGGGACATCTCCTGTAAACAGTTGAGTAAAAGCGTTTTGGTTACAGTCGTGATTTTTAAGGAATATTATTGTATTTTAAAAGTTGACACTTTGAAACTTTTTCTCATAGAATCACCAATGTTATCCTATGGAAGGAAATTCACTTAGCAGGTAAAAACTGTTATCGTTACTTTTTCTTACTCAGTGTTGGATCCTGGATCCAGCACTGGTGCATCTCCTGTAAACAGTTGAAAGAATGCGTTTAAGTCATACTGTCGATTTTTAAGGAATATTTGTAGTTTGTGAAAATCAACACTTTGAAACTTTTTTGCTGAAAACCAGTCAATGTTAGCCTATGAAGGAAATTCAAGTTACTGGTAAGTACGGTTAAAATTACTTTTGAGGATCAGTACTGGGCTGAAACATGCAGCACTGAGGTCTCTCCTGATAACAGGTGAGTAAATCGGAATTCGTATTTCGGCTGATTTTAGAGGAATATTTTAAAGTTCCAAAACTCCACACTTAGAAGAATTTCCAAGTGAAACCAGTCAATGTTAGCCTATGAAGGAAATTCAAGTTACCGGTAAGTACGGTTAAAATTACTTTTCAGGATCAGTACTGGGCTGAAAGATGCAGCACTGAGGTCTCTCCTGATAACAGGTGAGTAAATCGGAATTCGTATTTCGGCTGATTTTAGAGGAATATTTTAAAGTTCCAAAACTCCACACTTAGAAGAATTTCCAAGTGAAACCAGTCAATGTTAGCCTATGAAGGAAATTCAAGTTACCGGTAAGTACGGTTAAAATTACTTTTCAGGATCAGTACTGGGCTGAAAGATGCAGCACTGAGGTCTCTCCTGATAACAGGTGAGTAAATCAGAATTCGATTTCGGCTGATTTTAGAGGAATATTTGTATATTTCAAAATCAACACTTAGAAGAATTTCCAAGTGAAACCAGTCAATGTTAGCCTATGAAGGAAATTCAAGTTACCGGTAAGTATGGTTAAAATTACTTTTCAGGATCAGTACTGGGCTTAAAGATGCAGCACTGAGGTCTCTCCTGATAACAGGTGAGTAAATCGGAATTCGTATTTCGGCTGATTTTAGAGGAATATTTTAAAGTTCCAAAACTCCACACTTAGAAGAATTTCCAAGTGAAACCAGTCAATGTTAGCCTATGAAGGAAATTCAAGTTACCGGTAAGTACGGTTAAAATTACTTTTCAGGATCAGTACTGGGCTGAAAGATGCAGCACTGAGGTCTCTCCTGATAACAGGTGAGTAAATCGGAATTCGTATTTCGGCTGATTTTAGAGGAATATTTTAAAGTTCCAAAACTCCACACTTAGAAGAATTTCCAAGTGAAACCAGTCAATGTTAGCCTATGAAGGAAATTCAAGTTACCGGTAAGTACGGTTAAAATTACTTTTCAGGACCAGTACTGGGCTGAAAGATGCAGCACTGAGGTCTCTCCTGATAACAGGTGAGTAAATCGGAATTCGTATTTCGGCTGATTTTAGAGGAATATTTTAAAGTTCCAAAACTCCACACTTAGAAGACTTTCCAAGTGAAACCAGTCAATGTTAGCCTATGAAGGAAATTCAAGTTACCGGTAAGTACGGTTAAAATTACTTTTCAGGACCAGTACTGGGCTGAAAGATGCAGCACTGAGGTCTCTCCTGATAACAGGTGAGTAAATCGGAATTCGTATTTCGGCTGATTTTAGAGGAATATTTGCACAATGGTGAAGGGAGGGGGCGGGGCCTGTTTGCACACATGTCACCTGAAGCCCCGCCCCCTCCCTTCACCACTGTGCAAACGCGCCCCGTGGCGCGTTTTAAGTTGGGGGATTAAGTCCCCTTGAATCCTGAGGGTCCCCGGAGTCCAACTAGCCCACCATATACCTCCAAAAAGCGCCACAGAGCTGCGTTGCAGAGAGGTGTAAAAGGGGCGTGGCCTCTGTACACCTCTCTGCAAGTCAGCCCTGGCGCATACTGGAGGTACCTGGTGGGCTAGTTGGCCCCCAGGGACCCCCAGTATTCAAGGGGAATTGTTCTCTCTGCAAACGCGCCAGGGGCGCGTTTGCAGAGTGGTGAAGGAAGGGGCGGGGCCTGCGGGCCCGATCGTTTTTTTTTCTTCTGAAGGGGGCTGTGTGGCCCCCTTCCTTTACTTTTTGGGCCCTGGGGACCCCATCCCCCAGGGCCTTACCCTTTTTAAATTACCTTAAAAAACGGGAAGGGGGCCGCGTGGCCCCCTTCCCTGGGCCTGTATTGGCCCCGGGACCCCATCCCCGGGGCATGGCCTCTATATTTATTTTTTTGAGGGGGCAGCGTGGCCCCCTCCTCTGGCCATTTTAAGGCCCCGGGACCCCATCTCCCGGGCCGGCCTTTCCATTTTTTTTTTTTTTAAATTTTTCTTTTTTGGGGAGGGGGCTGCGTGGCCCCTCCTGGGCCACTACTTGCCCCGGGACCCCATCCCCGGGGCTGGCCCTCTCCGTTGGGGACTGTGGGGGTCCCCAATCCCCACAGTCCCGCCTCGGCTCCCCACGTCCCTTGGGAGCCGGCATTGCTGCCTCCACATGGGGAGCAGCTGACATGCTGCTCCCCATGTGGAAAGCATCGCTTTGGATATTGGAAGAGAGAGCAGGTTTCCTGCTCTCTCTTCCAATATCCAAAGCAGTTTGCTATGGCAGGACGGGAGCCGCGAGGCTCCCGTCCTGCCATAGCAAACTACAGTGTCCCGGGGTAGGCACCCCGGGACACTGCAGGAGCCGGCCCTGGGGGTGGTGGTCCCCAGGGCCATCAAGGGCTCCAGGAGGGGGGCCGCGCGGCCCCCCTCCTGGAGTTCACCTCATTTGCCTGCATGTACCACAAGCACCACACCAGGCCCATCGCTAAACATCCAATTTGAACAGAGTTTATCCGACCCTGTGAAACAGAGTTTATCCGACCCTGTGAAATAGGCTCACAATCCCATATATTGAATCCTTGCTGAGCAGGACTCGTCCGCCTCGCCTTCCCATTGAGGATTACGTAGCCTCTACTTTCTAACCCGGGTCCATTATGTCCCCTTCCCTCCCCAGTCTGGACGTGCCAGCTTTCCACCCTTAAGCGCAACTGCAGGCAAATGCTCTCAGGCACTTTAATCCATAGTCCTGAAGATGATCCAATATCTCACTGATAAGGATCGAAACGTCGTCGACACAGTTGTCAACCTTATACACTGACTGTTAATTTATAATATGTGTAAAGGTGACCTTTTATGATTGTTGTTTCATTATCCATGTATATTCATTGGAAACACATGTAAACTGCCTGAGCTTTTCTATGTTGTTTGTGAGTTTTGATCTGTGAGATTATGGATACAGGCTTGTATCCCACTGTTATTTTTCTCACATTTCCTTAATTTTATTCAAACTATTGTGTATATTAAACTTGCCTCTGTCCGGCTGGACATGCGCCAAAATATAGTACTGATTGAGACTATATTCATTGTTTAATGAGTTTTCCTTACTCAGGGACCACTGTCCTTTGTACTAGACAGCCAGCTGACAGCCAATTAACATGCAGCTCGTGATCGGGAGGGTACGCGGACCCTACTCGTCCCTATATATCACTAACTTTTTACTTTTCATTTTCTCAGCATCTACTGAACGGATTTACACCATTTAACAAAAGGGTTCTTTCTGAACCAAGAACTACCTCTTTGCCAAATTTGGTGTAATTCCGTTCAGCAGTTCGGGCTGTAGCCGTGTCTAAAGTTTCCTATGGGAAAATACATGGGGAAAATGCGTTTTGGGACCCCCCTTTTTCTCGGCCCCCGCTTGACGTATCCCCCGAGACTTTCAGGGTAGGAGCGGACCGGAGCGCCCACGAAGTTTGAAAATTTCGCGAAGATACGTCAACCGGCAAGAGAGTTATTTCAAATAGAATGTCGCGGATTTCCTATGGATAATAGGTTGTAACTATAACTATCTACTGGCGACCGCCAGTAGATAATATATATATATATATATATATATATATATATATATATATATGTGTGTGTGTGTGTATATATGTGTATGAAAGAGCCAGAGGTTACAGGGAAGTTATAGTTAGGCTCAGATTTCACATGCACAAAACCAGAGAAGTTAAGCAGTTATAGTTAGCTGAGCTGACTATAACTCATGCCCCCGCAATGCACTGCTTATGACCTCACATATTACATCACTCATGACATGGTCAGTGACATCTCAAATGACATCACTGATGAGATCATCCAGTGAATTTAAGTTTATTAATGTTAAATACATATACCAAGGTGTATTTGTGAATCAGTGGGTGTATAAATGCCTGTATGGATGATTCAGTGGTTGTGTGACTGACTGTATAAGTGAGTGATTAGGTGTCTCAGCGAATGTTTGGGTGAGTGACTGGTTGAGTGAATGTCTGTATCAGTCAGTCAGTTGGTGTCAAAGTGGATGTGTGGGTGTGTGAGTGGGTATGTGAGTGGCTGTATGGGTGAGAGATTGGTTGTCTGCTTATCTGTATGGGTGTCTGAGTGTCTGTGTGGGTGGGTGAGGGGTGTGTCTGCCTGTAAGGATGAGTGAGAGTGTGAGTCCATGGCTGTATGGGTTAGTGATTGTGTGAGGGGATGTATGGGGGAGTGAGTGTGTGTATGGCTGTATGGGTGAGTGAGTGCATGTGTCAGTGGTATATCAGTGAGTAACTGAGTATGTGAAAGGCAGTATAGGTGAGTGATGGGGTATACAAGTGACTGTATGGGTGAGTGAGTGAATGTGAGAGTAGCTGTTTGGGTGAGTGTATGCTTGTGTCAGTAACTGCATAGGTGAGTGGGTATGTGTTAGTAGCTGTATGAGTAAGTGAGTGGGTGTGTGTATGTATCTGTATGGGTGAGTAAGTGGCTGTGTGATTAACTGTATGGGTGAGTGAGTAGGTGTGTGAATAGCTCTATGGGTGACTGACTCAGTGTGTGAGTGGGTAAGTGTGTGTATGAGTGGATATGTCTGTGGTTGTATTAGTGAGTGAGTGGGTGTATAAGTGGCTGTATAGGTGAGTGAGTGGATGTGTGTGTAGATATATGAATCAGTGAGTGGGTTTGCAAGCACTGGCATGAGTCTGTGAATAGTTGTGTGGGAGTGGGTGTATTAAAGTTTCTAGAGGGGTGTGAGTGGGTGCGTCAGTCATTTTCTGGATGATGTCATCAGCGATGTCATTTGAGATGTCAATGACCAAGTAATGAGTGATGCAATATGTGAGGTCATAAGCAGTGCATTGCGGGGGCATGACTTATAGTTAGCTAACTGCTGAATTTCACTGGTTTCGCACTGAGCCTAACTATAACGTATCTGTAACCTTTGTTTTTTCTGTGAATTTCTACGTTTTTTAAATGCTAATTCCCAACTATAACGTCCCTGTAACCTTTGGTTTTTTCAGTGAATTTCTATGTTTTTTTACGTAGTAGTCATGTTTGCAGAGTGGTAGAGAAAGGGGGATGGGCCTCCGACCACCTCTCAAGAATCCCGCTGTGTAGGACTCATAGGAGGTGCCAGGAGAGCTTTTTGACCCTCAAGGTCCCTCAGGAATAAAGTGGACTTCATCCCTCAACCAGTAGTGCACCAGGACGCGCATTTACAAAGTGGTGGAGAAAGGGGGCATGGCCTCTGAAGATCTTTTAGCAATCTCGCTGTGTGTAAGTTACTGGAGGTAACAGGAGGGGTAGTTGGCCCCCAAGGACGTCCTTGGGAGGCCAACTACCCCTCCTGTTACCTCCAGTAAGTGCCACATACCAGGATTGCTGAGAGGCTGTCACAGGCCACGTCCCCTTTCTCCACCACTCTGCAAACACGCCTCCTGGCGCACTACTAGTAGGGGGATGAAGTCCCCTTAGCTATTGAGGGTCCTTTGGTGCCAACTAACCCTCCTGTTACCTCCAGTCAGTCTCACACTGTGGGTTTGCTGAGAGGTTTTTGGTGGCCATGCCCCCCTTCTCCACCACTCTGCAAACGCACCTCCTGGTGCACTATTAGGGATGAAGTCCGCTTGGCTCTTGAGGGTCCTTGGGGTCAAACAACCCCACCTGTTACCTCTAGTAAGTCCCACACAGCTGTATTGCGCAGAAGTTGTTGGAGGCCATGCCCTATTTCTCCACAACTCTGCAAACACACCTTCTGGCACACTACTGGTTGGGGGAAGAAGTGGACTTTAGTCCTGAGGCCCTCAAGAGCCAAGGGGACTTCATCCCCCAACCAGCAGTCGCCATCCCTTGGGGCCAGGCATTTTTAATATGTAGACGAGGATTCACTGAATGTTGCTGTATGTGTTAGCAGGTTCACAGCTAAACAATTTGCTATTCAGATTGGGGTAAAAAAAGACCACTTTGCTTATAGATCTCTGTTCGTAGTTTTAAATTATCATGCCCTGAAAGGCATGCCTATAGGTACCACATCCCTACATACAGAAGGATCAGAGACAATATCATGTACATTTTCAGCAACCATGGCAAAGACCCAAGAAGAGCTCATTCACTGGTTTTGCTGAAATTGCCCTCAGTATGGTCCATTTATTGACTCACAAGATCACTGTTCTGTGACGCTGTGTCCCCTAGTATGTTCTGCAGACAGCACAATTTGAGCAAAAATTGTCCAAAGCTGAGCTTCCTAAATTTCATTTCTTCTGCGTCCATGTCAAAATGAATCTTGGAACTTATGGTGCTAAAGCAGGAATTGACACTATGAAACATCATCTGTACAATCCACTGTGAATACACTTAAAAGAAACATATTGAGCGCTGTTTGTTCTTTTCTCCAAGACTGAAAATCCTCTAGCACTGCATGCTGCAGAGAACACAAAGGTGAAGTGCCTTGTGCAACTCTTGCACATGACTGGCAGGAGCACAGTACCACTCTGCTTATAAATAAATAAAAGCCCATATGCTTAGGAAAAAGTCTACGCTTAACTGTTCTTATGCTGACTTTCAAAGAAAAAGAAAATCCCATAAGCATGGCCCAGAAAAGTAAAAGTTCACTGAACAAGAAAATGGCCTAAGGCATCCTGCATACCATGACATTTCTTTACTCTGTCAGCTGATTCTTCACACAGCAGCAGTTTGCTGTCACCAGAAGCTCTGTAGCTAACAGTATATGTATTATATCCTTATCAGGTTTCTCCCTATATGACCAGGTGGCAACAAAATAGGTCCAGGTTATGAGCCCAGACCTTTCTTGAGAGCTTGAAGAAAAGAACAGGGTAGTGAAACACTGATGTACATTAACCATTAACAGAGCACCAAGCATGTCACATACATACATAGATTATTCACCAGTGAATATCTGGCCACCGCCCATGGTATTTTTATTGATGACAACTTAAATTCGTTGCAGATACAGGTCAAGACATTACTATGATTGTTCTATACAATTCTCACGTCACATTCTTCTTTGGCCTATCTAAGTACACATTACCATTATAATTCTACTTCTAGTGCAGGGTGATTTACTCCCTGAGGGGGTTCACAAATGTTCCCTCTATATGTGTTCCATTTGCCCCATATAGAGGACCATTTTTGGGACATCCTCGTGATTCATACACCGTCTTCTCCATTACCATGCACCAATCCATATAGTTTTTCCAGGCACTCAGCATAGGTGATTCAAGCGCCCCCCCATAACTTAGCTATATTCCTCTTGGCCACCATCATTCCTAAGGCAACCCAGGTTTTCTCCTTATCTACCAGATCAGTGGGCTCCCATATATTCAAAAGACACAGTTTTATCATGGGCCGTATTTGTTTAGTCAGCACATGCGCCATACATTGGGCTACTCTCTCCCAATATCGCTGGATATATATACATTCCCATATAGTATGGATAAAGGTTCCCTCTTGTCCGAATCCTCTGTTACACCTGGGATCCTCCCTATAATCCATCTTGACTAAAGCAGTGCTTGCTAAGTATACACGATGCAGCACTTCGAGCTGTACTAACCGTAGCCCAGATGAAATTGCCACTTCCTTGGGGGACGACAGTGCCTCCTGCCATTCATCGTCTTCTAGTGCCTATGAGTCCCTCTCCCAGTTTCTATGAAGCTGCAGGAGAGGGTCGGTCATGTTATTTATCAGTTTCTTATATGTCAATGAAATCGCTTTCTTGGGCATGAATTCGTCCAGAATCCTGTCTTCAAGGGGGGAGAACTCGGGAAGCGACTGTCCGCTTGGGATGGCTGCTTGGAGTGAGTGTCGAATCTGTAAATATCTAAATTGTTCAGTTTAGGCCATTTCATGTTCTTTTTCCAACTGGACGAAGGGGATCACCTCATCGTTTTTCCATAGGTCACCCACTTGGGAAATTTCGATCGAGTCCCAGGCCTCAAAGCCCTTTGAATGTCTCAGGTTACCCTGCTTATCCGCATCCCACAGGGGTGTTGCTTGCATTATTTTCCCGTCCCAATCCATAATTTTATTTACTGTGTGCCATATTGTCACTGCATGTCGTGTTGGGCCTGTTAACTTTATTTTAGCCGGATTTGTGTAGAGTACTCTAGAGTAGTTCCCTTCTGGGAGAAGCCACCTATCCATGCCATAACTTGGGTCATCACGAGGTCCGTATATACATTGGTTGATGGGCGCTAACTGCGCCACCCAGTAATATCTTTTGACATCGGGTAGCCCTATGCCGCCGTCATACCATCCTCTTATCAGCTTTCAAATCGCAATTCGCACCGGTTTCCCCTCCCACATCAATTTTCTCTGTGCGCTTTCTATATTTTTAAAATAGTCTGTGTGTATTGGATCCGGAGAGTTTTGCAGTATATGCAAGAATCATGGTAGTGCCATCATCTTAAATAGCACAGCGCGTCCCAGTAGGGACAAAGGGAGAGATCTCCAATGCTGGACATCGCTCTTGAGCCGTTGTAGAGGGGGGAGGAGGTTGCATTCATAGTAGAGGGCTGGATCTTTGGTGATGTAAATGCCAAGGTATTTAAACCCCACTTTCGCCTCTGTTATGACGTATCCTTTGGGCAATATGGGAAAGTCTCCCCTCAAGACATAGATAACTGACTTGAACCAGTTTATTTTATTACCAGAGTATTTACCAAAATTCGTGAAGATGTGCAATACCCTATTTATAGAGGCTTTTGGTGATGCCAGATATAATAGTATGTCATCTGCACACAGGGAGATTCGGTCCTCCCAGTCCTCTGCCCATCGCAGTCCCCTCATAACTGGGTTCTTCTGTATCCATGAAGCGAGAGGTTCCAGCATAAGTGAAAAAAGTAACGGTGAGAGGGGACATCCCTGTCTGGTTCCCCTTTCTAACTCGAACACGTTTGATTTGGTATTGTTTACCACCACCTGTGCCAGTGGTTTCTTATACAGGAGTCTAACCCAGGTGATAAAGTTGGGGCCGAAGCCCAGTTTTTGCAAGACTGAGAAGATATAGGGCCATTCGATAGTATCGAACGCCATGGTGGCGTCAAGGGACATCACCACCTCATCTTCTCTCAACGTTTCTATTCTTCCCATAACACCATGAAGGCATCTGAGATTAAGTGAGGTGTTTCTAGACGGCATAAAGCCAGACTGGTCTGGATGTACAAGCTTTGTGATTACCCCCAGGAGACGAGTGGCCAGTAATTTGGCCAAGATCTTGGCCTCCGCATTAATCAACGATATGGGCCTATAAGATGCGCATTTAACTTTGGGACGGCCGGTCTTATGTATAACCACTATTGTTGCTAGCCTCATCCTCTGGGAGCACTCCTTTTTCTCGACTTTCAAGAAACATATTAGTGAGATACGGAGCTATCTTACTAGATACAAGTATGTATAGTTCAATGGGTAATCCGTTCGGACCCATTGCCTTCCCTGACTGCAATCCTTGTATTGCATGCTCCACCTCAGACTGTGTAAGTTCTTCATCCAGGATGGCGGATTTATCTTCGGAGAGTGTGGGGAGGGACATATCTGAGAGAAGGGCATTTGCTTCCTCTTCTGTGGAGGAGGTATGGGATTTATAAATAGTTTGAAAGTGGTCGGCAAACCCCTGTGCAATTTCCCGTGGCTCTGTCAAGTGTTGCCCAATGGCCGTCCTAAGCTCGGCCACTAGTCTGTTAGCCTGTTCTGTCGAGCCATGCCAACAGTTTTCCCGCTTTGTCCCCTATTTCATATATCCTGCATTGTGTGGCTTTGTGTTGCACTCGCGCTGCTTCTGTGGCCAAATTTCTATATTCTTTGATCGTGATATCCAACCTGTGCTGAACTTCTATTTCCTCCTCCCCCCACACCCTCCCTTCCAGTCAGAGTATTTTTTCTTCCAGTCCGACGAGCTGAGCGGCTTTCTCTTTGCGGGTCCCTGCTATCTGGGAGATTGCTTGGCCCCTAATTACCGTCTTGAAGGCCTCCCATAATGATTGTGCTGACTCTACCGACCCCTCGTTTTCCCGGAAGTATAATTCTATTTCTTTTATCAGTGAGGTTTTAATTGACTGGTTTTTCAAAAACCGGGGACTTATCGGTGCTATTCTACCTGATTGGTGCCCTCCAGTCTCGACCACGGCCCATATTGGGGAATGATCAGAGATGCCTCTTGACAAGTGTCGCACCTCTTTGATTTGTCCCATCTGTCCTGCTGGTATGATTATGTAATCTAGTCTGGAAAGGGACCTGTGAGCACTCGAGTGATAGGTGAATTGGGTATCTGTTGGGTGGAGAGTGCGCCATGCGTCTACCAGTCCCATAGCGGCCATAAAGTCACAAATTTGTGTTCTTGAGGACAGGACATCCCTTGGCAGGTGGCAGTCCAAAAGGCCCGAGACTATCAAGTTGCAGTCCCCGCCCCTTACCAATAGTCCTGTGGGGAGAGTAAGCAATAGGTCCCCCAGATCTTTAAAAGCTGATGTCTGCAGGCCCGGGGGTACGTACAAGGATATAAGCGTTAGAGGTTTACCTTCCCACGTTCCCAAGATTGCAGTGTATCTGCAGAGTTCATCTGTCCATGTGTGTTCGATTGACATTGGAAAATTCTTTCTAATCATTATGCCCGCTCCCCTAGATCCGGTTGTGAATGCTGAGTGTGCCATTAATTTATAGCCCCCATCTAGTGAGGGCCCCACATGCGTTTCCTATCAGGTGTGTCTCTTGAAGGAGCACTACGTCCGGTGAATGTCTTTTAATAAATTGGAACACAATCCCTCTTTTTAGCTTATCCCCCAGACAGTTGAGGTTCCACGACAGCAGTTTGATATTCCTCTTCCCTATAGGACCCATCCTACTCTGTACCTGTGGGTGTTGGATTTACTGGAAGTTTCTATAAGTGTAGGTTCCTTTCTGGCCTCTGCTGTCGTTACGCTAAAGTAACCTTTGGGTGTTATTGCCTGACGTGCCCTACTGGAAATGTGGATTGGTCTGATCCGCAATACGTAGATGTCATCTAATCTATGAACTAAAACTAAGTGGAACCCCAAACCCCCCTCCCTGCAATCTGGGCAAAACAGAGCCCCTATCCCAAACTATGCAGAGTGCCTGTCGCCCCATAAGAAGATTCTAACTAGAAAAGTGGGGGGGATGCTCTCTTTCTATCCTCCCAACCGCCTTAACCTTGAGTACAGAAGGAACAGAGAAATCCCTGGGAAAATTCCCTTGCATACCTTTACCAACAAAGAGTCCAGTAGCCACTGTATACAGATCAGCCATGGGAGATAGGGAGGGGTGGGGGGTGGTGGGGAGAGGAGGAGAGTAGGGAAAGGGGGGGCTGATTAGGGTGCAAGAGAGGAAAGAGGGGGGGAGGAAAGGGAGGAAAGGGAAGAGGGAAGGGGGAGAGTCTTCGAAGAGTTTCTTTCGTCATTTTCGTAAACTGTAATTGAGTCCTCCCTTTCTTCAATCTGTGCCAGCAAAGTTCTTCATTGTCATCGTCTAGGTCTCTTTGTCATATTCTCGCTGTTGCCTGAGATGCATCTCTTTCAATTCTAATTTCCTCGCCATTTAGTCTTTCCTTTGTTTGCTACCGTTTCCGTTAACCGTTCTCCATCCTTCAAGCCATTCCTGTGCCAACTCGGGAGTTTCAAAGAACCAGGTCTTTCCCTCTGCTTCAACACACAGTTTCACCGGGAACAGCATAGAATATTTGAGTCCCTTGTCTCTTAGTTGAGCTTTGATGCCCTGAAAGGAGTGTCTCTGTTTTTGCACATTTACAGTGAAGTCAGGAAATAATGTCACCGTGTTATTTTCGATCTTGATAGGTGGAACCGTTCGGGCCATCTGTAAGATTATATCACGATCTCTGAAGTTGAACAGCCGAGTCAAATTCAGCCTCGGGAGGGCCCCTGGTTTTGGCCTACCACTCGGTACTCGATGCGCTCTTTCCACTGAGAAGAAGCTTGAAAGCTTTTTCGGTTGGATGTGTTGAGTGATGAGTTCTTCGACAAAGAGAGGTGTAGCTCCCTCCGCCCCCTCAGGTACTCCGATTAAACGAACATCATTCCTTTGTGATCTCCCTTCATAATCATCTAGTTTATTTTCCATGATCTTATTCGCTACTTGGAGATCTGGGATTTGCTGCTGCATTGTTTTTGAGCCGTGGCTAAGATATGTCGTGACTGTTTCCATAGTTTTGACTTTTTCACGCATTTTCTGTATATCTGCCCGAATTAGTGTTACCTCTGTTGTTATTAAGTCCATCCTACTTTCAAGTGAAGCTCGTACACCAGTGATGGCATCCATTATGTTTTTTAGGGAGGGATCATCAGTTCCTTGTCCTGGTGTGGTTTTTGTTTCAGCCCTTCCTGTCCCCTCCATCTCTGTGGTTCTTGAGGAGGCATACTTGTCCATTTTGGTCTGGTGCGTATTTCTTGCCCCCCTATTTCCGGACATTGCTTGTTCGTACCACCAGTGGGGAGGGAGGGTGCGCCAACGGAACCCCACCGCAAGGCCGGCTCCGTTTCCCCAGAGGGTAGTAACCACTGCCTGACCGTGGGGTGCTACTCACTAATCCCCACGTGGCCTGTCAGTGTTCTCCCTAGGGTTGTGGCCCAGTCCGACGGTTTGCCCCTGCCGGCCTTGAGACACCCAAGAGCGTTTTCCCCTTGATTATAAAAATGCTCAACGTGAATCAGGCTTCAACTGATATCACACTCTCACTGTTTGGGAGTTTCTTCCGTAGGATGTGTGGCCGCTCCCAGGCAGTTACTTTACCCGGGTTCGATATCTCCGTTGCCGATCCTGATGGAGTATTATGGCGGCGAGTCTTTGCCCATTTTCTAATTGGCTATGTCCAGCTAACTTTGAGCAGTTTAGTTAAGGGGGGACATCAAGGTTTCACTACACACACCCATGGTCTGGCGATGCAAGTAGTGCCGATTGCTTTTAGTTTTTCTCGAATTCTATCGGGCGGAGCTTACTTTCCTTGAGGGTAACACCCGGGCTCCACAGTCCGCTGGTGCAGATAACGCCGATCGTGCTTACATTATGCGGTGCGCACTAATTACTGCTTTTGGGTTATTACGGGGAGATTGCCTGGCTCTTATCATCATCGGTATGCCGGGGAGGGGAAAGGCTGCATCCCTCACCTCTGGCCAGACGCGAGCGTCATCGGGGCCCGATCGGCAATCAAGCCCAGCGGGCCCCAGTCCAGGCCACGCCGGCTTCTTGGATGTTATTACTGGCTTCTCGTGGTTGCACCACACCGCTCCCGAAGGCCTCTAGAGGACCTGCATCCCCACCTCGATCACTGTACCTTCCGATTTTGGCAGCGGGCTGCCGGCTGTTGTTCGTCTCCCCTCTTCGGATATTCGATCTTCACCTCTGCGATTATGCAGCTCGGCTGCATGAGTTACGTCGGCCCGCGGCTTCTGCGGCCTTGTCAGCTCCTTGGCTCTGGGATCTGTACAATCTTCTCTGGGCAATTTTCACGGGACATGAGCACACCGGTAACTTCACGGCAGCCTGGTCAATTCCCTACTGTGTTTTGGCCGGATTAATTTGGCGGATATACGGCGGTGGGGGATTTTAGCTAGCGGAGCTCTTCACACCGCGTCCATCTCCATCGGCTCGTAGCCACGCCCCCTCCCACCTGCCCATGGTAAATAGCTGAAGTACAGCAGTATGGACAAATTCTAGGCAACACAAACGTTTATAAGGTGAAAATGTATATTAACAGAACTTTGCTGAAAGTTTTAAGGCATTACATACTGTAGAATAATATGGAATTTATTGGTGTCAAAACAAATGTAATCTGAAAACAGGAAGCCTAGTTATAGTTCTACTTGTAACATGTGCAATTCACCTTAAAACAATTCACAAACATCAATATCTTGTGATTCATATCTTGGCTACTCATTAATAACCTTACTGGAACTTTGAATAGCTGATAATCACAAATGTATGACATTTACAACATAGTTTTGCTTTAAGAATCCCTACTCTTCCATCACAGGATAGTGATAGAAAAGTTAAATGTTTAATGGGTTCAAAGTTTTTTTAATCACAATGTTACTGGATTTTAGGAATTCTTCTCTGTATTGCCAATGTATTTTAAACAATTCCAACTGGAAGCAACAGTTCTGTACTAAAGAAATCCTAGAGGTGCATGCAAGTCCTGGCTGCAGCAACATATCATCATAATTGCCTAATAAATATGCTGTGGGCCATGATGGAAGTTATACCTCGAAATCTAAGATGGATGTAGCATCTCCTAACCATGTTGGAGTTCAGCTCATTTCTGTGTGCCATCGCATAGTGCATTCCACTACATTTGGAGTATCTCTCCCCATGCTTACCAAGTCTTAGATGGTAAGCCAAGATTCCAGCCATGCTTCCTGACATCAGGCCAAGAAATGTCTAGAATGTAGTTTAAAAAAGCTGATCCATATGTGGCCATCCGTGTAAGAACCTCAACCATACTATGGCTGAATGGGTAAAAGATCAAACTGAAGATGCGACTCACTGTCAGGAACCCTGCTGAGGTAAGGATTAGAGTAACTAATATAGACCTTGATTACTTCAGGGGCTAGGGGAAAGTAGAGACGCAAGACATACTGGACAATAAACAAGAGCAAGAGAGCAGAACAGAGGAACAAAACACGAACTATTAGAAATTATAGTTTGTATGTTCTCTGTGAAGGGAAATGATCTTACAAGAAGTCAAGGAGCAGTTCATTTAACAAGGCTTTGGAAGACATCGAGCAGCTCTTACGAAAGAAGACCACTGGGCGAGTCTCTGTGCAAGAGGCACAAAGCCTCAGAATCTCCCTAGCACCCTCAGTAACAATAATCAAGATTGCAGCACAAATTCAAGAGAGGACTAAAAGGAATAAACAGAAAATATGGAATAGGGAAATTGGGCTCAGGTAAAAGAAGGACCAGATTCTAGGAACAGGGCTGGAACTATACACACAGAACTAAGAGCACTTGAATGCAAGACATAGGCCCTGATTACGATGTCGGTCAGAGTTGCCTCCGACCAACATCAATGCGGATGGGGAACGACCGACCTCAGGTCGGCAGTTCCGACACCGCAGTTAGGATGCGACCGCACATAGTGAGGTCTCAAACTTCCATTGTTCAATGGGAGCTTGTGCCGTCGGCTGCCCGCAGCAAAAGCTCCCATTGCTAAGGGCCCCCAAAGACACTTTTTGACAGCAGTTCCATGTCGGAAAGGATGACATGGAACTGCTGTCGGAAAGTGCCATCATAATCCCGAAGGATTATGTGGCCTCTCCGACTGGCCGATGGGCTCCTTGAGCCAATCAGAACCGAGTCGGATTCCCCGACCGATTTAAACTCTGACCGCCGTCATTGTAGTATGGAGGCCGGAGTTTAAACCTACAATGTTGGTCAGAAAGCCTCTGATCAGCGGTCGGAGTCTTTGCGACCGACATTGCAATTAGGCCCTAAGTATTTTGTACAGAAACAAGGGCAGGGTGGAGGTATACAGAAAGAACGAGAAACACTGGAAAGCAAGGTAAGGATTTTGCAATCAAACAAGGATATAACTGAAAGTGTGCAGACAGATCTAGAAACACAGACAGACAAAAGGGACACAGAGCAGTAACACCAAGGAACAAAAACAGATTAGCCAAAGCTAAAAATGAAGACATGGAGAGCAAAAAATAAGTAAAGACAAGGAACACGGAATCAAGGAGCAAGCCTGAAAACAGAGTAACACCATAGAATTGGTTCAAGCAGAGGCTTGGCAGTAAAGACTTGCTAGCCACTGCACACTGAGCCCACAGGATAAAGGTAGCTGGAAGTTCAGGTAAGTAGCACATGTGCTTGGGGTGAGCCAATTGTGAGTAATCATCCAGATACTGGGAATCAGGGAACCACCAATGAAGGGGAGGCTGTACAGGAATTTGGAGAGAGAACGACTATTAAAGCCAACAGGTACAAGGTGAGAAACAGGGAACCCAGGAATGGAGTGCAGATTGGAGCTGAGAGCGAGATGGCCAAAATGAGTGCATCCATGTCAGAACAGATGTTGTGAAATCTCACCTTGTAGGTCACGACTTGGCCTTGCAGAGACAATATGGATCCAACTCCTTGTCCTGACCGATCCTACTTGTGAGGCTACAAACAGTGAAGAATGAGTGAGGAAAAGGATCTTGTTTGTGGTGCCTTCTATTATTACATGAGCTGTTGGCCTTAAGAAGTTAGGGGAGAAAGGAGACAGAGAACATCTGGCTATTTATGATGTTCTTTCCCTGGGACTAGCTTTATTCTCCTTCTCGCTTGGATATATGCCTCCCCCTTTCTGGTCTTTCCGGAATATACCTGGGAAGCAGCTTTCGAATGTTAAGCACCCGAAAAGGATGTGAAGATCAAGAATGCTTTGATGGGCAGCTGTTCTTGTACAGATGTGTGTGAAGCTTAGGTTAGTTCCTAATGAAGACATTAAATATCCTAATCACTTCAAGTGCAATTCACGAATATGCCTCTTTTTCCCGCATACCATTACCCCGCATGTTGTTACAACGCGGTCGTTACAACGACCGCGTTGTAACAACACATACCATTACCCCGCAAGTCATAACAATGACTTGCGGAGGGGGGAGCTGGATGTTGGTATAGTAAAATTTACTATTCCAACTCCAGTCTGTGCGGACTGTAGGGAAGGTGTTGGATTTTAAATCCAACACCTTCTCCCCCCTCCGCAAGTCGTTGTAACGACTTGCGGGGTAATGGTATGTGTTGTCGACCGCGTTGTAACAGCATGCGGGGTTACGGATGAGGGGTGACGGTTGTTTACCGCAATTCACTAATCATATCAAACGTACATGCACACATTGAATACACTTTCCACCTTAACCGCTTTG
Source organism: Calotriton arnoldi (assembly GCA_963921515.1). Taxonomy (NCBI): domain Eukaryota; kingdom Metazoa; phylum Chordata; class Amphibia; order Caudata; family Salamandridae; genus Calotriton; species Calotriton arnoldi. The sequence goes on along the minus strand of CAWUFW010002325.1, from coordinate 1,330,964 downwards.
TACCTTGTGCTAATCTTTGTAGTCTTTCGAATTATTCCCCAAACTGTTACAGCTTGTAACCTTTCAAATGTTGCTTAACATTTATTTAGCATTTCTTCTTAAAATGTTGCTTAATGTCTCGCAGAGTGCTGCATTCTATGACTCGCTTTGCTGTAAATTGCGAAAGGTCCCTTGCGTGTCATTTTACTGGGCTGGCAAAATAATAGAAAGTAACATCAATAAACAGCTGATGGACTATCTTGAGTCTAATAGGATCCTGGATTCATCTCAGTTAGGCTTCAGACCTATGCACAGCACCGAGACTGCACACTTGGCTGTCACAGACCATATCAGAAACTGTCAAGACAAAAATCTTCCATCTATGCTTGTGCTGTTAGACTTGTCTGCGGCCTTCGATACCATATCTCATCCTATATTGATACGGAGACTGGAGGAGATAGGTATCCAGGGCCTGGTGCTACAATAGTTTAGAAACTATCTGTCTGACCGAACTCAGACCATTCATCTAGGACCTTTTCGGTCACATACCATGATAATAAACAAAGGAGTGGCCCAGGGCTCCTGTTTGAGCCCCACTCTGTTCAACAGATATGTCACTCCTCTTGCAAACATCATAAGAGCGCATGGTTTTATGCCTATTTCATACGCGGACGATACCCAACTTCTGTTAGCCTTTGATAAAGACCCGCCCGAGACGAGAGAGCATTTCACTGATGGAATGAAAGCTATTGCAGCGTGGATGGCTGCTAACTCTCTCCAACTAAATGGTGGCAAAACTGAAACCATGCTTTTCGGGGCTGCCCAACTGTTATGGTCTCCTGAGTGGTGGCCGCCGGAATTTGGACCACCACCCATTCCAAAATCTTCTGTGAAGAATCTGTGCATAAAACTTGATCAGAAGCTAACCATGAAAGATCAAGTGACTTCCACTACTGGCTCCTGTTTTTCATGTTATGAGGCTATTCGAAGAGTCTTTCCAATGCTCCCATTGGCAGTACTTAAGACCCTAGTCCAGGCACTGGGGATCAGCCGCCTGGACTATGGAAATGCTCTTCTGGCTGCGGTCAACGAATCCCTCCTGGACAAGCTCCAGGTAGTTCAAAATACAGTGGCTCATCTAATTCACAACCTTCCAGCGAGATCTGCCTCTGTCCCTCTATTACATGCACTACACTGGTTGCCAGTGCGGAAGCAGATTGCCTTCAAGATCTGTTGCCTAGTGCACAAAGCACTTAATGGTAAGGGACCTAGATACTTGAAGGAAAAACGTCCCCTATCGACCTACAAGATCTTTGAGATCTGCTAATAAGTCTCTTCTTATGGTACCACGCATCAAGAAAACACGCTCAGGTGGCCGTGCTTTCTCTTTCTTAGCCCCCCATTTTTGGAACAAGCTTCCCCTACACCTACAAGAATGCACCGCTCATTATAATGTTAGAAAACTATTAAAAACTGAATTATTTTAATCTTTTAGGCTCCTTGCCTTGCATTTTGATCCCGCTGCGCCGAGATATCCTTTCGGGGATGATTCATGCGCATTACAAATAAATAAAATAAATAAATAAATGATGTGCCCCTACTTGGGCCGAAGTCTAACTTTTCACTTTTCCGATTCTTTTCTTTGCAGGTGGTTCGTTGGAGCAGGATGCAGGAGGGGGGTGGGGTCGTGGATCCGGATGCAGGAGCCAGCCGGGATCATGGAGAGATGGAGCATCGCTGCATTGATCGAAGAAGGTAAGTTCGGGAGGGATCATTCCTCTTGGAAACCCTCAAGCCAAAGCAAGGGCGGCTTGCAGGGCGTGGTATAAAAACCCGCCATGTTTCGTTTATTGATTAATTACTAGATGACTTAAAACCATTGCAATAAATGACAGTTTACATATTACATTTTGTTACATTTTAAAATCGTCTAAGGCATTATACTAAAATGTGTTAAAATTTCCATTTTACAAATTATTTTTAAGAAACTTATTGTAAAATTGTAGAAAAAGCTGCACGTGGTATGAGTTAAGATTAACACTTAAGAATAATTTAAAACTTGTAGAGGGTTCCATGAACCACATCAGTCTCATTTGTCCCAGATGAAGGTCGAAATTTCCTAAGCAATGCAAAAAGTGCAAGTGTAAGGAACACACCACTGTTATGTTAAATTGTTATACATACAGGTGGTGGTAGAATAGAATGGTGGATCTAGTGATGGATGGAGAGGCCCTAGATTAGCTAAAGGGAATGATTTTATATCACTCTATGAGTGCAACAGTGTGGTCAGGGGTAGAACAGTCATGGAGTAACAAAGACAATGTTCAATGGTGATCCAGAACACGATTATGACCGTGTAAAGACTCCACTCAGGTATAAAGGTAAGTGCTCAGTATTTATTGCAGTCTTAGTGCTACCACCTCCTTGCTTCTGACACACAGGTAATATACTGACTAAAGATTTGAAAGAAACATTCCATTATACAACATGAGAGCAGCCAAACATAAGCATTCTGTACTTACATATTTGAAATCCAGAATACCCAGTACACCAGAGAGGGGAACATTAATGAGCACACACATGGGGACAGATAAAGCCAAATTACATTTGTTGATGAGCTAATGGTGACTGCCCTCTCCAGATATCAATCATTGTTATGGGCGGGCGAGAGAGGTGAAACCAGGCCTGTGTGTCCATAGGTCCATACCCTCCATTCTGAGCAATGTGTTCTGTGTTGGAATAAGTTACCTTGCAAAAATAAAAAAAAACATTAGAAATTCACTGAAAAAAAACGGTTAAAGTGACCATATAGTTAGGTGTAAATGTTAGTTTAAAAGTAGCATTTTAAACTAAAACACACTGGAATTCACCATTTATATTTCAACTAATTTTAACTCGCACCCTCGCCATGCAATGCTTATGACCTCACATATTGCATCACTCATGACATGAAAAATATGTTTTTAACCTCAAGGAGAGGAAGGTCCATCTGGGACACTTTCACCAGGACTAGGGGAGGGAAGGTATCCCTACCCTGCCCCACTTTATGTTTTTTATTGAGGACACAGGGCTGAGTCCCTGATCCCTAAACAGCTGCTACCACAACTTCAAACCTCACCATCAAGCCAGCAGATAAAGGCGGAGCTATTGTGATTAAGGACACCACCAACTACAGGAATGAATGTCTGTGCCTCCTAAAGAACTCGGTGCATTACAGACCCCTGAATCAGGATCCTACTCCTAGATTATGTCTAATTATCACAACACTTGTGAACAAAGGAGAAACCAATGGCTGGATCTCCAAACACAAGACATACTTCCTCCTGAATATGAACCGGAAGACACCATACTTTTATTATCTGCCTAAAATCCACAAGGAAGGGCCTCCACCACTGGGACACCCCATTGTCTCAGGGTTCGGATCATTATTAGTGCCGCTCTTGCGTTTTTGCGACCATTTTCTCCAACTTTTGGTAGCAAAAACTCCCACATACCTTAAGGACACCAAGGATATTCTGAACCTCATTGAGGATATCAATGTCACAAGGGGGGGGGGTGGGCCTCTTGGTTACACTAGATATGGAAGCACTGTACATGAATATTCCACAAGAGGCCACCCTCCAAGTGATTGAGGAAGTTTTTAATGACTTGTGCTACCTTAGCCCTTAAGGAAAAAAAATTCAATTTGAGGACACAGTGTACTTACATTGTGGGGACCTTTAATGAGAAGTACCTATGCCCCCAGTTTGGCATGTTTTTACATGCATCACTTCGAAGAGAAATCCACACTGACTGAAACCAACCCCTTCAGGACCAGGATCCAATTGTGGCGGGGAAACATAGACGATATTTTAATCACTTGGAAAGGCGAGACCACAGATATTCTAGACTTCCTTGGATGGATTAATTCCATCAACCCTCATCTGAAATTTACTGGGCATGTATTTGATGTACAGTTACCATTCCTAGACCTACTCATATATCTGTAAGGAGGGCAAAATAGTAAAGTGTTTAAGGGGAGTATTCCTCGTGTGTCTGTGGACGCCACAGACACACGAGGAATACTCTCCCTAAACACTCTACTCTGCCAATACAAGACATATATTGACACAATAGTCTGAGTCCCGGCAACACGGAGCCGGTTACATGGATTCAATACATTTTCTAGATTGATTGGATCTCTAATCGGCCCTGAATAAGTCGAGGTATTACATACCTATTGATGAAGCACGTGTTGGCTGAACCATGTTAATTGCTGAACTAATGTATGCTGATCACACGTCTCGTTTATTGATTGGATCACACATTGGCTGTATGAAAAGCAACCAGTCTTACTTGTGAAAATTTGTGAACTTCAATTCCATGTGATCCGAACAGAAGATTTTGGATTAAAGTGGACATTGCATCATTTCCAGTTTGCACTACTATTGACTCTTGATTATACCTGAGTGCTCGGATTGGTCTGTTGACACTTTCGCAAGCCAACAAAACCCTGCAAATTGGTCTCAACATGGAGGGGTGTCAAGAAGAACATATTAACTGCCAATCAGAAAACAGCGTCTATCTATTAACCTGTCCGTGTGGTCTCTGATATGTGGTGGTGACCACATGAGCAATAAAAACCGGGATCAGCAAACATCAGAGTAATATCAGATGTAAAAGGTTAACCACCAAACTCAGCTCCCAATTTGTTGGCACGAACCACACCACCGCAGATCTTACATGGACCATCACTGAAACTGTGCAAGGTCACGATGTTCCCGGGAGACTGTATGAGAAGGAACGTAGCTGGTGTACCGCCTCCAGACAGACTGCACAGGATTGAATGATGAGATTCCCTGGACTGATTTCAAATAGTCATCTCTACACTATTGATATTATGCAGGGCCCCTACAATACACAATGTGGGTTCACTTACGTGTACTGGATTTCCAGTTTCATTTTATGTCCCCGCAGTCAGTCCTTTAGAGGCCATCTCCACCTCCTGGCTAGATGGAGACATTATTGACGGGGTCTCTGTTTTATTGTATTTTTTATTTACATCCTATAGAGTCAACACCTGACTCTAGTACTTTTGGCACTGATATTTAGGTGGAGTTAGCACTTTTTGGTATGTACCCACACCTGATAATATGGTAATATTCTTTACCATGAGACTCTCCATTTCTGTCTTTATTTTCTTGGTCTTTGATTTCTCTTGACCCCCTTGCATGGCCCCTTATTTTGGAAATTCAATTGGCTTCCCATTAGGAACCTACACTGCACCCTGGCTACAAGCGGTAGCTTTGTAGTGCGCCTGGCCCTTGGCTTAAGGGACACACCCACTAGGTCTCTCCTCTCACTGTGGGGCTTGATCGTCTGTCTTTCAGCACGCTCTACTCATGCCGTTGTAGACATGCCCACCGCCAGCTGAGATGGCCCACTCTGACATACCTAGAAGACGTGGAGCTACCATCTTGCATTGAGTGTGGTACACCTTCCCAGATGTTCTTAAAATCACCATTGACACTGTCCACTACCTGCGGAGGCAAGGTCAGAGGTAGGTGCTAGTAGGCACTGGTCATCAGAGACAAGTAAGTGAGGCCATTTTGAGGCGTTTTTGCAGAGAACATGTCCCCTGCATGGGGGTTCTGCCCTTACGCAGCAGCTACCTGCTCTCCCCTGCATGGGGGTTCTGCCCTTATGCAGCAGCTACCTGCCCTATACATTTGCTGCACTTTTGCCCAAACTGAATATTTTGCCCAACCTGCTTTCCCGATGCAGGTCGCTCTCTGTGTTGGCGTCCTCGCATCCTGACAGGTTGATCTGCCCTAAAATTCAGTAGGGTGAGGAACCTATTTCTAGCATGTTATATCAGCCTGTCCTTTACTAAGGGAGCCATGAACCATTGATTTTATCTATGTGCATGTTTGCATGGACCACTTTGTTAGTATGGATTGTGTTGTGACAGAACACTAATTTTTATAGTGGTATGTTGTGGGGGGGTATGCGCTCATGTTTGATTTTAATGACACTTTCACCAGGAGTTTTTAACCTTGTGCATTCATGTATACACTTTTTCATTTTATTTTAATGCAAATTAACCTAAACAGAGCGCTTTATTAGTAAAGCACTCGACAGTGACGGTAAGATGTCAGCCGATTCGTTACTATCCACTCACGGAGAGGAGCTTTGAGTTATAGAGCTCCTCACTCTATTGAGAAGATTAGGTCACATCATATATTATTGGTCCTGATGAAATGCCACTAGACCGCCCCACGGGTACTTAAGGCATGAAACATGTTAACCCGTTACATAGACCATAGCTCAATAGTTGGTCTATGAGTGACCGATTTACACTCTCACTTGCAGAGACAGAGATCATTATAGCCTAAGTATTTCTGCCTTCTTTTTAAACTCAACATCAACCGGAGATTTCACATAAAATATTTTGCCTGCATCTGGTTGATAGTTGATTTTATTTCCACACCATTCACCAATCTTTTTATATTGTAGGACACACCCTTCTTTGGCGTATGGTGCTCGATCGGCATATGTATTAAAATATCTCTGACAAAGAGCCCTCTCGTGGGGCCCAGCAGGCATTACAGCACCAGTCTGGCTAGGAGCACCGCCCAGTGATGAAGCATGTCACCTTCGGGTTAGTGAGGGCAACTGTTCTCAAAAGCACAGGCTTCTCAAGGTACCTGCACTTAGCTAGCGATAATTTATCTGGGGCAACAAACAGCTCCGGTAAGTAACATTAAAAAGCAGTCCAGTGCCGATGCGTTTCAGACCTTACGTCCTTCTTCAAAGGCAGCACATGTGACAATTGCAAACATTACTTCCAATAACTTCCCTACTTATATACTCATGTGCAGATAACATTGGTAGTAATATAAAATCTGAGTGTATGTGATGCTGGCAACCCACTTGGGTAAATACGTGGACTTCCAATCCCATAAGGCGGGTCACCTGAGGAGGTACATACATGTCTGTATGGGTGAGTGACAGGGTACATGAGTAACTGTATGGGTGCATCAATGGTTGTATATGTGGGTGTATCAGTGAGTTAGTGGGTGCATGAGTAGTTGTATGGGTGAGTGAATGGACATGTGAGTGGCTGTATCAGTGAGTAAGTGAGTGTGAGAGAGGTTGTGTGAAAGAGTATGTACTTGTCTCAGTGACTGTATAGATCATTGAATACATGTGTTAGTATATCTATGAGTAAGTGAGTGAATGTGTGAGTAACTGGATGGGTGAGTGATCGGATATGTGAGTGACTGTATAGGTGAGTGAGTAGGTATGTAAATATTTGTATGGATTAGTGGGTGTATAAGTGTCTGTATGTTTGTATGACTGGATGTGTGAGTGGCTATACTGGTCATTCTGGTCATTCAGTAGGTACATGAGTGGCTGTATAAGTGAGTTAGTGGCTGCTTTAGTGGCTGTATGGGTGCATTGATTTGTGAGTCGCTGTATTAATACGGGAGTAGGTGTGTGAGTGTGGATGATGTCATCAGTGATGTCATGAGTGATGTCATTTGAGATGTCATCAGTGATGCAATCAGTGATGTCATTTGAGATATCATCAGTGATGTCATGAGTGATGTCCCTAATCATGTCATGAGTGATGTAATTTTGTGAAACCATAAGCAGTGCATTGTGGGGGCATAAGGTAAAGTTAGCTCTGGTAGCTATAACTGCTGAATTTCACTGGTTTTGTACAAGTGAAATCTGAGCCTAAATATAATGTCCCTGTACCCTTTGTTTTTTTCAGTGAATATCTAAGGTTTTTGTTTAAATTCTATTTCCTAACTATAACGTCCCTGTAACCTTTGTTTTTTTCAGTGAACTTCGATGTATTTTTAACTAGTAGCTGTGTTTGCAGAGTGGTGGTGAAAGGGGGCCGTGCCTCTGACTAGCTCTTAGCAATCGCGCTGTGTGGGACTTACTGGAGGTGACAGGGGAAGTTCTTGGTCTCTAATGACCCTGAGCATCCAAGGTAACTTCATCCCCCAACCAGAAGTGCACCAGGAGGCATGTTGGCAGAGTGGTGGAGAAAGGGGGCGTAGCCTCCGAACACCTTTCAGCAATCCCACTGTTTGGCACTTACTGGAGGTAACAGGAGGGCTTGTTAGCCCCCAAGGACCATCAGCAGCCAAGGGGCCTTCATCCCTTAATACGTATTGCGCCAGGAGGTGTGTTTGTAGAGTGGTGAGAAAAGGGGGGTGGCCTTCAATGACTTCTCAGCAAACCCGCCGTTTGGGACTTACTGGAGGTAACAGGAAAGCTTGTTGGCCTCCAAGGACCCTCAGCAGCCAAGGGGACTTCATCCCCCAACCAGTAGTTTGCCAGGAAGTGAGTTTGCAGAGATGTGAAGAAAGGGGGCGTGGCCTCTGACGACCTCTCAGCAAACCCGCAATTTGGAACTTATTGGAGGTGACAGGAGGGCTTGTTGGCCCCAAGGACCCTCAACATCCAAGGGGACTTCAACCCCCAACAAGTAGTGTTCCAGGAGGTGAGGTTGCAGAGTGGTGGTTAAAGGGGGTGGGGGCTCTGGTGACTCGCCGGGCCTTTTTAAAAAAAGTTATATTTTTTTATTTTTAGGGAAAGGGGGCCATGTGGTCCCTCTTTCCACCGCTGATTTGGCCAAGGGGATCCCATCCTCCAGGTCCCAATATTTTAATTTTAATATAGGGGAGGGGGACACCTGGCCCCACTCCCTGGGTTTATTTCAGCCCCAGAGACCCCATCCCCAGAGCCCTGCCTTTAAAAATGTATTTTATTCCTTTAAGGAATAGGAGCTGTGCTGCCCCACTCCCCAGGTCAATTTCGGCCACGGGGACCCCATCCCCGGGGCCTGGCCTCTTTTGTGGGTGCTTCCAGGGCACCTAAAATAATCTGTTGGGGACCACGGGTGAGCATCACAGCCCCACGGTCCCTACTGGCTCCCCGCCTCTCATGGGAGCCAGCATTGATTTTACAGAGAGGGAGCTGCTGAACATGCAGCTCCCTTTCTGTAAAAGCAATTGTGCTCCACTTTCAGCAAGCAAGCGCACTTTCAATGCTCTACACTCTGAAAGCGGAGCATAGTTTGTTATGGTTTGGCCGGAGCAGTAAAGCTCCTGCCAAGCCATAGCAAACAGCTATGTCTTGGGGGTGGGTGGCGGTCCCCAGCGCCATGTTTGGCTCCAGGAGGGGGGCCACAATGCCCTCCCTCCTTTCTTGTTTTTTTGGCCTTGCACCGGGGCTGAGAAAGGCCAGGAAGGGGGGGCCATGTGGCCTCCCTCCCATTTTAAGAAAATGATTTTGGCCCCAGGGAGGTGGTTGTCCCCGGGGCCTGGGGGGTCCGTGAGGCCCTTCCATTAAAAAATTAAACATCCTGGGGAGGTGGTGGTCCGTGGGAAAGGGGGTTCCACAAGGCCCCCCATTTCATTACCATTTGCCCCGGGGAGGTGGTGATCCCCAGGGCTGCGGAGGAGGCCGTACAGGCCTCCCTCATACTAATTTAATAAATAGCCCCAGGGAGGTGGCAGTCCCGGGGCTGCGAGGGGTGCTGTGTGGGCACATCCTGCATAATTAAAAAACACTTCCCCTGGGATTTGACCCACCCGGGGGCTTTTTGAAAAAGACATGCACAAGGCCATGTGTATTTTTAAAAATTTTCCCACGGATGCTCCTGGCAAGAAATTGAATAATAAAAATGCTTGTAACCCCCGGCGGGATCCCTATCAGGCCCCCCCACCATATCTGGGGGTCAGGTCATTCCTACCCTGCCCCCTTTTCTTTATTTTTTACATTTTGTGTGGGACTCGGAATCAAGCTGATTCCCAAGATGGCTGCCAACACATCCTGGTTAAAGTGTTGGCAGCCTATCAAATTTCAGCACATGGACTGTGGATCCGTGAGTCCACTGCAAGGATCTGCGGCCCCAGACATCTTTATTTTCTGCACTTTAATATCTTAAAAACTACTGAACTGATTTACACCAAATCATAAAAAGCACACTTTCTGACCCAAATTTATTGGAATTCCGGTCAGCAGTTCAGGCTGTAGTCATGTTCAAAATCCTGAACTGAAAAAGCATAGGGAAACACGTTTTGGGAGCCTGCTATTTTTTCGCTCCCACTTCACGGATCACCCCGAAACTTTCAACACACCATCTGAACCAAATAAAGTAAAGGAGTAAAAGTTCAGAAATTTTGTGAAGATTCATTAAGTGGCGCTAAAGTTATTGCCAAAACAAAAAACTTTATATATATATATATATATATATATATATATATATATATATATATATATATACGCATATGACAACAAAAACTCCCCAAATACCTCAGTAAAGTCATGCGCAAATGCTTCAGTTTACGGTTTATTGAGCCACACCGCTCAACGCGTTTCAGCACCGAAGTTTCTTGATTACGAGTGAATAATAAAACAGTGAAAACAGACATAAGTTAGGGCAACAGTGGATCGATAAAAACAGAGGACAATGGAGTGCATGAAACTGCGGGCACTATCTTTGAACATCAAATATGCAATAAATAAAGCACGTTTCCTGGGAAATCACAGTGTATAAATACATAAATTGCCAACCTTATCAGTCATAGGTTACAGACATTTGCCAGTAAACATGCTCTGAGTCCAAATTTTTGGGTCCATAGCTAAAATAATAAACACATATATCAAATGTATTAATAACGGTTGAATCTAACATAGTTAGTAATCCCTGCTTCTAGCCCAAGTTGCCAGTGAGAAATGCGTCCTCATGTTCTAATATTAAGTTCAAGTGAGCTATTAAAATTGCCATTAAACAAATGGTACGAAATCAATCAAAAAGGCACCTGAAGCAAACAGATACAGGATGCATAACCTACTATAAGCGATCACACAGTAATTGAAATAGTAATGAACACTGATAGTTGCATGCATGAATCCAGAGCATACATTAAAAAAGAAGTTCCCATGCTTAGCTTGTGTGATCAGAAGTACTTCCACAGTCACCACCCAGTGTCACGTATCACCTGTGTGAAAAATATAATAAAACCAATTAAAATCCAGATTTCATCTGGCACATCATAAAGTCAGAGAGCATAATGAAAAATCGAAGTAACTACGATTCAACCTAAATGAACTGACAACTCGTCATCCAAGTTCAAACCTAAGGTATTAAATCCAATAATATATCGCGATTCCAACATACAGAGAGCCAGCACTCTTTTACCACCACCAATATTGGGGGGCACCCGGTCAAAAGCAAAATATTGTAAAAGGCTATTGTTGCAACTGGATATTTTTTGTCCTGGTGTGAGATGGCATTTATTTGCTTGAGAACCCACTTTTTTGCCATATGTATAGTACTCCCAATATAAAACAGATTGCATGGACGTCTCAGAGCACACAAATAAAAATCAGAATAATATGATGGACCCTTTAAGATTTTGAACTCATTCCTGGAATCAGAGATGGTAAAGGATTGAACCTTTTTGCTTGATTTGTAGGCCTTACAGTTGAAACATGGTTCAAAGCTCAGAGTACGGATCGGACCCCTCTGATCCTGGGTCTTTGTGATCATGTTTATGCACAGCTTGTCCTTCAGGTTATGATTCCTTCTGAAGGTGATGCTCGGCTTAGATGATATGTATTTGGTGATGCTGTCTTCAATGTGGGGCACATGCCAGTGTTTACTGAGCGTGTTTCTAATGTGGTCAGCCTGTCTACTGTAGGTGGTAATAAACCACATCTGCTCATCTTCAACAGATGCCCTCCGCTTACCCACTAAGAGTTCTTGTCTATTGGCCCCCTCCACTTTCCTCACTGCTGTGGTTAGGGTTAGCTGTCATACCCCCTCTCACGAAACCTCTGTAGCATCACATTTTTCTATTTCTCAAAGGCTCTATCACTACTGCAATTACATCTTGCCCTAATGAGCTCACCATATGGGATACTGTGCACCAGGCATTTGGAGTGTCTACTGGTGGCATGCAGTACACTATTCCCTGCAGTGGTCTTACAGAACAGTTTTGTGTTAATGCGGGAATTGTACACCTCCAATTTCAACTAAAAAATTCGAATGACTATCTGTCAATCTGGCTAGTGATTCTAAGATTAAGTTCATTATTGCTGAGACTTTCGACAAATTCCATAGCCAATTGTTCTGACCGCGCCAGATGACAAACATGTCATCAATATACCGTGCCCAGAGCACCACGTGGTTGTCATAGAGATAGAGCATGGCCACGACCCGTTCCTCCCATCAGCCAATTTACAAACATGAATTTTTGGGGGAGAAACAGGTCCCCATCAAGGTGCCCTGGGTCTGATGGTAAAATTGCCCATCAAATATTAAAAAGTTGTTCCTCAGGGAGAAGCTGATCATGCCTAAAATCATCTCATTCTGTAACAGAAAGGATAATGATCTTCCTTTCACAAAGTAACGGCATGCTTGTATCCCCAGTTCATGAGAAATACAAGTATATAAACTGCTGACATTAAGGCCCAGCAACAAAAACTCTTCCTCCCAAGCTATGCCCTCTATGATTCTGAGAAAATCCCCACTCTCTCTCACGTATGATGGAAGCAACTTAACCAGGGACTGTAAAAAGTGATCCACATGCCTCAAGGTATTCTCCAGCAGGCAATTCATGGAGGATACAATTGGGTGGCCTGGTGGATTGAAGGGACCCTTATGTATTTTAGGAAGTGAATACAGTACTGGAATTTCAGGAAGCTTTTTAAGGAGGAATTGGTATTCCACTCAGTCAAGTAAATCCTGATTACGCCAATCTATCAGTTTGTCCCAGTATGTTTTGTTAGCAGAATCAATGTCAGTTTTTCTGCATGTTATATAGCATGCCTGATCAGAGAGCTGTCTATGTCCTCCTGCCAGATATTTCTCATCAGATAAGACAATGTTGTCCCTCCCTTATCGGAGTTGTGAATGACAATGTCATCCCTAGCTTGCAATTCAGTCAAAGCCTACATCTGTTTTTGAGTCAAGTTACCTGGTTGGCTACTATGCCCAAATCTCAATTTCTTGAGGTCCTTGATGACTCGTTTTTCGAAGACATCAGCGCCATCCAAAGGCATGGAAGGCATGTACACAGATTTGGGGCAAAACCCGCTGGGGCAACTTAAATCTAGAGGAATTTGCAGGTTATCCAAATTACTAATAGCATCCTCATGGTACTCAGTAAATTCATCTAAGTCACAAAACATATGAAATTGGTCAATATCGCAAATGCATAAAGAAGATGGCAGAGTGGTTTGATTACCTCGGTGCGGCCTCATAGTACTCTTCAATTCAAACCATTTTTTTAACTTGAGCTACATGGTGAAATTAAACAAATCAATGCAGTTTTGTGTGTAGTTAAATGCAGAAGTAGGAGAAAAAGAAAGAGAAAGAGAAAGCATATCAACATTCGTTTGGGTAAGGTGAAAGTCTGACAGATTTACCACATTCGAATGAAGTTCCATTATTTCGGTGTGGCTTTAGCTCTTGTCTCCATTCCCATCGAGCCGTCTTCTTTTCTTGTTTTGCTTGTATCTTTTTTGTTTCTGCCTTTTCCTCCTCGGCCTCTTCCTCTTGTTGTTCTGCAGAAGGACATAAGCTCCAGTCGACTCCTTGTCAGGACTTGGAACTTTTTTAAAAGGGTTTCTTTTGGGCCCAACATAACAGAGCCCACTGATGTATCACTATCTGTGGCGCTTGTTCCTTCTGTTGATTCCTCCTGTATGCCTTCTGCGCCTGCTTCTTTACTCCGATGGGCACACTTCTATGCCAGAAATGAATGTAAATATAGTCCTTCAACCCAACAGTTAAGTAGCCAGTCAGTCAGTCAGATTTCTTTATTCGATTTGCAATAACAATCATAAAAGCACAGTATAAACAAATAAAACAGTTAAAAATCTTCAATAAAAACATGGGCTATCCAGAGGCTACAAATTCATATATAAGCATAAAAAACCCTTGCAAAGATCTGGATGAATAGCAACATACATCACAACCATCTAAAAACAACAACATGAGAAACATCTAGTAAAAAGACACAAGTGGGTGTGAGTGAACTGTAAGGAGGCTCATCCTAATAAAACCTAACAAACAAAAACCTCAATTTTAGGGTCTGCTATGTTGGTAGGAAACAAAGGGGGCTACCTAGAACCATTAATCAAATCATCATCATCATAAATATCTTTATACAATTTACGAATGCAATCTTAAAGAGCACAATATTAGGAAAACATATTATTAAAAAATGACATTTTATTGTTGCCCGACAACTGCTAAACACATAGCACAACCCTAAAACCAGACTTGCTACATAGGCATCCTGAAATAGCATATTTGAAGGAGCTCTCTTGCGATAATAAAAGAAAAAGAGGCTCGGTAAAAAAGTATTTGCCAAGTCTTTAGACAAAACAACATAATCAAGTTCAATGCTTTTATTTCAGACTGCCTTGGATTGGCCTCCTGAAATGCTCCATTCTTAAACTGAATGAAGCAGCAGCCCCTTTGTCTTTGGTGCATGTCCTGGGCCCCCTGTAGTGCAGCCTGCCACTCAAGAAAGAGGAGTTTTCACACCTGCCGAAAGGGACAATAAAAGGACATTTTGTCGATGCCATGCAGCAGGTGTGAAAACACTTGCCATGTGGCGATGGCACAATGTCCTTTTATTGTCTCTTTTGCTCCTGGAAGTGGCCAGGGCACTGTCAGACACAGTCTGGGCGCAGGAAGAGGCAAGGCTGCGCGCGCTCGCACACGTGCAGCCTAAAGCGAACATAGCTTACTTGTTAGGTGGGTACCTTCCCTACACTTCTATGCATACTTCTGAGCCTGGGGAAAGATGCGAGTGGAGAGGCAGTGTCTCTTTACACCCTACTCTACACACTGGTTACCTTCGTGCAAAGTCCCACTGGAGAGGCCAGTCAACCCCCCGCAGACAGCCAACCCCATGCTGTGAATGGCCTTTTAACACATGTGGCATGGCATTCGCCACAGGGCCTGGCTTACAGCCAGGCCCTGCACTGGAGTCCCCACAAGCAGCCACCCTGGGGCAGCGCACCCCATTTCACACACAGCCTTTGGTCATGTGCAGCGTGGAGTTAGCCACAGGGCCTGTCTTGCAGCCAGGCCCTGCTTCCAACTCTCCCTGGGGCCGTTTCTTTTTTTAAAGAGGAGGGGTGGCTGCTCAGCCCTCCTCCCCGAACCTTCACAGGCCTCAGGCACCCAATCCCCTGGGGCTCTCTGTTTCTTAAAAGGGGGGAGAGTCACGCAGTCTACCCTCCCAAGCCTTTTTTGGATGCAGGGACCCCCTCCCCCAGGGCCATTCACTTTTTTAAAGGGAAGCTTGGGGCATGGCTCCCTGAGCTATGTTAGGCCCGAGGTTCCCATCACCTTGGGCCACATTACATTGTAAAAGGTATGAGGGCTGCATGGCCCTCCTACCTGAGCCTTATTAGGCCCCAGGACCTAATCCCATAGGGCCATATTTTATCTAAAAGGGGGAGGGGCCTTGCGGCACCCTTCCCCTAGCCTTATTGGTCTACAAGGACTCCATTCCCTGGGGCTGAGTAATTAATAAAAGAGAGGGGGTGCATGGCCCCCCTCCCTGAGCATAATTAGGTCCCAGGTACCCCATCTCCCCGGGCCAAAATTTAAATAAAATTAGACCGGGCCACATGACCCCCCTCCCTGAGCCTTTATAGGCCCCAGGAACCCGATGACCCAGGGCCGTACCTTATTGTTAACGGGTGGAGGAACCGCACAGCTCCCCTTCCCAGCCTGCTCAGGCCCTGGGATCCCATCCCCCAGGGCTGCATTTTTTTTAAAAAGGGGAGGGGGACACACTGCCCCCGTCCCTGAGCCTATATTGGTCTTGGGGACCCCATCCTCTGGGGCCCACATCATTTAAAGACGAAATGCCCTGGTGCCACCTGGGGCTCCCACCAAGCACATGTTCAGGGCTGCGGGGGAAGCTCAGGGTCCCCGCAGAACCAACCAGCTCCACTCATGCTGCAGGATCCAGCATTGCTCCTGCCTCTAGGGAGCAGCTAATTATGCTGCTCTCTCTGGGTGGGAGCAATTTGTTGTTCTGTTTTCCTGTAACACTGGGCGTAGTTTGCGTAGTAGCACTTCACGTAGCTACGTGAAGTAAATTTTGAACTACACGTAGCTATGCAAATTGCGTAGCTGTGTGCTTGACTGCACTGTACAATAATTGCCAAAGGCATCTTGCACAGTGCAAGTTAAGATAAAATAAGTATCTCTGTCTTTATATGCTAAAATGCATATAGCATTTCACAAAAGTGAAATCAATAAATTAACAAGCAGTGAGAGAGGTGATGATTTTGGTATCCTCCCTAACCTAGGGAGAGAACCAAGCAGATGCCTTGAAAACAAAAAGCACATCTTTTGAACGATTCAGTGGTGGTCCCATCCTCTTAGGACCACCCCAAGCACAGTTATTGGCAAAATACAATCCCAACCAAAGGCCCTGCAAAGCATTATGGGACGAGATTAGCAGTGGGCAGTGAATATTATAGTATCCAATATCAAAATAATTCTACAAAGAGCTGCAGTTCCACTAGTCGTTACTAGATGTCCCTCACGAGTCAAATGCAAAAGCTTCATGAAAGGGTTTCAATGCTTTTGCATTTGACTCGTGAGGGACATCTAGTAACGACTAGTGGAACTGCAGCTTGATGTATTAATAATTTCAATGCTTTTGCATTTGACTCGTGAGGGACATCTAGTAACGACTAGTTGAACTGCAGCTCTTTGTAGAATTATTTTGATATTGGACACTATAATATTCACTGCCCACTACTAATCTCGTCCCATAATGCTTTGCATGGCCTTTGGTTGGGATTGTATTTTTGCCCATAACTGTGCTTGGGGTGGTCCTAGGAGGAAGGGACCACCACTGAATCGTTCACATGATATGCTTTTTGTGTTCAAGGCATCTGCTTGGTCCTCCCCTAGGTTAGGGGAACCCAAAATCATCACCTCTCTCATTGCTTGATATTTTCATTGTCAAAGTTCACTTTTGTGAATTTGTTATATGCTTTTTAGTATAGAAAATTGCTTTAACAAAGTATTTGTATGTGTTTAATGTACTGCTGCTACGCTACGTTGATTAGCAGAGTTTTTTACTCTGCTACGTGCAATTTGTGTAGTGCGTAGTAACACAAACTTTGCATGCTCCGTGAGCGTAGCAAAGTATTATGCCCAGGGTTATTTTCCTGCCCACATCAGTGCGGGCAGGGGAACAAAATACAGGTCTGTTCCAAGCCCTTTGAAGCATTTTTAAAGCTCCGCCCGCTGGGAGCAGACTCTGTGTTTGCTCCAGTTTGGTAGGATATTTGAAAATGCTCCCGCCAGACAGGAGTAAACACATTTCCCTGTCTGAGTCAGTGCGGGCAGGGAAACCACTGTGTTCCAAAGATGGGCTCTCCTGGACACAGCAAGTGAGCCGGTGAGTGAGGTCCCTGGTTCCATTAAATAAATGCTAGCCCAAATATACCCAGTGGTGACCTCCACTAGGTTATATATATAAGCGCTTTGAAGGTATCCGCTAACAAAAGCTATCACAAAGCCTGCAAACCAACATTGCAACTAGAAATGAAGAGACTGGCTCGGAACCCAGTTCGGAGGTGGACACTGATAGCGAGGATGGGAGATAGGCAATGACCAGTATACCATCAGTAGAAGACGAGCTATGTTTTTTACGGTGGGAAAGAAATACAAATCTCAGACCACTGGCAAGCCAAGAAAGAACCTTCCGAGGAGGCGGAAGAGGCAGAGGAAGAACAGGCGGTACGGAAGGAATGGCCACCAGCAAGGGGACGCAAAGAAGACCAAGTAACCGAGGACAACCCAGATGGCAATGTAGTGAACTTAACTGACCTCCAGTTAAATGCAGCAGAAACAAAAATCCTTTCTCGTGGTTTGTTGTATTGTGTTTCGGAAAATATGGACTATGTTCATACAAGGATAGATTGTTTTAAATTTACACGTATGCTTAGGCTGGCCAAATTTTTCGCAACCAGTAGCAAAACAGGGCGCATGCAGCAAGAGGCACTAATGAGTGGAGACAATCTGTTGGTCTCGGACCTCAATTTATTGCGTGATTTGGACAGCCTCACTAGAGATGACGCTAATGAGTTATCAGATGATGTACTGGCCAGAGAACAGGAGTTAAATGTATATGGCAGACCAGAAACACAGTTTAGACTTAGGTCAATGGTCCCCCAAGACTTGATAGACACATTTACTGACTTGGTTGTGCAAGACCTTAAGAAATTGTATTCACAATTTGAAGGTGATACAGAAGCGGATTCCTCTAAGATAAGCTATATGAGCCTAGTGGCCAAATTATGCTCACGCCCTGACATAGTAGTGAGACAAGCGGACAAGGGGGGAAATGTTGTGCTGTGGCCACTCACGATGTATCGGGAGGAGGCCATGAGTCAGCTTAATGATCAACAGTCCTATGTCAGGGTAGATAAGAGCACTCTGCAGGAAGTAACCACAAAATTCCATTCAGATTTAATGCATTGGAGGGCAGTGGGGCTCATCTCACAATCTGAGTTTAAGTTTCTTAAAGTGGAAACACCCATTACACCTATTTTATATCTGATACCGAAGGTACATAAAAACATCAGCGTACTCCAGGCCATCCCATTATATGATATCTGCCATTGGTAGTCTTTTTGAAAACACCTCTAAATATCTTTACTACTTTCTACAGGTCCCAGTGAAAAATCTAAGTTCCTATACTAGGGAGACTGGGGATTTTCTGAAAAAAGTTATGATATAAAATGGGAGCAGGATTACATAATGATTACGCTTGATGTTTCCTCTTTGTATACGAGCACTTCACACACAGATGGCATTAGGGCAGTCCGTTATTTTCTTAGCTCACGGCCATTGTCATTGTATAAGCATACGGAAATGCTGTTGAGTATGTTAGGATGGTGCTTGCGTAATAACTTTTCCTTTTTAGACCTGATTTGTACCAACAAATGAGGGGCACAGCCATGGGCACCTGCTCCGCCCCCAGCTATGCGCATTTGCATATGGGCTGGTGGGAGGAGCAGGTGCTGGCGAAAGATTTTGCCCTTGAGATGTCTAGCAATGGGTAAACAGCCCTCACAACGAAGCCGTCACCCCGCATGCAATTACAATGCGGTTGTTACAACAACTGCGTTGTAACAACGCATACCATTACCCCGCAAGCCAAAACAACGACTTGCGGAGGGGGGAGAAGGTGTTGGATTTAAAATACAACACCTTCCCTACTGTCCGCACAGACTGGAGTTGGAATAGTAAATAATACTATTCCAACATCCAGCGCCCCCCTATGCAAGTCGTTGTTCTGACTTGTGGGGTAATGGTATGCGTTGTTACAACGCGGTTGTTGTAATGACCGCGTTGTAATTGCATGCGGGGTGACGGCATGCGTGAAAAGGAGGCATATTCCTAGGAATGTGATTCTGTGGTCGCGCTATATAGACAATCTTTTTGTTGTATGGCGAGGTGACAAATCATCAGCTGAGGACTTCGTAGAGAGGCTGAACCACAATGAACTCAACTTACATTTCACCTCGTATATCAGCAAAAAAGAGGTGGAGTTCTTAGATTTAACCATCTATGTGGCAGAAGGGACGATACAAACAAAAACGTTCAGGAAGAGCACAGCTGGCAACATTGTGCTGCATGCTTGGAGTTTCCATCCAACCAAGCTAAAGAATAGCATACCCTTCGCAGAGAATCTCTGTATGAGAAGGAACTGCAGTGATGTTGAGCAGCTCTATAAAGCTCAATTGGAACTAGCAGGAGTTTCGAAAGGAGAGGATATAGCAAAGCCACTCTAGAAACAGCCAGGGTGAAGGCGAACTTAAGACCCAGGGAAAAACTTATCTTCGCTGATGAGAAAAGAAAGAGCACACAGAGTGACACAGGGCAAACCATATGGTTCATTACTGGATTTAATGAGCAGCACCAAAAAATACGTGCCATTTTAAAAAAACATTGGCACTTAATTTGCAGTGACCAGATCTTAGGACCCAGGATACACAACAGACCATTACTAACATTCCGCAAAGCAAGAACGATGAGAAAAGATGTGGTTAATAATGGTCCAGGGAACAAACATCAAGAGATATGGCTCAGTGGAGCAAAGTATTTAGACGATGCCACAAATGCGAAGCATGCAATTATGGTGTCAATACCATGGCGGTGCCTTTGCCATTTTCAGACACTAAATGGCAGATATTGAAACCACTCACTTGTAGGAGTGAAATTGCCATTTATGCACTTAGATGTAGTTGTCACAAGCTGTACATAGGGAGCACCATCTTATGCGTGCATCAGCGCATCCTGCAACACATCAGCGCCATCAAACACAAGGATCAGACATATCCAGTGGCAAGGCATTTTGAACAGGTACATAATAGTGATGTGAACAACTTGGAATATTTTGTGCTTGATCAGTTGCCTGTCAGACAAAGAGGTGGCCACAGAGAAAGGTATTTAAGGCAATTAGAATCCAGATACATCTTAAGATTCAACTCGAAAATCCCAAACGGCCATAATACCAAAGAGGATTTACATGCCCACCTGTAGTACTTTTGAAGTAGGTGAGGGTTGTCTATCTGTCTGTCCTAATTTATTTAGTTTTTAGTCTATGTTAGGGGTATCAGAAATGATTAGTTCCCCATACCAATCCAGTCCATAACTGCTGAATTTCATGTTTTGGAGTTTCTTCACCTGGAGCATGTTTATTTTTTGTTTGTTTTTTATTGTCTGTACTGCACTTTTTTTATAAATCAGGGAGAGTGGTCCAGTATAAGGGCTTTTAGCACAAAGGTGACATGACATTACAGCACAAATTATATGTGAAGGGTTTGTAGATGGCGGTGAGACATTGGGCACTTGCTCTTCATTTTGCCATGGTCTTCTTTATATTTACATGTGAGGGTGATTTCTTAATGATATATTAATGTGACCCCTCCACGGAAGTCCTACTAACTGAAAAAAAACACAGATTTCAGGGACGTTATAGTTAGGCTGACATTTCACTCGTACAAAACCGGAGAAATTCGGCTGTTATAGTTAGCTGAGCTAACTATAACTCGCACCCCCGCAATGCACTGCTGATGACGTCACATATTACATCACTCATGACATAGTCAGTGACATCACTTATGACATCACTGATGACATCTCAAATGACATCACTGATGACATCACTGATGACATCATCCAGTGACTGTGTGTTTCTGAAAAGTTTAAGTATGTTTTATATATATACGCCAAGGTGTATTGAAAAATGAGTGGGTGTATGAGTGCCTGAATGGATGTTTTAGTAGGTGCATGACTGACTGTATAAGTGACTCATTAAACGTGTATTACTGAATGCATGGGTTAGTGATTAATCTGTGTGAACGTCTGTATCAGTCAGCCAGTTGGTGTGTAAGTGGCTGCATGGGTTGGTGAGTAACTACATGAGTGTCTATATGGGTTATTGATTGGTTGTCTGAGTACCTGTATGGGTGCCTGAGTGTCTGTGTGGGTGGGTGGGGGGTGTGTGACTCCCTGCATGGATGTGTGAGTGGGTGATTCACTGAGGGTATGGGTTCATGAGTGCGTCTGTGAGGGGCTGTATGGGTGGGTGGGTGAGTGTGTGTATGGCTGTCTTGGTGAGTAAATGGATGTCTCAGTGGTACATGCATGAGTAACTACATATTTGAAAGGCAGTATATGTGAGTGTTGGAGTATATATGTGACTACATTTGAGAGTGAGTGATTGTGAGAGTGGCTGTATGGATGAGTGTGTGCTTGTGTCAGTAATTGTATAAGAGAGTAAGTATGTGTTAGTATCTGTATGAATAAGTGAGGTGGTGTGTGTATATCTGTATAATGAGTAAATTGCAGTGTGATTGGTTCTTTGGGTGACTGACTAAGTGTGTGAGTAACTCTATGGGTGAATGCATTGTGTGAGTATCTGTATAGGTGTATGAGTGCATATATTGGTGGCTGTATTGATGAGCTACTGCATGTATGAGTGACTGTATGGGTGAGTGGATGTGTGTGTAGACCTATGAATCAGTGAGTGGGTATGAACTAACTGGTATTGGTGTGTCTAAGGTTTTGAGAATGGTAGTCTGTATTTTAGAGTAGGTGTATGAAAGGTTATATTAGGGTGTGAGGAGGTTCATTAGATATTAAGTTGATGATGCCATCAGTGATGTCATTTGAGATGTCATCAGTGATGTCACTGACCATGTCATGAGTGATGTAACATGTGATGTCATCAGCAGTGCATTGTGGGGAGCTAGTTATAGTTAGCTCAGCTAACTATAACGGCCGAATTTCTCTGGTTTTGTACGAGTGAAATGTCAGCCTAACTATAACGTCCCTGAAACCTGTGGTTTTTTCAGTGAATATCTAAGGTTTTTCAAATGCTAATTACTAACTATAACGTCCCTGAAACCTGTGATTTTTTCAGTTAATTTCAAAGGTTTTTTAAATGCTAATTTCTAACTATAACATCTCTGAAACCTGTTTATTTCAGTTAATTTCTATGGTTTTTTAACTAGCAATCATATTTGCAAAGTGGTGGAGAAAGGGGGCTGGGCCCCCAACCAGCGCTCCGGAATTGCGCTAAGTAGTACTTACAGGAGGTACCAGGAGGGCTTCTTGGCCCCCAAGTCCATCAGGAGTAAAGTGGACTTCATCCCCCAACCTGTTGTGTGCCAGGAGACGCAGTTGCAGAGTGGTGGAAAAAGTGGGACATGGCCTCCGAAGACCTCTCAGCAATCCCACTGGGTGGGACTTTCTGGAGGTAACAGGAGGGGTAGTTGGCCCCCAAAGACAACCTTGGGGGCCAACCACCCCTCCTATTACCTACAGTAAGTCCCACACAGCAGCATTGGTAAGTTCTCATAGCAGGCCACACCCCCTTTGCCCACCAGTCTGCAAACGCGCTCCCTGGTGTGCTCTTGGATGGGGATTGAAGTCCCCCTGCCTCCTGAGGGTCCTTAGGGGCCAACTAGCCCACCTGATACCTCCAGTAAGCCCAAGATAGTCGGATTGCGGAGAGGTGGATACAGGCCACGCCCCCTTTCTCCACCACTCTGCAAACGCACCTCCTGGCGCGCTCTTGGTTGGGAGATGAAGTCCCCTTGCCTCCTGAGGGTCCCTGGGGGCCAACTAGCCCTCCTGTTATCTCTAGTAAGCCCCACACAGCTGGATCGCTGAGAGTGGTCCGAGGCCACGGTCCTTTTTACAACACTCTGCAAATGCACCTCCTGGCGCACTGCTGCTTGGGGGATGAAGTCCACTTTAGTCCTGAGGTCCTCAGGACACAAGAGGACCTCATCCCCCCACCAGTAGTGCACCAAGAGGTGAAGGAAGTGATCCGATTAGGGCCACCCGGGTCACTCGCGTCCACCTCTTAGCCTTCCACACAAATGAAGAGTCAGTCAGACAATAGAGAATACAAACCAAGTATATTTATTCAGGTACACTCAAGCGAAGTCCAGTCTGACCAGCCTCCTGGGATTGCTGCAAAGGGACTGACTTCAGCAAGCATGGTGATACATTATGTACAATTCAAATCCAATGAAGACACGCCCTGACTGGAAATTTCCAGTTGGAGGCAGTTGAACAAAGAAGGTACAGAAGGATGAGTTTCGATCCTGAGACCGGGCACACGCTATCTTAATGCCAAGGTCGTTCTTCCTGTGCCCGCCACTCTAAAGGTGGGAGCAGGCCTATGTAGTGGGAAAGGTATGCGCTAATAAGAACAGTGTATTCATTAGTACAGCAAGGCTCAACCTTGGAGAAACAAAAACTATTGCAGCTGCTTTCAGCAAGGGCAGAGAGAGAAATTAGTTTCGATCATGGCTCAAAATGGCGGCTAAACATAAAATGGTGCTGCGAATGCTAACTTAAGACGCACAATACATTAAACAGCACAGCTAAAACATTTTTATTCCAACAGACCCTCCTTTTAGCATTTGCTAACAACTTTTATGTTTACTATCTAGAAACAGATAACATACGGCAAAGATAAGAAACAGCACCATAAGCTGATGCGTACATAGTCAGTATTCAAAGATACCTTCATCAATCTGCATGATGTCATCAATTTGTTTCTGCAGCATGATCGCAGCATTAGTGTCATGAACAGATATTTTTGGTTTAGGGGCCAGAGCACGTGCACAACAGGTACAACAAGCCGGGAGGCAGTGTATGCAGAGGCAACATGTAAAGATAGTACCGGCAACTGCAACCAAAAATATAAGGATCTTCCAACCCCACGTTGTTAGCATATTCCAGAACCACCCCGATAATGTCCAAGTACCTGTCTCTTGGTGTATGTCTGCTATAAGTCTATGCAATATTTGTATAGCTGTATACACCCTTGCGGCATGGTCAGGTATGTAAATGCAACAGCTGCTTCCAATGATGCGACATGCCCATCCCCGATCAGCAAGGATGACGTCTAACACCATCCTGTTCTGTAAGGTAACAAGCCTCGTACCTGGAGCTCAGCAGTAATGTTTGTCAGTATCCCAGCTTTTGTATTAATAACCCCTTCCACAACTCTTGTTAGCCGACAAAGCTGAAGACTATTAGCCATGGGGCCCCAGAAAGGTAAAAGACCCCTTGCAGCATCGTCAAACTGTTGCCAGGTGGTATCTGTCTGATCTATATCCTCAGTGTCAACAACCCTTCTGACTCAGGGCAAGTATATACTCCTATGTAGCAGCCGATGGTCTTTATGGTAATTGGACGGGGCAACATACACAGGGGGAAGAAGGAAAGAGAGGTAACATCTGCCAGACCACCCCCTCGGAAGCCAGACATGAGCTTGGGATCCACAGACAAAATAGACATTCTGGGGTAGGATCAATGGTGGACTATTAATCATGCTCAGTCTGTAGGTGAAATTGCATTTACTCTCCCCCACCTTCACCTTCCCTGTCCCCTGGACACAGAAACTAGCTGTTGTGTTAACCACAGACACTGGCATCAAGTTGTCTTTAGTAACATTACGATCTTGGAAAGATTGGAAATATTCAGAGGTGTTTAACCTTTGGAAATCAGCCATTTCCATTCTAAGCCATGTTTCATTCTCCACCTTTTCATATATTCTCATACAAGATTTTGGGGATAATGTACCGGAGGTCCCATTTCCTGCCTGTCCTATGGGAATAAATACGTGATGAAAATAACCTGGGTAGAGAGTTGGAAATGATAGTGCACCATAATAAACAATTCAAACCAACCTTCACAGCTACCAATATGACAATGGCACGGACAACAGATTATCGCTCTTATGAGTAACTGAGGGAAGCAATCCACAAACCCAACAATTAGTTGTATTGGACACATCATGGGCTTGATGCAACATTTGTATAAATACATTGTCTGTGTAAGTTTTTCTATGCTCCCCTTTGTGAGGGGCCAGAGGAACAAACATAAGCTCAGGGTAAGTGGGTGTTGTACCAACCAAAGAATGTACAGGATACTTGTCCTCCAGAAACCAAGCTATTTCAAGTACTGTTATTAATGCAATCACAACTATCAATATGAAAACTATTTTACTCTTTTTGGACCAGCCCTGCGCTAGTCGCGGTGATGCAAATGGCTGCTCCTCCTCCTCAATAGGTCGACCAAACGGATGCATTATGAAGCAAGAGAAGGAATGCAATAAAACTGATAGCAAAGGAAATTGTTCCTAGTGTCCGTCTGATCCTCACTGGTACAGGCTCCTATTGTTCATCAACGTTGGCACTCTTGAGCACCGGCGGTGGAGCTTGCTCAGTCCTAGCTCTCGATGAATCCCACGTCACTCAGGATAATGTACCCCCCTCCGAGGGAGCACATTCAATTTATCCTGTCCAGTTTCAGAACAGTGCACCAATCTCGCCTCACCCTAAGCTAACACCGTTGGTACTACAGCGAAATACACCCTATCTTGCATAGTCCATCCCTGACTAGTCTGACTTCTCCTTTTGTGCACTATTCCTCAGCCGAGGGCGCAAATTGTACCTGGTGACTCCAGGCACAGAGGGGTCAACAAATAACTGCTCCTTAATGGCTATAATCTCCGGAGGGACCGCTGCATTTAGCACATCATCATTTTCTGCATCCGTTTGGGTCCATGTAAGCTTCGCATCACCAAAAGGGACGAACTGAGGTACATTCTCACCCTCAGCATCTCCAATGCCATCCCTCACTCACTATTCATAGGGTAAGGGTAAGGGTATGCTGCGGCAATGGCTGGAATGGATCCAATTCTTCCGGCCGGCGACTTTCACAGCGGTTCACATAGCGAGGAGGACTTGCTCAGGCCCCTTCCACCAGGGCTGCAAGCTCTTCTTCCGCTGGAAATTCCGCAGCAACACCCAGTCCCCAGGCTGGATGTTATGACCGGGCCCCTCTGGTATGGGTGGGAGTGAATCACGAATCTGTTGGTGAATAGAACGCAAACTTTCAGTTAACTGGCACAGATAATCTGTCAATAAAGGGTACTCAATCTCAGAAAATCTACGCGGGCGCGGGGCGCCCCAGACATTTGCTGGGCATCCAAACACGACCTCGTAGGGTGACAAAACAATCCTGTCCTAGAATGTGCTGTAGTTCTCGTTGACAAAACAGCTAATGGTAAAGCATCTGGCCACTGTAACCCTGTTGTTTCCTGAATCTTTGCCAGCTTCAGTTTGAGAGTATCCTTGTACTTCTCAACCAAACCTGCTGACTGGGGGTGATTCGCAGAATGAAATTTCTGCTTTATGTGTGAACCATCGGAAACTAACTGCATAACCTTGGCATTATAGTGACTTCCGTTATCACTCCAGATCAAACGGGGCAAGCCGAAGCGAGGAAAGAACTCCTTCAGGAGTGCCTTTGCAGTCGCAATAGCTGTATTCTCTTTAGTAGGGTAAGCCTCAACCCATTTACTGAATGCACAAACGACCACCAACATATACTTCAAATTATTGACCCTGTCTATCTCGGTATAGTCCATTTGAAGGACCTCAAAAGGGAAAGTGGGAGGTGCAAAATTGCCGGGAGGTGTAGGGGTAGCCTTGCCAGGATTGTGCATCATGCACACCATGCAGTACTTCACTAAATGTGCAGCTCTCTTCAAAATGTTGTCATTCTTCTATACAAGATCTAACAACTTGCAAATACCCTTAGCAATGATATGGGCTGGGCCATGAGCCATCGTGACTACAGGATGAACATATGCATCTGGCAACATCCATCTCTGCTTCCCTGACTTGTCAATCCAACATCCCTCATCGTTCAAGTTTGCTGTACTTTCTTGCCACACTGCTAATTCCTCCAGCGTGGCCTCACACTGTATTCCCTTCACATTCTCTAGTGTATCCTCAAACATGGTGACCTCGGGCAACCACCTAGCACCCACCTAGCGGGACCTGCTACAAACATTCTTATTATCTTAGTTCAGGCTGTTTCCTTAGCTGTCTGATCTGAAAAAGCGTTCCCCTTTCCCACCTCGTCAGTAACTTTCCTATGAGCACTGCTCTTCACTATGGCCAATTTCGTAGGGAGTGTCAGAACGGACAGAAGCCTATATATCAGAGGACCATGCTGTATTCTGGTCCCATGGGAAGTAAGGAACCCTCTCTCTGCCCAGAGCCGCCTGAAATTATGGGCGACTCCAAAAGCGTACTGACTGTCAGTATAAATATTGACAACTAGTCCCTCACTCAATTCATAGGCTCGAATAAGGGCAACAAGCTCTGCAGCTTGGACTGACTGATAGGGAACTCGTGATGTCTCAACTACTGTATGCAGTGTAGTAATGGTGCAGTTGTAGTGCCATCTGGTAACTTAAAGCAAGAGCCATCCACATATAGTTCCCCTTGGGGGTCAGATAAGGGAACATCAGTCAGGTCTACCTGTTCTTTTGTGTCTTCTTCCGTCCGGAAGATACAATCATGTATGTCAATCTCCTCATTCTCAGAAGGGAGGGGTAGTAACGTGGCTGGATTCAGAGTGGCACAGCGTTTGATCGTAATGTGCTTCGCAAAAAGCGTTAGCTCGTAACCTGTCAGACGTGCACTGGTGAGGTGCTGCTTCTTTGTCTTATTCAAAAGTGCATCCACAGCATGGGGTACCATAACTGTGAGGTCAGTATCAAGTACGAGTCCAGCCGATTGTCTTATTGAGACAGCCACAGTCGCGACAACTCTGAGACAGCTCGGGAGGGCTCGTGCGACAGGGTCAAGCACAGCAGAGAAAACAGCACATGGTCCTAGCTTATCCCCGAATTTTTGTGTTAAAACAGAAAGCGCACAACCACCTTGCTCATGGACGTACAATACAAAGCATTTATCGTAGTTAGGGGTACCAAGCACTTGAGCCGAGCAAAGCACAGTTTTTAATTGCTCAAAAGACTGCTGACACTCGGGCGTCCAAGGCAGGGGTTCATACACATTTTTTAGTGTTAACGCAAGCAGGGGCTTAATAAGCAGTGAATAGCCAGGTATCCACTGCCTGCAATAGGAAGTGATACCTATGAAAGCGAGGACATCTTTCTGAGTTTGCGGAATGGGCATTTTAACAATGGTACTGATGCACTCAGGGTTCAATTTCCTACCCTCCTTCGACAGTAGGTGACCTAAGTAGGTGCCCTCCTGTCGACAAAACTGAAATTCGGAAAGGGATACTTTATGGCCATGTTGAGCTAAATGTAGCAACAATTTAACCGTACTGTCTCTGCAACCTTGTTCTGTATCTGAGGCGATGAGCAGGTCATTGACATATTGGAGCAATACATTACCAGTGGGAAGCGACAAGGAATCCAGATGACCTTTCAATGCCTGACTATAGATACTCGGACTCTCTGTATAGCCTTGAGGAGCGCAACAGAATCTAAAACTTCTAGTGAACCCGAACAGATATCTGCGATCAGGATGAATAGGAATACTGAAGAAAGCATTTTTCAAGTCAATAACAGAAAAGAATTGAGCAGAAGAAGGAATCATTGTCAAGAGAGTGGTAATGTCAGGGACCACCGGAAACTGGGGGATCACTATTTTGTTAACTTCATGCAAGTCAATCACAAAGCGATAAACATCTTCTTGATACTCAGAGGGACCCGAAGGTGTCCGCTTGAGAATGGGAAGAATAGGGCTATTACAAAAATTAGCGGTCGTGTCCTCAAACACTCCTTTCTCAATCAAATCCTGCACAATTTGTATCAAAGCTCGCTCACATGCCTGCGGTATTTTATACTGAGAGATACGGGGTAAAATAGCACCTTCCTTGACACGTATCAAAACAGGCGATATCTGCAACAAACCCACATCTGTGTCGCCCGTTGCCCACAGTGTGGGTGGCACATCCTTAAATTCAGCAGGGAGGGGCGTATCTTTGGATAGACACTGCTTAGTGCACACCACATCAGGACCCATCGTTATATAGATGCCTACTGGGGAGCAGTAAATCCTAGCATGCAATTTCTTCAACAAGTCCAAACCCATCAAATTCTCCCCACAATTGGCCGTCAACAAGAATGGTGAATCCACAGTGAAAGGCCAATAGTCAACGCAAGGGGTTTTGAAATGGGGCTCACAACCGGTACACCAGAAAAACCTACCAAAACATTATTATGGCCAGACAGGGTCACCCCAGGGACCAAGGAACCAGAAATAGAGCTGTTCGTTGCACCTGTATCCACCAAAAAATCCATAGTCGAACCATGCACACCCGCACTAGCGTACGGACCACGTTGATCTGCAGGTATTGGAACTGGTCCCTCACTCTGTCCCTGGCTGTCCTAGCTATAGGACATTCCTGTCACCTCATCCGTATCATAATCATCATGATAATACTGTCCACCCCGAGCGTCATTGAAATAGTTCTGATCTGAGCGACTCTGAGTGGTCACATCATTCTTAGCCCTGCCTTGGCCACCAGCTCCATGACCCCGTCCATGAGAACCTCGTCCTCCAGGAGCCGTAACCTTCTGCAACAGCACAGGACACTTGCTATGCCAGTGTCCCTCCTCTTTACAGTACTCACACTGATTCAGCCCTAGAGGCGTGGAGCTCGTGGGTCTGCTAGTGTGTCGAAGCTGTTGGGCCGAACCACCACGTCCTCTACCATTTCCTCTAGAAGCCTGCTGTAACAACACATTCGTCTTCAAATCCTTATGCTTTTTTTCTAACCTCTCCTTATCCTCATTTTCCCTATGCTCATAATACTGTGCCATATTCAGAATAACGGAAGGGGAAGAAGTGGACCAGGTGCTTTCGGAAGCCTGTAATTGGGTCGCAATCTCAGGAAGCAAATTGGAAACAAACCTGTTAACAAACAGTCGCACACCACCTTCAATCGACAAATCCTGTCCACTATAATCCAGAAACACCCCTTCAAACCTAGTGAAAAAATCCGACACACTCTCATCTTTCTTCTGACGACAAGCTGAGAACTTGTCCCAATCAACCTTCCTCGGAGGAATAAGGGAATGCATATACGTGATGATACAGCCGGGCAAGGCAAGTATCTCTGCTCTAGGCTTATAACCTGGCTTCCGTTCCTGATCCCATGCTTTAATTGGATCCCAGGTACCACCCAATTCCGCAACGTGATCCTGTGTGTGCACTTGTCTCCAAATATTAACCGGAACTAGTAGGCCAAAAAACATTTCAATATCAGCAAGTGTCATTACTGTTGAGGAGGCCGCTTCAGTCAGTTCCTTATAATAAGCGGTAGGATTTTTCCTAGGGTCAGGTAACTGAGTCTTAACCCCTTCGCTGCTAGGCCTTTTCTCCCCCTCTGCTGAGCCTTTTTTTGGCTATTTGGGGTAGTTCGCGCTTATGCCCCTGTAACTTTTTGACCACATAAGGTATCCACTCCAAATTTGCGTCATTTTCTTCTAACATCATGGGATTCTAGGTACCCAGGGTTTGTCCAATATCCTGGAGGGGACCCAGAAATTAGCCAAAATACAGCTAAATTATTTTTATCTTTTTGAAAAATGGAAAAAATGTGCTGCAAATGAAAGCGTCTGGTTTTTTCCCTGCAAATGGTATCAACAAAGGGTTTGTGGGGCTGAAATCACAATTTTACCAGCTTTCAGGGACTGACAGACTTTTGTCAGAAAACCAACATTTTTGCCACAGTTTTGGCATTTTACTGGGACATAGCCTATTTTTGCTATTTTTTGTGCTTTCAACCTTCTTCCAGTTAATGGTAGAAATGGGTATGAAAGCAATAATGGATCCTGGACAGCTATACATTTCAGAAAATTAGACAAAATTCTGAATACAGCAAGGGGTCATTTGTGTAGATCCTTTAAGGTTTCTTTATAGAAACTAACAGTTGAAAATAGGAAAAATTTATAATGAGTTGAAAAAACTGACATTTGTGCCAAAGGTTTCACCTGTAACTTCTTCTAATTATGATAGATGTTTGAAAGCAATATAACGTTACATCCGCTGGATCTTTCTGGTTGTGGGGATATATAGGACTAGTATATTTACCAAGAACCTGACGAACCCAGAGCCAATAACTGAGCAGCATCTTGCAATGATTTTTTATTATCTACCGGGTATATAGCAATTAATTTGGGAAAATATATATAGTGAAAAATCAGGATGAAAGACACCTATGTATTTCTGAAATTGGAACAAAATATAGAGTTTAGAAACAGTAGCTATTTGCACATTTCGGAAATTGTGAGTACCCATACTAGCATGAGAATTATAGGACATTTTTCAAAGTGACTTCTTTTTTACACATTGTCTTTCATTTGGAAGGCAGAAATGCATAGAAAGTCAAGAGCCAGAAATAACAGTTGCCCTACAAATCTGTGTTACCCTTAGTCTCCCGATAATAATAGTACCTCACTTTTGTGGGAAGGCCTAGTGCCAGGAAACGGCTCAAAACGCAAAGTGGACACACTTCATTTATACAATGAAAACTGACCCTTTTTTTGCAACGTGTCTAGCTGTAGATTTTGAACCCTAGCTCTGCCGGCAAATAGGGAAACCTCGCAAACCTATACATTTTTGAAAACTAGACACCCAGGAGAAACCAGGATGGGATGACTTGTCTGGCTCTCACCAGGTTCTGTTACCCAAAATCCCTTGCAAACCTCAAACTTTGTCAAAAAAACATATTTTCCTCACATTTCTGTGGTGGAAAGTTCTGGAATCTGCGTGGATCCACAAAATTCCACCCACCCCGCATTCCCCAAAGTCTCCCGAGAAAAATGGTACCTCACTTGTGTGGGTAGGCCTAGTGCCCGCGACAGGAAACATCCCAAAACGCAACATGGACACACCACATTTTCACAGTGAAAACTAACCCTTTTTTTGCAAAGTGGCTAGCTGTAGATTTTGAACCCTAGCTCTGCCGGCACCTAGGGACACCTAGCAAACCTATACATTTTTGAAAACTAGACACCCAGGGGAATCCAGGATGGGGTGACTTGTCTGGCTCTCACCAGGTTTTGTTACCCAGAATTCCTTGCAAACCTCAAACTTTGTCAAAAAAACCACATTTTCCTCACATTTCTGTAGTGGAAAGTTCTGGAATCTGCGTGAATCCCAAAAATTCCCCACACCCTGCATTTCCCAAAGTGTTATGAGAAAAATGGTACCTCAGTTGTGTGGGTAGGCCTAGTGCCTGCGACAGGAAACGGCCCAAAACGCAACGTGGACACACCACATTTTCACAGTGAAAACTGTCCATTTTTTTTGCAAAGTGCTTAGCTGTAAATTTGGAACCCCAGCTCTGTCGGCACTTAGGGAAACCTAGCAAACCTATACATTTTTAAAAACTAGACACCCAGGGGAATCCAGAATGGGGTGACTTGTCTGGCTCTCACCAGGTTCTGTTACCCAGAATCCCTTGCAAAGCTCAAACTTTGTAAAAAAAAAACAAATTTTCCTCACATTTCTGTGGTGGAAAGTTCTGGAATCTGCGTGGATCCCAAAAATTCCACGCACCCCGCATTCCCCAAAGTCTTCAAAGAAAAATGGTACCTCACTCGCGTGGGTTGGTCAAGTGCCCGCAACAGGCAAGGGCCCAAAACGTATTGAGGAGACATCAAA
This sequence comes from Calotriton arnoldi, assembly GCA_963921515.1. Taxonomy (NCBI): domain Eukaryota; kingdom Metazoa; phylum Chordata; class Amphibia; order Caudata; family Salamandridae; genus Calotriton; species Calotriton arnoldi. Next base: position 1,297,892 of record CAWUFW010002325.1, on the reverse strand, counting down.
ATTACCTATCACAAAACAACCTGGTTTTGCAAGGGAGGTCACCTGGGTTTTTGGCCCCGGGCTCGGTGGCCATCTTGGAAAACCTACCAAACCCAAACATTTCTGAAAACTAGACACCCGGGGGAGTCCAGCGAGGTATGGCTTGCGTTGACCCCCCAACGTTTTCTTACCCAGAATCCCCTGCAAACCTCAAATTTAGCTGAAAAAATCACATTTTTCTCAAATTTCTGTGTGGGAAAGTTCTGGAATCTCCATGGACCCACAAATTTCCTACAACCCAGCATTCCCCCCGGTCTCCCGATGTAAAATGGTACCTCATTCGTGTGGGTGGATCAAGTACCGGCGACAGGCAAGGGCCCAAAACATATTGAGGAGACATCAAAATTACCTATCACAAAACAACCTGGTTTTGCAAGGGGGGTCACCTGGGTTTTTGGCCCCGGGCTCGGCGGCCACCTTGGAAAACTACCAAACCCACACATTTCTGAGAACTATACACCCGGGGGAGCCTAGGGAGGTATGGCTTGCGTGGATCCCCCAACGTTTTCCTACCCAGAATCCCCTGCATACCTCAAATTTAGCTGAAAAAAACAAATTTTCCACATATTTGTGTGTGGAATCACCGAGCCGGCACAAATGTCTTACCCCACAGCGTTCCCCTCAGTCTCCTGAGTAAAATGATACCTCACCATCAGAGCTAGGGTTCCAAATCTACAGCTAGGCACTTTGCAAAAAAAGGGTCAGTTTTCACTGTAAAAATGTGGTTTGTCCACGTTGCGTTTTGGGCCGTTTCCTGTCGCGGACACTAGGCCTACCCACACAAGTGAGGAACCATTTTTATCGGAAGGCTTTGGGGAATGCGCGGTGGGTGGAATTTTGTGGATCCACGTAGATCCCAGAACTTTCCATCACAGAAATGTGAGGAAAATGTATTTTTTTAAATTAAGTTTGAGGTTTGCAAGGGATTCTGGGTAACAGAACCTGGTGAGAGGCACACAAGTCACCCCATCCTGTATTCCCCTTGGTGTCTAGTTTTCAAAAATGTACAAGTTTGCTAGGTTTCCCTATGTGCCGGCTGCGCTAGGGCCCTAAATCCACAGGTAGGCACATTGCTAAAAACAAGTCCGTGCCTAGTGGGCTTTCTGCCACCCTTGGGGGGGAATCGGGGGGTTTGCCCCGATATGCCCCCAAGGGGGGCAGAAAGACTGTGGCTATTTCTTTGGGGGGTGGGGGCATTGGTATGCCCATTCTGGGCAGCCCCACCCCTAAGCATAAAAAAACCCAGCATAATCGCTGGAGCCTAGTGGGCTCTCGGACGCCCCCTGGGTGGCAGATCAAGGGCTACTGCCCCCATCTGTCTCCTGGGGGGGCAGAAAGACAGTTGCATCTTTTGGGGCATGGTGGGGGCATTGCCACGCCCATTCTGGGCAGCCCACACCCCTGAATAAAAAGAATATATATTCCCTGATGCCTATTGATCTTTCTGCCCCCCCCCCGGGAGGCAGATAAGGGGCTGTTGCCCCTATCTGCCTCCTGGGGGGGCAGAAATACTGTGGCAATTTGTTTTTGGGGTGGGGGCATTGGCATACCCATTCTGGGCAGCCCCTACCCCTACGTATATAAAAGAAAAATCCCCTGGTGCCTTGTGGGCTTTCTACCCCCCCTGGGGGGCAGATCAGGGGCTACTGCCCCCATCTGCCTCCTGAGGGGGGAGAAAGACTGTGGCATTTTTTTTTGGGGGGTGGGGGCATTGACATGCCCATTCTGGGCAGCCCCCACCCCGAACTTTGGAAAAAATATCCCTGGTGCCTAGTGGGCTTTTTGCCCCCCGGGGGGCAAATCAGGGGCTATTGCCCCCATCTGCCTCCTAGGGGGCAGAAAGTCTTTTGCCTTCTTTTGGGGGGGTAGGGTGGGGGCATTGGGATGCCTATTCTGGGCAGCCCCCACCCCTGGCCTATGGAAGAATAATCCCTGGCGTCTAGGGTGCTTTCTGCACCCCCGGGGGCAGATTGGGGGCTACTGCCCCATCTGCTCCCCAGGGGGGGCAGAAAGACTGTCTGTGCCAAAAATGTATAGGGGGAGAAAAGGCCCTTGCCCAAAGGGCCGCTCCCCCCTCCCTGGTGCTAGTGGGTGGATCCCTGCTTGGGGATCTCCCTCCTGGGGTGATCCCCAAGCAGGTATCCACTAGGAAAGGGTACCATTGGAAAGGGGAGATTCTCCACTTTCTAATGATACCTCTCCCATGTGTTTCAGTGCTCGGAGGGCTGAGATAGCCCCACAAGCACCGAAACTGTGAAACTGAAACTAAGTTTCAGTTTCGTTTTTGTTGCAATGACGATAGCGCCCCATGGGAAATCCCTCTGCTGTCTGCAGCAGAGGGTTTTTCTGAGCCTTTACTCATGACGGAATGGCTCCGTCATGAGCACAGGAGCACTGATGCTCATGACGGAACCATTCCGTCATGAGCACCCAAAGGGTTAAGGGACAAAGCTTCACTCCTTTTCCCTGGAGTATAAACCCATTGTTCTTGGAAACGGGCCTATACCCTTGGCCTAGTAACATGATCATGCTGATCCCTTAGCTCTGGTATCTCAGGATGGTAGATAGGATGAACCTCCCGCATCGGAAACTGAGTTACAGGGGTGGGGCTCTTCTCAAGCAGCCTTCCCCGATAAGCAACCAACGTCGCAACATTACCAAAGACATGAGCAGGCTCCATATCAGTAACATACACATGATCCCTAATATCGTATATGATCTGCGGTGCTGCACCCTTGAAATACTGCTCCCAAAGACCGATCAAAGTAGCCAACATATGCTTAAGGGCATGTTGTTGTACAAAAGTCTCATAATCTTTCATCACACTCCACACATCTTCCACACTGTATATGGGGTTACAAGCCCACTGCGCAGCCTGATTAGCCACCACCTGTTTCTCTGCATCTCCCATATCAGATCGGACCAACATCCGCCTCATACACTCCTTAAATTTTGTCCAATCTCTATCCTCAGGGCCGCGTACCAGAGTCCCACTACTCAGTAATGTCAGGGAATGGAGGAAAACGGTGGGGGTAACAACAGAGGGAGCGGGCACTAACGTCATTGTCGCCTGTGTCATGGGGGTAAGAGCTGGAGAGAGAGATGCCAAAGCAATAGGCGCTGCAGGAGTACTAACAGTCACAGTTGCCACAGACGGCGAGGGCAAAGAAAGGACAGGAGGTGCTGTGGCCAAGGCAGTCTGATCAACAATAACAGAGGCAGAAACAGCAGAGACAGAAGAACCAGGCAGCTGGGCCTGTGAGGGAAGAGCAGGATATACCCTCTGCGGGGCATAAGGGGATGGGGGTCAAGTATCTAACAATTGTTCCACGAACGTATCATTTTCTTCTTGGGCTACATAAGATTTATCAATCTGTAACCGGAATCTCCTATCTTCACATTCAATCCCTATCTCTTGCTTCTTTCTATCATGCCCTACAGATTTCTGAGTCAATGTTTGCATCCTTCCCTTCCGGGCCTCTTTCTCTGCTTTCATTCGCTTCTGTTCAACCTCCTTTTGCCATGTTCTGAGGGAATCAAACATAGACTGTCTACTTCGTCTTGCAAACAACTTCTCCTGTAAGAAAGCAATTTTTTGTTCATCAAAGGTGCCCATCAAAGGCCACTGCAACTCGGCATTGTCCCTCGTATATTTGTGCCATAACGTACTAAACATAATAGGACCAAGGCCATGCTTCACATACATATCAAAATTTGGAGTGCCTTCCAGAGGCGCTGGCTGACTTTCTTCCAGTCGAGCATCAGCAGAGCAAAAACGACAACAAGAAACCAAAAGCCGGCTGAACCCAGGCATTTTCAAAAGTAAGCCAAATTCGTTATGTTGCCTGGCAAAGTGTTCACAGACACTTTGCATCCAAATCGGTCCTCAGACCATACCAAAGACAAACCAAAATCGGTCCTCAGACCGTACCAAAGACAAATTAAAATGGTACCATATCCACAAAGAACCAAAACAAACTCACCTGGTGCACACAGGTCAAACAAATTTATTCTCCATTGCCGACTCTTCGGACCAAATGGTCAGATCCAAGGGTTTTGACGTTCAGGACCCCTGTCGGGATGACCGCTGGGTGAGGCACCGACTGGTCGGACAGACGGGGCAGCTGCGAGTTCAGAAACTCTCTCGTGCAGGTATCCCTGGTCCGCCCATCCGACCCGACGATGGCCCTGATCTCCTCACCCATTCGCGGGGGAGGATGGGTCACCCGATGGAGTCCCTGTTTGGGCACCAACTGAAGGAAGTGACCCAATTAGGGCCAACCGGGTCACTCGCAACCACCTCTCAGCCTTCCACACAAATGAAGAGTCGGTCAGACAGTAGAGAATACAAACCAAGTATATTTATTCAGGTATACTCGAGCGGAGTCCAGTCTGACCAGCCTCCTGGGATTGCTGCAAAGGGACTGACTTCAGTAAGCATGGTGATACATTATGTACAATTCAAATCCAATGAAGACACGCCCTGACTGGAAATTTCCAGTTGGAGGCAGTTGGACAAAGAAGGTACAGAAGGATGAGTTTCAATCCTGAGACCGGGCACACGCTATCTTAATGCCAAGGTCGTTCGTCCTGTGCCCGCCACTATACACATTTTTAAAGCTAGCCCCGGGTAGGTGGCGGTCCCCGGGGCAGCGGAGGGGCGTGAGGCCACTCTGCATTTAAACATTGAAGCCCTGGGGAGGCGGCAGTCCCAAGGGCTTGGGGGGGCCCACGAGGCCCAACACCCATTATTATGCAATGCCCCTGGGAGGTGGTGGTCCCCTGGGCAGCGTGGGGGGCAGGAGCCCCCCCACACTTTTTATTTTAAAAAATCCCCGGGGAGGTGGCGGTCCCCGGGGCTGCGGGGGCCCGCGTGGCCCTAGCATATATGTATCACATTGCCCCGGGACCTGGCCCACCCGGGGGCTTATTAAAACCAAGTGTGGGACACCGCGCTTTGTTTTCTTTACATTTTTTGGGTGGGATTTAAGGATCCAATGCGAATCCCGCTGAAAATTTTAAAACAAAAATGCTTTTTTTGTCCCTGGGAGTTCCTGTGGGACCCCCTGAGCAGGCCTAGGGGTTCAGGGTGTTTCTACCCAGCCCCCCTTTCTTCATTTTTAACCTTTTTTCTTGTGACTCGGTTGAACCGAGTCACAAGATGGCTGCCAACACTTGGTTTGGAGTGTTGGCAGCCAATCAAAATAAAGCTCGTGCTCGGGAGGGTTCGTGGATCCACCGCAGCAGCCAGATACCGTTCGTTTTTTATTTTTGAATTTACGCCATTTAACAAAAAGAACGCTTTCTGAACCAAGAGCTACCTTTTTGCCAAATTTGGTGTAATTCCGTTCAGTAGTTCGGGCTGTAGCTTTGTCTAAAGTTTCCTAAGGAAATTAACATGGAGAAAACGCGTTTTGAGACCCCCCTTTTTTCTTGGCCCCCGCTTGAAAAATCACCTCGAAACTTTCAAGACAGGAGCTGACCACAGCGCCCCATTAGTTTTTTTTATTTTGCAAAGATTCGTCAAATGGTGCCAATGATATTGGCAAATCAAAATTTCATTTGGTAGCCAGGCATAGCACTGGGAAATAATAATAATGTTTAGGACATGGTCAGGTCCAAACATACTAGGCACACCTCACAGAACTAACAATGTCACCAGTTTGCTATTTGTCATTCCCATGCTCACTGATGATCTATTTCACTGTTTTTTACTCGGTGTCGCGCTTTTTCGAACTCTTACGCTGCTTGCTAGGTTCACATAAATGTCACTAGCTTCGTATGACAAGAAGGAAGTCATGACACAGCCAAGGATCCTCAATTTACTGATGTTTCTAGTCACGAAAGGAAAACTGTGAGCATGTATGGAAGGTATTCCCAGTGCCAACAGGACAGGTAGATCACAGGTAGTCGTTTACAGTTAATGATTGGAACTATCTTCTGATGATCGGCACTCTGGGTATATTAAAGGGTATATTAACATTTCAGCCTATGACAGTGGAAATCCCTCAGTTATATCCCATCTAAAAAGATGAAAGATGAAAGGCTATTGGGAAGCTTTCCACACGCCCTTCAATATCCATTTATGCTTTCATCTTACATGATAATAATGCGGATCACTGACAGAATATCGAGGAGCAAAATATCGACCTGCCAAAATATCGATGAAAAAATATAGCATGATAGAATATCGACTTCCTATCTACAAACAGGTAAGTACAAAAATATCGAATCCAAAATATCGTTGTAAATAATAATGGGGCCCACTAAGATGTCGGTCAGAAGCACTACCGCCGTGCTGTCGGAGGCAAAAACTGCTAGTTACCGTCCGCCAGCAACGGCCCACGCGCCCGTCAAATTAGGATGTGAAAAGTCAGCCAAACACCGCCGTAAGCCTGCGACGCCGCCCGCCATCAAAGTGCGCCCGTCTACGTAGCGGCGCGAGCCAATGGAGACACACAGTCCGACGAAATTACGTACCTCCCGGCGTCCAAATTACGATGCCACAACTAAACAGCCTCACCGGCAAAGAGACACCGCATGAGATACCAAGGCGGAAACCCGACTGTTGAGTACGGAGACCAAAAGGCGGCCCACCCCGAAATGAATCCTGCTCTCCAGGCCATCCCCATGCTATACCTGATGCACCACCTAGGAGTGAACGCGCCACGACGACGCAGGTAGGCAGACACACAACAAGGGCACGCAAACACTGCACACAATGCAAGGGTGGAAAAACTGTACATGGCCCCCCCAGACACCCCTGTGTGGACAGGACACATCCACCACTGTACCCACACATGTCCCACCTGTTAAAATAAAACAACTCGCAACATCCTGGGCACCCACTACCCGGGACCAGGAAGTGACGTCCCCGTCACGGCAGCGCAGCGCAGTGGTGATGACGCAGGTACACATGCGCACAACGCAGAGGCCAACGACAGCGCCACGCATGGGCCGTACACAAACACCACAGGGTCACAACTACACATCCCACACACCAGCCCCACCCTGAAGGCACATGTCACGTGGCCTTCCTGCAGCAATCATGTCCCCAACCGACAACTCACAGTTGTCAACTGGATGTCACACAAGTGTCCCGAACAGGGGAGTAATGTGATGGCAAAATAGGACACACCCTTGTGTGCAAAACATGGAGAAGCACACGGCAGCTGCTTCACAACAGCGCAGAATATGGACATTGTCCGTAAAAGGCACGCCAGTCTCATCCAAAAATATCTATTCCATCCTGCTCGTAATATCAAGCCATGCAATGTACAAAATAGAAAAACCCTGCTGCCTGAGAACAGGTGTTCCCAATTACTACACCCACACAGAAGCCTCAATGTATAGCGGAAACGGAGTGTCCCGCCCACACACGGGAGAGCAGATAGCACTGAATGGCCTTCCATTCCTACTCTGAAATCACATTGCAACAAATTATGCAGGAGAATGGAGCCATTGTACCAACAAGAAGCCAAACATAGCCATGCAGAGTAAACCTTCCACTGCCAGATAGCGCCTAACATGAAAGAAAGATAATACTACAAAATACAATTATACCACTCCTCCTTGTGGGTCAAATGCAAGTAATCTGGAAAGAGTCAGACACCACTGGCCTTGACCATTCATTGAAGCATGTGGGATGAGGGCCTGTGTCCTCCGCCCAAGCTATATCCCAAGTCCTGCCGCCGTACATCCATTCCAGAATTCCCAGCATCGTCGGAGGTTGCACTCTGCTGACTGCTCAGGCAGCCGGAGCACGCCATCACATCACCCTGTAGCAAAATGGCTGTTGCACCAGTGCTTCTCAACTACGCCGGACAGATGCAGCTGTACAGTGACAGCTTGCTACAGATAGTGGGCTGTGCAAATCTGGCTATGCTGAATGTAAGTTACCGAGTAACTTACCGCATTACAATGTTCAGCTGCACCATCCCCGTTTTCTACTGTCGGAGGTGTCCGTTCCACTGGCCTGTGGATTTATGTCTCTCCAACCTGGCATGTCCAAAGGCGGACTTGGTACACTTGTTTGCACCCCTGGACGCCCATGACAGGAGCTGTTCAGTGGATGTGGGCATGGCGTTTGTGGCTGCAATCGGACACACACTGCAATGGGACCAGTGTGCCTCCACACAATGTATTCTGGATCACAGTTTCATCGAATGTCATCCAACATGTCCCATCATGCTTCTACAAGGGACAACTTACGATGAACACGTTGCTACCCACCATCCTGCTTCATTGGATGGCATCCATGTTTACCACCAATGCGAGTGATGCTCTGCTGGAAGGTATTGCATACCTGACAACTTGTCAATTCATGGGTCCCCGACTCAATACCCCCAATTGAACATTGATGTTCAACACCGTACCTATGCTTGGCTTTCGCATGGAGTGGGCAGTTAGCTGTACAACAACTATACCTTACAATCTGCAACAAACACCTTACCATCAACTCCACTGCCATGACATTTGACATTTTCGGGACATGCACTCTGTTCCTCACCATATTCCGTGTCTCTGCATGAACAGGGGGAGGCAGAGGTATGGGACTTGTGTACAATAACCACATGGCCAATACTGCATGAACAACTATGCTATAATATGTATTCTGCGCACCTGAACACATGCACCTGTCAGTGCACACTTATCTGTCTGCTGTATTACGTGAGAACTGTCACCTCACCTTTGTCTGTACTTCCGTGCCAGGACTTTTGCATGGACAACAAATGCAACCCCATACAACATGGCCCTAGTTATTGTGTCATGTTCAGTAGCCACCACATTGCAACAACTAGTGAGACGCTGCTGCATGCATGTAGGCTCATGCTCTGATGTCACCTCTGACGCAGGTGTGTCGGAGTCACTATTGTAGTAATCCTGTACCATGGAACTGAGATGTACTGTGCCTATGATGTCAAGCTGTCTGGTAGGCAAAATGAATACTGTCTGTGTCAAAGTCTAGAGCTCTTCAGTAATGAGCAAATGTACTTTAGCATAGCAAGGGCATGGCAGTTGTAACTCTGAAGCCTTTATTTCACAATCAACAACTAATCACATCTACCTGTACCCACTTTTGTATGTGTAATCATGCTAAGTATATCCTCCACATGCATTTTGCTGCCAGTAGTGTCCACTATACTGCATCACAGAGGAAGTAAGTTCAAATACATGCCTTGAAGCAAATATGTGACTCTGTAGAATTATTTATCGAAGACAAGTACGAATGAGAGAGGATGAGAGTGTGTGAAGTCCACGAGAGTCGTGAGATGACCATGTAGTCTAGTGTCATTGGATGTCAATGCATATGAGTTGGCGCCACAGTGGACCTAGTGAAATACCAGAGGTCGTGGGCCTTGGCTTGTCAGACTCTGACGTGGCCCAACAGATCATCACATTAACACTGACGGCCTGGTCACTACAAAGCACAGTCCTACATATGTGTACAATTACCTTCACAGTCTGACATCACACTCATCAAGCAAAATTAGGAGCCACGCAAGAAGCATGCTACAGCAATGCATGACAAAACACACACACGATATCAGTGTGGGTGGGCAGGTCTGCACAGTGAGTACGAACTGCAGAAATTCACATACATGCTTAATTAAACAAGGCACAATCTTGACAGTCACACACCCTGCAGACCCACAATGGCCAAAACATATCAAGTAGGAGTCATCCTGAACTGCAAGGACACACCCACACACTGCACACTGTGCAACATACAATACACACATGTGCTCACATTCACAGACCTGAACACGGATACAAACACCCACCATGCCCCTGGGTAACACATGTGTGTAGTCGACATTGCCAGAGCGCACACACACACACCAACACTACCCCAAAGTCACACCCTTCACACCACACACACCTACACCTCCCAAATGCACACATTTAAAGTAAGCCATGTGCCCAGGCTCAATGTTCATCACAAGATTAACATACACCTACACTGCTGGCCACACAGAAAGTAAGCTCACACATACCCGCACACTCTGCACATGCTACCTGTCATCCTGTGGCTAGACTCACACCCTGTGCTTTGCTTGCACGCAAACATGACACGTATACATTTTCCCAGAAATACATGAAGACAATCCGTGTCACAAAAATACTTCTTCATCACACACACAAGTAGCAGAGTCTGAAAGAAGTGAAGTCCCTGCCACGTGTAAAACACATTGGAATGTGAGACCAGACATTGCAATTGTTGAGGTACCATACACGGCATGTGCCTCACTTAACTATGCACACACAGTAACAACTGCAATCAGCAACTACACAGACACAACCGACTACAGGAACAACAGCATCCAGTCACAGATTACATAGACAGGCGGCAATATTGTTCAACACCAGGGACAGTGGCCAGTCCGATGAGTGTACCCTGCCATGGCCAGCAACAGTGCCATGGCAGTCACAATAGCCATTACAGCCACCACTGTATCACAGGTAGTTGTGTGAGGGTGCCTACCATTCAAACAGGATGCCAGTCTGACTCAGTGCTGTCTGTGTGCTATGGGACAGTTGGAGGTCCGCCCCTGAGCGAGAAGCACAACTGTGGAAGACACACATGTGGCATGTGAAGCGGGAGGGCTGCTTGGCCCAGGTGGGTGGGTGGCACGGGTAGGTGCACTCATGCAGTGTTGAAACAGACTGTGTGGGGCGGATTCCGGAGGGGTAGATTTCCACTGTGTTGGGTATTTGGAAAGCCTACCTGTCTGGGGAGGAATGTGAACTCGTGTGGGCACAACAGGCGGGCACACGATTAATGCTGCATCAGGTGTAGACGTTAGCCCTCCCTCTGGGGACATGCTGGATACTGCTGTGCATCTGCCAGGCCCTTGCCAAGGCACTTACATCCCCTGTCCTCCAGGTGTACCCCCTACATTGTCCACCTGCACAGGCTATCCATGGCATGGGATGGCAGTGGAGCTTGGTGGGTGGGAGGTCATGGCGCCCTTCTCCCGGTCACATCTCGCAGGCAACACATTCTCAGTGTGCAGCAGGGCACAAGTCCTAAATAAGAAGTGGGGGGACGCTGACGTCACGACAGGAAGTGACGTCACGAAAGGTGGCTTGCACCATCAGACTCATTGCCGCCCCTCGCTCACCCCTTAGATGCGATTGCATCAGAGAAGCCAGCGCATGAGCAGCATCTCCAATCTCGCCCCAGAGAGGCCAAAGAGTGACTGTGTGGCTCCATTTGCTCCAGTTATCGAGCTCGCGGTAAAATAAGTGGGATTACGCCGTCCACCCGCGTGGTACCCCGACTCGAGACCTGGTGTGTAGGCAAAGTGTCCTATTGTTTTGCGATATGTGTGAGTTGCATGACACTCGTTGGCGGGGGATGGCTCGGAGGCCCGTCACCCTGAGGCCCATATCTCACTCTATGGGTCCCTTGTCAATGGCAGCGGATGTAATGACTATGCGCGCTGGGGTGGGTCTACCTTTCGTCTGGGATGGTGTTTGCGGCCTGGCCCGCTAGGGCAGCTACAGCTTCTGTGTGTTGCATGTGGTGTATCCGGACTCTGGAGACTGTCATGCATTGTCACTGTTGTCCAGGGCTCCAGTCGGGGTACCACGCGGGTGGACGGCGTCCCCCCACTTATTTTACTGCGAGCTCGATAACTGGAGCAAATCGAGCCACACATTCACTCTTTGGCCTCTCTGGGGCGAGATCGGAACTGCTGGTGCACGCGCTGGCTTCTCTGATGCAATCGCATATAAGGGGTGAGCGAGGGGAGGCAATGAGTCTGACGGTGCAAGCCACCTTTCCTGATGTCACTTCCTGTCGTGGCGTCAGCGTCCCCCCACTTCTTTTTTTAGGACTCGTGCCCTGCTGTTGTCAGATGTGCCACTTTCAGGGGGGTGGAGAAAGGGTCAGGAATGTCAGCCTGAGATTGGCCCAGTTGAAGGCCCACCTTGACTGGGGAGGACAACCATTGGACAGTCTGGTGTAGCCCACCCACGTGTACATGTAGGCCCTCCATGAACTATGTCACCTGCGGCAAGGTGATGTCATGGGCAATGAAGTAATTGAGGAGAGCTGTCTGCCCCACGCAGAGATGCAGCACAAGCTCAACAGACCCAGCACTGAGGGCAGCAGGGGTCACATGTGCAGGGGCAGCTGTGCCTGGTGTGAAGGACACTCTATCCTTCATCCTTGTGCCGACACGTGTTGCACCAGTGGAAGTAGATGGGAGGGCGGGCATTGGCCTCCGCGTGGCTGAAGAGGAGCCAGAGTCCACGTCCCCTGTGCTAGCAAACATGGATGCATCACCTCTGTCCTCAGATGATGCCGAAATTGCCGTCTCGGCCTGTGATTCATCCAGCACACGCCTGGCCCCTCCGAGGCGCTGGTCACATCTGTCTCACTCAGCTCCTGTGCAGCTGCTTCATCCGATGCCTCACCACTGTTGACCGTCCCCTGTCCCTCAGCACCCACGGGAGATGCCACATGAGAGAGAGCGAGGTGGCCTCACTCATTTGGCATCAATTAAACAGACATGTGCAAGGGAAGCAGCATAGAACATTCCCAAATCCACATGTTGCACGATACCTGTGCAATTGTATACAGCCACCACAATCAACACGTAATGGCTGGCGTACAGAAAATGAAGCCGCTAATAAGTGGCACATGTGTTGTGCACATAGCACAACACCCGGCCTGTATCACCCTGCGACCATAGCCACAAATCGCTGTGTGCACACCCACTGTCCTGATGTTGGCAAGGATGACCACTACGTAATTAGGCCAAGGACATACCTGCATGGAGCAGAATGGGACACCACTCACACAGACTGCAACATGACAGTCCACAATGGTCATGAACCCATGCCATCCACCTGTCGTTCGCACAAGCACAACTACTGTTGCACAGTGTGCCGGATGTGTAAGTACCAGGTATATGAGGTGAGGCATCGCACACATATGTCCGAACGAAATCAGAGTAGGCACAGTGCCTCAAACATACATGTGAATTGCCACTCCAGCCTACTACAGGTTGTTCCTGAGGGCTACGACTCTGAATGCATTGACAATGCAGAGTGCTCAAATTACATCTTGACCCTCAGGAATCGCATATGCATGTCAGATGCACCCAGCACAGAGTACACTTACAACCCACTGCATCACACAACAAACATCACATTACCCAGATTATGGGTAGGCTGTGGACACATGCTGCCTCTCACAGCAAAAGACACCATCCCACAATACTGTACACTTGCTTGCTGCTGATGCCCCTACAAACGTGCATCCGGCACAGGCTGTGTGACTGTCAAGATGCAGACCATTAGTGGTGAAATGCAGCGCCGTGTTAACCTGACAATACGTGGGGGCATCCCCCGATTCGTTTTCGCCACGTAGTCGCTCATCCGGCAGATGACGTCACACCCTTTGTGGAATTGGCTGCACTGTCGGTTACACATACACAGAGGCATCAACTTGGATGCAATGGCTCATCACAAGGCCTTGGGCTGGAGGACTTCCAACTGCAGGGATGGTATACAAGAGGGTTGGAATATCACTCATACACTTCTCATCATCACCCACATCCACCAATCACAGTGGCATGATGCTGACCCATCCAAAATACTCAGAGATGTGTAACAGAGCCAAGAAGTAATCGGACATGGCCTAACAGCATGTATACACCACACGTGAATGCATGCTGGTGGGAGTGTGTACACAGTACCTGTCCATCCCATTCACATGCAGGATGCCAGCACATTGAGCAATGTGTAGTCTGCCCACATCTACTGTCCATTGTCAGGTGGACCAACACATAGATCACAAGGCAACACATCTTTGTGGGTGGACTCACTGTGTCCAACACTGCGCAGCCCTCAACGTACTCGCCCTGTGAATGGCTCACCCCGCAATGGAGGTCACATTCAGTGCCACTATCTCTCACACACATCCCTATCACAAGGCCTGGAGTGTTCAATCGAAAGGGCTGAGTTTGCGCATTTCCGGAGAGTTGTGAACAAAAGACACATGTAACCCACTGTACAGTCAGTGTTGTTTCCTTCTAGGATTGGGTGGTCAATGTGCAGCCCAGGTCTGCTGAGACTGAGAAGGCCAGCAGGGACCCAACCAGCCATTCACACAAGCAATAACTGCCCTGAGTCCTGCATTGCCAAGTGGCTGCGTCACTGGATGTCTGACATGAAAATGCCATGTACCACCACTCGGGAGGGACATGCATGGGAAAGCGCCAGAGAGCCTACATACCCCTTCCACCTGTAGTAAGCATGGTAAGCAGTGCATGTTGGAACCCCACAGGCTCAGACTCATAGTGCTGCGTATCAACGACATGTGTGTCCCCCACATGCACTCCCACACACACTGTAGTTGTTTTACACACACAACTTTTGCAAGAAATAGCCTTGGGCAGTGTGCGTGGAGCTCGGAATCCAGGATCTCCAACTCCTCGCTGGTGAGTGGACCTGGACATATCTTCAGAGTCGGCGACATGAAGGTGGACATGTGGCAGCAGCAGCAGGTGTTGTTGAGGGATGCCAGGCAGCAGTCCCTGGAAGCTGTGGTAATGCCGGTCTCCCTCCCACACTCATATAGCCCCCTGGGGCTGTTTCAGTGAGTCCAAGCTACTGCAATTGGTGTACCATGTCTGCCTACTTCAAATGCACACAATGGCCTGCTCCGAGCTGTCCCGGTACGCTTACCTCTATAGTCGAACACGCAGGATGCAACCGCGAGGGCCATTAGAGTTGGCCTCAAGGGCCTGGTCCATGGCGGGTACAGTCCGCTGGTGCCATGTGGAATCCACAGTTTAATGTGCACCATGCATTTGCAGGTGTGGACATGATTTGTGTGTGGGAGCATGTCCACACTAGACAGGGCCACTTCATGCTGTGTGCATAGGCATTGACGGACAGTGCTCAGCCTCCAGATGTCTGTTGGCACATCATCATGTACACATTAGCATGGGAGCATGGGATGTGCATATGCACACACATGCCATATTTCTCAATGTACATCTCCCACTTGGCACGTGCAACGTTACGTGTCACTTGTGATGTGTATTTGCATTCACACAGCTGTGTTGTCATGGAGTTGTCAATGTGTACACCTGTCAATGTGTGTTGGAGGTGTGATACGTACAGTGCTGTACATTGGGTGAACTAGGGACATCATTGACTGTCTCATATCCCATTGTGCAACAGGACCCACTTGTTTAGGCCGCTCAGCCTGTGTACATTGTGTTGTTGGTGTGTGCCATACTCACCCAGCCTCGGAAGCTGTGTCAGGCACAGCAGCTAGGTATATTGCCGTGGTGTTGCCGCTTCCCACATATGCAGTCTGAAATCATCATCATGCCTTTCAAGCTATTAGGGCCTAAATCCCCAGGTGCATGCTCATAGCAATGGTTTGTGTCAGTGGTCATTGCTATTGGTAAGGGGACCTGTGTAAGAGTATTGTAGCTGTGCTGTCCCTACTTGTCAGCGGTTCTGTGATTCTATTGCTTTGTCAGTAATTTTAGGTTTGTGTATGTGAAAGTGCCATGTGGTGTGTTGCATTGACATGTGTCCACTTCCATCTGTCCTAGGAGGAGACCAAACATACATCGCCCCTACCAATTGCTGGCAGACATGGAGGATGTGGAGGTTATACGGAAATTCCGTCTGGACCGACCCACCCTGCATCACCTATGTGCAATATTGGAAGCCCACCTTCGTCCTCGCAGGGTGTATCCTACAGCATTCACCCCCACGGCTAAGGTGATGGCTGCACTGCATTTTTTCGCAACCGGATCTTTCCAACACACGGTGGGCAGTGGAGGTGGGATGTCCCAGCCCATGTTCAGCATGGTGCTACGGGATGTCCTGTCAGCTATGATGCTCTACAGGAACCGGTACATCCGATTCCCCAGGGCTCGTGATTTGGCGGCAGTGAAGGGTGCTTTCTATGCCCTTGGACGCATCCCCCACGTTGTTGGTGCAATTGATTGCACCCATGTTGGCCTTGTTGCACCACAGGCCATGGAGCACATCTATAGGAACCAGAAACATTTCCACTCCCTGAATGTGCAAGTGGTGTGCCTGGCGGACATGATTATCACACACGTGTGTGCGAAGTTTCCCGGATCCGCCCATGACTCGCACATCATGCGCCACAGCATCCTCCCACGAATGATGACCAATCTTCAACCGGACCTTGCATGGATTGTTGGTGAGTATGCATACTCGTGTAGCGTGCTGGGTGTGACATGCTGTCTTGTATCCTGTTGGAATTGCAATGATTCTCTGTGTTTCTCACACCCAGGTGACTCTGCATATCCTAACGGGCCTTGGCTGCTGAGCCCAGTACGTAATCCTAGGACACCAGCTGATGTCAGATACAATGAGGCACATGGGAGGACCAGACGTGCGGTGGAGCTGACTTTTGGACTCCTGAAGTCCAGATTCAGATGCCTGGACCGCACCGGGGGTGCACTGGCATACTCCCCACAGAAGGTGTGCCAGATAGTTGTGGCATGCTGCATGCTGCACAATCTCGCGATTCGCAGGCAGATCCCCCTGATAGTGGATGACGGTGATCAGCCAGGGCCCCCGCCTGCAGACCAAGCCGTGTCCAGTGACGAGGACAGTGGAGAGGAGGAAGCAGTGAATGAGCGTCATCAGCTCATCGCCCGCTCTACTTCACTTGACGGTGAGTGACCATGTACGACGGCTGATGTTGCTGTAGTTGTGAAGGTGTATGTGTGCATTGTCACGGCGGCCTATTGTTCACTGAGTGCTGTGTGGCAATGGTCCATGTCCAGGGTAGTATGCCACTGACAGTGGCTGTAGCATTGTGCCCTTTTGCTCTGTGAGATGTGTGTACATTGCTTAAACTTGATGACAAGTACTGTGTGATGAGTGTGTGACACACACATTCAATGGACTCTTGTTCTGTTTTTCACCCCTAGGTCCCTACAGCCTCTCTTGGCCTATCGACATACCACACTCCAGATGCATTTCTGATCATGGTGATGGTTGCACATCCTTGATTAAACACAGAGCAGATAAAACAGAATGTGATCCAGGTGTATTTATTTTAAGCGGTGACGTGATTGTGGGCAAGGTGATCACAAAAGTGGTGCATGCTGAAACAATGAGTTGATGGACATGTCCGCGTGATGGTCAAGGTGTACCCATGTTGTTCTGGGTCCACAGTCCGACAGACACATGCCATTCACATGGCAGTGTGGGGTAGGATAGTAGTCCAAGTGAATGCAGTAGGTGGCCACCGTGGCTGGCTGACTCACTGGCGTTTGAAGCATGCGAAGTCATCTCTGGACACCTGTTTCCTCTTCGGACAACCCCTTCCACGTTTGAGAGGGGGGGGTTGTGTTTGTGGGCTGCTGGTGGTGGCTGAGGATTGCCCACTCGCTGTGGACGCAGGGGAACTGGATGTTGCACGACCCTGCGCCCCAGCAGGTGGTGGCGGAGGTGGTGTGGTTGGCCTTGATTGGGCCCTCACCGCCACCACTAGCTGGCCCATGAGGTCGACAAGTTTGCCCATACGGGTCACGAATTGGCCCACATGGGCGTCCATGGACCTCAACACCCCAAGGACTTCCCGCGTATCGGCAGCTTACCGGGCCCATTGTCTCTGGGCCTCTTCATAGGCCCCAAGGACTCTGGCGATTTGCGGCAGGGCTTGGCTCCCAGGCTCTGATGGCGTTGGCCTGACCCTGCTCCTCCCACCTGAACTGCTGCCACCGACCTGCCCACTCGCCACTTTGGTCACCCGGGGCCTCGTTGTGGCTCCGAGGGTCAATGTCGACGTGCGTACCACCACTTGTGCAGGGTGAGTGGTCAGGGAGGCCCTGGTGGTGGTGGTGGTTGCGGCAGTGGTGGTGGTCGAAATGACCATGGCAGCAGGGGCCTGGGACTGGTAACCAGCCCTGGGAGATGGGTTGGTGGGTAGGAGGGGTCCTGGGGAGCGGTTGCGCCCTGCCACACCAGATATGCCTGGTCGGGAGTCCTCGTCCGAAGAGGTGTCCAGGTCTTCCACATCCGTGAGTCCGGGTGGAGGGCTTGTGGACTGGCTGTGATGGCTGCTGTCTACCTCTCCAGCATCATGCTGTTCGTCACCTGTGGGGCGGAGACGAAAGGTTATTGTGTTGCACCTTGCAAGGTTTGTGTTAGATGTCTGACATTAACAGTTTGTGCACAGTTGTGCACTGATTTCCCAGATGCGTGTGATGGCTCTACAATGTGTGTGCGTGATCAAGGCAATGGAATAGTGTGATGGGTGCATATGGCATGGGACGGATTTGGAATGCCAATCGGTGTGTGTTGCAGTACCCCTACATTTTGTGGCTTTTGTGGAAATGGGGTACAGCCCCATGAACGCTTTTGAGATGAAATATGTTTTTGGGGTTCAAATGAAACGCTTAGAAACGCAGATGGCAAAATGGGTACAGCCCCATGAACGCTTTTGAGATGAAATATGTTTTTTGGGTTCAAATGAAACGCTTAGAAACGCAGATGGCAAAAGGGGTACAGCCCCATCAACGCTTTTGAGATGAAATATGGTTTTAGGGTTCAAATGAACCGCTTAGAAACGCAGATGGGATAAGGAGTACAGCTCCATCAACGCTTTTGATATGAAATATGGTTTTGTGGTACATACTGTGGACATGTGTTTTGGCCACACAACACTGCAGAGACAAAGGTGTGTGTATGTCTGACATACCCAGCATATCTGCTCACTGTTATCATTTAGGGACATTACACTGCAAGCATTGTAGTGAGTGAGCAATGGTTGTGTGCCACACAACGTATTGCAGATGGGACAATTCCTTGGTGTGCGTGCTACCCTCAGCCATGTGCAGCAATGCAGTGCTCTTGGGGTGTTGACTATATTAGGTATGTTGTAAATCACAGTGTGACGTGCGCTTCAGACACTGCAGACACATTTTTGGTCATCGGCAGGAATCTTTGCTGAACTACTGTATATGGGACAACTGTTTAGATGATATACCTTTCATGACACTGGGGCTGAAAGATGAGATGGATGAGATTTTGAATGTGCATTGTGTAGCTGTGTGGTTCATGGGTCCAGTGGTGTATGTGACATTACTGGGGTTCCACTCTGTTACATTGAGACAAGATAGACTTACATGGGTGATGTTGTACAATGTCAACGGAACAAGCAGACACAACTACATGGACAAGACTTCGATGGTGTTGCTGATGTGTGTGATGACTGGCACAGTGCACGCCATGTGGGTCAGTACTCCAGTGAGACTTGTGCATGCAGACGTGACTCCTTACGTGTTACTGTATTTGAGATGGCTCATGTGGGCTATGACTCTGTAATTCATGTCTGTGTGCACATTAGTCACATGATTATGACAGGGAGCACTGCTACCTGTTCCTCTGCTACGTGACATGTCCCAAATGTTAGTCGTAGTACAGTCCTCATGCCTACAGACACCCCGCCCTGTACAGTAGTCTACCTACTTGTTGGTTTGGAGGGAGCAATGCAATGGCTACCACATGGTTATGAGAGGGAGGGGTGCTCCATCTTGCTGGTCTGTGGGAGTGGGGGCCGTGTTGTGAGTTGTGGTGATGGCTTACCACCCACAGACACCCCTCCATGTAGGGAAACATATCTACCTGTCGGGTGAAGGTGTGCACTACAATGGCTGACACATGGGTGTGGGTAGTGCTCCATCTTGCTGCGCTGTAGGACTAGGGGCCTGGTGGGGGTTGTACTTCTGCAGTCCCCCCTCCGATACACGGACTTTATCGTAAGGCTACTTCCCTGTTACTTGTTGGTCAGTGCAGCTATGGCTGACACATGAGTGTGGGTGTGGGGAGGGCTTCTTCCGGCGAATGTGGGGTACAAGGGGACCTGGTGGGAGTTGTGGTGCTGGCTGAATGTACACATGCCCCCATGGTTTTGTTTGTTGGTACCTTTGGGCTGAGTGTGTGGGAGTGTCTGTTGCATGTGTGAGAGATGTCTTGTGTATTGTGTACTGGACATGGGGGTGTTTGGCCCTCGGAGCTATGGCATTCTGGTAGTGCATGACAGTACATAGCAGTGTGCTGGTATACATTTGTTTGTACTTACCAGCCTCCACTCCCCCTGGTATTCCGGTGAGACTCTCCGGATGTAGAATGCCTCGCGCCTTCTCCTCCCACGCCTTGAAGGTCTTGAATGGCACGGGATTTCCGCCGCCAGTCCTGTCAGCCAATTCACGATTCTTGGCCTCCTTCTTCCTGACCACGCTTTTCAAGTTGTGCCACCTCTTTGTAATTTCACCCCGGTTGCATGGCACGTTCCCAACTGCATTCACCTGGTCTACGATCCTGCTCCACATTCTGTTTCTGGTGGCTACTGGTGTCTGTTGGACCTGGTTCCCATAGATTTGTGGGTGCACCTTGATGATCTCGTCGACCATGACCGTCAACTCAGTGGCAGTGTACTGAGGCATTCTTTGTATTGCCATGGTGTGTGTTTTGGTATTTGTGGTGCTGGTGTGGTGGGTGTGTGGTGTGTGGTGTGTGGTGTGTGATGTGCAGGGGGTTAGTGGTGCCGGTGTTTCAGTGGTGATGGTGGTGGTGTTGTTGGTGATGAGTGTGATGTGTGCGTGCGTGTGGTATGCTGCTTTCCTTTGTGGCCCTCTGGCTTCTCTGCTGTCGTCTTCGCTTTGTAGTAGTGCAAGGGATTGTGGTCTGTGAAGGGGCTGCTTTTGTACTCACCTATGTGGGTGTGTCATGATGGGCTGTCGTTTTCAGGTGTGTTGTGCCTGGTGTCCTGGTATTTGTAGTTTTTTTGTTTTGCCAGGGGGGATGTGTCTTTGGGATGTGTTCTGTGTTTGGGTATTTTGGCGTAGTTTGCTGTGTGGACTTGTTGGCCATGTTGTGTGTATTTCTTTGGTCCGCCAATGATTTCCGCGCACGGACGTGGCCGCCAGGTCTTCCACCGTGTCAGTTATTCATCTCTGTTGTTAACCGTGGCGGGCAGGAAATATGTAGATTTTCCGCGCTCATGTCGGTGAGATCCTGATTTCACGGCCGGTGTCTCGGTCGTCAGAGCGGGTGGATTTGGGTTGTCGGGCGGGATTGCGTCCGTGGCGGACAGATAATCTTCTACTCTGACATGGACGGGCGGAATTTTGTGTGTTTTTACCGCCTTGGGCGGAGGTTGCTTCGCGACATCATAGTTGCTCGGTCGGTATTCCCATGGTGCAGGCGGGCGGTTTTTTCAGGCTAAAGTAGATGGCGGATTTTTTACCGCTGGTTATCGTAATGGGCCCCATAGTTTGTTAAAATATCGAATTTTTTAAATGTCTTAAAAGTAATGTAAAATAATTAAATAATGAATATAATTAAGTAAAACATACTCAAAAATACTTAAATAACTTTAAACTTAATAAATAATTAAAGTAAATTAAAAAAAAACATGCATTTTTATTTTTTAATACATATATATGTTAACTTAATAATATTAAAAAATATTCAATATTTTTAGAGTTGGATAGCGGGAGTGTAAAATTTACTATTCCCACTCCAGTGAGTGCAACAGTAGGGAAAGCGTTGGATAGCGGGAGGGTAAAAATTACTATTCCCACTCCAGTGAGTGCAACAGTAGGGAAAGCGTTGGATAGCGGGAGGGTAAAAATTACTATTCCCATTCCAGTGAGTGCAACAGTAAGGAAAGCGTTGGATAGCGGGAGGGTAAAAATTACTATTCCCACTCCAGAGAGTGCAACAGTAGGGAAAGTGTTGGATAGCTTAGGGGTAAAAATTACTATTCCCACTCCAGAGAGTGCAACAGTAGGGAAAGTGTTGGATAGCGTAGGGGTGAAAAGCTACTATTCCCACTCCAGAGAGTGCAACAGTAGGGAAAGTGTTGGATAGCGGGAGGGTAAAAATTACTATTCCCACTCCAGAGGGTGCAACAGTAGGGAAAGTGTTGGATAGCGTAGGGGTAAAAATTACTATTCCCACTCCAGAGAGTGCAACAGTAGGGAAAGTGTTGGATAGCGTTGGGGTAAAAATTACTATTCCCCCTCCAATGAGTGCAACAGTAGGGAAAGTAATGATTTAATAATTAAATATATATAAATTAATTATCAATACCAATAAAAAATTAATAAAAATTAATTACCAATTACAAATTATTTAATAATTAATTAATTATAAATACCAATACATATTAATTATTAAAAATCAATTACCTATCAATAATTAATTAACAACAAGTTAATTTCCAATACCAAAAATTAATAAGTAATAACATAAAATTACCAATTAATAAATAATTAACAGTAAATTAATTATCAATACACAAAAATTATTTCAATAATTACATATTTACAATTACATTACTTCCCACCCTATTCCCCTATAAACCCACAAGCCGCTCCGAATAATAAATTAATACAATTTATATAATTATCAATTAATTAATTAATAAAAATTAATTACCAATTAATAAAAATTAATTACTAATTAACAATTAATTAACAATAAATTAATTATCAATACCAATAAATAAAAATAAATATTTACTTAATTGCAACTAAATTACTTCCCACCCTATTCCCCTATAAACCCACAACCCGCTACAGAACTAAAACGCAAAATTAAATTAAAAATAATTAATAATTCCTAAAAATTAATATTTAATTTACTATAATTAAATTACTTCCCACCTTATTCCCCTATAAACCCACAACCCACTACGGAATTAAATTACGCAAAATTTAAATAACATAAAATTCTTTACTTTAAAAAATTCAAACATACATTACAAAAATAATACATACTTTTAACACATATACTAACACTTAAAACACTATAAAAAAATTCGATATTTTTAACAACTATATTATGACTGTCGATATTACTGACTTCGATATTATTAAAATCGATATTTCTTACCTGAATTTCGATATTCTGCACCACTATATTTTTGCAATTCGATATTCTGTCCATTCTATATAAAAAACTCGATATTCTGTCCAGTCGATATTTTTTTTTCGATATTGTGACTAGTTACCAATAATGCACACAGCAAAGTTAAGGCTTTATTAAATCAACAGTCTCTGTGAAGTGTTATCTCTGTTACCACAATTCTTTAATTTAAACAGTGAGCGCTTCCGCTGGAAGCAGTGTCAAGACCCAGGTGTCAGAGCATTTTCAGAGCCGCATGAGAGGAAACTACTGTTTTATGTAGCAGTTGCTCTGTGGTGCTAGCAGGTAAGAATAGGAATAGTTGGAACTTCCACATCGAACAGAGGTTAACTCTAAAGAACACATTGTTTCAAGGAGACCATTGTCGTGTGGTATCACAATGTAAGAGCTGGAGTAGTGGGGGATTCCACATGGAAGAGTTAAATATTGTGTATTTTAAATGTAAACCCATTGTTGAGTCAATGACACCAATGCCCAAAAACAACAACATTTTACTATACCTTTTAAAAAGAATTGGTAAATACACCCTATATTGTGTAATTTGTATCACATGACAGCAATATTGAATCCACTCTATTGACATCACCACTGCATAATAGGGTAAGTATAGTTACGTAGATGTGGAGGTAAGCACAACACATCCTTACATGGTAAGTAACTAAGTAGATGTGGAGTTAAGGACAACTATTACTTACATTGTAAGTAGATACGAAGAGGCGGAGGCAAGAGAAACAATTACTTAATTACTTTGCATTGTACTGGTTAGGTTGATTTAGTGGGTACAATATTATTATAGGTCAGCGTTATATACCGTAATATGTGTAATTCCACTATCTCAGTATATTTTGGTTTTTTTGAAGTGCTGTAAGAATACTTGCGGTAAACTCATATATGCTGACCACACTGTGTAGGAGAGAAGCATTTGTATTAGATAAAAAAAATTCGACCATATTTTACTTTAAGATCCATTCCCCCTCTGTGTTTAAACACACCTTGTTACCCAAGATCGACACTCATTCTTGTGATGTAACTAGGGTAACCAGAGCTACTATATACTCTTCATGGCCTGGCAAATGTCTGATCAAAGTGCGGTCTCCCGAACCTTCTCTGTAATTTTTTCGTCTCCTTAAAAATTCTTTTAGTGGACCATGGTTTCCATATTTACTTGAGAAAAATGCGAATTCAGCTCGTATTTCTCTTCAATTGATTTAAAGCATCTATTAGCAAAGTAACTGTTGCTCTAAAGGTTGCATCCTGTAAATCACATGTTAAAAATATTTATATTTCAAGGTATTCAAAACTACATTAGAGTCTCCTGCTATGATCAAGAGGTATGTGTAATTTGTTAGTTTTAATATGAAATGATAGAAGCATCTGTTCTTATTCATATTGATCATACATTGTTTATGTACGACAGTAATTGATTTTAAGTCCCATTTCTTAAAATAACTGTTTTTTAAAGAATTGTCAGATTTGATTATAAATGTTCATGGTGTCAGTATTAGAAGCAATATTTTTCTCCCACCAATTGAACAAAAAAGTTCCTACTTCTACT
The DNA here is from genome assembly GCA_963921515.1 of Calotriton arnoldi. Lineage (NCBI taxonomy): Eukaryota > Metazoa > Chordata > Amphibia > Caudata > Salamandridae > Calotriton > Calotriton arnoldi. Next base: position 1,273,339 of record CAWUFW010002325.1, on the reverse strand, counting down.
TTGATTTTGATTTTTGTAGCTAAATGTTCTCTCTTACTAGCTAGTGAAGGGCAACCAGATATGCATGCTGACTAATTCACATATTTACTGCATGAAAGAAATTAAGTATCATTTTGGGACTGTGATACAGTGAATTAGTGGCACAAATAAAGTTTTTACCCTAGACAAAATATCCTAATACAAACCAAAGATTAGGACAAATCCCCTTGTCAAAATCCTTTGTGGTGTTGATTGAAAGGGATGGTGAGATGTCCTACTTTCATCAATTGCTATAATCAGAACATGATTAATCTCCTGTATCTGGAGGTTAGAGATAGAACCCCATTGGTTATCATTTTTAGTCATAGGAATGACTTCAGTAGTCTTAGACTAACCTTAGCACAGCTATTTCTGTAGAAGATTTTGAAATCATGGTTTAGCATCCAAATTAATCACCATGTCTCATTTATTTAACCATATTTTCTATCAGGGTTAGGAATGATAGTGTTGGATGCATCCAGTTACATTGAAACCCCACCCTTGCTTTCCACTTCCTAAAATATGATTACAAATTAATATGATTACCAATTAACCTTTCAATATAAAAGAGTGTCTCTACCTAACACTTTCTTCACTTCAGAGAATCAATGAGTATTAAAATTGTGTATTACAATTTTGCTCATTTTTAGGTGCCACCAATCAGTGATCGACTTTATTAACTATCTGACAGTCTTCATTTTAGTCTTGAGAGTGATGTAGAGAGGAAGACCATGCTCCTGCCAACAAAGTGGCCCAACTCAGTGGATATAGACTTATGTCATGTAAACACTAAGCATATACTAATTAACTGTTAATCATTTTTTTTTAAGTTCAAAATAAGTTTATTGAAAGAAAGTCATCAAACATCAATACTTCATACAATTAAATATTTGAAAGCACAGAAAATATAAGGAACTGGTTCATATAAGCCATAAGAAAATAGAAGAAGAAGAAAGAAAAAAAAGACTTAATATACTATGAGTAAACAATTGTATAAAATATCAGGAATAATATATTAAACAATGTGTTATCAATAATAAGGAAGTCAAGGAGGTTGAGCAACTTCTTGTATCAGAGGGGTAGGAGCAAAAGATCTTTTTGCACTTCTGTCTAAAAACTGTGTAACAGGAGACCAAAGTTGTAATCGCTTCCCAGCAAGAGATAGAGGGTATACAAATGTTGTGTCCAGCCTATGATTATGATAGACAGCGTACCACCAGGCCAAATAAGATAACTTAGACACATCTTTCCAGTTCTTTGTTATCTGCTGAAAAGCAACTGCCAACAACAAGTCTATAATCTGTACTTGCGATTGACTCCTAGGCCAATCGACAGAGAGGCTGCCTAAGAAATTATTTGTGTATGAAAAGGGAACTGCCCATTAAAAGATAATATTGATCTCAGACCATACTTGTTTCCAAAATGTAAGTACAAACGGACATGTAAATAATAAATGTTTGAGATCAGCATGTTCGTGGGAGCACGACCAACAAGTATCAGGAGTTTCAGTATGTATTTTGTGTAAGGTCATAGGTGTCAATAAAAGCCTATTATAAATAAAGAAAAGAGTTTGCGTAGTATTTGCTGCCCTAGAGGATTTTCTAATTTTTGTCCATATCATGTTCCATAAGGTAATGGGCCAACTTTTGTCTAAATCTGCTTCCCAAGAGAGTTCTATCTTTGTTTTGTCCCTATCAGTGGAAAAAAGTGTCAAATAGGAAAATATACTAGATGCTTTAGGATTTATACAAAGAAAATTGTACCACGTAGCATCATTCAGAGGAAGAAGGAATTAGAGCTTGAAAATGAGCTCGCGCCTCCAGTATTGCAGATCGTAGAACTGAAAACTTTTGTTGAAAGGAAAGGGGTAGTTGAAAAAGAGTACTTGCTTGTGATAATGTGAGAAATGTGTCATGTGCAAATAGTTGATGTACCCAAAGAAGACCTTTATTTCTCCAAGTTTTCCAATAAATGGGTTTATTTTTAATTAGTATAAATTTGTTTTGCCAAATTGTGGAATTAAGAAAGGAATCAATATTGCTCAGAATAGAGTGAAGCGTCAAATTTAATAACTTGCAAGAGTGCTTGAGAACTGGTGTGGACAAATTTTATGGTTTGCGTGTGAAAGATAAATATTCCTGAAATGAAAAAGGTGAGAGGAACGACTTCTCCAGGTCAACCCAAAGTGGTGATTCTAATGATGAGTCAGAGATCCATTGAGATAATTGTCTTAATTGGAACGCCTTATGATATTTAGGGAAATCAGGGAAATTTACACCTCCTTCCAACTTTGGACGTGACAATTTTAATAGTGACATTCTAGATTTCTTTTTCTTCCATAAGAAAGGTGTAAGGATGGAATTAATCTTATGAAATAACTTAACTGGTACAGTTACTGGAATATTGGATATAGTATAAAGTATAATAGGGGTCAACATCATTTTGATGGTGTCTAGACGACCCCACCAGGAAAGATGAAGGGGATGCCATTGTGATGTGAGTGTAAATAATTTATCTAAGCATTTATCAAGATTCAGAGTGATTGATGTCTTAATAGCGGGAGTGAACCATAGGCCAAGGTATTAGATATGTTGAGGACTCCATATAAAATTAGAATTGGAGATATCCTCTTTAAAAGTGTATTTGGTCAAAGGTAAAATTTCACATTTTCCATTATTTAGTTTATAAACAGATACCTTGTTATAGCATTCAGCTTCTCTCAGAAATGCTGGAAGTGCAGACTGTGGATGTGATAAAAATAAAAGTACATCATCTGCATAAGCTGCAAGTTTAATGTGTTGAGTATTAGATGTAAATCCAGTTATGGAGTGATTTTGACGTAATTTGGATAAAAAAGGTTCTAATGCTAAGTTGAAGAGAAAGTGGATAAAGGACAACCTTGACGCACTCCTCTCTGTAATGTAAAATATGGGGAAGTAAGGCCATTAGCAAAAATAGCGGCGTTGGGTTCAGTATAAAGTAAGGAAATTAAAGAAATGATTTTTGGGCCATATCCGAACCATTTAAGTGTGTGAAATATAAAAGGACAATACACTCTATCAAAAGCCTTCTCCGTTTCAAAGGCATTCGCTGCAAGAGGTTCTGAAAGATGTGATGATTTTGATATAATATCAAAAAACAAGTGGGTGTTACTAGTGATATAACGTCCTCTGACAAACCTCGATTGTTCCTTGCCAAGTAGTTGAGGGAGAGATGAGTCAAGGTGAAGTGCTAGGGCTTTGGAGAATATTTTGTAATCAACATTAACTAGGGAAATGGCTCTGTAATTTTGGCACTAACGTGCATCCTTTCCCTCTTTTGGAATGAGACAGACTAGAGCTTCTAAGAAGGAACCTGATGACTTATGTGACTCAAGAAAAGAAGAAATAAGGATGTGCAAGTGCGGAAGGAGTATTTGAGAAAAGTGCAAATAAAATTCAACTGTTAATCGATCTGGGCCTGGAGCTTTATCCTTACGGAGAACCTTCAATGCACTGAACAATTCCGCTTGTGTAATATCGGATTCTAAAAGGTCGAAATTTATTGAGTGGTCTACAGATTTCTGGATAGTGGAAAGATAATGGGATATGTCTATCTAAGGGTGAATTCTCTAGCGTGTAATGTGATTTGTAGAACTGCACAAACTCATTTAAGATTTCAGATTCTTTGTGCTTTGATATGTGATCTGCGCCAATAATGGATTCAATTTGAAATTTGTTCTGCTTGATTTTGAGATAATTAGCTAACAGTTTACCTGATTTGTTTTGGCCGCCATAACATTTTGCACTGGTTTTTAATAGATAAAGAGATGCATTCACTGTGGAATCCTTATTAAACTGAATCTTTGTTTTTATGAGCTCTGACAGACAGTCCTTGGATTTAGAGGTATAAAAGGAGTGCTCCAACCTCTTAATTTTAGATAGGAGTATTCGTGAATGTTTTTTTTTCTAGAGATATATCCGATGATAAAACCTCAAGCAGCAGCTTTAAAGGCATCCCAAATCGTGTGGAAGGGGATATTGAGAGATTGATTAAAGCGAAAGTAATCTTGAAAAAAAGTGACAAAAGAGGAGTTAAATTTAGGGTCTAGAAGTAGGGTGTTGTTAAAACGCCATCTATTCGGAAGAGTAGGTTGGGATAATATGTCTAACTGAATCCAAACAGGGGCATGATCTGATATAAGAATGGGTCCTATTTCCACTGCATGTAAGGATTGAGAGACATTATGTGATATAAAAATGTGATAAATTTTTGATTGGGTCTCATGTGGAGGTTAAAAATAGGAGTATTCTTTTGAGGAGGTATTGCAAAATCTCCATGCGTTTGTTAGCTTTTGTTGTTTTATGGTCTGAAAAAACCTTTATGAGCTTTTTTCGAGGTGAAAAAAGCCATGGATTTTCAGTCTAAAAAGGGATCTACCACTTGGTTACAATCACGCGCAAATGTAAAGTGTTCTGCTGGACGATTTGCTAGGAACCGGGAAATTTGGGACCAGAAAAGAGCATCTCCATTTGTAGGGTCATACACATTAAACAAAGAGACTGGAGTCCTCCCTATCAATAAATTAGTAAACAACCATCTGCCCTCATCGTCTGATTCTTGAGATACAAGCTTAACATTTAATGCCTTATGATATAGTGTTATAACTCCATTTCTCTTGCCATCTCCAGGAGAGAAGAAAACATCACCTACCCAATTTCTTTTTAATTTTAGTGATTCAGATTTCGTAAGATGAGACTCTTGTATCAAAGCTGTGTTAACATCTAGTTTAGAAAAATATGATAGAACTCGTTGTTTTTTGATAGGGGAGTTTAAACCTTTTTTTAAAGACATAATATATTTACATTATAATGATAATGAAATGAACCAGCAATGATGTAAAGGATATCAATTTTAGACCAAAAATCAAGTACATGCATTATAAGATAAAAATTCAAAACATTGAGAGACGAGAGGAATGAGACAAGATATACGAAAACAAGAGTGAAAGAAAGTATAGAAGAGAGGAAAACTGAGCAGAAAAAACAAGTTAGAAATGTCCAAAAAGAAACTTGATGACAGACTTAAAAGAAAAACATAGAATATACCTACAAAAATTCCAAAAAACACAAGGGTGGGGGGATGAGGCCACATGGACTAGATGACACGTCCAGACACCAAAAGGGAAGGCGGGAAACTCGCAGCACAAACAACAAAGGGGAAGGCCATATAACGAGAAGACGAGACCTGCAAGGAAAGAACAAAAACATTATCACATAATAACTTTTACTAGATATAAACAATTTCTTAGATGTAGGGATAACAGAAAAATATTGTATACAATTAAAGAAGAAAATTATGCAATCTACTTAGTGCTCGCTGAAGAGGTGTCCATTGTAATTGTTGTACAAGAATTAAGAAAACTTTTCAGCCTAATAGGGTCTTCATAGGTGGTTGTCTTATTGTTGTAAGTTACTTTGAATAGACAGGGATGAAAAAGACCAAAGCGTGCACCAATAGAGCAAAGAGCTGGTCTCATAGCAGGAATTCTCTGCGCCTGTCAGCTGTATCCTTTGCATAATCCTGTGAGAAAACTAGAGGGTTGCCTGACCACGAAACCCGTTTGATGGATCTGACTGCTGTCAAGACTTTATGTAAGTAAGTCCGTTTTTATATAGCGCAGCTACTCACCCTTACGGGTCTCAAGGCGCTGGGGGCCGTAGTGGAAATTAAGTGAGCTATTGCCCAGAGTCACATGGTGCTGAGCTGCCACTGGAGCCGGGGATCGAACCGTGAACCCTGTGCTCCGAAGTCAGCTGCCCTGGCCGCTGCACCACACCTCTCCACTCTTTGAGAAGATCAGTATACTCCAAAAAGTACATTATAGCTCCCCTTGGTTTCCTCATATTGGAGGCAGCGGTGCGTGGAGAGCCCAACCTATGGGTGCATTGAATGTTGAAAAGGGTGACCTCTGGTAGATTTAGTACTGTTGGAAGGAAAGATTTGACAAAGGCGATGGGATCTGAGTCCTCTGAGCCTTCTGGCAAGCCATACAGACGAAGATTATTCCTTCTAGTCCTATTTTCTAAATTCTCAACTTGTTTCTGAAGAGATGCAACTTGGGAGTGAAGAGCATTAACCTTAATAGAAGTTGACCCTAGAGATTCAATATTTTGTTCAGCTGTAGTAATTCTTTCTTCCATCCGTGACCATCTGTCTGTGAGGACTTGTAATTTAGAGTTGGTGTCCACCACAAATGGACGTAAAGCATGAATCTCTTCCAGAAGAAGATCCATAGACACAGTTGAAACCTGCTTTGGATGTGACGGAGGGTATTTTTTCAGATGTTTGGTGGATGCTTTATTAGATACAGAATATATTATCAAAAGGGGTTACGTCCGTATCGGAAGCCTGGCGGGACGTGCTAAAGTTTATAAAGGAAAAAATGCCTGGCCACCAGTTTACAAGGCTGCTATTTATTTCAGCAGAATAAGGGACAATGCATAAATTATAAATTCCATCTTTTCCCCATAGACAGCTCGTCTCTAAATAGAAGCCAAATAACAGGTCTCTTGAGAGAGCTTATGTTTAAGCCACACAGACTGGTGTAATTGTTTTCATTGTTTTCAATGATTTGAATGTGATTTCCTGTTTGATTTTTACATTTTTCACAGTAATGTTTATTTGTATGTCCAAAACTTTGTCTGTAAAAAGAAGATTGTGTCTTTTGAATGCCTCATTGAATATTGAAATAGTGGCATAATATGCTTCAAATAAGATAAAATAATGAAGTAGAGCACAGTGATGAGATGCATTGTCCCTTAGTCTGCTGAAATAAATAGCAGCCTTATTAGATACAGAAGGCATAATAATATTGGATGAGGAGGCGCCTTTAGGCAGGGAAACCGCCGAGTCATCCATTAAGGTGCAACATGTGAGGATAGTTGATCGAATTAGGCGTTTATGAAGAGAAGGTGTCAGTACAGATTTCTGTTTCTTCAATCTTCCCAGATGAGGAGATAATATACAGGTTATAATATTTACCTTACATATAACACTTGACGTAGCACAAAATATTTTCTAAATAAGTAGAAAAATCTATGAGATTCTCTTTAAACATATAAAGGTAAAATATTATGTCAATGTATAATCCAAGATAATAAATGGAGTGATGACAAGCAAATTGTGCAGTGCTACGTCGAATGGATGAACCTTTAAATTGATAAGCTCGGAATTCCTTCTGACAGCAAATCACACACTTCCGAAAATATGTCAGAAACAAAAGGAAAAACTGAAACTATTATTCTTTAGCCATCTAGGGCTGAGAAGCATGACGTGTTCTGTGAGTTCCACATGGCAATTCCAAGTCTTTCCTGAAGGGGGAGATTTCTATTTAATCTGCCTCACAGTAACGCTTGATAGAATGGTGCTTAACACGCCTTCAGGACCGCTTGTAATGCGGAGAAAAGAGAGGAATATAGGTGAAACCCTTATTTTATATGAAAAAAATTGACTGCAACATCTTCAATTATGTGTTCCTCAGAATGTGGTTCAGAACTTAGACCGCTTGTGTTCAACTGCGTTTAATTGCGCACCTCACAAGGAGCGGCCGTGACCAGGAGAAAGGACCAGGAGGAATGCAGGGCACAGGAGCTTGAAAAGCTTACTGCCACAGTATCTCTGACATCTCGTAAGCTTGTGACCCGATTTTCAGCGGTCTGCAAGTGCTACGAGGGTTGCCGGTGCCAACGATTTCCGCGTCGTCCCGAGAGAGTTACTCGGATGCCGCCATCTTCCTCGGGCACTAGCCACGCCCCCAATTAACTGTTAATCATAATTGGGACCTTTTGTATTATTGGAGCTTCTACATGCTGCCTGTCTCTCGCTTTAGTGGCTCAATCTTTATCACTAAACGCAGTTTGTTTGGTTCTGTGTTTCAGGATCCTCTGAACTGTCCTTCTCTTCAATAACTGAGACCTGGGTCCTTGGTCCAACAAACATTGGGGCACATTTATCAAGCTTTTTTGCAGTGCAACGCAGCAAGCCATTTTGCGTGCTGCCTTGAGTGAAAGGGAAAGAGCAGGTATGCACCGTATTTAACATTATATTGCACATTCCTGTCCTATTCTTGTGCTGGCGCACAATATGCTGCCTAGCACCAATTTTAGGCACCTTTGTGCCTTGGTGCAAGGGTACCTGCATTGCAGGCAGGATTGTTTTTATGCAGGAAGGGACACCTTCCTGCACAAAACGACCCTCTGAGGTATTTTACTCTTTCTATGTGTGCTACATTCTGCCTGTAAGATTTATGACCAAGGCTGGGGCAGAGAGGTGAAGAACTGAATCACCTTGATACGCTGAGCTGTGTGGTAGGGAAAGGGCACGAACTTGCCGCACTTAACAATATAGCTGTTGGTAGCACTTGAAGAAGTCCCCAGGAATTTAGAGGGGACCCGCAGTTGCCTGATTGTGCACAAGAAGGCTTTAACCCCTTCGCTGCTAGCCCCCCCCACTGTGCTAAGCCTTGTTTTGGGCTATTTGGGATAGGTTGCGCTTAGGTCCCTGTAACTTTTTGTCCACATAAGGTATCCATGCCATATTTGCGTCCTTTTCTTCCAACATCTTGAGGATTCTAAAGGTACCCAGGCTTTGTGGATTCCCCTGGAGGGGACCCAAAAATGAGCCAAAATACAGCTAATTTTTATTTATTTTTAAATGGGAAAGATGTGCTACAGAAAAAAGAGTCTGCTTTTTTCACTGCAAATGGTATCAACAAAGGGTTTGTGGTGTTGAAATCATCATGTTCTCGGCTTTCAGGGGCAGGCAGATTTTTGTCAGAAAACCAACATTTTCTACACAGTTTTGGCATTTTACTGGGACATAGCCTATTTTTGCTATTTTTTGTACTTTCAACCTCCTTCCAGATAGTGATAGAAGGTGTGAAAGCAATAATGGATCCCAGAAAGCTTTACATTTCTGAGAAGTAGACTTCTGGTTGCAGGGGTATAGAGGACTTGTAGGTTCACCAAGAACCCGAGGAACCTAGAGCCAATAACTGAGCTGCGTCTTGAATTGGTTTTTCATTGTGAACCAGGTATATAGTAATTCATTTGATAAAATATAAAGAGTGAAAAATAGGTACCAAGGAAGCCTATATATTTCTGAAATGGGAACAAAATATAGAGTTTAGAAGCAGTGGTTATATGCACATCTCCAAAATTGTGGGAACCCATATAAGCATGTGAATTAGAGGGCATTTTTCAAAAAGACTTATTTTTTATAAATTGCCTTACATTTGGAAGGCAGTAATGCAAAGAACATAAATTGGTAATAATACTTGTTCTACTATTCCGTATTCCTCGAGTCTCCCAATAAAAATGCTATCTCACTTGTGTGGGTAGGCATAGTGCTTTGACAGGAAACCGCCCAACACCCAATGCAGACACATCACATTTTTACAGTGAAAACTGACCCTTTTTTCGCAAGGTGCCTAGCTGTGGATTTTGACCCCAGCTCAGCCGGCACCTAGGGAAACCTAGCAAACCTATCCATTTTAGAAAACTAGACACCCAGGGGAATCCAGAATTTGGTGACTTTTGTGGCTCTCACTTCTGTGATTGAAAGCTCAGGAATCTGCATGTACCCACAAACTTCCACAAACCCATCAATTTCCTACCCAAAATCCTCTGCAAACCTCAAATTTGGCTGAAAAAATCTAATTTTTCTCACATTTCTGTGTGGGAAAGTTGTGGGATCACCAAGCTGACAAAAATTTCCTACCACCCAGCGTTCCCCCAGGTTTCCGATAAAAATGGTACCTCACTTGTGTGGGTGGGCCAAGTACCCATGGCAGGGGAGGGCCCAAAATGTATTGTGGAGATATTAAAATTATCTATCTCAAAACTACCTGGTTTTGCAAGGGGGCCACTTGCATTTTTGGTCCTGGGCTCGACGGCCATCTAGGAAAACCTACCAAACTCAGACATTTCTGAAAAGTAACACCCAGGGAAGTTCAGGGAGGTATGGCTTGAGTGGATCCCCCAATGTTTTCCTACCCAGAATCCCCTGCAAACCTCAAATTTAACAAACAAAATCACATTTTCCTCACATTTCTGGCTGGAATCACTGCACCGGCACAAATGTCCTACCACTCAGCGTTCCCCTCAGTCTCCGAGTAAAATGATACCTCACTTGTGTGGGTGGGCCAAGGGCCTGCGACTGGGAAGGGCCAAAAACATAGGGATTGAGGGTATAGCACAGCAAACTCCAAGCGCTATATTTTTTTTTAAATATATTTTTAGGCGATTCTGCATTGGACACCCACACAAGTGAGGTATCATTTTTATCGGTAAAACCAAGGGGAACGCTAGGTGGTAGGATATTTTTGCTGGCGTAGTGATTCCACACAGAATTGTAAGGAAAATGTGATTTATTTTTAGTTAAATTTGAGGTTTGCTTGGGATTCAGGGTAGGAAAAAGTTTGGGGGATCCAAGCAAGCCACACAACCCTGGACTCCCCCGGGTGTCTAGTTTGCAGAAATGTCTGGGTTTGGTAGGTTTTCCTAGATGGCTGTTGAGCCCTGAACCAAAAACGCATGTGCCCCCCTCGTAAAACCAGGTAGTTTTCAGATAAATAATTTTTATCTCTCCACAATACGTTTTAGGCCCTTGCCTGTCACAGGTGCTTGGCCCAACCACACAAGTGAGGTATCATTTTTGATGGGAGATCTGGGGGAATGCGGGGTGGTAGGAAATTTGTGTCAGTCAGGTGATCCCACCACTTTCCCACCCAGAAATCTGAGAAAAAATGTGATTTTTTTCAGCTTAATTTGAGGTTTGCAGGGGATTCTGGGTAGGAAAACATTGTGGAATCCACACAAGTCACACTTCCCTTGACTCCCCTGGGTGTCTAGTTTTCAGAAATGTCTGGGATTGGTAGGTTTCCCTAGATGGGCGCTGACCCCGAGATCAAAAACGCAGGTGACTCTCTCGCAAAACAAGGTCTTTTTGTAATCGATAATTTTGAAGTCTCCACAGTACCTTTTGGGCCGTTTCCTGCCAAGGCCACTAAGCGTACCCACACAAGTGAGGCACTATTTTTATCGGGAGACTTTGGGGAATGCTAGGTTGGTGGAAGTTTGCTGCTCCCCATAGATTCCAGAACTTTCTATCACAGAAATATAAGGAAAATGTGTTTTTAATCCCAAAGTTTGAGGTTTGCAAGGGATTCTGGGTAACAGAACCTGGGGAGAGCTACACAAATCACCCCATACTGGATTCCCCATGGTGTCTAGTTTTCAAAAATGTACAGGTCTGCTAGGTTTCCCTCAGTGCCGGCTGAGCTAGAGTCCAAATAGTACATTTAGGCACATTGTAATAAAAGGGTCCATTTTCTATGGAAAAATGTGATGTGTCCGCATTGCGTTTTGGGCCATTTCCTGTCACAGGCACTAAGCCTACCCACACAAATGAAGTACCATTTTTATTGAGAGACTTGGCGGAATGCTGGCTGGGTGGAGGTTTGTGGATCCATGTTTTTTTTTTTACAAAGTTTGAGGTTTGCAAGGGATTCTGGGTAACAGAACCTGGTGAGAGCCACACAAGTCACCTCATTCTGGATTTCCCTGGATGTCTAGTTTTCAAAAATGTATAGATTTGCTAGGCTTTCTTAGGTCCCGGCAGAGCCAGGGACAAAAATCCACAGCTAGGCACATTAGGAAAATAGTGTCAGTTTTCACTTGAAAAATGTGATGTGTTCACTATGCGTTTTGGGCTGTTTCCTGTCCCGGGTACTAGGCCTACCCACACAAGTGAGGTACCATTTTTATCAGGAGACTTTGGGGAATGCTGAGTGGGGGAAGTTTGTGGATACACACAGATTCCAGAACTTTCCATCACAGAAATGTGAGGAAAATGTGTTTTATTTTTACAATTTGTGAGGTTTGAAAGGGATTCTGGGTAACAGAACCTGGTGAGACCCACACTAGTCACCACATCCTGGATTCCCCTGGATGTTTAGTTTTAAAAAATGTAAAGTTTGCTAGGTTTCCTTTGGTGCCGGCAGAACTAGGGTCCAAAATCCATTGCAAAAAAGGGTCAGTTTTCACTGGAAAAATGTGATTTGTCCACATTGCGTTTTTGGGACGTTTCCTGTTGCGGATACTAGGATTACCCACACAAGTAAGGTACCATTTTTATCGGGAGACTTTGGGGAATGCTGGTTGTGTGGTAGTTTGTGGATCCCTGCAGACTCCAGAACTTTCAATCACAGAAATGTGAGGAAAATGTGTTTTTTCTGCAAAGTTTGAGGTTTGCAAGGGGTTCTGGGTAACAGAACCTGATGAGAGCCACACAAGTCACCACATCCTGGATTCCCCTGGGTGTCTGGTTTTAAAAAATGTATAGGTTTGCTAGGTTTCCTAAGCTAGGGTCCAAAATCCACAGCTAGGCACATTGACAAAATGGGGTCAGTTTTCATTGGAAAAATGTGATGTGTCCATGTTGCATTTTGGGCCGTTTCCTGTCGCTGGCACTAGGCCTACCCACACGGCTGATCTTTTTAAGGAAAATATACCTTAGTGGGCTCTTCCTTTGACAAATGTCTTCAAGATCATTTTAATAATGGGTCCACCTAAGGCCTGGTCCCACGCAACCATTATCCCCAGCTTTAAGAAAGGCTCTAAGGGAAATCCGCAGTGCTATCGCCCAATATCACTGATTAATTCAACTGCCAAAATAATGGTAAGAATTTTGTTGGAGCGCTTGCAAATTGTCAACTGACCATAATGTGCTCTCAGAGCTCCAATCTGGTTTTTGTCCTGGCTCAGGGACAGTTGAGCAGTGCCTCAACTTATATCTCCTAATAAGTAAATATACTGTGGCCAAGGAGGGTAAGCTGTGTCTAGCATTCATGGATCTGAGCTCAGCTTTTGATTCTGTAAATAGAACCAAATTGTGGAGCATCCTGCTAGATCTTGGGATGGAGCCGAATTTTGTCAACTTTCTGAGAGAACTTCATATAAAGGTGACTGCCAGCATGAGCTAAGGCCCAGGGGGAGAGCCAACAAAACCTTTTAAACTTGCCAGAGGTGTACGCCAGGGCTGTGTTTTGGCACCCTTTCTTTTTTCTTTGTATGTAAATAGTTTAGAAGAGCAACTACTGGATCTTAATGTTCAATGTCCGCGAGTAGGCAATCGCAGTGCTCCGGCGCTGATTCATGTTGACGATACAGTTCTAATAGCCAGGATGGCAATTGGCCTACAGCAATTGCTTGATTGTTTTTGCACATTTATGGCCAGGCTGGATCTCGTGGTTATTTAGGCAAAAACTCATGTAATTGTTTTTTTCATCCCAAAAGAAGGAAGGTATTGCCCTCAGTGTGAACAATATTGAAGTTTGCATCAACACTGAGGGTAGCGCAAATTGTGGACTGCATGTACCATGAAGCAAAGGAGCAAACTTTTCTGGGATGTGATGTAGTGTCTGGCCACACCCTTTTCCCTGCCCAAACTGATTTTCAGGATCTCCTCTACCATTTATCTTCGTTCCTAATGTTCCATTTTGTAAAAGTTGCATTCCGGCCCATTGATTGCACTTCATCCGTCCCGAGCCGGAGATTCCTTCCCAGGTGCGAAGAGTTCGGCCCGAGCCAGGTATTCCAGCCCGACTGCATACGACAATGACCTCTGTAAATACAAAAAAGTGTAAAGTTAGACTTTTGTCTCAGATTGCGTTTGTGAATCGGGCCCCATGTTTTTAGCGAAATGCAATGAAAAGAGATTGCGGATAGAAGTCCGCAGGTCCACTGTTTTGGCATATGCTGAAATCTGCACTAGCAATGGCATTGGGCCATATTTAACCTGGGTAAGTAATTTGCATCATAGGTTCCTGCTAGTAAGGTTAAGATTGAATAATGTCCATTTCTTAGTGGCCTATCCTTTTCAGGGTACCTATATTGTTAATTTACCTCCATGTCCTTGTGATGGCTGCTCTGCATAATGCACTTTGCATTTTATGTTTTTCTGTAAATTTAACTTATCCTTGAGGAAGCTGTACATTTTACCTACTTTAAAACAGGCAAACATTAGATATTGTAGGGCCGCTTTGGCATTTCTGCAGTCACTGTCAACGGTAAGGATCTGCTTCTTAACTGCAACTTATATTCAATGTTCTATACAACAGAGGGCATTAGTGACATTGTAATTTAAGAATTTTCTTTTATTCATGTATTTTACACTGTAATGTCTTTTAGATGTTTTATGCTATTGGTTTTATGATTCTTTTATGGTCACATGTTGATTGAATAAAGATTTTCAACAATATATTGTGGATTCCTGTCAATTCCCAGAGCTGGCCCACAGTGTGCTGCCTAGCACCAACGCAGGCACCCTTCCACCATGGTGTAAGGGTGCCTGCATTGTAAGGAGGAATATTTTTGTGCAGAAAGGTACGCCTTCCTGCACAAAAACAATTTCCTAAAGCATTTTCCACTTTCTATGTGTGGTGCAGAATGCAGCACACATTGAATAAGAAAGAACAAGGAGAAATAAACATATTTCTCCCCGTTATGCCTCCCCTGGGGAGGCATAGCTTTTTGACACAGTTCCATGTTTACCATTGTTGGCAAATCTGGGAATGCGCCAAAATCAGTGGGTGGATGTGTTGGAACACCCACGCTGCACCCATGGAACGCCTCCCTGCCGCAGAGTAATGCAACGCAGAAATGGTAGTCAGGTTATATACTGTTCTTTTTAGTCTTGTACTAAAAGGGACTTGCATAGGTAATTCACTGGGACTAATCTATTGTATGCCTTTTGACTGACTAGCTCTCCCACCAGTGGAGGACCGCTCGCCATATTTAGAATTCCCTGCCTGGCTATTGTGAATCTCAGTGCCTACAGTGCATTTGCCAGCGTGCTAGATCCACTGTAGACATGGCTGAATGCTGACTGAGCATCATGCTCTTTTGGCTTGCTCAGCATTCTTTTTTTATTTCTCTTAAACAAACTTCCAAAGTGGAGGTTAGTTTAAGAAACATTAAAAACAAAAAATAATGCTGTGTATTAATTCAAATAGTTACATCTATTACTATTTTGCTATGTGGATCGCCCTAATTGGTGTGGCCGTACCAAGACATGGCGCCCGAAACTCGCTAGTCTCTAAGAACTCAAGCTGCAAAATGAGAGACAAAACATTTGAAATGCAACTACTAGAGTTGTTTTTGCTCCCATTCAACCGATTGAGTTGAACTGTCCAATTTGGGAAGGACCAAGACTGATTTCGTATGGGTTTCAATGCTTGTGGCACGATAACAATAACGGCATGGATTTCTCCCGGACTATTTGTTTATCGTTCAGATTCATTGCAACATTTCCATCCATCACTTCTCTTGTACCGATGCAGTTTAGCCATCAGGTTTGCTGGTAGGCCCTTAAGATAGTGTCACAGTCGTCAATCCAGGTACCCACAACAGAGCAATGTATCCATCCATCGAGGCTGGAGGATTCCAAAGATGATTGCTTGATAAGATACGTAATAAAACACATTTCTGCGCCATTAACTTTTTAAAAGATATATTGGAATAGTTCTGCCAATGGGTAGCAAGAAACATACAAACACAATCTACAATTTAGCCTTGAAAATAATCACTTTATATTAAAATAAAACTTCTTCCTCATGAATTCTGCCATTTAGATGTGAAACGGAGAGATTTATAATTGCCGTCCCACAAGATACTTTCTTCCACATTCTCTTTAATCAATGGAAAGCTTTAATTAAAGCTGGGTTTCAAAGGCTGTGTGCAGGATCGAAGTTGTTGTTGGAAAGCACATTTCCGTTGCCAACTGCAGCTTTAAACATTAGTGCAAGAAGGATTTCTGCTCCCGCCACCCTCAGTTGGTTCACAGATGTCGACTTGGTAATGAGTCCCTGCTAGTCAAACAGTCCCTTTAATGTTTTGAGACAGCTTGACAGCATTTGATCAGGATTACTTTCGTACTTCTGCTGTATTTCAGTGTGTAATTAGAAGGGTTGTTCTCCTTACAATTCCATCTGGGCTATAATCTGTCATGCACAGTAAATAATTCCGAGTATACTAAACACTGTTAGGTTTTCAGGTTCCGGTTAAAAACATCAAGTTATAAAATATTGAAATACCCACGATTTGTTTGCTCTTTTTCCATGAACCTGAAATGTCTTCATCTCAAACTTTTTTCCACGTAACTGATACTTTTCCATTTATTAATTTCATAATCGCATTGAAATTAATTTAGGGGCATTGTTTATTTCCAGTACAAATAATAGGGTATATGCACCAACAACTAGCACAGCAAGTACAACTGCTATTTTGCCTACATGTAAAATTACTCATAGACTAAAGCATTTTTGTGTGGTCGAAGCAGAATGTACAGCCCTTAAGGTGTTCCAGGTATCAGAAACATAAGAACATCATTATCCAAAATGGATGAACTACAGTACAATATAATACATAATGCAAAGGTCCATCATTCAGTGAATATATTAGATCAATTAATTAATCAATCAATCAATTCAATTCAATCTTTATTCGGATTTATGAACAAATCCATAAAAGAGCAGCAATAAAAGTCATAAGTTCATATAAAAACGTTTGGTGACATAAAAATCAAAGGCATATGATTTATCTAAAAACATAATTATTTACACATACAAGTGCTAATCAGAAAATATAGATTGCAAAACGACAATTCAGGATGAATCAACTCACATGTCCATCTCCCTTTGTGAAATTCTAAAGAGATAGCCAAAAATCTCGTTGATTAACAACCTATTTCTTTTGCTTATAAAAGACAGTAATAAAGATTCTCAGATATCATCATGGGTTTTCTCAAAACGCAAATTGTCTAAGTAAGTTAAGGAATGTCATCTACAGTGGGCCTTCTTGATATAATCATGGATAACACAACATTTATATAGATTTGTAAAGTTTAAAATAAAATAAGAGCCTCCTCATGATGAATAAAGCCCTGAGATAAAAAGAGGGGGCGCAATGTTGACGACCTAATATCACTGTAAAATCTACAAAACAATAAAAAGTGTGTGGATGTCTGTTTTGCCTGTCCATTACACGGGCACCCTGGCAATCAGGTGCCATGTATATGATTTGGGGAAAGCCACTAAATGATGGATCATGTCGAGGTGAAGTCTCATTACCAAAAACCTGTCATTAGTGATCTTCACCTCAATCAAGTAACCCTGAATCCCCTCTTGATTTGTGTCCATACAGTATCTAGCAACTGTAGGTTTCTTTTTCTCTTGTGATTCCCTATGTGCTGCCCTTTTTCACAACAAGATCAATGTATTTTCTCTTTTGCTAAATTGCAAAATACTGTATGGTTCTAGAAGGTTAAAATGTATACCCAGCTCTAGTAACGAAGATCCTATATACTGGAACCAAGGTATTTTTCCAGAGTAGTCCAAACCCAAACAATCCTTAATAATTTCCCTAGTGAACTTCACACCCTGTTTTGACCAGATACTATACCATTTTGTTAGTGTATTAAGGTCAATAGAATCCTCCAAGAACTCTAAACCCAGTTCTTTATGAGCGATAAATGCTGGTGTTGATTTTGAACACCACCAAAAGTCTACGTAAGTAGATGTTTTCTTGCAACTATAAGAGTTTACTCTTTTCTCTGTCCCATACTGGGGAGCAATAAAGAGCCACTAGGAGGCATTTAGATCTATAGAGTTTAGTTGTCTCTCTCAGGGGTTTGTTACCTACTTTGTTTTTAGCAAAACTAGATATTGCAGACATAACGCTTTCAAATGGGTTGACAAGTCACCTTTCTGGGAGAAAACAATTCCCAGATAACTAAAGGTTTTCACCTTCTCAAGCGTTTGGTCCTTTGCATAGTAACTAAATACCTTTTTTGGCTTTTCCCACATACCATGGTAAAGCTCTTAGCTAAATTCAGTTTTAAATCTCTACTGTCCATGAAGATGATAACATTTGTTATTAGTCGCTGGAGGCCAATTGAAATCATGGATATCAGTACTGCGTCATCTGCGTAAAGTAGAATCGGGTGATTCGGGGGCCTACCTTAAGGGCATCTGCATTTATGTTTTGCAGGATGCTGTCCACACCATTTATGTACAGAGAAAATAAAAATGGTGCGAGTGCACACCCCTGCCTAATCTCCAGGGCCACTCGAAAACTACTTACATTTTCTCCATTTTTCCCATAACGCACATAGGAGGTTAGAGAGGCATATTGCTGGGAGAGATGGCTTACAATATTAATTGGAGCACCCATGTCTATAAGCACCTGCCGTAACTTGGCATGATTCACCAAGTCAAAGGCGCTAGACAGGACAACAAAACATACATAGACATGGCCTTCCCTGACCACAGTATGCTTACTGACAATAAGATGTACATTAATTCCCTGCTCCACAGTCCTTATTTCCTCCCTGAAGCCATATGGAGAATCCATTATTATATTTTTTTCCTGGGCCCAGACTTCCAGCCTTGCCAAGATCACTCTACTCATGGTTTTCATGGTAGAATCTAGGAGGGACAATCACACGTTTGCTCCATAATTTCGGGAAATTGCCATGAGCTGCTACATTAAAGACTTGGGTCAATATCAGGACCTATACGGAGGTATGGGTCTTAAAAATGTCCACTGGGACCCCATCGGGCCCGGTGTTTTTCCTTGGGCGTTCGCTTGTAAAGCTGCACTGACCTCTTCCATGGTTACTTGTTCCAGAGCCTCAAACTTAATTATAGTTGGGGAGCTCACCGGCTCACCAATTACTAGGTTTTCTGAGTTAAAAATACTTCCAAAATCCTTAATCCAGGCATCTGGCAAAACCGACGAATCCTTAGTAGGGGTATTGCCCTGTTTCAGAAAGGGGGAATTTATAGTTTTCCAAAAGAGAATATTATTTCCAGTTTCATCTGCCTTTTCTAAATTTGCCCAAGACTGCTCCTGGAATTGCTTCTTTCTTCCGTCTAACATGGTCCTGTAATTCTTCCTTAATTCCTTTACCCCCACCCCCATCTCTAGGTAATTCTTATAAAGCCCTTCAAGGGCATGATTTGCTTGTGTGCAGTGGGAAATCAAACAACCCTTGAACGATTCTTCTATTTCCACCACATTTAACTGGCCTATGTAGGTTTGATACAATTGCTAGTATTATTTGACGAAAAGCATCAACCAACATATTGTGGTCCACCCCCTATTCTGTACAGATAACAAAGGAGTTCCATTGTTCTGTAATAATAGTCTCAAGTATTTTGGGCTGGTTAGCCCTTGCTCATTTTAGGGTGACCTCATTTCTCCCTGCTGTATTAACCAATGGCACAGCTTCCATTTTCTCACTGTTATGTAAATAACAATGTTTAACGAAAGTGTTAATACCACATGGTCACTCAATACAGTGTTTATTACTTTAAATTAAGTCCTTAACTGACACCAGAATATGAACTATAGTGGACATGTGGACATTATCATGGAAGGTCGGTGGGCCTGGCCTGTTTCCATCTAACTTCTGTTCTATGATTTCAAGTTTTAATTTATATATAAGTTCATTTGAGGCATCCCCATAGAAATTATGTGTAAAATGGGGTTGTTAAGCCCCAAAATAGTCCAAAAGACCACATGCAGTACTATTTTTATTTTGGCATTTACCGATGCTGAGAACACCTACCCAAAGGAATACATAGTTTGGGTCCACCCTAGCTACAAAGGTCTTCAGATCATTTCCCAAGTCAGTAATAATTCTGCTACGTGATTTATAAAAAAATGTATTATATAAATGTATTAGAATAAACTCACACCTTTTTTCTATAGATAGACAGACCACCTGATAATAAGGGGAGGTGGTCAGAGTTTTCTTCACTGTGATGGAGAATTGATTAGAAAAAAGTATTGTCTAGCCTCCTTTAGCATGGCCATTTGCCGAAGGGGTAGCAGGTGTTGTTATAGAATAAAAACAATCTAGGTAAAAATCCTCCTGGCTCCAAGTCTCCTGCAGACATGTTATCTGAGCAGATTTGGTAAGTTTTAGGAATTCTGGACTAGATCATAAAATAGAATTTAGAAATTATCAAATTTACAACCAGTAGGTCCCAGGCGTAAGTTCATTGAATACTGAGAACTGAAATACAATGGCCTTGCTATTTGGTGCTGTAGTACCACAGCTGGTATATATGCAATTTGCTGGGTGCAGTATTTACCAGGATCAATGTTACATTGGCATTCCGACTTCCAAACAATGGGATATCACCGTAACACTGCATGTTTTGTCCCATAAGAGCTGTGAAACCCGAAATGTTGTGGTGTTTCCTTGCACAAATTCTATCAGGTGTGGAGGAGAGGCAAAGTGTGGTCTTTTTATGCTACTTTTAATCCCGATGAGTGTGAGAGCTTGAAAAATAACATACAATCTGGCCTTTAAAATATCCATATGTGTTAGAAATGGGGGTCTCTAGTTGGCAGAGGTAGGTACCTTTGCCCAAAAAGGGACCCTTGCTTCAAGTCAGCGTAAGGGGGATACACACTTTAGATAACCCCTGCTCACCCCCTGGGTAGCTTGGCACAAGCAGCAGACGTATCCCAAAGACAATGTGTAAAGTATTTGTACTCAAAACACATAGTAATACAGTGATGACACCACAAATGGACACCACACCAGTTTAGGAAAAATAAAGGATCTTTATCTAAACTCAACAAGACCAAAATGACAAAAATTCAACGTATAAGTAATAAGAATAATACTTTATAAAGGTTTCAAGTAACTGGGTCCATAGAAAACTATGGATGCATGAGTTCTCACAAAGTACCTGTAGATGCGTCAAAATTCACAAGGCCAAACAGCCGCAGAGATGGGATGAACCGAGAAACAAAGAGATACGCCAGTTCCTGAGACCATGGGGAGGTGACGCGACAGTTCTGCTGCACGCAGGAGAAGTGATGCGTCGAATCTGGTCTGTAGGGGGATGTGATGCGTTGACTCAAAGACGGTTCTGGTCTGGGGGTGATGCGGCAATAAGACGATGCGTGGAAATCCAGGATGCGTCCGCGATCGATGCAGCGGTGTCGAGTGGCGCTGTGTAGGATTCTTTTTTTTTTTAAACTCTTTTTATTGAACACGCTCAGTAGACAGCATATTAACATTTTCAAAAACATGCACATTCGAGATTTCCTTACATAGGTTAGCCGGACACTTGACGGGATGAGATAAAACTTAGTTTGCCAATTTAAAAGGAGCCTCATTAACAGGGTACTATTCTCTACACGTCTGGGGCCACTCTCATGTCCACTTGGCTTTCCAGCACTCCCCTGTAAGCACGCCATGGGGCGCACACCTTTTCCCATTTCTTAATACAACCCCTGCTCTTATATACCGTTTCTTCTGCTCTCTGGCACCAGTCGATGTCCCTCTCCCAGGCTGCCACTGAAGGGGGACGCGGTGCCCCCCACCCCTTAGCAATATTGCGTTTCGCGATCCCCGCCGCCAGCACAAGCCATATGGTGACATATTTGGGCCAGACCACCTCCCCCTTAATTATAAGCAGAAGCCATTTTGAGTCTAGCGGCACTTCAGCACCTACTATATTGGCCATTATCCCTGTGACTCTGCGCCAATATTGCGCTATCCTAGGACATTCCCACAGGATATGGAAGAACGTGCCCTCATTCTGGCAACCTCGGATGCACTGCGGTGATAGTGCCCTGCCAATTTTATGCAGCAGTGTTGAAGAGTAATAGGAGCGATGCAAAAGCCGGAGCTGAATCAAGCGAAAACGCATTCGCATTGCTATCTCGCGCGGGCCCTGGAGTGCCTCCTGCCACTCCTCATCATCTATGTTGCCCAGGTCGTCCGTCCAGGCCGCCCTCAGAGCTGTCAAGTGTTCAGGCAGATTGTTCATAAGTTTACGATAGATTGTGGAAATTGCTCTCTCAGGAATAGGGTCGATCAGAAGCCTGTCCTCCAGTGGGGAATGGTCAGGAAGGGAGGAGTCACCCCTCAGCTGTGTCAACTATGCATGTCTGAGTCTCAAATAATTGTACCTCTGGGCCTCTACCAGTCTGAACTCCCGCTGGAGATCCTCAAACGAGAGTGGGGCCCCTTCCCTCCATACGTCCCCCAATCTCTCTACACCTATGGTCTCCCAACCTGAAAACCCTTGGAGCGAGGACACCTCTTTTAACCCAGCACTATGCCATGGTGGTGTTCTACTGGTTAATTTGTTCTGCCACCCCAGAGCCTGATTCGCCTCCTTCCAACATGTCACTACTGTTGCTGTGTGTGGGGGCCAGTTATGGTCACTCCGGCGCGCATACAGGAGTGCCTCACAGTTCCCTGCCAGCATGGCCTCTCGATCCACCCTGTATGCTGGTTCATCCCCATAGGAGTACACCCAGTCATTGACCACCTGCAATTGCGTTGCCCAATAGTAGAGCCTTACGTCCGGTATCGCCAGGCCGCCATTGTAAACTCCTCTTTGCAGTTTATGTATGGTTATCCTGGGCGTGCCCGCCTGCCATAGTAATTCCCGAATCTCTTGGGCGATTTTTCGGAAAACCGTCGGCGATATAGGATAGGGGGTACTTTGCATGATGTACAGCAAGCGCGGCAGCGCCATCATCTTGAAGAGGGCTGCCCTGTCTGCCAGTGACAGTGGCAGGGACCGCCAATGTTGTACATCGTTGTGAAGTCTCTCCAGCTGGGGGTTAAGGTTCTTTTGTAAAAACATGAGCTGGTCTCGTACCACCTGGATCCCCAAGTATTTAAAACCCTCCAGAACTATAGGCGCTGTACATCACACCGGCAGTCTCGGGGGCGCGCACGCCAGTGGAAACACCACGGACTTAGCCCAGTTAATCGTGTATCCCAAGTAGCTCCCGAATAGATTGAAGAGGTGAAGTACCCTGGCAATAGAGTGGTACGGCCGTGCGAGATACAGCAGGATGTCGTCTGCATATAACGATATGTGATCCTCCAGCCCCCTGGTGCCGTAATGCCCCATATCATAGGGTCTCTCCTGATCCAATTCGCCAGTGGCTCCAGCGCCAAGGTGAACAGTAGGGGCGATAGGGGGCACCCTTGTCTCGTGCCCCTTTGCAGATGGAACTGCCGGGACAGCACCCCATTGACTCGTACCTGGGCCATTGGATCCTGATAGAGGAGTTTCACCCATCTGCAGAAGTTGGGGCCAAATCCCAGCTTCATTAACACGGCGAACAGATATGGCCATTCAATGCTATCGAAGGCCATCGACGCATCTAATGCCATCAGCGCTGTTTGCGGGCCCGCGGGGTCCCTTGTCATGTGTAACACCCCATACAACCTGCGTAGGTTGTGCCGCGTACTTCTATTCGGCATAAAGCCTGATTGATCCCAGTGGATCAATTTGGTAATAACCGGTATCAGCCTGTTTGCTAAGGCCTTGGCCAAGATCTTGATCTCAACATTAAGGAGGGAAATTGGCCTGTGGGAGCTACAGCTATCAGATGGCCTCCCCTGTTTATGTATTACCACTATAGTGGCCGTCCGTTGGTCCACTGGTAGTTGGCCCTCCTCCCATCCTTCCTGCATCATATCGCGCAACGGTGGCACTATTCTAGAGGCCACCCCCTTGAACAACTCGACAGGTAGCCCATTCGGACCCACCGCTTTACCCACCTTGAGGGATCCTAGCGCCTTTGATAATTCTTCGTCCGTAATGTCAGACTCTAAAGCCTCTCTGTCTTCTGCCGATATCTCAGGTAGCGAAAAATCCCTCAAAAACTCAATGCAGTCGCTTTCTGACCTCGTGCTGACTGGCGAGTAAACCTCCTCGTAGTATGTGGCAAATGCCTCTGCGATCTCCACGCTAGTAGTGTATCCTGCCCTCCCTATCTTGGACCGACGCGACCCATGATCGCTCCCTATCACGTTTCTCGAGCCATGCGAGCAATCTAGATGCCTTATCGCCCACATCATAGAGGCGATGCTGCACCGCCAAGGCATGCGCCCGAGCCGCGCCCGAGCCGCGCCCTCCGCCGCCACTCTAAGTTTGTACTGACGCAGGGCCAGTGTGTGGTGAGGCCTGAGTCGCTCCGTTCCATCACTTTCTTCTCCATCCGGAGGACTTCCTGTTATAGGGATCGCATATGTCTCTGCTCCTCCTTTTTTAGCCCCCCTATGAGTGCTTGTGCCTGGCCCCTAATCACTGTTTTATAAGCCTCCCAGAGTGTCCGACAAGACTCCACCGTGCCAGCATTTTCCTGGAAATAGAGCTCCGTTCCCTCTCTTATTTTATCCCTCAGTATTGGGTCCCTCAATCTCCAAGGGTCTATTTTCGGGAACGCCTCTTTATTCACTCGCGGCCCCTGAACTGTAACACACACTGGGGAATGATCTGAGATGCCCCGAGCCAGATGCGCAGGCGCGAGAAAGTCACCCACCCTGTCACTTTGTGTGAATAGATAGTCAATCCTAGAAAGCGAGCCGTGACGCACCGAGTAGTATGTATACTGCTGCTGTCGGGGGTTATGCGCCCACCAAACGTCTGCCAACCCCAGGGCCGACAGGCATCCGGCCAGGAGCCCCTCCTCCCTCTGACTTATCGTGGCACTCGATCGATCCTGTTCCGGATCCAAAACTGCATTTGCATCGTCCCCAAGCAGGAGTGTGCCTATCGGTAGTCCCATCAGGATTATGCTAATCATTGGAAAAACGATTTTCTGAAGCCTTGGGGGAACATAAAACGAACAGAAGTTGACGCAACGTCCCTCCCACCTCCCTGCTACAGCCACGCAGCAACCCACCTCATTGGACCAGACCCTCTCTACGATGAACGGGAGGCCGCCCGCATCAGGATCCCCACTCCCCTGGTGCCAGTGGTATACCCCGAGTGAACCACGAGTTTGTATCCAAAGCGATCCAACGCCCTATATTTGTTACCCTTAATGTGTGTCTCCTGGATCAGTATGACGTCTGGGGCATGCCTTTTGATATGTTGCATTACCAAAGTACGTTTGATTTTATTCCCCAAACCATTCACATTCCAGGTCTAGGCCCTGAGCTGTGTGGGGCCATTCGCGCCTTAGCGGTAGTGTCCTGCATTCAGCCGCCTCTTATGCCTCCCATCCCCTTCCCTCCCCGTTATGCATGAATATAGAAGCGCTATTGGTCCTGAGCTGAAAACTTCAAAACAAAAGAACGTACAAATTAAACAATATCCCAACCCCCCCCTCCCTGCAACCCTGCTCAGTGAGTATAAATCCTCCCACCACCCCAACATGCAGAGTGCCTGTCGCCCAAACTGAGTAATGGTAAAACCTGTAGTGGGGTGCGCGGCAGCCTCTAGCCACACTATGCTTTATATAACCCCCGGATAGGTAATGCCCCATTCTTCTCTACGGGAGCATCTCCATGCGTATGTCTCTAGTCCAGCGTCAGGCAGTTCTCCCAGCCATATTGCCTTAGTGGCTACTCCCCAGAGTCTCGCTTCCTGTGGCAGGCTTGATTTACCACCACCCTCCTCCCCCCCCAACAGCGCCCCTCATTCCGCAAGTCTAGTGCCCTAGAAATAGTCACTTATCTGGCCTCTGCTGCTGCGTCGGGGTGTCGGAGTCTTGGTTGTCGCCTCTCTGCTCTTTATTCTGCTCATTGGAGGTGTGCCGCTGAGTCTTATCTCCCCTTCGCCCAGCCACTCTCCAACCTTCCAGCCAGTCGCTTGCCTCATCTGCCGAAGTGAAGAAAAAGGTCTTACCCTCCGCAATTATTTTCAATTTGGCTGGAAATAGCATCATGTATTTGATGTTCCGCTTGCGCAGGGCCCGTTTTACTGCTTCGAAGGTCCGCCGCTGGCGCTGCACCTGGAGTGTGAAGTCCGGAAAAAACCGGATCGTGGCATTTTCATACTGCAAATCCCCCTGCTGGCGTGCCGCTTGCAGGATTACATCCCTATCTCGGTAGTTGAGGAGGCGCGCTTTTATTGTACGCAGGGGAGCTCCTGGTTTGGGCCTCGGCCCTAGTGCGCGATGGGATCTTTCAATTGAGAAAAACCTGGAGAGGTACTTTGGCTTCAATTTATTCATGATCAGGTCTTCCAGAAAGAGGTCTACCGATGGACCCTCCATTCCCTCCGGCACTCCCACTACCTGAATGTTGTTGCGCCGGGCCCTGCCTTCCTGATCATCCAAGCGAGCTAGGATGTTAATCTGGTTCTTGGTCAGTTTCAGAACCTGATCCTCCAAGCTCTTGGCTTTTGATTGTAGCCCATAGATGCCGGCTTCCGCCGAGGCCATTTTGTCTGACATTTTGCGAAGGTCTGCTCTGAGGAGGTTGACCTCTTCTGTCACTGTGTTGAGCTTCGGCTCCAGGTCTCCTCGGAATTCTGTTATGACCCGAAGTATGTCCTTCAGCGAGGGGTCCTGGGTGAGATCTTCACCTCTCTGTCCCTGAGCTCCCCCCGAGGCGCCCTCATCGCGGCCCATAGCGACTGTATACTTGTCGATTTGGTTAGATTGGCCCGTTCCTAGTCCCTTCGTGCACCCGATCCGGCTGCTCTCCAACGCTGCCAACGGGCTGGCGTCACCCACCGCCTTTGTCACTCGCGGTGTCCTAGGTCTATTGAGGGGTTTGGCAATCTCCACTCCCTCCTTGCCCCTGAACGGCGGGCTCCCCTCCAGCACTTCTCAGGGCGTCCAACTGCAACACCTCCCAGAGCCGCACCCCCTCAGACCGTCATGTATGGGTACCCACACAGGCGGGGTCTATCACGCACTCTGGGGCTCACCCTCATCTCAGGCGGGCCCGGCTCAGTTTGTCAATGGGGGTGGCATGCGAATTCACTTGCCGCTATTTGCAGGTGTTGTGGGGCTCTTCAGCCCCTCCCAGGGGCACAGCAGGCTCACTCCCTCAATCTCCCAAAGCGCCACCAGCAAGGGTACACCACCCGGATGTTCACCCCAGTCTCCCAGAGGCCTAGGATTGCCTTGCCACTAATTGCGCTTTGGTGTCTCTGGGGCAGTATCAACGGGCGCTTGTTCCCACACGTGGGCCCACACTGGCCGGCTCAGTCGCCCCTCGTGGGCGTGCAGCTATCTTTACTGCGCTTTCAGCTGCCTTGTCTTCTATCCGTCACTGTTGCAGAGGGAGTTAGTTAGGCGGGGGGTTGGGGCTCCTCTGCGTTGCTGCGTTCCCGACCGCGCTGCACTCACCGGATCACCGCCGTAGTCCCCCTGGGACGCACCCGAATCCTCGGCGCGCCCGCCAGGCCCGGCGCTCGTGTTGCAGCAGTGCAGCTCGTCTCGTGCTGCATCCCAGGCTGCGCTGGCTGGTCTCGGAGCACGGAGGTTACCGATGTCACCACTCCACGCTCCGTGGATTATCCCGCTTTGGGCGTCTCAGGCTGCGGCGCTTCCAGAATTCCACGGATTGGCTCCCCGCCGCTCAGGTCCGACGGGGCCGCGCCATGCTGGCGGCTCTCGCTCTCTCGGCTTCCTCTCGGCGTATGGAGTCCGCCCTGTTTCCAGGAGCCTGAAACCCGGCCAGACGCTCGCAGCAGGCACTCGATGCCCTCTCCGCTGCTGGGTGCACCTCAATCCCACGGATGATGATGGATTTTTGGGGCTTTCACTACATGGCTAGCGGACCTTCCTTAGTCCGCGGCCATCTTAGCCGGCTGCTGGAAACGCCCCCCTGTGTAGTATTCTTGAGCCGCGATCCCTCAATGCATTGGTTCTTGCAGCGGCGACAGGTGCTGTGTCGGTTTCAGCAGAGGTGCGGCGATGCGCGGAGATTCTTCTCACACATCGGTGCTGCATCGGAAAAACAGCTGCAAGAAGAGTGATGTGTCGATTTTCTTAGTTCTTCAGGTTTATTCCAGCTCCCAACAGCAGGAACAACCTCCAGATGCCCAGAACTGGACCAGGCACCACCTGGCAGGTCAGAACTCGCAGCAACAGAGTTTAGGGGAGCTGGGGGTGAAGTCTTGGTGTCCCTGAGACTTCAGAACAGGAGACCAGCACACACAGGCCCTCGGAAATCTTCTTCAAGGAGGTTCAAAGCAAAGTTCCAGTCTTTGTCCTTTCCTTGGCAGAAACAGTAACTACAGGCCAACCCCACACAGCACACAGCAAATGGGCAGTACTCCTCCTCACAGCTCTTCAGCTCTTCTCCTTGGCAAAGGTTCCTCTTGAGTCCAGAAGTAATCTAAAGTTCTGGGGTTTTAGGTCTAATACTTATACCTCAAAATGTCTTTGTTCTCTTTGTGCAAGGGTCTCCGAGCCCTGTCCAAATCAGTTCTGTCCTCACTGGTGCAGTATGACCACAGTGGGTGGAGACAGCATTGTTCAAGGGAGGCAGGCCCTAATCAACTGCAAGGAAATCTCCCCCCACTACTCTCAATTCAGCCAAGGTCCTTTCAGCTCAGCTCTGAGTCATCCAGGAAGGGCCAGGCACACCTCAACCCCCCTAGTGGCTGTCTACAGTGAATGCATATCCCCAGCCCCTGTCACTCCAAAACCAGACAGTCAATATACAAACAGGCAGAGGCACACAGAATGGTTAAACAAGAGGATGCCTACTTTCTAAAAGTGGCATTTTCAAATACACAATTTAAAAACCATCTTTACTAAAAGATGTGTTATTAAATTCCGAGTTCACAGAGCCCAAACATTATTTCTCCATCTTGGCCCAATGGGAAGTTATGCTTGTAAGATGTTACAAAGCATTTCCCATTCTATCCTACGGGGCACGATAGCCTTTCAATAGTGAAAAACGAAATTGGCAGTATTTCACTATCAGGACATGCCACACACAACAGTACATGTCCTACCTTTCACATAAACTGCACCCTGCCCAGTGGGGTACCTTGGGCCTACTATAGGGGTGCCTTACATGTAAGAAAAGGGAAGGTTAAGGCCTGACAAGTGGGTGCGCTTGCTAAGTTGACATGGCAGTTTATAAACTGCGCATCAACACTGAGATACCTTTTCAGGGCTACTCATGTGGGTGGCACAATCAGTGCTGCAGGCCCAATAGTATAATTTGATTTACAGGCTCTGGCACACTTCAGTACACTTTACTAGGGGCTTACCAGTAAATCAAATATGCCAATCAGGGAGAACCAATTGTAATAGCAATTTACACATTGAGCACTTGCACTTTGACACTGATCAGCAGTGACAAAGTTCCCAAAGCATCTAAGCCAGCAAAAACGAAATCCAGCACAGCATTAAAAATGCAGTAGGTAGAGGCAAAAGGTCAGGGTAAACCACGCAAAAGTTGCCAAGTCTAACAATAGTTGTAAATCAAATTTACGTTAAACGTCTATTTCAGTAGAGTTTATTTTCACATTTGGTAAGTATTACAAAAATCTGATTGAATTTTGGAAATTGATGGGTAGGTATGCCCAGCCCTAGTAAGTTAACATCACACTAGTGTTATATTGTGCTTAGACTCTTCCGGCCAGGCTGGAACTGCACATCTCTATGATGTACCTAGGGTTCCAATGTGATGTCATGGGCTGGGGGGTGACCGTTGACAGTTGGCTTCAGCTGTGTCTGGCAAAGCTGTCGTGTGGGGTTTTTCTCTGACAAATAAACTCCTGTTTAGTGGAATCCTTCGCAGTGTCTTGTTTTCGTTCACAACAACTAGTCATTATTTTGAGTAGATCTTCACAAGATGTATACCTCTATGTTGATAACATTGACACTGTTTGATAAATCAGTACATGATTTGGCAGAATCTTGCAAGATTTGGTTTGATATTGCAATGTCAAGTTTTGTATCAACCCATCAATGGGAGGGCAAATTTAACAGGGGGGGCAATAACAAATAATAATTTTCTTATAACTTTAGAGTTGTTTTGCATCAAATGTGGAAGGCAGTTAGCATCTTGTACCCACTGCAAGTATATCAGGTTTAGTGCAGATCCAATGGTGGGAGGAGAGGTGAGTAGGAGGTCAAAACAGGGTGCTGAAAATCTTTTTATTTTATTGATCATTTTGGCACTGATTGTTGGATCTGCACAAAATTTGTTAGAGACTTAGGGCAAAATTACGAGCACAGCAGTCTTGGGACCACCGTAACAGTGAATGGCAGTCCGACTGCCACCATCGCGTCAAGCCTCCTGCCCAATTATGATTGTGGCAGTGGGACCGCCACCTACGCTGAGATCCAGGATCCTATGGCAGTGGTGATAGGGACTAAAAATGGTGGCAGTGGCTTTGCCAGCACGGCCGAGCAGATTATTACCTACATTTCTGATGCCCGTTTCATGGCGGGGACCTCGTCATGAAAATAGTTTCGGAAAGGTAGGGAAGGGGACCCAAAAAGGGTCCCCAGGTGAATCTGCCCATTGGGGTGTGTGCAGGGGGCATATGTTGTCCCTCTCTAAATTGCACCATCATGATTCACTATGTGACATGCATGACATGGTGCATGCCAAACAGTGCACGCGATGTGGCAGCGGTCCCATGGTGGTGGCATGACTGCTGGCTGTAATCCTAAGCCAAAGCATGCCGCCGCCATGTGTCCACCGCTGCGGCCCTGAACAGCCTGAATGCAAAATCAGAACTGGGCGGGCGAAATGTCATGGGTTTGGCAATCTTCCTCAGACCGCCACAGCAGCAGAAGACTACCAAACTTGTAATCAGGCCCTTAGCATTTTAGCCTACTCTTGGTTTTCTCAATTTCTTGGTGCTGTTTGATTCACCTGCATGAAAATTGGCAGCCAGCAGATTAAAAACAGTGCGAACCCAGACAGGCCTTGTGACCAATGTCGGCTGCACACAGCTGAAGTGGGTTGATTGCCTGGCGAAAGCCTCAGCACTGCACAAATGGGTGCATTTCAAAATAAATGCAGCACATGATGAAAAAAATATGAAAGTCACTGAAGGCCACTTATGGTTCAGAGAACACAAAACCGAAAAAGCCCTGAACCACACTAGTAACAGTAACAATGCACATCCTAACTCATGCCCCCCGCCATGGCTCATTACACCTCTTAGCTGTTGGCATGTTACAAAGTTACTGAGCAGCAGTAACACTATTTCTGATGTATGCACTATCGAACTGAAGATGCCTCACCTTTGAACTATTACCAGGTGCCAGGCTCAGTTTTGAAGTCTTTTTCCTTGTTAGCACTGTGATGAGGAACACTTCGAATGATCTGCTACTGGCAGTGTGCCAAAATCTGTGTCTTATTATGATGTTCAGGAGTTCACTTCATCGAACTGGAAGGGGTGAGGTTAGTGAGTAATCTGTGATTAGATAGAGTATTTAATGATAACAATAATTTGATTTGTAAAGCGCTTGGTTACTCATAATGGAGTGCCCCAACGCTAGGATTACACTACCAGCCTACAACCAAACTGGGCTAAAAAGACAACAGACTAGAAACCGGAGTGGCTCCTCCAGACAGAACCAAAACCGAACTCAAGCCATGCCATTTTAGGGCAACTGAAATAACCAGGTTGTAAGCTTCTTGCGGAAGGTTGTTTCAGAGGATTCCACTCTAAGGTGGAGAAGTAAGGTGTTCTACACTTTCAAAGCTCAAAGGCCAAAAGAATAGACACCCATTCGGGTTCTTTTCACAAAAAGGACCATAGCCAACATGGCACCAGTCATTCTAAGATTGCTGCAGGGCTGGTAAGGTTTCACCAGGGAAGGCAGATACAGAGGGCCCCTGCTGTTAAAGATTTTCTGGCATAGCACTTAGCTTTAAAATAAATTATTTTATTCAGTGGAAGCCAATGCAATTTGGCAAGGGCAGGGCCCGAGGGTGGACATCTAGAAAGATTTAACAATAAACGCGCTGCCATGTTTTGCACTCTCTGCAAATTTTGCAATCTACTTTGTGAGGCACCGATGTGGAGAATATTACAATAGTCGAATTGAAATATCACCAATGCCTTCACTATAGTTTTCCTGGCAGCTATGGAGGATATCCATGATCTTTGCAAAGTTTTCAGGGTTCCAAAGCATTTTACTGCCATTTAGGCTATCTGAATGTCAAAGGCCAAGTTGGAGTCAAACCAGACTCCTAAGTTCTTTATTTTAGGTTTAGGGACAGGAGCAGAGCCTAATGCATAAGGCCGCCAAGAGGTTGACATGATTTAGGGGGTTTTACCAACAATAAGGACCTCTGTTTTATTAGCATTAAGCTGGAGGCAGCTCTTGCCCATCCAGTCTGCCAGTTCCACCAAGCAAGATCTGAATTGGACAGCCACACCTTCCTCCTCCTGGGAAAGGATGTCAATAAGTTGCATGTCATCAGCATAAGACACCCTTAATGACCTCTGTCAGGGGGCACATGTACAGACTGAGGGGCCGATTCCGATCTCGGTCGGAGGCGCACCCAATACCATTCGGTCGGGAAAAAAGCCATGCGAAAGCCTGTTTTCCGACCGATCCGTACAGCACACCGAACGAGCAAGTACGATGCGCACAACAGCAAAAAATCCGGCCGAGCCGTACTCACCCAAACCAGGTCCTGTTCTCCGACCGAGGCGAATCCGGAAACGCCGAATCGAGTCGCACGGAAGGAAAAATGCAGCCCCGTCCGGCCGGACAAGTACGATGCGCTTCCCGTACGCGCCGAACCCGTCGCTACGCACGGCACGTTAAAGCATCCGGGAGAGGCGCACATAAGCTCCGATTCGCGCCACAACACGATCCACGGCTACGAGACGAACACGGCACCGACGAGGACGACGCGAAGCAACGAGAAGGACGAACGACACGAACCAACCATGAATCCCTTCGTCCCGATCATACCAATATTCTACATCTACTACCGGAACAGGCACGGACGCGTACGGCGCAGAAGGTAAGCCAGACACCAACCACAAAACACATACAACACGTACACGACACATCACACACATACACGGGGATGCTGAATATACTTACACCAGCAACAGCAGCACCATAGGGGCGGGATGCCCATCACCAATGCCACATATGCACACAGGGGCCTGAATGCGCACCACCACCCCTACCCAGGGGGGCAGGATGCCTACCACTACTACCACCCTTAGCCAGGGGGGCTGGATGCCTACCACTACTACCACCCTCACCCAGGGGGGCTGGATGCCTACCACTACTACCACCCTCACCCAGGGGGGCTGGATGCCTACCACCACTACCACCCTCACCCAGGGGGCTGGATGCCTACCACTACTACCACCCTCACCCAGGGGGGCTGGATGCCTACCACTACTACCACCCTCACCCAGGGGGCTGGATGCCTACCACCACCCTTAGCCCGGGGGGCTGGATGCCTACCACTACTACCACCCTCACCCAGGGGGGCTGGATGCCTACCACTACTACCACCCACACCCAGGGGGCTGGATGCCTACCACTACTACCACCCACACCCAGGGGGGCTGGATGCCTACCACTACTACCACCCTCACCCAGGGGGCTGGATGCCTACCACTACTACCACCCTTAGCCAGGGGGGCTGGATGCCTACCACTACTACCACCCACACCCAGGGGGGCTGGATGCCTACCACTACTACCACCCACACCCAGGGGGGCTGGATGCCTACCACTACTACCACCCTTAGCCAGGGGGGCTGGATGCCTACCACTACTACCACCCTTAGCCAGGGGGGCTGGATGCCTACCACTACTACCACCCTTAGCCAGGGGGCAGGATGCCTACCACTACTACCACCAACACCCAGGGGGCTGGATGCCTACCACTACTACCACCCTCACCCAGGGGGGCTGGATGCCTACCACCACCCTTAGCCCGGGGGGCTGGATGCCTACCACTACTACCACCCTCACCCAGGGGGGCTGGATGCCTACCACTACTACCACCCACACCCAGGGGGGCTGGATGCCTACCACTACTACCACCCACACCAAGGGGGCTGGATGCCTACCACTACTACCACCCACACCCAGGGGGGCTGGATGCCTACCACTACTACCACCCTTAGCCAGGGGGGCTGGATGCCTACCACTACTACCACCCTTAGCCAGGGGGCTGGATGCCTACCACTACTACCACCCTTAGCCAGGGGGGCAGGATGCCTACCACTACTACCACCCACACCCAGGGGGCTGGATGCCTACCACTACTACCACCCTCACCCAGGGGGCTGGATGCCTACCACTACTACCACCCTTAGCCAGGGGGCTGGATGCCTACCACTACTACCACCCTTAGCCAGGGGGCTGGATGCCTACCACTACTACCACCCACACCCAGGGGGCAGGATGCCTACCACTACTACCACCCACACCCAGGGGGCTGGATGCCTACCACTACTACCACCCACACCCAGGGGGGCTGGATGCCTACCACTACTACCACCCTTAGCCAGGGGGGCTGGATGCCTACCACTACTACCACCCTTAGCCAGGGGGGCAGGATGCCTACCACTACTACCACCCACACCCAGGGGGCTGGATGCCTACCACTACTACCACCCTCACCCAGGGGGGCTGGATGCCTAACACTACTACCACCCTTAGCCAGGGGGGCTGGATGCCTACCACTACTACCACCCTTAGCCAGGGGGGCTGGATGCCTACCACTACTACCACCCACACCCAGGGGGGGCAGGATGCCTACCACTACTACCACCCACACCCAGGGGGGGCTGGATGCCTACCACTACTACCACCCTCACCCAGGGGGGGCTGGATGCCTACCACTACTACCACCCTTAGCCAGGGGGGGCTGGATGCCTACCACTACTACCACCCCCACTCATAAGATGGACAATGCATGACACAACAAGCACACCACAACCTAGGGAATGCAAGATAAAGACATCCCCCCACCACCATGACAAGCGTGTGTAGGCTGTGTCAAATGCCTACAACACCGAACATGACTTTGAACAAACAATGTGACCCCCTAGCACATGTGCCACACATATATGTGTGTGGCACCCACAATGCAAGCAGCCCATGACCATTGTGGCAATGGGGCCTAAACCCCCATCATCACAGTGACCAAAAGGCAAGTGTGGGGTCCATAGCCGAAGCACATTCTGACCATTGTGGCAATGGGGTCTAAACCCCCATCATCACAGTGACCAAAAGGCAAGTGTGGGGTCCATAGCTGAAGCACATTTTGACCATTGTGGCAATGGGGTCTAAACCCCCATCATCACAGTGACCAAAAGGCAAGTGTGGGGTCCATAGCTGAAGCACATTCTGACCATTGTGGCAATGGGGTCTAAACCCCCATCATCACAGTGACCAAAAGGCAAGTGTGGGGTCCATAGCCGAAGCACATTCTGACCATTGTGGCAATGGGGTCTAAACCCCCATCATCACAGTGACCAAAAGGCAAGTGTGGGGTCCATAGCTGAAGCACATTATGACCATTGTGGCAATGGGGTCTAAACCCCCATCATCACAGTGACCAAAAGGCAAGTGTGGGGTCCATAGCCGAAGCACATTTTGACCATTGTGGCAATGGGGTCTACACACTCATCATCACAGTGACCAAAAGGTAATTGTTGACAAAGAAAGAGCTGCAACTGCCAAACTGCATGCATCATTCCTGGTCACAGAACCAAAAACTCATCTGTGGCAAAGTAGTGTATGTGTCCCATTGCAACATAAATTGGGGGAGCCAAATACTGCAGTGCAAATGAAACATTCCTTTGGCCATGTGCAGACAAACAACACCCATGTGTGCTGAGACCGTCAACAGTCATCAATGACACAATGACAGAAGTGACCATCAGAATGCAGAACCACATATTTGCACCAATGGGCACACAAATGCAGATATCCTGTGGAGACAGCAGATGTGAGGTGAACAGATACCATACCATGGCAGCAATGGGACACAGAAACCATGATCACTGTGCTGACCGATGACCTAGGAGTCCCAGGGACAGCAGGGGAAACACACCAAACAACATACAGCCAATGGCACACCCAAGATATGCCAATGCAGTGGTGCAGATGCACAAACACAAACAGGCAGACCAACACTGTCATCATACACAGCAGGTGAGGGGTGGGGGTGCCAGTGTCCCCAGGCAACCACACAACACATGAGGAGAGCTGAATACCAATCATACAGATGTGCATACACTGCCACACTAAGGTAACTCATGGATCCAAATCCCCTATGTGGGCAAGCAGGCATTGTCAGATGAGAGGGAGCACAAAACACACATGTCACACAGGCACGTAGGAACAACAACTGACACAGCAAGACACAGACGCACCACCCCCAGGGCCCCCACAATGTGGTGACCCTGGGCTGAATAAAAATCCCACTGTGATGACAAAGCTAAATGTCGTTCACACTGTGAACCACAGTCAGGTGTCCTGAGCAACAAACTACCATCACACCTACACAAGCACAAATCAATCAGCATGGCCAGTAAGCCAAGGCCAACATGGAGGCAGGGGACTAGCTGGGCAACAACTCCCATCTGCACACACTCAAGACCACACCCCTCGACCTCTAACAATGTGCAGCAGTGAAGTACACATGCACTGGTGACATTGCACATGCACCCATGACTATTCCAGGGTGGTGGGTGGGAACCAAGGTGCAGAAACACATCACACATGGCCACTCAACAAGACTCCTGAATGTCTGACACACTGCACACTACGCTGTACATGGACATGACGGCGATACCACACCAACCAATGGGATCCCAGCCACAGTCACACACCAATGAAGAAGCCAAGGTCACCCACAAAGAACACACATAGACAACAACCAACATTGCAGCCCGGACCCTGAGGAGTGCCAGCAGTCACACACACAACGTGTCACAATCACTGAAAGACAACACGAACTGAAAATCACATGACAGGGGCAAACAACAAGTGCCAAGGGGAAACCTGACTGTGACCCATCTGCGTCTGCACACAAACTCAGCCCTGACAGCAAACACACCTATGGGTGACACCCTGATGACCAGTAATG
This sequence comes from Calotriton arnoldi, assembly GCA_963921515.1. Classification (NCBI taxonomy): domain Eukaryota; kingdom Metazoa; phylum Chordata; class Amphibia; order Caudata; family Salamandridae; genus Calotriton; species Calotriton arnoldi. The sequence continues at coordinate 1,236,425 of CAWUFW010002325.1, read as the reverse complement.
TGCCATGCACCCACATCACAGAGAACACAGGGAGAAGACTTTGGGGGAACATAGCTCAAGTCAGCAAGCATCACAAACAGGTACAACACTAGGGATCACAGCATGCGCAGATAAATGGAAGTGAACACACAGACATGCACATACAACACACACCTTGGGCGCAGGCAATGTCACACGTGTACACACTGCCATGAGGGGACTCCACTCCTGTGTGAGGAAAGCTGTGCCATATGTTGCCTCAGTAGGGCCCCATCATGTCAGCTGAGCACTTGGTCACACAATCAACAATTAGCACCAAATGAGGGCTCCCATCACATCAGCCTGGTCATGGATGTGCCAACGGAATCATCAGCACAGATCCAACACACTTGTATAGCAATGTTGCACTGACTACACGGATGAGTCCTTCCCCATTGATGCCCAAACCTGCATGTCCACTGGAGATGGCAACACGGTCAGGGAAGTAGACAAATGCAACGATGGCAGGCACAACAGATGTGCAGGGGTGGAAGCCACAGATATGAAATTGCTAATGTAAGTAGGAAACCCATTGCCAAATACTGAACACATGACACCCTCAGATGCTGCTATTGATGATATGGATACACCACATGATAGGACACATTCCCCCTGGACCACATGGGTTCCTGCACAGTAACACTTCATAATCATGAGACCAGATATCACCATCACTGCAGCAAGGGCATGGTTAGCAGCACCAACAACATGTACATCTGAAGCATGAGCACTAGAGAAAAGAAAGTTGCTTTATTCAGCATATGTGTTGATTGAAAACGACGTCCAGAAAAAATAGAGCAAAGGCCAATGGCCAGTCCATTGTCAAAGTTCAAACAGGGTGACACTGGCAGATGTCACCCTACGCATGCCTGCACAAAACCAGGGACAATCCACTAGGAGGGGCAACCGGGGGCAGGCCAGGCACCGCAGGGACAGGATCAGGGCTCACCAGGGGGAGTCAGGGAAGGGGTGGTGGGTGCTGGCGAGCCACTGACAACTGCAGTGGAGGTGTCTGACATGGTGTGTGCCGGCACAACTGGGGGCATGACTCAGATGTCGTGGGTGCCGGCACAACTGCAGTGGACCCTGCAGATGGAGTGGACAGGTCCGCCACTGCAGTGCCCAAGTCAGACAGGGCGGTAGTGGACTCCACTGCAGTGCCTACCTCCAGGGGAGGAGAATGGGGAACAGGCAAGGTGGGTTGGACAGAGGGGGAGGACACCCTCACCACATCAGTGGCACAGACAAGCGCAGCGTGGGGTGTGGTGCTGGGAGAGCAAGTGGCAGGGGAGAAGGCCTGATCCTCTTGGGGATGGTATATCTGTGGGTGGGGGAACCTGGGGCAGGGTGTGGTGGGGGCACCTGTGCAGTGGGGGCCTGAGGGATGGAGGACGGAGACCTTGTGCCTGAGCTGCAGGGCGGTGGCGGGGTCTTGCTCTTAGGACTCCGGGGGACTTGCGGGTGGGGGCCTCAGTCCGTCTGCGCCTGGGGGAGGGTGTCCGGGGGCGAGGGGCACTCTGCTCCGTGTGGGTGGGCTTCCTCTTCCCCCGGGATGCTGGAGCAGCTTCATCGGTGGGGAAGAGGCCGAGGTCACAGAGGAAGAGCTGCTGTGACTTTGGGGTTGCAGGTGAGGCAAGGGAGGGTGCTTTGGAGGGAGAGGGAACTGAGGACTGCGCAGTGCATGTGGATGCGTGTGTGTGTTCCAGGGCCCCATCCCCTGTGAGTCTGGCTTCAGTCCCCTGAATGTGCGTGCGTGTGCGTTTTGTCATTGGCGTGTGTGTCAGTGTGCTGGATGTGTGTGTGCTGGTGTGTGCCTGTGCCGGTGTGTGTGTGCTTGGGACGGGTAAGGTGCTGGGGAGTGTGGATGGAGCAGAGGCAGGAGGGGTGAGGGACCGTTTGAGGAGGGACACTGCTGCCGTCAGGGAGGAGTCCATGGACCTATTGCCCCTCTGTAGGTCAGACATGCCCGATGAGATGCCCTCCATGAACGACACCAGCTGAGTCAACAGCGCGGTGTGCGCATGGAGGACACTCAGCATGGCTGTCTGCCCTACATGGAGCTGGCGAAGGAGGTACACAGACTCCTCACTCAGGGCAGCAGGGGACACAGGGGCAGGGGGTGCGGTGCCTGGCCCAAAGGAAACACGCTCCCGGACATGGGAGCCTCCACGGACCTGGGGAATGGGAGCCGATGGGAGGGCGGTGGTGGTGCTGGTGGTGGCGGGGACAGCAACACTAGCTGGGGTGTGGTGGCTGCTGACACCCGCCTCCACAAGGGAGTCATCCTCCGAGTTGCTCTGGTCCTCAGCTGAGGTGGATGCTGCTGAGGACTCCTCGGTGTGGCTCCCCTCGCCCTCCGTGCCACTGGGTCCCTCCGACCACTCCTCGGCTGCTGACCCAGTCTGGCTCTCTGGCTCCTCCTGGTCCGTGGAGCTGTCCCCTTCCGTGGCCGTGGATGTATCTGCAAACAATGGGGATACAGACAGACATCAGTCACCTGCACATAACGCACACACCACTGTGAGCACAGCACATCACAGAGCAAGCCCTGGCATCATCAGTTGTACATTGCTAAAAGTGCCCTAATTGAACAGGAGAAGTCAATTGTCAGTCCGATGCCAAGCATGGCACTCACATCCCACATGGCCTTGCACCCATCTGTCTGGTGTCTGTTGGATTGCAACACCCCAGTGTTGACACATGCACCAAGTACACAGTAGTTGGACAGTGCAGAGGACACGGTGTGGCATGTGGACATGCACACATCACAGCTCTTGCCACTGAGTCAGTACAGGTTTCCGGATGAAAGGGATGCCCAGAGTCAAATAGGAAATGCATGTGATGCATACCAGCGACAGACACCATGATGCACCCATGTCCTGATAGCCAGCGCCACTATGGTGTGCATGTAGCACATGTCACTCCCCTGCAGGCTCACCAATCAGTAGACACATGCCATGGCGGAGGCATGACTGCAAAGTCATACATCACTGTCTCAGTGATGTATGACTTTGCAGCCAGACAACAACACTCTGCACTGTGTCACAATAGTAGGTCATGGGGAATGCAAGTCCTGGAGCTGCACAAGTGCACATGTACATCCCCCCACAACACATCCTCTTAACCCTCATCTGTCCAGGTCATACCTATTGGACATATGGTAGACCTGTGACACTACCCTCTGAACCTGAGCCCCTCACACTCTGCTGTGCATGGGGAACAGCTGCCTGAACTTCACATTCACATGCCCCAGTCTGCATGGGCAGCTGATCAGACACCTATGTGTCACACAAGTATCGTCTCCTATGGTCACATCTCCAGTGGCATGCTGAGCCCCTACCAAGAAACTCCACAGCAGTCCTGGCGACTAATCCACAGCACACTGACACAGAGGCAGACACCTGAGGGGTCAAATCACTGCGCACAATGTGTCAGCTGATACACGGGAGTGGGAGTACAGAGTGTATTGTATGGCCTGGAGTAGGCATGACTGTCCAGCCCCACATGAATGAGGGATGAGCCCTGGACTGTAGGCAGCTGGCTAAGTATGTGTGACACACGTCATATACATACTCCTGGGGCCCAAACATTGTTCCCACCCGCAGCATGGGTGTGTGCCAGATACCCCAGCCACATGTGGTGGATCAGCTCAGCAATTGGACCACAGATCAAAGTAACACGCTGAATACATGTCAGAATACAGGCATTGTGTAAGCAATGGACCCACCCATGATGCCCACCACAGAGTCAGGGAAACAGATGCTGTCTCCCACCTTGAGTCAAGCAAACTGCAAGGACACAGTCCTAAGTGACAGAATTCCCTGCATGTAAGGGCCACACCTGGGTATCAGATGAGGAGTGGGCAGTGCACAATAGAGGGACATGGCTCCTGGACAACATGACCGCTGTACTGTGGCAGTTTAACCAGGCCCGAGGAGGGCACATAGCATGTTAGACAGAGTACACAGTGCAGTCTTTGACTCACCCCTCCTTGCTGCTCTCTGGCCTTCAGCTGCCCATCCAGGTCTGGAAAGACCACCGCCAGGATCCTGAGCATGTGGGGGTCAGGGTCCGTGTTCCGCCCCTCCTGCGAGGAGGCGACAGCTTCAGCTGGACCCGTGCAATCCTCCGGGTCCAGCCCCGAAGGTCCTGCCACCTCTTTTGGCAGTTGCGGATCCGGCGCTTGTAGACCCCCACGGACCGGACAGCCCGGACGATGTCCTTCCATATCTCCTGCTTCCGATGGGCAGAAGCCTGTCAGGATGACAAAGTGATAAGGCCATTACTACACATGCAACATATCCGTGCATGACACAGTTGCATATACATGTCGCAATCACAGGGGCACATGGTGTACACAGGCAGTGCACGGCTGCCCATGGACAGTTTTCCAGAAGTCACTACATGGTATCATTGCATGGGGAGTAAAACCCTGTTCAGAAGCACTGTCACTGCACCATACCTGTCCAGTGCAAGTCACTACACACTATGGGGGGTGACAACTACTCAGTGAGCCTGCTAGCCAGTGGCGTGCAGACTCTCAGCCTTGCTAGTCAGACAAAATGCACATTCAGAAAGGCAGTGCACAGGACACTCACCTGCTCCCCTGGTGTCCCATACAGCTTGCTGTACTGTGGAAGTAGGCTGTCCAGCAGGGCCTGGTTCTCCTCAAGGCTGAAGGCTGGGGCTCTCTCCACAGTACGTGCCATTGCAGGGTCCAGAGGGGCAGAGACAGCAGCAGTGCAGTGGCAGATGTCGTCCTGGAGCATGTAGTGCAGGCAAGTGGGCTCTCAGGGGAACAGCCAGCAATATATATGTGCTGGAGAGGCAGATCCTGTCCCTTGTGTCCAAAGTGATAGGTCCAAGTCGTTTGCATCTTCTGAATCTGGCCAATCCATGGAATAGCAGCACCAAAACACGCCCACAGCATCCTTCAAATCTTCAACTTCATGACATACATGATTTTGCAACATTGTTGTGGGTGACCAACTGAATTCCCAGCAACCGACTCGTTCGAAATTCGAAAACGCGTCCGTTGCCAGGCAAGCCCATTGTCAATGGGTGCGCACCGATCGGTCCATTGCGGTTCAACGCGCACAGGGGTACAACGCGTACCCGCACACATTGAAGGCAATGGGCCGGCCGGAGGCACCGATCGGTCCATTGCGGTTCAACGCGCACAGGGGTACAACGCGTACCCGCACACATTGAAGGCAATGGGCCGGCCGGAGGCACCGATCGGTCCATTGCGGTACAACGCATCACTGTACATGTGACTGGCATAGGTCAGCATGCCTGTCTCAGATGGACATATGCCAGCCACAGATAGCTCCCAGGGAGTGAGGGGCACACCTACATCACGACAGCCTGTCCAAACCTTATCATAAGGCATGTAAGGCTGCATTTCCTATTGTGTGTATGTTGGTGTACATGTTGTCCTGTGGGTGTCACCTGTGGGCAGCCACCCCCAGGCTGTGCACGTGTTCATGGGGACAGGATCCTGGGTGTTACGTGTACGTGACCACTGTGATGTGCAACTGTTCATATCTGTGCATGTGTCATGGTCACATTTCACAGTGGTGTTTGTGTATGTCATGTCACATACCCCGTGAGTCCCATGTGGGACGGTATGTTTGAGCCAGGGTGTCCCAGTGGCACAATAGTGATGGCCCTCCACAGTCTTTGTGCATGTAGTGTTTACAATGTCTCTGATTTCATGTGCACAATGGGAGACAGTCTCCACATCCACGTTGTGTGTGCATGGACTCTGATGTTGTGCGTGTGTGTCACAGACGTCCATGTCTGTCCTGCCATGGCAAGTGTGGCCACTACCTGTGGGGGTCATGTTTGTTTTGCTGTGGTGTACACATGATACTCCAGGTGATGCCAGTGTCCATGTGGCATTACAGGGTCCCTGGGAATGTACCTGTCGTTGAGCTGTGGTGCCTGGGGCACATCTGTCCTCACATGTCACTGTGGGGGGTGACTGTGACACGGCATCATGATATCCAATGGGCCAACCTGGGACAAATTGATGCCACCTGTAGGACCGTGTTGACAGATGTTGCCATGTATGTACCATACATGTCCTTCCGGTACTGCACACTTCATGTAGTTGTGCCTCATGATGATGTATGTTGGGATCTTGAGTGTGTTCAATGCCGCATATGTGGGGTGACTGACGATCTTGCTTACTTCTCCTCTGCACTGCAGGGCTCCTGCTGTCCATCGGCCATTCCCAGACCTGGCAACGATGGTGGAACGGGACAGCATCCGACGGTACCGCTTCACCAGGCAGCTGATTGAGGATTTGGCAGTGCAGTTGTCCCCACATTTGCAGCCTGGCCGGCCGTATCCTACAGCGCTGACCCCCAAGGTGAAGGTGATGGCAGCCCTACACTTCTTTGCCACCGGTACCTTCCAACATACTGTGGCGTCTGCTGGTGGGATGTCACAGACCATGTTCAGCCGTGTGCTCCGCGATGTTTTGGCGGCAATGTTGCTCTTCCTGAACCGGTACATCTATTTCCCTAGACTGCGACGACTCACTGACGTGAAGAGTGACTTTTATGCCCTGGGGAGGATGCCGCATGTCATTGGCTCCATTGATGGGACACATGTGGCTTTGGTACCACCACAGGCCCAGGAGCAGGCCTACAGGAACCGCAAGCACTACCACTCGGTCAATGCACTGGTGGTGTGTCTTGCAGACATGACCATCACACACGTGTGTGCCCGTTTCCCTGGTTCAGCACACGATGCCTTTGTGATGAGGAGTAGTCGCATCCCCAGGATGATGGCACAGATGCAGAACCAGCGTGCCTGGCTTGTCGGTGTGTACTGACTTTGTGCCATTGTGTGTGATCTGATCTGTAGTATTCCGCCCACTTTTCCAAGTCAGCTGATGTGCACTTGTCTGTCCGTAGGTGACTCGGGATACCCCAACATGCCGTGGTTGCTGACACCCCTCAGGAACCCTGTGACACCTGCCCAGATGCGCTACAATGAGGCACATGGTCGGACCAGGAGAGTGATTGAGCGGACCTTTGGTCTCCTGAAGAGCCGCTTCCGCTGCCTGGACAAGACCGGAGGGTCCCTCCCATATGCCCCTGCGAAAGTGTGCAAGATTATCATCGTCTGCTGCATGCTACACAACCTGGCAGTGCGGAAGGAGTTGCCTCTCATCCAGGATGACGATGACCAACATCCGCCACCTGTGGAGGATCCTGGCCTGGACCAAGATGCCAGTGACGATGATGATGATGATGGTGATGGTGATGTCCGCACACAGCTCATCACCAACTTCTTTAGCTGAATGTGAGTATCCTGAGGTGTCATGTGAATGATGTGAGTTGGCATGATGTGTGGGTGGGGCTCTGGCGCTGTTGGAGTGTGTCCATGGGCTACTTGACTGGATGTGTGTTGCGATGTGTGGTTACAGGTGGGCTGTACTCCCCAACAGTGTTGACATGCTAACTTGGTTCTGGGTGGGTATCTTGTAACATGTATTGTGCATGAGTTTTGCTGTTCTGTCCTGTACTGCATTGCTTTTGACTGTGTGTCATTTCTGTCCTTCACAGGGTACTTTCAGATTTGTTTGGTCAACTGTGTCCACCGACGACGTGATTGCACATCCAGGCTGGTAGCTGTTGTGTCCCTACAGGTGATGTGCGCCACACCCATGGACTTCCTTCCGTCTACAGTTGTTGACTGCGTGCCCGCTACCAGGTGGGGTTACCTTGCATCTGTAGTGGTTACGGCATGTTGCTACTGTGTAATAAACCTGTGCTTCACTTAGTGATGTGCGTTGTCTGTGGTCACACATTTGACTGCCATTTGCTTACTGCACCTGTGGGCTACTTGACTACAACTGGGAATGGGTGTGGTGTCTGTGCATTGCACCGTCTTCCCTGGCAACATCAGTGTAGGCAATGAGTCAGATGGCCTAGGTGTGTATGTGTTGTGTAGCCCTGGTGGTGTGTCTCCCTCATATGTGTCACGTTGCCTTTACTCACATGCCTGTGTTGTCCTTGCTGTTGCAGTTCGCATACACAGTGTAATTTTGCAGTTCATCATCCCCATAACAGCACCCACGTTGGAATCACGACAGAGGCAAGTATGGTGTATTAGTGTGTTTATTGTGATACATTTGTGTAAATAGTGCATAGGATGTGTTGTGCTGTACATGAATCTTGCAATCCCAAGTTCCTAGGTGAATTGAAAGTCCGGGTAGACAGGATCCCCAGTATCGGGGCCACAGTTGTCTGACACATTGGTCCAACTTGTACTCCCCATGCAATGTGTGGGAGTAGTGTTGCCGTCAACAGGGTGAACAGTCTGTGCACAAAGGCGAAAATCCAGAACAGGTTCAGGCTTCCTGGGAGTTGCGCTTGGCCATCGGCCTCTCACTTTCCCCTCCTCGGACGACCCCTCTTCTTGGGGGGGGCCCTCAAGTGCAGGCTGCTGTGGTGCAGGGGACTCTCCGCCAGAGTCCTCCTCCCTCCCTGTGGCAGTTGCAGTTTGTTCGGTACCAGATGTTGTTGGCACACAGGGAGGTGTGGACTGGTTGCTGTTCATCTGGCGGAGGCATTGTAAAATGTCCCTGTGCACCGCCGTCATCTCATGCAGTACATCCCACTTGGACTCCACGCGGGACATGTGTGAGTCCACACGGGACATGTGTGACTCCACGTGGGACATGTGGGAGTCCAAGCGGGCATGATGGGCAGCCTGCTGCTGTTTGATGTCTCTGAGGAGCCCCACTACCTGGCTGAGCTCTCCGGTGCTGGACTGGTACGCATCAGCTATGCGTACCAGTTGTGGGTCGTCATCCACACCAGCAACGTCTGCAAGCAGCGACCTCTGTCTCCCACCCCTCCCACCACCCCTGCTGACAGGTGCAGTGTGTGCAGTTGCACGCACAGATAACCCTGGTCCACCTTGGGGGTTGGTGGTGGTGGTGGTGTCCATGGCCCCAGGTTGGTCCAGGGTCACTGCGCTGGTGTTGCTCCTTATTCTGTCCATGTCGGCAGGGATGGTATTCGTGGTGACAGTCGTTGTAGGGGTGGGTGCAGGGAGTGCAGCTGGTGGTCCTGCTGGTGCTGCAGCTGGTGGTCCTGCTGGTGCTGCATGTTGACTTGCACCGGATGTGCCAGGTTGTTCATCGTCCGAGGAGGACAGAGGCTGTACGACGCCAGTGAGCTCGGCATCCTCTTGAGCCTGGGACTGGGACTCCTCAGCGTCTGCTGCTGTGTCCCCATCATCACCTGTTTTTGGGAGACACAAACAATGTATGTCATGTTTCTGCAGGCATCAGTGGTTGACACACATGACAGTTGTGACTGTGCCTCTGGGTGCGGGCCTGTACATTGCATTGTCCTAAGTCGTCACAGTCAGGGGTTGATATTGGTGTGGCACATTGTCCTGCATTATTTGGGCATTTCTATGTATTTTCTGGGGTGTGAACATGGTCTGCATTGCTTGTGTTTGGTTGACAGCCAGACCTCCTTCCCACCCAGCCAGCCAGTCAGTTATCCCACCATGGAACGTGCTTGCGTTGCAGGGAGTGTAAGTTGTCTCTCAGGATGTCAGTCAGTGGTGTCCTGCTGTTTGTTGGTGCACAGTTGGCAGCAGGGCCTTGTGTTCCCCACAGCAGTAGCCAGTGTCAGCCATCTTGTGAGTCCTTCTCCACTCCCTGTGATGTGAGCATGGTTCAGGGTGGTGTTGATGGGACAGTTGTGGGGGTGAGCTATGTCTCTGACTACGACTCCCATCATGCCATTGCCTCCACCCCACTTGCCAGCATTCCCATACTTACTTGCTTTTGTGTGGAGTTCAGTGGGTGTGGGTGTGAGGGCAATGGCAAGATGGCTGACAGTGGTGTCCTGCTGTTGGTTGGTGTGCAGTACCCAGCATGCCCTTGTGCTCCCCACGACACAGCAACAGTGTCAGACATCTTTTATGGGCCTTTCCACTCTCTGTGGGATGTGCATGCGTGAGTGTGAGCTTGCTGGGCCATGTGGTGGGGGATGTAGGGCTGTGAGTACGACTCCCATCATGCTATTGCCTCCTCCCCCTTCCCAGCATGCCCATGCTTCCTTCCTTTGACTCTGCTTCCCTGTGGGTTGGGCTGGCTGTGCTGACAGGATGGCTGGGAGTGTTGTCCTGGCAGTTGTTTGGCTAAGAGTCCCAAGAGTGTCCATGTGCTTCACACAACATAACCCTGGGTGGTGGTGCTTTGTGGGATCTTGTGTTAGGATGGAGGGCATTGCATTCTACCAGGTGGGTACTGTGGAGTTTGTGTTGGGGGTGGTGTGAGGGGAGGTGCTGGTGGCTATAGTCAGTGCTGCAAGTCCCCCTTCCCACCCAGCCAGCCAGATATCCCACCATGGAACGTGCTTGCATTGCAGGGAGTGGAAGTTGTCTCTCAGGATGTCAGTCAGTGGTGTCCTGCTGTTTGTTGGTGCACAGTTGGCAGCAGGGCCTTGTGCTCCCCACAGCAGTAGCCTGTGTCAGCCATCTTGTGAGTCCTTCTCCACTCCCTGTGATGTGAGCATGGTTCAGGGTGGTGTTGATGGGCCAGTTGTGAGGCTGAGCAATGTCTGTGACTACGACTCCCATCATGCTATTGCCTCCACCCCCTTCCCAGCATGCCCATGCTTCCTTCCTTTTGACTCTGCTTCCCTGTGGGGTGGGCTGGCTGTGCTGACAGGATGGCTGGGAGTGTTGTCCTGGCAGTTGTTTGGCTAAGAGTCCCAAGAGTGTCCATGTGCTTCACACAACATAACCCTGGGTGGTGGTGCTTTGTGGGATCTTGTGTTAGGATGGAGGGCATTGCATTCTACCAGGTGGGTACTGTGGAGTTTGTGTTGGGGGGGTGTGAGGGGAGGTGCTGGTGACTATAGTCAGTGCTGCAAGTCCCCCTTCCCACCCAGCCAGCCAGATATCCCACCATGGAACGTGCTTGCATTGCAGGGAGTGGAAGTTGTCTCTCAGGATGTCAGTCAGTGGTGTCCTGCTGTTTGTTGGTGCACAGTTGGCAGCAGGGCCTTGTGCTCCCCACAGGAGTAGCCTGTGTCAGCCATCTTGTGAGTCCTTCTCCACTCCCTGTGATGTGAGCATGGTTCAGGGTGGTGTTGATGGGCCAGTTGTGAGGCTGAGCAATGTCTGTGACTACGACTCCCATCATGCTATTGCCTCCACCCCCTTCCCAGCATGCCCATGCTTCCTTCCTTTTGACTCTGCTTCCCTGTGGGGTGGGCTGGCTGTGCTGACAGGATGGCTGGGAGTGTTGTCCTGGCAGTTGTTTGGCTAAGAGTCCCAAGAGTGTCCATGTGCTTCACACAACATAACCCTGGGTGGTGGTGCTTTGTGGGATCTTGTGTTAGGATGGAGGGCATTGCATTCTACCAGGTGGGTACTGTGGAGTTTGTGTTGGGGGGGTGTGAGGGGAGGTGCTGGTGACTATAGTCAGTGCTGCAAGTCCCCCTTCCCACCCAGCCAGCCAGATATTACACCATGGAACGTGCTTGCATTGCAGGGAGTGTAAGTTGTCTCTCAGGATGTCAGTCAGTGGTGTCCTGCTGTTTGTTGGTGCACAGTTGGCAGCAGGGCCTTGTGCTCCCCACAGCAGTAGCCAGTGTCAGCCATCTTGTGAGTCCTTCTCCACTCCCTGTGATGTGAGCATGGTTCAGGGTGGTGTTGATGGGACAGTTGTGGGGGTGAGCTATGTCTGTGACTACGACTCCCATCATGCCATTGCCTCCACCCCACTTGCCAGCATTCCCATACTTACTTGCTTTTGTGTGGAGTTCAGTGGGTGTGGGTGTGAGGGCAATGGCAAGATGGCTGACAGTGGTGTCCTGCTGTTGGTTGGTGTGCAGTACCCAGCATGCCCTTGTGCTCCCCACGACACAGCAACAGTGTCAGACATCTTTTATGGGCCTCTCCACTCTCTGTGGGATGTGCATGCGTGAGTGTGAGCTTGCTGGGCCATGTGGTGGGGGATGTAGGGCTGTGAGTACGACTCCCATCATGCTATTGCCTCCTCCCCCCTTCCCAGCATGCCCATGCTTCCTTCCTTTTGACTCTGCTTCCCTGTGGGGTGGGCTGGCTGTGCTGACAGGATGGCTGGGAGTGTTGTCCTGGCAGTTGTTTGGCTAAGAGTCCCAAGAGTGTCCATGTGATTCACACAACATAACCCTGGGTGGTGGTGCTTTGTGGGATCTTGTGTTAGGATGGAGGGCATTGCATTCTACCAGGTGGGTACTGTGGAGTTTGTGTTGGGGGGTGTGAGGGGAGGTGCTGGTGACTATAGTCAGTGCTGCAAGTCCCCCTTCCCACCCAGCCAGCCAGATATCCCACCATGGAACGTGCTTGCATTGCAGGGAGTGGAAGTTGTCTCTCAGGATGTCAGTCAGTGGTGTCCTGCTGTTTGTTGGTGCACAGTTGGCAGCAGGGCCTTGTGCTCCCCACAGCAGTAGCCAGTGTCAGCCATCTTGTGAGTCCTTCTCCACTCTCTGTGATGTGCGCATGGTTCATGGTGGTGTTGATGGGACAGTTTTGGGGCGGGCAATATGTGTGACTGCGACTCCCATGATGCTATTGGCTACACTGACTTGGCCAGCATACACAGAATTCCTTCCTTTGAGTGGTCTTCACTGTGTGTTGGTGTTGTTGTGGTGGCTACATGTGTGGATGTGTTTGTTAGTTCTATTTGTGCCACTGCCTAGCTGTAGTTGTGGTTGTGTTTGTACATGTGTTGGCACAGTTGGATGTGACTTTTTTGATGGCATGTGTTGTGTTTCTCTGACTGACATACACATTTTGGGATGATTCTGTTCTGGTTGCTGTGTGATTGCTATGAGTGCATGGTTTGACTCTCCCCTTGACAGTGATGTGTGTGTGTTTTGTGGCAGTATATTGTGTACATTTGTTGTGTACTCACCAGGCTCTGGGATGTCCTCTAGTCCATATATGCTCACTGGCGGTAGGATGGCCCGCACCTTCTCCTCCCAGGGCCTGAGGTATATTGGCTTGGCAGGAGGGCCACTGCCGGTGTGTTGGCTGTTGATGTAGTCTTGCTTCAGCAGTTTCCGTACCCTCCTGCGCATGTCATACCACCTGTTCTGGATGTCGGTCTTTGTGCGCCGACATGGTGATTGGGCGTTCACCCTGTTGATGATCCTCTCCCACATCTTGGTTTTCTGCGACATGGGGGTCTGTTGGACCAATGTGCCAAACAGCTGTGGCTCTACCCTGAGGATCTCGTCTACCAGGACTTCCAATTCACAATCTAGGAACTTGTGATTCTTCTTGGGGGGCATGGTGATGGGTGGTGATGGTGAGTGATGTGTGTGTTGGTGTGCAGGTGAGGGTGTGTGAGTGTGTGTTTTGCTGGGTGTATGTGAGGTAGGTATTTGTTGGTGTGCTGCTGGTGTGTGGCTTGTGTGAGGGATGAGCTGTGGGTGTGTGGTTGCTTTCTCTTGGGTGCTGGCAGTGGAATGGCATTTGCAAAGGCTCATGGTAGTGATTTGTGTCCTTTATATAGGTGGAGTTGTGGGTGTGTCTTTGTTCTCTGTCCCCACCCCCAGTATTTATTGGCTTGGTAATTGCTTGTTTGGCCTTTTTTTGGGTGATTTTTCCTTTGTGTTGTTTGTGTATGTTGGAAACGTTCTTGTTACCGAGTCGGACCCTGCATTGGTCTCGTACGGTGTTTTCCGTTTCGTTCACGCTGTGTTTGTGCAGTTTTCTATGCTGCGTACGCGTCGGTCGCGGTGTTTTGTGTTGCTTCGGCTCGGTTTTGTATGCGTGTCGGTCGTACGGCCTGTCCTCCGTCCGACTCGCTCGTGGTTTTCGTGCCTTGCATCGTACTTTGCGGTTTGGAGTTGGCGTGTACGTTTCGGTCGGATTTGTTCCGGGTGCGTGTCGGTCGGTTGGATTCGCGTGTTTTTCCGGCCGGATTGCTATTTTCCGTGCGGCTCGGTCGGTCGACTTGGTTTCGTTACGTGTCGGTCGGATTTTTCGCGCCTTGCATCGTACTTGGCGTGTCGGGCGCCACGGGTACGTGTCGGTCGGTATTTTTTCCGGATCCGAGTCGGTCGGTGCTTTTTCCGGCCCGAATCGGAATCGACCCCTGAATAGAGTGGGACACAACGTGGAGCCCTGAGGCACCCCCTGAGGAAAAGACAACAAATCTTAGGAGAAGGGCCTTTGGACTACGTGAAAGGTGAGGTTTTGGAAGAAGGAGGCCAACCCCCTCAGACCTGTACCCCTGACACCGCAATTCCATAGCTGCTCTAACAGAAGGCCGTGGGACATGGTGTCAAATGCAGCACTGAAGTCCAGCATTATGAATGCTGCTGTCTGACCCCGATCTGCACATAGTCTGAGAGATACAGAAGCTAACAATAGAGCTGACACTGTGGAATGTTGGACCCAAAATCCTGACTGAGTCATGTGTAACGGATTATTAATATCTATAGATTTTGTAAGTTGACTGTTAATATGCTTTTCAACCAATTTTGCAAAAAGGAAGCAGCAAAATTTTGGTCTGAAATTTTCAGGCAATGCCAGATCTACAGATGGTTTTATAAGAAGGAGTACTGCAATTGCGTGCTTCTATCTCATAGGTAGTTGACCCGTAATGAGTGAGGTAATAATCAGGCTATGCACGTGAGGTAGCATAGATTCCATTCCCTGAGCCAGAATCTTGGGTGAAGCCGGGTCCATTAGGTGACCCAGATTTGACCTTAGTGAAGAGCATCTGAAGCTCATCTAGAGAAGGAGTGATTGAAACTTGAGAGACTATCCCCAGAGGCTGGAGCATCAAACTAGGCCTTCAGGCACCAAAAGTCCCTAGAAGCCTAAAGGAAAGAGTCATAGATTTTTGAGACTTTGTCAAAGAAGAAGTGAGCAATCAAATTGCAGCTCTAAGGTGACAGAGTGTTTTGGACAGAAACCCGTTCCAGCGATGGTAGTGACTGTAGGAGAGTAGGATCTCCTTCTTATAGTTACCCCCACTTTTTGCTGATGTTTCACTGTTTTCGACTTAGTTTGGCTGGGATCCTGCTATTCAGGACCCCAGCCTATCTGCTTTCTCCTCTAAATTGATTGCATGTACTTTAGGTACACTCCAGATTGGATTATGGGGTACCCTTATGAGTCCCTAGTATATGGTATACTATGTACCCACGGCATAGGTACCCCAGAGGCCTCCCAGGGACTGCAGCATGTATTATGCCACCCCTGAGAGGCCATCCAAAATGACACAACAGGTCTGCTACTTCAACCTGTGTAAGGTGGTGCATGCACCCCTTACTTAGATATAGGTTCACTATATTTATCCTGATCACTGCACATATAAACCTATCAGTCACCCCTATGGCAGGCCTTTTCAATCCTGAAGGCAGGGTGCTGAGTTTTATGTGAGAGGGTGCCCATGCATGAGCAGAGCCCCTCTGCAGCCTTCGGAACCACTATTCCGGGGTTGTCTGTGATGCAGCCAACGATATACTCCTAAGTGCATTATAACCTCGCGGTAAATGCTAACTTTAGAATGGCTGCAAGGAATTATGTCGTGTTTGGTGTCAAACACCTTGGAATCATACCTCCACACTGTATGATTCCTCCCTCCTAGAGGGAGAAATATGACAGCACCGGTACACCCGTTACCAGCTTCACAGAGCCCTGGCATCACAAAATGGATGCTGCCAGCCACAGACATGAGTCTGCCCTCCTGCTGCTGGACGAAACTCCGGCAAGGAAGGTTTGACAATAGGTTTCCTGTCACAGGGAGGTGTGACCACCTCCCAGACAGGCTTTAGTGTATTGGGGCTGGGTGGGTGCACTCCAAGAGTGCTTTGAAGTCTGCACTGGGGTCACATTTGCTGTCCCTGTGCATAGTCCAGCTCAAAGTGGTTGCAGGGGCACTCAGCCCCTGCTCTGGTGCAAAACTGGACAAAGGACATGGGTGTAGCCACCCCTCTGTCCTGACCCTCCCATAGGTGGGTCCCCAGAGTTTGTCCCACCCCTTCCTTGGGTATAAAGTAGGAACCCCTGGCTACAGGACTTTAGATTTTACCTGGGCTAAACTCTGCAACAGAAACCAAGTACTTCGACGATCTACACTATGCTGAATGACTGAAGAATCTCCCTTGGAGTAAAGGAGTTACTCCCCTGCAAGGCAGGCACCTTTAATGCATCTGACCAGTTTGCATCTCCGAAGCTCCTGAAGACTCCGAAGAATATTGCAACACAGGAGGTGGGTTCCCGAGGTCTCTGAGGTCGATCTGTGCCCACAGCAAGTCTGAGGCCCGTATCCCTCGTGGTGACCGTGCAACCCGAACCCCTGGACACTGCATCTATTTGCAGAAGCATCAGCTTTCTGGCAACCCCTGAGGCTGAGCTTTGGGTTACTTATAGCGCTGACCCTGAGCAATAATTACACTGAAGATTGCTGGCCTACACTCAACGAGTGTTCCTTGGGCAGCCATTTTGTGATTCCTCTAGAGGTCCCTTTGTGATCCCTGGTCCGTTGACCTGTGGGTCCCTAAGAAGGCAACTATTCCTTTCAACGAGCTTCCCTGGTTGCTCCAGACGTGCCCTGACTCTCCATTGCTTGGGGAGTCCCCAGGATCTTGCTGGTTCTCACAGACGCATCATTACTCTGACCATGTGGGTTGCAGTTGCCAAGGCTTGTTGGTCTCCAATCCGGAAACTGACCCCTCAGCAATCGACAGCTCGCCTGCGGAATCTGGTTGTCGTTGACATCTCCTGGTCCCCGTGGCTGCAGAGTCAAGCTTCACCTTTTCGCACCTGAAGCACCCGACATCGGTGGGCATTTGATTGCTCCGCTCCTGGTCACGTGAAGTGACCCAGACTTTGTCCCCTCTGCTTTCAGGTTCTTCACATCTTCGATCCAGGCTTGGATCACACCGGACACTTTTCTTCTCCACGGAAGCAGCTCTTCTTCGCAACACGTCATAGAAAACGACGAGGGTTTCCGACGCCACTTGACCCCTATGCACCGGCTTCCCTGGGCTAGGTAACACGGGTACCTCGGTACTCACAAGGGTGCTGGCCTTTGAACCTTCTAAGTTTAGCTGGGTTTGCTTGAAGTCCTCTCCGAAGTGTCCTTAAACTCTATAATTCCAACCGCGACTTTCCCATGGAGTTGTACGGAGCTCGCGTCTGTGTTCCCCCACTGCACCCGTCCTCCGTGGGTCCCCTGTGTCACTACCTTGGGTGGTTCCTTGGGGTCCCAGCGATTCTACGTGCTCTAGGCACTGTGTCTAGTCAAGTCGTGGTTCTTATACCACTTTCTTAGTATATGGTTTGGTCTCCCCCTGGAGCCCACTGTGTATTGTGCTATTTACTGTCGTTCTAGTACAGTGTAATTGTGTGCCTTGTTCTCTAATCTCATAAAGAGGTTGGTAGAGAGTGTTTAGTAATAAATACATATATTTTATATATACCTGGTGTGGTTCTCCTTTCATTTGGTCATTCAAGAGGTTATATACTGGTAAAACGAGCTGCTTTACATTCCTTCAAGACTTAGCCTGAAGGCTGCTCTCCACAGCTACCACTAGGATAGCTTTCTATAAAGGTTGTCTTTAACCTAATCATCAATAAGGGTCGTTTGGACTGGTGCAAGGTGCCCACTTTAATTAGTGGACAGCATATACCAGGCCAACTTCTCACAGTGACTTGACAATTGAGAAGAGTTCTCTTGAAGAATTGGCTAATTACTCAATGTTCTGTGCATGAAATTGTCTGCATGTGCTGCGTATTTGCTTCTGATAATTTTTGAAGTGCTGCATTATAATTGGCTTTACTAGCGTCACTAAACTCTTTCCCCCACAAAAATTCCAAACGTTTACAGGACTTCTAAAGCAATTAGAGTTCCTCGTTGAACCATTGCGCAGATGGCTTTACACAGGTCACCTGAAACTGTGACTGTGTCACAATTCTGTCAAGAGCTACAGTTATCCAGTTTTCTAAGTGCTGGTTAACAGCACCAATATCCTCACTTACAGCAGTTTCATTAAGTAAAAGTCCATCGGTGAAGGCTTTAGGAGAGACCTTTGTCTATTTACGAGTTTTAGTTGACACCCATGGCTTTTTGACACTGCCCCAGATATAGAAGGATTTGTAAATCTGAGGCAGCACCAAAAACGTAAGCCTTTGCGGGGAGGCGTTAAAGTGGTGCTCTTTCTATGTGTGCTGCAGAAGGAGCAAAATGCCATTAATTGTTGTTTTGTGCAGGAAGGTGTCCTTTGTACACATACACAATCTGCCCTGCATTGCAAGCACACTTGCACCATTGTGCAAGAGTGCCTACATTGGCGCATGGCTGCTGTTTGTGCAAAAGTTGCAGGGGAGAGTACAGGGGTGCGCTGTATTCGTGTAAATACGGCGCATCCCTGTATTTTTTAAATGATGCAGCTCAGCACAGCAAAATTGCTTGTGGCGCCGCGCTGTGCTATTTCATTGTAAATATGCTGCATGGTATAGTTTTTGACGAGGCCATAACTTTTGGGAACCAAGGGGGTGATTATGATGGCGGGCGAATCGCCACCGCCGGTGGTGATCCGCCCGCCATCACAACCTGATTTACCCCCCGCCATATTATTATGGCGGGGGTAGCGCGGCGGACGCAAAGTGTGTCCGCCGCTTTTCTGCCGGTCGGCAATCGTTCCGATTGCCGGCCAGGCAGAATTGGGCCTCAATATGGTGGCGGTGCCTAGCAGGCACCGCCATCCATATTAGGATGGGTGTGAATCAAGGCTGGCGGGGATTCACTTTGGGGGCCCGTTGCATGCCCCCGAGGGGGTGGGGGGCTACACTTGGGGGGTACCTATGGTACCCCCCCCACATTGCCATGCACAAGGTGGCAGGCACCGCCCGGTGCCTGCCACGTTGTGCATGGCAATGCACAACATGCCTTTTCACCATTGCGGCAGGTGCTGCTTACAGCAGCACCCGCCGCAATGTTGGGAATGCGGAATGCAACCGCCAGGGTGGCGGTCGCATCCTAATTAGCGGTGTGGGACCGCCGCACGTCTGGCGGCCGGTCCCAGCACTGCGAGGATGGTCCTAATGGGCCCCCAAGTTAGTAAAGCCATTTTAATTCACTTTTATGTTCTAGAAATCTACAGGAAAATGTTGTCTTTTATTCTCCTTGCCTCAAGAAAAATTATAGTATTGGCCTTGATCTCCTCTCATCTTGATTACTGTAATGGTCTTTAGTTGAAAATTAAGCGGTTTTCCATACAAAGATAACAGGTAGTGTAGAAAGCTGCAGCACACCTCTTAGTAAACTTACCTAAACATCAATTGGTCTCTGAAGAGCTAAACAAGCTGCACTTGCTTCCAGTTAGGAAGAGGGCCATGTTTAAAACGCTTTACATGGATGTGAATGGTACACAAAGCTCTTTAAAATATGGATACTGACGTTTTAAGTTATAGTCTTTTGGTGGTCTTTTATTCTGTTCTTTGTCCAGGTAAGTGGTTAAGGTCAAGATTCCTCAGGGTAAAAGCACACAATATAAGTTATTTTCATTTATTCATCCATTCAAGCATACATTTATCATTCATTCATTCATAAGGCTGAGCCCCTGTTCAAGCTACAAGGACATAAGCTACAAGAGCTATTTTCAGCAACTGTCCAACTGACCAGTTTCAACTGGACTTGCTCTTTATCCTGTGCTGCTGGCCTCTGCCAGAGTGAGTCTTCACTCCCAAGTGCTGGCAATAGGGACCTGGAACCTTGGCAGGTTTCAAAGCATACTCCTCCTAACTTTTTCTGAAACCTGGGACTTAAAATCTTTTTGGCTCCAAAGAGTTCCAGAGGGCTGGGACTTGCCGCTGTACCAAAGATTTAGGTTGCTCCCCCTAAGAACTTTTCAACAGCAGCAACGCTGATTCAGTGAGACTTCCTGGAGAAGGTATTCAGCCTTTTGGAGGCCTCTTTGGCTACAGCCTGCAGCCTTACCCCAATGAAAGAATCAGAGTTCCAAAAACTGACTCAGTCTGAAGGTAGAAATTTTCACAGGGTAAAGGCTCCAGAAGTATCTGGCTGGTGACGGACCTTCCTTTGGAGTGAAATTCAAATTTCTTCCACTTAGAGCTTTCCCGCAAAAAGTCAACGGCTTTAGCTGGGCCTCGTCCAATGGCTATCCAATGTCATGGAGCACTCTTAGGCCACAGCCTGTTGACTTGCCTTGCTGAAGATTGGGGTTCCCACTGAATGCCATATTCTTACCAGTACTGTATATTAGAAACCAAAAACACAGTATACTTGATAACCTGAAAACCACACCCAGCGGTCTCTCTCTATTGCCAGCACTGTGTGTGGTGTTGCAGCAAGAGCCTCAGTGATCTTCACCCTTATACCATCACTGCTATCAAGGCATCCTGGGAAAACTCTAATTCCCCAGGGATTCCTACCTCCACTGATGATGATGTTTGCACTTGCAAGTGTCATCAAAGAGATTATG
This sequence comes from Calotriton arnoldi, assembly GCA_963921515.1. Classification (NCBI taxonomy): domain Eukaryota; kingdom Metazoa; phylum Chordata; class Amphibia; order Caudata; family Salamandridae; genus Calotriton; species Calotriton arnoldi. The sequence goes on along the minus strand of CAWUFW010002325.1, from coordinate 1,215,909 downwards.
CTCTTGTTTGGGCAGAAAAAATTTGAGATTGTGTTAGCAGCTGCTGAGACAGAGACTGCTCCTGGTTGAACTGCGGCAACTTGTATAAATGCAGAAGTAACTAGGAGAAGGCATGAGCCAGAAGCTGATGAAACTGCAACCAGGATGCTGCAGAGGAGACACCAACTGAGGTACACTTCACTGCAACCAAAAATTCAGCTGGGACCGCCACATAATTGCAATTTTCTGTAACACGCAGTCCTTGAATTACTGTGCCTTTTTGTGCATACAAATTCCTCATTGTGGGGACAATACACCTGCCATTTACCTCTTTTCTGAGCAGAATGGGAAGGCAAGGAAGACTTTCATAGTCCCCTGCACCATAGGAACGAATCAGTCAGAAGCCAAGCTGTGCTTGTTCTCGCAGACCCATCATGATCTGCATGTGATTTTCCTGGCTGGATTTTCCAACTGGCAAAATTCCACCAAGTGTTCTCGTATTCAGGTAATCTGAGTACAGCAACATCAGGCCACGTGGGAATACTGTTTTGTCCAGCTCACAATGGGACCCTTAGTGTGGTGAACGGGAATGATAGCTTGGGGCATTAATTTTTATTGGATTAATGGATACATAGGGTGAGATAGGAAGAAATCTTGTGTCTCAGAGATAGAAGGTAGGATGAGAGTTCGGTCAGTAGCTTGAAGTGGTATGATGCGGTGGTGGTGTAATATAAATGACTGGGAGAAATCCAATTTATTGAGCGTTGAGTGGCAAATGTATGAAATATTTGCCTCAATGAGAGTCTAGACAGCAGAAGTACTATTCATTAGGGTTTGTGGAGGTGCCGAGTCCTCAAATAACCTGGCAGTGTGGACTGGCAGGCACTAATTGAGCCTCGAGATCTGCTTGAGAGTGAACAAAGGTGAGGCTGGCACTGCCTTAAAGGTCTCTTTTGCATTGTGCAAGTATGTAAATAAAAGAGACCGTGGAAGACAAAGAATAGATGTTTAGACCTTGAGGGAGGCTGTCATGGTTGCTGATGGGTCCAAGTAAGGATGTCCATGAAGTAGAGTTGCCTTCTCAAGCAGTAACAGTGTCCCTCTCTCTTACTTGCTTGAATGGGATTTCCCCCGGAGCTCATGGAAAACAGAATTCCATTGATATTTGTTATTTGGAAACACTAGGCGACAATCTTGTGCATCTCCTTCATCTGTTGAAATGAGGCTTCAAAGGGAAAAACCACACCAGGGTGGGGAGAAAAAATATTTTAGCACAGCGTTAGGGTAGTGGTGGATGGGTACTAGTTCCTTATAGCATAAGGAATGACACTTCTGCTCTCTATGGTGAGGTGACACCACGGCACTCTTGTTGAGCAACCAGGCTGGAATTTTAAAAGGGCATAGTGTAATATTTTTTTAAGCCAAATCACTTAGCCTTATACAATGACACATATAGATTTGTTCCAAGTCTAAAATTCCCTGTCCTTATTTGAAAGTTTTTTCAGTAAAATAACTGTGCAGCGAACCTTGGAAAGTAGAAGAACATGCAATTATTAACCTGATGCCTAGCACATAAAAAAGATGTAGATCCCTATGGTGCATTCAAGCCTTAACAGTACATGATTATATATTGATGATGTCTTCCTTCTATGGTAAGTGTAGGACTGCTACAGATTTTTTGATTTTTAAAAGCAGTTTTTTAAATGTTGTGTCTTTATTCAGAATAACATGAGTGTGCAGCTTAAATAGCACCTTAGGGTAACTCAGAAGGCATAGTACAGTTTCTTCAATCACTAGACACTCATCCCTCCCACCCTTACCCATCCCCAGACTAGAATAGAAAAGAAAAAGAATAAGAACCACCCATGCCCCATTTGTAATCATACAACCAACAGCATTACTGATCAGCCATATGTCCTCCATAAAGGATCTGCACCAAAAAAGAGTAGGTGTTTCTCTGAAGAAGAAGTGAGGTTGGGATGTATATGAAGTGAGGGGATCTTCCTTATTGGAAGATATTGCCCTCACACACCAATGTGGGTGTCATGCTTCCTCATCGGCTTAGCTCCTTTGGGGCTGGAGCTGCAATGCCCCAAGGGACCCAGCGAGAGGGCCCTTGGATGGAGATCTTTTCTTTTTAGCCGTGATGATGCATTCATGTGTGTGGGTATTTGATAGTGCATGTGGTGAAAAAGTGTGTTAAAATGACCTACGCTGTAAATTGTCCTTGCGAACGTCCCCAGGTTAAGGGAACAAGATAATGAACAGTGGGAAACTCTAAGGAATAAATCGCTGCACTGGCTAAGCACAAAGGTTGGGCAAACAGAACAACTCTTTATGGACTACAAGATGGCACGAAGGGTTAGATGGGTGGGGAAAGGTCGGAAAATCCTACCGGGTGATTGTGTGGTGATAACATTTAGATCCCCACAGTTAGTTGAGAATATCCTGTGGAAGGCAGGGAATGACAACATAAACAAGGAGGGCATTAATTTATTACCCCTCGGCTTTTTCTATCAGCCGCCCCCGGGTACGGAGAATGTTAGTATAAACAGGAATTCTGATGTAGGTGGCCACTATAGCTATAATGTGCCGGTAGGAAATAGATTTGATCAGCGTTCCTCGTTAGATGAGAATGATTGACTGGATCAGTCCATAGAGGAAATGAATGAGAGGAGGAGTGGAATCTTAGAGGAACAAATTTCAACCATATGTGATATAGCCATGAGGAGACAAGAGATAGATGCAGGAACAAATAAGACCAAGCCCTTAGATGTTTCACTGTCACCCTCGGCTTCAATGGGCGAACCATGCGAGTATACAGGGAATAATCTCTCAATTTTGTTCTGGAATATAGCGGGTTTGCAGGCAAAACTAACAAATCGGCTTTGGTATGAATTTGTGAAAAAATTTAATATATTTTGTCTACAAGAGACGTGGTCCGTCAACGAGATCCACATTGAGGGGTATAAGACATACCATACACCTGCTTTACCATTGAAACATGGAAGGTCTAAGGGGGGTTTAAGTATATATATATCAAATTTGGTAAATGTACACAAAATATCATTCCTTAAATCAGAACCCAATTACCAAATAGTCATTTTATCGACGTAGCAAGGTAAATGTGCTGCCCTGATTAATTTCTATAATAATGCGTTGAAAGATCAAGTGCTGGATACATTGAAGCAACTTATGTCTACCTTACAGGATTTACAGAATGGCAATGTGAGAGAAATATTTTTCGTATGGGGGGGGATTTTAACACGGCATTGTGTTCTTCTAATTGGGATATAACCTGTGGTTTAACAGATGAAGATAATTGTACATTGTCGCACTTTCCGCACTCGGCATACAGAGATTCCTTAAATGAGATGTTATCTGTTCTGGGTCTGGGCTTTGCAAATGACATGTGTTCACCATCTATTCCCTTCTCACAGACTTTTAATTGAAGAGGTCTGAGCACAATTATAGATTTTATAATTAAATCGGATTGGATAGGATCCCGATTAATAGATTTTAAAACACATAAAAATGCCACAAGTGACCATTTTCCCCTGAGTGTTTCCATATCCCTCCCACCTGTTACCCGCAGGTCCAATATAAAAAGGGTTTATGCAGTTCAAGAAGTAGAGGTTGATAAAATAAATGGTAATTCTCTAAAGTGGGAAAAGGTGGAGCTGTTAAAAATAACTAAGAAGGTGGTTGAGACTAGCTATCATTCAATCCTGAAATGTTTAAATGAAGGAACAGCTCATGATCGCATAATAGAGTCGTATGCACACATTGCTGAAACTAATAGAAATGCGCTAAAGGTAGAGGTTAAAAAAAAAGGGCAGAGCAAAAATAAAGGGTGGTTTGATCATGATTGTACAAACGCTTATTCGAAATTAAAACAGTCACTACACAAAACTAATAGAGATAGAACTGAAATCAAGTAGTGTAGGAAGGCCTATAATCAGGCTTTGAAATCACGTAAAATAGAATCAAAATGCAAGGCATGGACTGATTTACGGAACGCAAGTACCAGTAAAGACAGTGCTGCCTTTTGGCGTGAGGTAAAATCACCTTTTTTGGCAACAGAAAGTATCCCTACAGTAGAGATTGCAATTGACGAAGGATCATGGGTGGAATACTTTGCCAATATACAATAGGAAATACAGTAATCAAACAATAAAGCACAAAATAATTGATTGGGCTCTTGTTTTCTTCTCTTTAATTTCAACAGATCCTCCAATCCCTTATGCCAACGTGTTTCGTCGTAATAGGGAGTGACCCTACGACTTCCTCAGGGCTTGTGGTTTCTTTCAATATGACTCTCTAATAAAGACAATCCACTGAGTTTTGATCTTCATACCCTCGTAAAATCAAAATCCACATTTCTGAGGCAACGGTCTTTCAATGCATCTGTTTCGATCTCAAAAAGCCATATTTCTGGTCAATAATTCTTACCTCTAATAAAGGTAATCCACTGAGTTTTGATCTTCATCCCCTCGTAAAATCAAAATCCACATTTCTTTATGAAAAGTATTCAAAATCCTAGAAGGTAACATGATGTGTTACAATTCTACTATAATCTAAAATCAAAAATCAAAATCAAATTCCTTGCACTAGTATCAATCAACTTCCTTACCTCAAAATAATGTAGTTCTCCAAATTATACAAATGTCCAAAGTAATTCGCCGAATAATTCGTAAGTCCACAAAAGCCTTTTATGTTTCCAACAGCAATAATAGTGTAATGTGTCGCTCCTACAAAGATTATAAAACGATATATAACACCACAAGCCAGCCATATTACATCCAAATAAAAGTACATCAATACTAAATTCTACTATTTTCATGTCTCTGCCACACGCAGCATCCAACTATAAGCTTCACACGCCAAATTATTAAAACCGATAAGGAGAAATAAACCTTACTAAATCATACCGTGGCTTACCTTTGCCGATGTATCCCACTGTACACGGCGTTCATTACCGTCGTGAATCGTATTTCAACCGTTAGGTCCCTCAAGTATCGGGCACCTAAAGCAAACAGTATAAAAGATATGCAGGCTTTAACATAATCCAACCTGCGTGCTAAGTGAATTTCAAATTATCAAATATTCTCAATCGGTACATACCTTCTCCTGCCGCAACTGCACCCGATTACAGGCGAAGTCACTGAGGCTTCCGGGTTCACCGTAAAAGTAGCATGAAGCTAACAGTAAAAAAGGACTAACCTGCGTTATGCCCGCAACCCGCGCCATCTTGGTGTGGTGAATATTAGTATAAATCCCTATAAGTTTTCAATTTAAGCATTCCAAGTCTGAAGAGTAATGCCAGGCAATAAATAAGAATTTGCATGCAGCATTCAACTGTGAACTATATATAACAGATTGTATGCAATAATGCTCGTGGTGTATGCTTCTCTGTTTCTGTATATGATCGCAACAATCCATCACTAATAGTTATCCAATTAGTCCAATATTAAGTATATGATATAGCACCACGGTTACAGTGCTATAATTATAATTTAGTCCCAGACCGTGCAACGATAATATCCATCATTCACCACTCTAATGATATCCTTATAGAGATACATTAGAAACTATGTAGATTCAAAATGAGTTTTATATTGTGTAATACTCATATGCTTTACATGAGATTCGCACCTAGAGGGTAAATACAGCATTAGTATGCTCACTCACGTAAATCTGTAGTCCCAAAATCTAATCAATGCATATTTGTGATGGTGTCTTCTGTTGAGTTATTTACTCAGTCACCTAGAAAATATTGCAGTTCTTGATCAAAATTGAGGCCATCCTCTACGGCTCTCAGACGCATGATCCACCTTGCCTCAGTCCTACGCAATTTAAGCTCTCTATTTTCACCTCGTGGATCTAGTTTAACATGTTCAATGCCAAAGAACTTGAAAGTTTTGTTTTGCCCTTGGGCTGTGCAGTTGTGTACGTGCTCTGCAATGGGGTATCTTATATCATTCTGCTTTATTGCCCGTAAGTGTTCACTGACACGATCTTTCAGTGCTCTCACAGTACTCCCCACATAGATTTTGGTACATTTACATTCAATAATGTATACTACATACTTAGTGCTATAGTTTATATTAGTAAGTATAGTATATGCTTTGCCATTATTGACCTGAAACTCTCTAGTCTTATCTTTAGCACATCTGCACATTCCACAATGTCCGCATTTGAAAAAACCCTTTGAGTGTTGAGTCAACCATGTCTCTGGTTGTTTATTCAATGGATAACTGGGACTCAACAAGGTACCAAGAGTTCTACCTCTCCGAAATGTGATTTGAGGTCGCTCTGTTAGATAACCCGCTAAGGCTCTATCCATTTATAAGATGTGCCAATGTTTGCACATGCTTTTTCTTAACGTACTACTGATTGGTGTAAAATCAGTTATTATCCTAATAGGTGATGCTGCCTGTGCAGCGCCCTTCATTGGTTTTAAGGTGGACATGCGTTTGGTTTTTAATGCACTATTCTTGGCAATGTGTATGTCGTGTTTGCAATAGCCTCTCTGAATAAACCTTATTTCCATATCGGAGATACATTTTTCAAACTGTGAGTCCTCGCTACAATTGCGCCTGGCTCTAATCATCTCTCCAAAAGGAATTGCTTTTACCTGATGCCGGGGATGAGCACTTTTCACATGCAAAATGGCATTACAGGAAGTAGCTTTAAGATACATGTCACTCTGAATGCAATTGTTTTTAACATATAACTTCACATCCAGTAATATCACATTCGTGGTACTGTAGTGTGTGGTGAACCTAATATTCATATCATTATCATTCAAATAGTCAAAGAAATCCTGTAATAATAATTCAGTTCCTGTCCATATCATAAGGCAGTCGTCGATGAACCTTCCCCAATACAGGATGTGTTCATTCCAACAACTGCCTGCTGAGCCCCAGATAATCACCTCCTCCAGCCAACCCATGAAAAGATTGGCGTAGGCTGGTGAAAACCTGGAGCCCATGGCTACACCTTGGGTTTGTTTAAACCATTCATCTTTAAATAAAAAGAAATTATTAGACAGTATTAGCTCAGTCATGGCCAATAACATTTGCGTGTGTTCCCAGTGGCTAGCTGGTCTCTTTGATGACTCATTCAGAGTGACATGTATCGTAAACCTACTTCCTGTAATGCCATTTTGCATGCGAAAAGTGCTCATCCCCGGCATCAGGTAAAAGCAATTCCTTTTGGAGAGATGATTAGAGCCAGGCGCAATTGTAGCGAGGACTCACAGTTTGAAAAATGTATCTCCGATATGGAAATAAGGTTTATTCAGAGAGGCTACTGCAAACACGACGTACACATTGCCAAGAATAGGGCATTAAAAACCAAACGCATGTCCACCTTAAAACCAATGAAGGGCGCTGCACAGGCAGCATCACCTATTAGGATAATAACTGATTTTACACCAATCAGTAGTACGTTAAGAAAAAGCATGTGCAAACATTGGCACATCTTAAAAATGGATAGAGCCTTAGCGGAGTTATCAAACGGAGCGACCTCAAATCACATTTCGGGAGGTAGAACTCTTGGTACCTTGTTGAGTCCCAGTTATCCATTGAATAAACAACCAGAGACATGGTTGACTCAACACTCAAAAGGTTTTTTCAAATGCGGACATTGTGGAATGTGCAGATATGCTAAAGATAAGACTAGAGAGTTTCAGGTCAATAATGCCAAAGCATATACTATACTTTCTAATATAAACTGTAGCACTAAGTATGTAGTATACATTATTGAATGCAAATGTACCAAAATCTATGTGGGGAGTACTGTGAGAGCACTGAAAGATCGTGTCAGTGAACACTTACAGGTAATAAAGCAGAATGATATAAGATACCCCATTGCAGAGCACGTACACAACTGCACAGCCCAAGGGCAAAACAAAACTTTCAAGTTCTTTGGCATTGAACATGTTAAACTAGATCCACAAGGTGGTAACAGAGAGCTTAAATTGCGTAGGCCTGAGGCAAGGTGGATCATGCGTCTGAGGGCCGTAGAGGACGGCCTCAATTTTGATCATGAACTGCAATATTTTCTAGGTGACTGAGTATATAACTCAACAGAAGACGCCATCACAATATGCATTGATTAGATTTTGGGACTACAGATTTACGTGAGTGAGCATACTAATGCTGTATTTACCATCTAGGTGCGAATCTCATGTAAAGCATATGAGTATTACACGATATAAAACTCATTTTGAATCTACATAGTTTCTAATGTATCTCTATAACGATATCATTAGAGTGGTGAATGATGGATATTATCGTGGCACGGTCTGGGACCTAATTATAATTATAGCACTGTAACCGTGGTGCTATATCATATACTTAATATTGGACTAATTGGATAACTATTAGTGATGGATTGTTGCGATCATATACAGAAACAGAGAAGCATACACCACGAGCATTATTGCATACAATCTTTTATATATAGTTCACAGTTGAATGCCGCAGGCAAATTCTTATTTATTGCCTGGTATTACTCTTCAGACTTGGAACGCTTAAATTGACAACTTATAGGGATTTATACTAATATTCACCACACCAAGATGGCGCGGGCTGCGGGCATAACGCAGGTTAGTCCTTTTTTACTGTTAGCTTCATGCTACTTTTACAGTGAACCCGGAAGCCTCGGTGACTTCGCCTGTAATCGGGTGCAGTTGCGGCAGGAGAAGGTATGTACCGATTGAGAATATTTGATAATTTGAAATTCACGTAGCACGCAGGTTGGATTATGTTAAAGCCTGCATATCTTTTATACTGTTTGCTTTAGGTGCCCGATACTTGAGGGACCCAACGGTTGAAATACGATTCACGACGGTAATGAATGCCGTGTACAGTGGGATACATCGGCAAAGCTAAGCCACGGTATGATTTAGTAAGGTTTATTTCTCCTTATCGGTTTTAATAATTTGGCGTGTGAAGCTTATAGTTGGATGCTGCGTGTGGCAGAGACATGAAAATAGTAGAATTTAGTATTGATGTACTTTTATTTGGATGTAATATGGCCGGCTTGTGGTGTTATATATCGTTTTATAATCTTTGTAGGAGCGACACATTACACTATTATTGCTGTTGGAAACATAAAAGGATTTTTTGGACTTACGAATTATTCGGCGAATTACTTTGGACATTTGTATAATTTGGAGAACTACATTATTTTGAGGTAAGGAAGTTGATTGATACTAGTGCAAGAAATTTGATTTTGATTTTTGATTTTAGATTATAGTAGAATTGTAACACATCATGTTACCTTCTAGGATTTTGAATACTTTTCATAAAGAAATGTGGATTATGATTTTACGAGGGGATGAAGATCAAAACTCAGTGGATTACCTTTATTAGAGGTAAGAATTATTGTCCAGAAATATGGCTTTTTGAGATCGAAACAGATGCATTGAAAGACCGTTGCCTCAGAAATGTGGATTTTGATTTTACGAGGGGATGAAGATCAAAACTCACTGGATTACCTTTATTAGAGAGTCATATTGAAAGAAACCACAAGCCCTGAGGAAGTCGTAGGGTCACTCCCTAATTACGACGAAACGCGTTGGCATAAGGGATTGGAGGATCTGTTGAAATTAAAGAGAAGAAAACAAGAGCCCAATAAATTATTTTGTGCTTTATTGTTTGATTACTGTATTTACTATTGTATAAGGCACGAGTGCTCCAAAAAATTGTGAATAGTTTGATCAATCTTTGATTAAGTTTTGGGGAGGTAGGGTGTTTTCCCTCCCTTTTTGGATGCACCGTACATTGTTGAGTCTCACTAAACATAAGTGTGAACACTATATGAGCGCCTATATACCCTCTACACCCAATTTAGCGTACTTTGCCAATATGTTCAGACAAACTGGAGAGGCGGAGAATGTGGATGCAACTATATTAGGGAAACAACTGCTTCCACTCAACTTTCCGATAGCTCTAGACTTTACGCTACAAGAGGTATTCTGTGCTTTAGAAGCTAGCAAGGGGGGAAAGGCACCGGGGCCTGATGGGGTGCCTATCAATATTTTTAAGTATAATGTGGATTTATGGGCCCCCCTGTTAATGAGAATTCTAGCAGCCTGTTGTGCAACCGGATTCATAGATTCCTGGTCGGAATCTATCATGGTACCAATCTTTAAAAAAGGCGACAGACAGAATCCTGCCTGTTATCGTCCAATATCGTTGTTAGATTCGTTAGGTAAGGTGGCAGGTCGCATAGTGCTCAACCGCCTTCAACAATGGGAGGAAGACAATAATGTTATATTGGATCTTCAATTTGGTTTTAGGGAGGGCCTGGGCACAATAGTACAAGGTCTCAATCTTACATTTATGATGGGGAAATACACGCAGGCGAAGAAAGGAAGATTGTACTTGGCCTTCGTCGACCTTTCGATGGCATTCGATTGTGTTCTCCATGGGAAACTATGGAGCGTGCTGGCTTCCATGGGGGTGGAGCCACCGTTAATCCAGTTTCTAAGGGAACTTTACAGGAATGCAAAAGCCAGGGTCAGGTTTGGTTCTAATGGAGAGTGTACAGCGCCGTTCCAAATAGAGAGGGGCGTTAGACAAGGTTGTGTCCTGGCACCTTTTCTGTTCACATTATATACTAATGGTTTGGAGAAACAGCTGGTGGAGAAGTGCCAGGACCTACCTCAGCTATTTAGCCGTCCTATACCGGCCCTTATCTATGCGGACGACGCTGTAATAATGGCCCGAACCCCATTAGGCTTACAAAGGGCTCTAGATCAATATAATGTTTTTATGAAAAACCTGGGTTTAAGAGTTAATGCTTCAAAAACGTTTATCATGAGCTGTGGAACAGGAACCCGGAAGCATAGGGATATCCTAATAGACGGTCAAAAGGTGGAACCCACGATAACTTACCCTTACCTAGGTATATTAATAGATGAAAAAGGATCCTGGCGCCAGGCCATCAAAGCAAGAAAATTCCTCTTTCTGAGAACAACGACAGCTCTGGTTAATTTTTCTAAAAAATTGGGAAAGAGACCTCCACTAGAGTTGCTTCACATTTACCAGGCGAAGTGTGTAAGCACAGCCATTTATGGCGCTGGAATCTGGGAATACTGTGACGTTAAAGATATCCAGAGGGTGGAAAATGCCTTTCTCAGATTTTTGTTGGCAGTTCCACGTTGTACATCGACATATATATGTCATGCTGAGCTGGGGCTCTTTTACATTACTGATATAATAAGAGCACAGCCAGCTATATTATGGCATCAGATTTGGTCTTCACCAAAAACATTGTTCAATCATAAGGTAATAAAAGATAGCCTGGCATTAGACCATTCACAAGAGATCAGGTGGTTGAAATGCATCAAAGAATTTATGACTAACTTGGAACATCCAGAATACTATACCAATCCTTTATTAATGGGTACTATCTCAAGGAAAGCCTTAAAAAAACAGTGTATGGAATATTTGGAGGCAAATAGATTTGCCAACGAGGCATCAAGGCCCACTGTTCAAAACAACCAAATGATGCGAGTTGGTATTGGGATTCAGCCATATCTAATTAGTACAGTAAGCGGCTATGATAGATTTGTCCTCATACGATTTAGATTGGATACGTTCCATCGCCTGGTTAGCTTTCCTATTGTTAATGACTGGTCAAAAGCCTTACAAAACTGTCCCTGTGATGAAGTCTCTATGCAAACCTCAATGCACGTGGTTTTATTTTGTAAATTTTATGTGGAACAGAGGAGGAGATGGCTTAAACTGATACTGAAAATATGGGGCCTGAGCCAATGTCGTCCAGCGTATCTTGCACTGCAATTTTTAGAAAATGAATGTTTTACTGAAATATATTGCTCAATTTTTAAAGGACATAATTAAGTGCAGGAAAAGTTTATGAGATTAAGAAGTACCTAAATTAAATCATGGAAATTGGCTTTTAACGTTTTTTGATGTAATAATAGTGTCTGTTTTTGGAATGTGTTTTAAATGTATGATATTATGATATATAACTTTGTAATACTGTGCTTTTATGGTTTTTATATCTGATGAGTTAAAAGCCGAATAAAGTTATATTTGATTTGATTTGACCTACGCGGTACTAAGTTTTTTTTAATCAGTGGTCTCCTTAGTAGGGTAAAAACCAGATGCATGTGAATTGTCAGGGAAGTGTTAAAAAGCGTGACAATCTCTTGGTAGGTGCTTAAAAGGTTGACATGTTTTACGCCTGTGTGGTCCAGAAGGGGTCCATGGCTTTTCTTCAGGACCAACTGAATCAAGTTTCCCTACACTAATTCAGGTCAGGGAATGCAAATCTATAATAACTGAGTCATGTCTCATGATCTCAAGGGATAGTAAAAATTCAAGTGTACCTGCAGATATACTCACTACTTGGATCTTACATTCCAACCTAAGAAAGAGAAGAAAAAATGGATAGAATAATGTCACATGTAACTAGTCTGTACATGGTGAAAACATCCTTAAGAACCATAGAAATGTATTCATTGACAAGTATTAATATGCTGAACCATTGGTATTGTGCTTGGAGCACAAAACATAGCTTCTTAGTGACGTGTGCCACAAATACCAAAGCAGGCAAGTGACACAGTGGTGATGGCATGTAATACTGCAAAACACAGAACAGAGACTTGAGAAGTCAGACACTCATGCACCCAACTGATATAGTAGCCCTGCTCAGGGTAGGGATACTTCTTACCAAGCTGAAACTGAACTTGTATTGCCTTAGGTCAAGGCAGAGGACCACATAGTAACTGCAGATTTAACTTTAACACATAAGTAAAGGTAAAAAATTAGAAACATGGCAGGCGCACATGGAAAATCCGGAGCGTGCCTTTCAAGGTTTCAAGTACTTAAAGAGTCTGATGCAGAGATGTGCATGTGGCCTATCCCTCGCTCTGCCTGCCTGGAAGTAGAGTGTTTGGTGGGGGCAGCTGTTTTATACAGGGTTATTGCTCCAGGTGAAGTTTATTCACCCAAACAGTGCCTTTGAGATTGGTCACGAGGTGTGGGCCGAGGAGGTGTGGCCAATCAGCCACGTGGTGCAGGAGCCAAAAAGGTGCGCCCAACTTGGCCTAGTGACAACCTGTTAAGAGAAAATACTCCTCTAACCCCGAAAGGAGTTTGTTTTTTTGCTTCCCAGCTAGTCCAGTAAAAAATGCATAAACCAGGAGTAGCGGGATTGTACTACCGCCATGTAGTGGGGTGCGCCCCATGCTAAACTATGCCGCTTATAGTTGCGGTTGGGTGTATCAGGTAATAAAGTGGCAAATGCTTGAAGGCCATCTTGAGATGGTCAAAGGATGCTGGGAAGTGTATTCAAATATGGGTATTGGTATGTAGAATGTACCCCGTATCCATAAAGAAAGGGTCATGCTGTATTAAGATAACACCAATTTGTCCCTTTCATATGTTAAATACTATATGCCCAATGTCATTAACCGCTAATGAACTAGTGTGCTTTGAATTTTTTTTACTAGAGCCTCTGAGTCAATGATGCTACCACCACGGAAACCCCAGAGCGGAGCTGTCGGATTCACTGAGAGAAAGACTCAAGGATGTGTCAGCTTGGCCAGGGGTATAGGTTGGGCAGTGTTGTAATCTGTGTCCGTACCCAGGAATTGGATTTACATATGCAAGACATATCCAATGTGGTCTGTAGCCTGTGGAGAGTTGTAAATATTGTCATCTGTTACATTCATGCCAGGGAATTGCATCATTTAACCCATGTATGTGGGTCTTGAGATGAAAAATCCAACGTTGTTCTCTGTTGAATATTGATCCTTGCTCCCAGCAATCATTTGCCTCTAGAACAGTCCACCTGATGCCTTCTGGTGTGTGATTGACAGTGACAAAGTGTACTGACATTTTGGTGGTGGCTTGTTTACATTAAACATTGCTGGGATGTTCCATGATACTGGTCTTCATTGGTCTGGTGGTCATCCCTACATAATGTAATGTGCAGGGGCAGGCGATGAGGTAAATACAATTCCTGGTGTTACAGTTTGTATGCCATTTTTGTTGCCACAGGTGGTATTCTCCCAAATCGACCTCTTTGGTTGCTTTTGTAAGTGGGAATACAGCGCATATTCCACATGGGTAGTGACCCGTTCCTGGTGGTAACCCCCATAGGGTGAGTTGTGATGTCCTAGGGATGGCTTGAGGTCATGTATGGACGAGAAGGTCTCTCAAGTTCTGTGCCCATTTGTATGCAGTCTCTGGTTGGGGATGTCTGGGGTACCCGTCTTGAGGACTGAGCAATGTTTTTTGATGATTTTGTGGAAGGCGTGAAGGTGGTCACACATGTGATCAATTCATCTGGTTCCTTCTCTCGTGTCTCTAGTAGAGCTTCCCAATGATTATTCCTTGCCCTCTTACATGAATATGGCCCTTTACAATGAATGCTTTTACTACACATTCCATTACAACGTGGTCATTACAACAACCGCGTTGTTTCTATGCGATCCATTACATCGCAAGTCGTTTCAACGACTTGCTGCAGGGGGCGCGCTGGACTTAGGAATAATATTAATTACTATTCCTACTCCAGTTTGCGCAACAGCAGGGACGGTGTTGGATTCAAAATCTAACACATTCCCTGGTGTTGCACGCCCCCTACAGCAAGTCGTTGATACAACTTGTGATGTAATGGATCGCGTAGAAACAACGCAGTCGTTGTAACGACCGCGTTGTAATGGAAGCGCGTTGTGTTGACCGTGTTGTAAACGCTGTTTCCCCTCTTGCATGCTTTAGTGACTATCTTCAGCGGGTAGTCACGTAACGTCAAGTTGGTACAGAGTTATTTTGCTTGAATGTCATATTCCTTCAGAGTGTCACAGTTGTGCCGTGAGCAAAGGAATTGCCCAAATGGAAGATTTTTGTGTAATGCTCTTGGATGGTGACTTTCATAGAGGAGAAGACTACTTTGTTCACTGCAAAATTGTAGATTATGAGAGTCCAATTGCTTTAAAGTGGGGTCAGGCGTGGTCTCAGCAATGTTAAAGGCAGTTCCTTTGGTAATGGTGATCCAGCGGGTTACAAGCAACAAGCATTCATACACCGAATACTCACCTGGGCCCATTCATTCATACTACGCTAGCAATTTCCGCTGGTGGGGTCATTTGTACTCTTTATCAATATCCCTGCTACCAATTACCTTTTCTGATTGAAGAGTAATGACTTACCAATGGACCCTTTGATAATTGGGAAGTTTAAAATGAGAAGATACAATACAATTCATAAATCTGAAATAATCACTGACTCTGACGTAAACATGTTTATCTAAAGCATACTAAATAATCACCTATTTAATCAGTGACGGTCCCTCAGAAAGAAGAAGATAGAGACAGCAGTACAGCTAAAAGTTTGCATTTATAGTTACCTAAAGGTGTGAAAACCAAACCCCTTGGCCAAGGAGTTGGAAAGTTGGGTCTCAAGAAGGATGAAGACCAAAGACCTCCGGACCAGGTTCAGAACAGGATAAGTGACCTCTCTACCAACGACGCCTGCGTCGTTCCCCTCTCTGAAACTTTGTTCCTCCTCGATTCTTCCGTGTCTTCTTTCTAATGGAATCCGCCGCCCCCACCTCAGGACCTTTTTGGACAGCGGTTCAGTCTGCAATCAATCAGCTCGTTCTGTGGTTCTCAAAGCTGACAGCCTCAACGCTAACTAATTAGCTAATTCTATATCTATTATACCCTTCTACACCCAGGTACCTCCCATTAATGTTTCAAAATTATGGGCCCACTACTTCTGATTGGACGGGGACAGGGGGTTGATCCTCACACCATGACAATTTAGTTCAATTTCTTTATGCCCATTGTTTTAAAATACCGCCCCTCACAATTAATACATTTGCTTTATTTCCCACCCGTCTCACGACAAATTTAATATAAAATGTATATAATTTGTTTCA